>CM072220.1:34813086-35066416 GCA_036851935.1 Coregonus suidteri | reverse complement strand
TGGAGCGCCCTTATGTATGTATTTTACAAATTGTCAAAAAAATTAATCAATCATCATTTTTGTAGCAGCATACAATACATTTTTGGACTCACATTGTTGTGATGTGCTCACTTGAACAGGAAAGGTGGTGCAGCGGTCCTTCTTGTGTCCCCGACTTGGAATTCCGAGTTGGATGACCGTTCAAATAGTTTTCTGTATTTTCCCAGTCGGAGTTCCCAGTTGTCTCGAACTCACTGAAGTCTGAGATTTCCCAGTTCCGAGTTTCCATTTGTTTTCAACGCGGCAGAAGTATGCTGGATTAACAGCATGGCAATGTATTCAAACTTTACCAATTGGATACCACGAAACTGGGGAGAAAAAGGGGGTAAAAAAAAAAGGATAAATATTCATATGCAACGCCATGGGCCAGAATTTACGATCTTGTCTCATCACTGCAACTCCCCTACGGACTCGGCGAAGGTCGAGAGCCGCACTGCTTCTTGACACACTACTCGCTTAACCCGGAAGCCAGACACACCAATATGTTGGAGGAAACACCTTCAAACTGACAACTGAAGTCAGCTTGCATGCGCCCGGCCCGCCACAAGGAGCCTCTAGAGCACGATGAGACAAGGAAATCTCGGCCGGCCAAACCCTCCCCTAACCCGGACGAAGCTGGGCCAATTGTGCGCTGTCCCATGGGTCTCCCTGTCACGGCCGGCTGTGACACAGCCTGGGATTGAACCCGAGGCTGCAGTCGCGCCTCAGCATTCATTGTTGAATTTGCAATTTCCAACTTGTGTAATGTTTATGTTCAATGGCCGATGAGCACCGATAAGTTGTATCTGTTATTTATCTTCATATAACAAGGATTGAAATGGATTTGCCAGTAGATTGTCGACTTGATTCATGATGACTGCTTGTCTAGCTTGCTAGCTAAGATTTTGAAAGTATGATGTTGACATGATCAGTCCAATCAAAGTTACGGTAGATATAACGTGATTTGACGTCATTTTATCTGTGGCCAATGACCTTGAGCCTTCTTGGATGGACACTTCTATTGTAAGTCTATGGCAGCACCCAAGGGGCTTGAATTTTTTAGCTCTACCTGTAGATTTTGCGGTGACATAGTGTCCCATGAGTGACAGAACACTGAGCCAATCACGGCGCAACTAGAGAACATTACCAACCCCTACGCTCTGTATTTTCAGCTGGCTGCCCCACCACCATAGAAAGCACTGAGCTAGGCTGAAACACCTGCATTTTGGAGCTCCCCTTCTCAAGAAAGCAAAAAAGAGACCTGTTTGTATCGACTTTTTTAACTCAATTTTTTATTTTTTTTTACATTTTTTTCAAAATTATCTGACATAAGGGCAAAATATTGCAAAACGGGCACAACAAAAAAATATATTTTAATTTTTTAGCAAAACAGATGTTTTCAAATACCGTGCCACGGTGTCCAAAAGGTAAAAAATTTAAATTAATTCACCCCTGATATAGTGTGTACCCCAAAGTGTTCGTACAACGAAGTTGGCGATGATTCCCAACTTCAGAGAGCCCCAAGAGTGGTTTTCGTGAGAGCCCATTTTTCCATAAGGGTCATAATTTTTGTAGGCCAATATTTGGACGTCAGGCGTTTGTGGGAGCCCGATTTTCAGGATGTTCATGGTTGACCAAAACCCTGAGCCCCTTACCTTTCACCCAGAGCGGAAGTGCGGGTGGTTTGAGAGATCCAATGCAACAACAACAAAAAATTATCCTAGTTAAATGACAGTTGTTATGGGGTTTTTTTTATTTTTCTAATTAGATTCGTGGGGGCCCGGACTACACTTAGGGGGGTTTAAGTTTGTTGCGGGAAATTCCCCCCTCCTTGATTAAAAGGGCAGAGAAGGTTTTTTTCCTTTCCCTTTGAGTGTTTCCCGGGGCTCTCATCTCTCTCTCTTAAATTTCAATTAAAAGGGGCTTTATTGGGGGGGAAACATATTTTTACTTTCCCAAAGCAAGTGAAATAATAAAAAAAAGTAAATAAAAATAAAAATTGAATTAAACATTCACTCCAAAAGTTTAAAAGGAATAGAGATTTTCAAGACATGCCAAATTTGGCTATTACAGTGTTAAAAACAATGGCAATATTAAAGTTAAAAAAGGGGGAAAATTATCAATTGTATTTGCAATGGGTTTTTTTCATGGTTCCCCTTTTTCTTGGGGAAACGGGTCAACATCTTGCGCTGCGAGGCACACGGTATTCACCCAAAATATATGGGGGTTTTTTCAAAATTTTATTTGTTTTTTAAAATTTTTTGTGGGTCTGTGAATTGAGGGAAAAATGTGTCCTAATATGGGCAACATTTTGGGAGGGTTTTGGAAAAGAGCCCGCCATTTTTCCCCCCTCCCCTCTCTCCTTTTCTCCCTTTTTCCCCTCGTTTAAAAAATTCTGTATAAAGGTCAGTGAAATGCGAGGGGAAGTCAAAAGCAGGCACATGCTTAGGGAAATATTTTCTAAAGTAAACGGAGTACATAAACCTACACAAGGGAAAGGGGGAAAAAAAACCCCCCACACTAACGATGCGATGGAAAAAAAAACAAAACAATAAAGACAGAGGGTTAAAAAAAGGGAAGACAATAAAACAAATGGGAAACAGGTGTAGACAATCAAGACCCAACAAGTCAAACACAGAAACATAGATCGGTAGCAGCTAGTACTCCGGGGACGACGAACGCCGAAGCCTGCCCGAGCAAGGAGGAGGGTCAGCCTCGGCTGAATCCGTGACAGTACCCCCCCCCCCCCCCCTTGACGCGCGGCATCAGCCGTGGGCCGACCCGGCCTCGGGGACGGCCAGGAGGACGCGGAGCAGGGCGAGTCGGATGATTCTGATGGAAATCCCTCAACGTGGAGGGATCTAGGATGTCCCTCCTGGAAACCCAGCTCCGTTCCTCCGGACTGTACCCCTCCCACTCCATGAGATACTGCAGGCCCCCCACCCGACGCCTCGAATCCAAGATGGAATGGACTGAGTACGCCGGAGCCCCCTCGATGTCCAGTGGGGGCGGAGGAACCTCTCGTACCTCAGAACTCCTGGAGTGGACCAGCTACTACCGGCCTGAGGAGAGACACATGGAACGAGGGTTAATACGGTAATTAATAGGAAGTTGTAACCTATAACAAACCTCAGTTCAATCTCCTCAGGACTTTAAATGGCCCCACAAACCGCCGACCCAGCTTCCGGCAGGGCAGGCGAAGGGGCAGGTTTTGGGTCGAGAGCCAGACCCCATCTCCCGGTGCATACACCGGAACCTCACTGCGGTGGTGATCGGCGCTCGCCTTGTGGCGCCTGATAGCCTGCTGCAGGTGGACATGCGCAGCGTTCCAGGTCTCTTCCTACTGACCTCAAACAAACTTCAGAATGTCCACGGACTAGCCTTATCTATTGCACACTCTTGTTTGTGTACTGTAATCTCACGCGGTGTTACGTAAATGTTTCATAGTTTTGAATTTCAATAGATCCTTGGTCATGTCAATTACACACGTAAGAAGTGTGCAGTGGATACAGTGGCTTGCGAAAGTAATCACCCCCTTGGCATTTTTCCTATTTTGTTGCCTTACAACCTGGAATTAAAATGGATTTTGGGGGGTTTGTTCATTGATTACCAACATGCTACACTTAAGAGCAACATATTTTTTTGTGAAACAAACAAGAAATAAGACAAAAAAAACAGAAAACTTGAGCGTGCATAACTATTCACCCCCCAAAGTCAATATTTTGAGAGCCACCTTTGCACAATTACAGCTGCAAGTCTCTTGGGGTATGTCCTATAAGCTTGGCACATCTAGCCACTGGGTCTTTGTCCATTCTTCAAGGCAAAACTGCTCCAGCTCCTTCAAGTTGGATGGGTTTCCGCTGGTGTACAGCAATCTTTTAAGTCATACATTTACATTTACATTTTAGTCATTTAGCAGACGCTCTTATCCAGAGCGACTTACAGTTAGTGAATACATATTTTTTTATACTGGCCCCCCGTGAGAAACGAACCCACAACCCTGGCGTTGCAAACGCCATGCTCTATCAACTGAGCTACATCCCTGCCCGGGCCCTTTTCCCCCCCCTACCCTGGACGACGCTGGGCCCAATTGTGCGCCGCCCATGAGTCTCCCGGTCGCGGCCGGCTGCGCAGAGCCTGGATTCGAACCAGGATCTCTAGTGGCACAGTTAGCACTGCGATGCAGATGCTTAGACCATGCGCCACTCCAGTGAGGTCATACACAATGAGTCATACCAAAGATTCTCAATTGGATTGAGGTCTGGGCTTTGACTAGGCCATTCTAAGACATTTAAATGTTTCCCCTTAAACCACTGATTGTGCTTGAGCAGTATGCTTAGGGTCATTGTCCTGCTGAAGTAACTCCATCCCAGTCTCAAATCTCTGGAAGACTGAAACAGGTTTCCCTCAAGAATTTCCCTGTATTTAGCGCCATCCATCATTCCTTAAATCTGACCAGTTTCCAGTCCCTGCCGATGAAAAACTTCCCACAGCATGATGCTGCCACCACCATGCTTCATTGTGGGGATGGTGTTCTCGGTGGTGATGAGAAGTGTTGGGTTTGCGCCAGACATTCGTTTTCTTGATGGCCAAAAAGCTCAATTTTAGTCTCATCTGACCAGAGTACCTTCTTCCATGTGTTTGGGGAGTCTCCCACATGGCTTTTGGCGAACACCAAATGTGTTTGCTTATTTTTTTCTTTAAGCAATGGCATTTTTCTGGCCACTCTTCCGTAAAGCCCAGCTCTGTGGAGTGTACGGCTTAAAGTGGTCCTATGGACAGATACTCCAATCTCCGCTGAGGAGCTTTGCAGCTCCTTCAGGGTTATCTTTGGTCTCTTCAGTTGCCTCTCTGATTAATGCCCCTTGCCTGGTCTGTGAGTTTTGGTGGGCGGCCCTCTCTTGACAGGTTTGTTGTGGTGCCATATTCTTTCAAATTTTTAATAAGTTTTAATGGTGCTCCGTGGGATGTTCAAAGTTTCGGATATATAGCAAAGGGTGAAAATATGCAGCACCATTTTTCCGTTATTATTTTTTTAGAATTATTTTTTTCATTTCACTTCACCAATTTGGACTATTTTGTGTATGTCCATTACATGAAATCCAATAAAAATCAATTTAAATTACAGGTTGTAATGCAACAAAACAGGAAAAACGCCAAGGGGGATGAATACTTTTGCAAGGCACTGTATATACCAATATTGCATAACCTCTAGTTATGTATCTTCTATATTTTTGTACATATTAGAATATTAGTTTGACAATTAGGGGGTTAGTCCAGTGTTGTGTTTACCTTTCTTTAATGTTTATCTATAATAATTGGTAGTTCTGAGTACTTTTTTCCTTTCCTTAAGTCTTTATTTTGCCACAGTATTTAACAGTGGTACACAATAGGAGAGAGAAAGAGGATAAATGTATGTACAATCGTGTGAGCTGAAAATGACAAACTAAAGGGTGTTGTGCAATGTGTAGGCGCCACTGGGGTGTACATTCTAAACCTGTTTGAGTCCAGGTATGTTACATGACCAAGAGCTATGAAAAGTGAATGTTTTAAAAATGAATGTACAATCGTGTGAGATGAAAATGGACAAACTAAAGAGTGTGCAATATAGAAGGATAGTCAGTGGACATTCTGAACCTTGTTTGAGGCCAGTAGGTCACATGACCAAGGAGCTATTGAAATGTGAAAGTTTGACAAAATGTATGTAGGACAGTGTAAGTTTCGCAGCCCAGGGGCGGACTGGGACAAAAAAATCAGCCCTGGCATTTCAGCCAATGGCAACGCCTTTTGTCTACCAATGGCATGCCCTACCAATGGCATGCCCATCTTTTTGTGAGAAATTACACTGGTAACTCAAAACATTTATAAAGTATTTATAAAGTATAAAGAGCACTCACTTTAGATTAGAGACTGCAGAAGGACTTTACTAATGATTAGTAAATGGTTTATTAATGTGGGAGTAATGATTAATAAATGGTGAACACACAATTTATAAATGCATTATAAATAGTTTATTACGGACCCTTGAAATAAAGTGTTACCCATCCTAGTTGTGAATGAATAAACACATTAGACAAATAAGAAATCACAATAAATGCCATTAAGGATTATAAAGCCAATGGTATCTATAAACAGCCTAACTACATTTTAAAATGGTTCATGTCAAGTTCCCCTTCCCCACTTAGTAAGTGTTTAAAATTAGGCAATATCAATTAAAAAGAAAACAGTGAGGAAAAGAGGAGAGAGGGGGTTTTTTTTGGTTCATTAAGGAACGGCATGCTCTCTCGCTTCTCTCATCTTTGTTTTTTTTATGAATCAATATAAAATTCTTGTGCAAAGAAAAGGCCCAGGACTATTTTATGGGGGAAATAGATTTCCAGCGTTGCGCTTTTTTAACAAGCAAGCCTTCGCAATGAAATAAGGGGGAGATAGGCGGGATTTCCCACCCTTAGTGTTTGGGGCTATTAATGTAATCCGACACCAGAGTCATTTGTTACTACAGTCATAAACCCCAACCCCACTGGGCTGAAGAGATGAATTCAGAAGCGAAAAAAACTTTTAAATAAAAAAACAATTTAAAAAATACCAGACATTCCCGAAAATGTACATGTAGTTTTACACCAAATCATTCGTTCGTCAAAAAAAACTAAGCCCCCGTACCCCTTCTCTCTTTCCCCCCCCAAAAACTCTAATCAACTTTTTTTTATCCTCTCAGAATATCTTTTGACCCTACCAATAGGCTTCAAGACTGGCACTCAACGAGACTGCTCTTCTCTGGTACAGGGGCTCACGCATGAAAAAGCTGACTCTCTCTCCCCTGTTTCACCCTTCGATTATCCGCTGCCTTCAAAAACATGCCCCCACAGATCCTCTCTCCCCCCTTCGGGGCTGGTGTTTAGTTTTGATACCTTGGTTTGCACCTATGCCAGGCCGCCCTACCGGGTGACGTGGAGAGGACGGTTGCAGCATGTACTCTCAATAACATGTCTTTTCTACTTGCTATGCGGAGCCATAATACTTTCTCCTTCTCCCCTTTCTGAAACCCAGGTGGCGAAGCATCCTGGTGCCAGGAAATATTAGTTTGGAGTCGGCCCCCCCACCCAAATAAACCGACAAGCGGAGCTACTTTTCCCCTGGTAAAGGGCTGCGTAAAAAACCTTTTAGCAGGGTTTGAAAACCCAGTGTTTGCCCCCCCGAGTAAAAATAACCTTGTTGGAAAAAACCCCCTGTCGTTCTGCTAACATCAAAACAGGCCGTCCTGCACGTTCAGCGTAAAATCCGAGAGTACGACCCAAAACCAAACAGGAAGTAGGGGGGTCCTAACCCAGGCACTGTCATCCCCCGCGGACTACGCAACTCGCTTGGTGGGCCCCCCCGTTTTTGCCAAAAACCCCCTTAAAACTCCCAGAATGTGCAGTCCCCTGGTTTTCAACTTCCCAATTTCTTCCCATGCACCCCGTCCTCCGCAACTATGGTTCCAAGTCGAAGTCGATCCATCAAGACAGGGTGTTTGATAGGAGCGCAAGGGGGAAATGCCCCCCTCCCTTTCAGGCTATGCTCAAACCCCATACACCGAGCACACTGTTCTGCCCCCTCTGGTCTTTTAGCCCTCCCCCCCTATGGAAGGGCAGCTCCTGCAACCCCAGCCCAAGCTTTCCCTTGCCCTGGTACCCCAAGGTGGAACCAGTTCCCTTGAAGAGGCATCTTCAAAGACCTGAAACCCCTACCTTTTCAAAGAGTATTTTAAAAAACCCCCCCCCCCCCCTCTTTGACCCCCCCCACCCCCTGCCTTTTTAAAAAATTTTTTTAAAAACTTTCCTGAACCAACATTTCCATTTGACTCCCCTAGCTCTGACTTTCTGATAACTACTTTTTTAGGAAAAGTTATTCTATGCCTGTGATTTCTTCATTAATTACGTGAAATTGTCTTCATGCTATATGTAGTATAAAGAATAAAAAATGCAATATGATGATGCATGGGCCATAGATTTTAAAAATTTGAACACTGTCCAACTTTTAAACGTTAGGTTGTCATGGCTATTTTTTTAACCCTGGGGGGGTAGTCAGGGTTTACCATGAATCTGAAGATGTTCAAGTATGAAAACGTTGTCTGTTGTCTGTCGGGGGGGGGTTTTGGGGTTTTTTGGGGGGTTTGTGTGGGGGGGGGGGCCTTTTGGGGTGCATTGTCTGGCGAAAGGAAGTTCAGTGAAACTATAAAAACTCTATGGGCGGATCGGGAAGGGTAACTTTGGGCTGCGAACTTTCAGAGGGAAAGTTTAGAACAGAAATTTAAAATCAAATCACATTTTTTTGTCACTACCGTGTTAGCAGATGTTATTGGGGGTAGCGAAATGTTTGTGCTTCAGTGGAGAGGCAGTAAATCTAAAAGAATATCTAACAATTTCACAACATATACCCAAGACAAAAAATCTAAGTAAGGAAGGGGAATTTAAAAAATATATACTAAGGACAAGAAATGAAGAGCGGCAGGACAAGATACAGTAGAATATTATAGAAACAGTATATACAATGAGATGAGTAATGAAAGAATGTAAATGTAGATTGTCTGTCATGTAGAATAGGGAAAATTCATTTTTTGAAATATTCAAACTTTTACCCACTGATACCCCTTTTGACAAATAGGTATTCCACCCTCTGTGCCATTTTAAAGACACGCAAAGCAAACAGGGTTTTACACTTTGACCAGTTTTACAGAAGACACACAAACCCCCCCCCCCAAACATCAATGAGGCTATTGTATTGTTACATTAATTACTACTTATTTTTATTTTAAATTTAAAATTAAATTTGAAAGTTTTTTTTTTTCCAAAAAAAAACTGTAAAAATGAAAATGATAATAAGGGTAATGAGTAAAGATAAAACAACAACAGAACTTACTAAAAATTTTTTACATTCTAAGATTGCATTTTGAATTTTCCCTTTATTTTTTTTTTTTGCATTTTTGAAAACTGCAGTAAAAGTTCTGTAACTGCATCGACTGTGGTATTTGGAGCAGTATCCCGAAAACGCACTGAAGTTATACTGCCACTTAAGCAGAAAATTACGAAAAATTCTGCAGAAAAAAAAAACGGGGTTTTTGGAAAAGCGTATTTGCAGCATCGGCGTAGGCCAGATAACGCAGTAACAGGCTTACGGAAAATATCAGTTTGCAAAAATTAAAAAAAAAAAAAATCATTGAGTTAATAAGCCCCCATAAGAAAGGGTCTTTTTTTTGTTTCTTGAGAAGGGGCGCTCCAAAATTGCTTAACGAAATTAGGATGCCTCTTATCCATTTGGGCATCCCCTTATCCCATAGTTTGTACATTAAATTTGTCTTTAGAAACAAACATTTGGGTAAGCAAAGTCAGCCATATCAGTATTTTTTTAAAAAGGGCAGAAAAAGGGGCTGAAAAACTTTTTCGCGCCAGACAAGGTCGCTGATAGCAGGTGAGCGTGGTAGATGTTGGGTTGCTTTTTGGGAGCTTATGTAGGCCCTAACAGTTGGGGGAACCATTTACGCAATTAACGATTGCTTAGTGTTGTGTTTTATTTGCTTTGCGGGCAGCACCCCCAAATTTTTTTTTTGTTTCCCCCCACCAAGATGACATCCCTATAATATGTCATATTTTGGGGCACGTTGGCATAAAAACTTGCTCCGCGCATATTCATAGACGACAGGGAAAAACCACATTGTGTTCCTACTTAGACATGCCCTACAAAGCTTGTTTATGGGAAACGGGAAAGGGTTTTAATGTTAAAAATACTGTGCACTGGAAACGCTGATGAACAAATAAGAAGACATATCCCAGAGAAACCCGGAAGGGGGGCAAAGCGCTGTTCGAGAAGGGTTTGTTGAACGTACTACCACAGTAAGTAAAAGTCGTATTTGTAGGGTTTTTAACCCTTTATTTTTTTGCAAAGCGAAAAATGTCCAACACAAGTATCATCTAAAGATGCACTGCCAAGAACCCTTAAAGTTGTTTGTGTTCTTTCACTTTTCTCGACTAGGTGGGACTAAAAACTTTAGGGGTTTTGCCCTCTCGGCCAATTTTTCTTTTCGAGACTAATTAAAAACAGGAACATACTAACGTTAATGTATAGTGACATGCAGGGAAATTTTTAAATCAATTGGGTTTTTTCGAAATTTCACTTGTTGTGCGGGCTCTGGGCTTTCGAAATTCGGTTTTTCAGTTTGCCCTAGAGAAATTCAGAGCCGCTCGGGCCGGGGAGTAGGGTTGATGAGGTTGACCTCTCAAGGGCATCAACACCAAGAATGGCAAAAGTTGCCGGTTTCCCCTAATACAGTACTTCCAGACCAACCCTTGGGAAAAAAAATTAAAGTCCCAGGTTTGTGCAGTAAATGAGTCCCCACAAAAAGCTGTCCCAAAGACCCCTTTCAGACCATGGGCTCCCTGGCTATAGCGAGCCTTGTCTGGCAGCGAAACGTTCATTCACCCTATTTACCCCTTAAAAAAAAAACATAGTGATAGGATGCTTTTTAAAAAATGTGGTTTTACTGAAAATTGAATGTAAAACTAGGCAAAAGGGGAACGACAAGTGGGATAAGAGGCCGCCCTTTAGTAGGAGGACGTGCGAAAAAATATTGTTCAGCATTTTTCAAATGTACAGCGAAGAATTCAGAGCAGGGGGCCGTTTTACAGATCCCCCTGTACACAAGTAGAACCGTGGATAAAAAAGGGGGGATATAAGCAGACAATAAAAGCTTTTACAATTTTAAATATTACTTTTCTCTAAAAAGGTATAGGCACATGGCACACCAAATAGGCTAGTAATGAGGGGGGAAAAGGGACCAAATTATTGGGTGAGGCACTTTGGTTTTACGAAAGTTTAGTAGACAACATCCTTTAGTTTTATTTCTTCTAACAGTATACATTCCTGGCTTTTTACATTTTTATGCAGCGCATAAAATACTTTTTTGGATCCCCCTTTTTGTGTGTGCCATTTAAAACAGGAAGGTGGTGGGGGGGCCCTTGGGATTTTTTGTCATCAAAGTCTGGCTTTTTTTGTTTTATGGGTTTTCAGACAACGGAACTCCGGGGGGCGGGGGAAA
Source organism: Coregonus suidteri (assembly GCA_036851935.1). Classification (NCBI taxonomy): domain Eukaryota; kingdom Metazoa; phylum Chordata; class Actinopteri; order Salmoniformes; family Salmonidae; genus Coregonus; species Coregonus suidteri. Next base: position 35,055,327 of record CM072220.1, on the reverse strand, counting down.
AAAGGGGAATCAGACGCAGTGATTTTGGGTCGGAGCTAAAAAGGGGGCCAGAGCCCCGATTTGGAATACAGATTTGGATGCCGTTAAAACTTTTTTTCCCAGCGGAGCTCTTTTTTGTCAGAGCCCCCAGTTTTGTCACTGAAGTCTGAGTTTTCCCATTTACGATTTTCCGGGGTTTTTTAAAACCGGCAAAAGTCATGCTGGTTGACGTAGGGCCAAATTATTCAACCCTTTTTCGGCCATGGCATGTAATGGTTTTATCCTTTTTAAGTTGGAAAAGAGACCCTTAAACCCAGATTTGGGCCCCACACCCCCCACCGAATAGCGGGGTGATTGCTTTGCAACGTTTTAGTTACCCACTATTCCTTCCCAAACCAAATCATTGTTGTTTTGCGTTTTCCAATTGTTTGTGTAATTTTTATGTCCAATGGGAGAGCACCGTACTTTTTATTATAATTTTCTTCATATGACAAGGATAAAAAGGATTTGCGGAGATTGTCGATTATTCATGATGATGACTGTTTGGCAGTTTGTAGCTAAGTTTTTGGAAAGTAGTTTTGTTTGATCAGTCCAATCAAAGTTACGGGATAAAGGTTTTTTGAAAAATTTTATCGGCCAAATGCCCTTTGAGTTCTTGGAGGGCACTCTAAGTAATCAAGGGCAGCAACAAGGGGCTTGAATTTTCATTTCCCCCCGTAGTTTGTGGTGACGTGGGGCCCCCCCTGGTGACGAAATGAGCCAATCAGGGTGAAAATAAAGAACTTTAACCAACCCTAGCGCCGTTTTTTCGTGGCGCCCCCCACCACAGAAAGCATGAGCTATGCGAAACATCTGTTTTTGGAGCTACCTTACTAAGAAAAAAAAAAAAGAGACCAGTTGTTTGCAAACGAATGTGACCGTGTATATATTTTTTTTGCAAAAACGGGGGGGGAGCAAACAGGGGGGGGGCTTGAACGGCTCGCACAGCTCTGAAGACGGGGCGCCACTTTTCTTTATTTATTCTGCGCTCGACCCCACATCGGGTGCGTTCGTAAATTCACTCTGGCTTCTTTTCCGTTTTCAGGGACCTCTTTCTGAGTGTGCCAAGTGCAGAAAAATGTTTAATTTATAACGCCAACACCGTAAAAATGGCCCGGTAAGTAAACGGAAAAAAAACATAATTAAATTGTTCCCAGCACCCCTTACAGTCACAAACGCCAAAAAACAGAAGATGGCCCCCAGGATGTACTGGGCCCCCCACATTACCCTCTGAGTCCCCTTGGGGTCGGGGGAAAGCAGTTCCCCATCCCAGGCAGTGATGCAACAGTCAGGATGCTCAGGGTGCAGTTTAGAATTTTTTTTTTGTTTTTTCAGTCTCCGAGGGGGAAATAGCTTTTTTGCCTTCACACGTCTTGTGTGTTTGACCATGATAGTTGGGGTGATGTGGAAAACCAAGGAATTTTGAAGCTCTCAAACTGTTCCACTACAGCCCCGTCGATGAGAATGGGGGCTGTCAGCCTCTTCTTTTCGTGGCCCACAAACAGGTTTTCCGGGGTTAAAATGCCGTTCCTTTAGCCCCTTACGGCCATTATTATGACCCTTTTTCCCCCCATAGCACCCTCCACTGATTTCCTTTTCAGTTTTCCCCATCGCGCACCCCCCTGAAACCAAGAATTGAGCATGGTAAACATTCGTTGAAAACGTTTTCAAAAGAAAAGTTGACATTAGAAGGGTTTTAAAACAACCCCGTGCAAATTGTGGGGAAAAGTTTTTTTCCGTGTTTTGGGGCTTTTTGATGCACATCGTTCTACCGTTTTAAATGTTTCAGGGTAAAGGGTTTGGAAAAAAAAAGGTGCTTATAAGACAATCAAAATTGCCTCCCTACAACTGGTAAAAAGTTGTCACGACATGCGCGCTAGGCTCGTCCCCTTCACCAAGTGATCAGCCAATAGGAACAAGCTGCATGCTGCAGGCTCTTCAAACAACCCCCTGGCCCCCCCCAAACCACCACCCACCGCAACAGCCTCCCTCATCCCTGTGTAGCGAGCAGCAGGTAAGTGACATATATCTTTTTAAGGACGTAAACAGACAGTCAAAATTTTGGAGCATTATCTTTCAAGGGTTTTTTTTATTTTTTATTTTTTTTACATGGAGAAATTAGCGAAGACACAAAACATAAAAAACACATATAAATAATATAGAAACCAGAAAATGTTAAACAAATCAAAATATATTTTTATTTGGGATTTTTCAAATAGCCACCCTTTGTTTTGACGACAGCTTTGCACACTTGGCATTCTCAAAACAGCGATGAGAAGTCACGGAATCATTTAAATTAACAGGGGGCCCTTCTTAAAATTTTAATTTGGGAATTTTTTCCCTTCTTAATGCTTTTAGCCAATCAGTGTGTTGGATAAGGTAGGAGGGTTAAAGAAGATAGCCATTTGGTAAAAAAAAAGTCCAATTACTATTATTTAAATTTATTGCCCCCGGGGGAAATTTTTTTGCATTCAGTAACTTTTTAAAGTGGCTTAAATACAAAAAAGAGGGGAAAATACACTTTAAAATAACAGTCACGCACCAAAAAAAGTAAGAAATAAGAAATAAAACATTTAAAAATTAAAACAAAGACAGCCTGTGGCCTACGGGGGTCAAGGGGAACATTTCCCGAGTTTTTAAAGGGGGATATCACACCTGGCACAAATATTGTCTCGTTCTTTTTTCCTGCTGGGGGGGTGCCTTACCTACGCCAGGGGGGAGTAATTCAAAGTCAGGTACAGGGGGTGACGGGGTTAAAAGATTTGGACCCTCGGAGGGCCCTGCCCTTAAAGATTACCCGGGCCGTCTGTTTGGCTCCAAGCCCTTTACTTGCTGTGGTAAAATCCTTCCAGCATGTTTCTTGACTGACAGGGGCTTGCCAAAAAAACAAACAATAAAAAAAAGTTAAAATACCTAAAAAAAAGGTTTTGAAAAACGAGTCAAATGTACAGTCTATATTAAAAGAAAAATTTTTTAAAAAAAAAAGTACAGTCTTTTTGGCTCTTTTTGTAGATTGGTTGTACTTTTACTCCCTGAAGTTACGTCCAAAAAGACCCCCAAATTAATTCCCTACAATTCTATTTGGCCTCGATAGATGTTGCAGGGGTAGGGGTTTACGTTCCCTGAAGTTATGCACTCTCTTTGGTCTTTTTAGTTTTGAGGAAAAGGTGATTCCTACACCACTCTACAAAGTATTGGGGAGGGGCCCAGATTTTCCTCGTCATATGCAACAGGATCAAGGCAGTGTCATCAGCGAACTTAACGAGGTGTCTGTCAGTAGGGGAACTAGTACAACATTAGGTAAAAGATGTACAAAAGGGGGGGACAAAAACAACCTGAGGGACCTGTTTTTGGTAGGTATATCCGACACAGGGGGCCCTTTTTTGATCGCGTGAGCGTGGCTCAGGAAGCCCAACAGCAAAAAAACCCAGCCCCCATTAAGGAAAAGTCCGAAGATCTTGTGCCAGAATTAAGCGGTTGTGTTAAAGGCAGAAAAACAACAAACAAAACCCTGACAGAGATTTTGGACCTTCAGATGTCTATGACCATGTTAAGGAGGTAAGAAGGCATCAATCCTTGCTGGTCGATGGGAAAAACGAAAGGGTGAGGAGCTTCTGGGTGACACTGAGAAATGACTTTTACAATTTTCTCAAGGCATTTTTAAAAAGGATGTAAAAAGCGACCAGGCGATAGTCTTTCCGCAAGAGGTTTTGATATTTTTAGGAAGGGTAAAATTTATGATTTTTTCAAATACTGGAATGTTGGGGGTTGAGTAAGATGGAAAAGTTGAAAAAAACACCACCCAGTTTTTCAGCACAGTGTTAAACATCCCCACTATTTTGTCTGGGCCTGGGTTTTTTGTAGTGTTACATCCTAAAATTTTGAACATCAGACTTTTGAAAAAACAACTCTCTAAAACATTTTAATGATGTTTCATTGTTTTCCCTCCGACCGAAGTTGTCATTAAAATCTTGGAAGAAACATTCAGTTTTTTACCCATGTTCGGCCTCAACCCCCCAAGGTCAGCAGGTTTTTTCCCCTGCCTATAGGGGGGATAGCCAGGATTTAACCCTTTTGCCGGGCCCACTTGCTTTTCCCTGAGGAGAGGGCCTCCCCCCTTTGTTGTATCCCTCCTTGCCCCCAGTATCGTTTTTTTATCCACGTGTAACCCTTTTAAAGCCTGTTACACCCCAGCTAAATCCCTTCTTCTAAAGTAGTGATATATGGCAGAAAAAAAAAAAAAAAAAGAAAAGAGAAACGACAGTCCACAATACCTTAAGACATGAAGGTCAGTCAATAGGGAAAAATTTAAAGAATTTAAAAGTTTTTTAAAGGGCAGTCGCAAAAACCATAAAGCGCTATGGAAAGGGGTCTATGAGGACCCCCACAGGAAGGGAAAGCCCCAGAGTTACCTTTGCTCAGAGGATATTTTCATTAGAGTTACCGCCTCGAAATTGCAGCCCAAAGAAAAGACACATCTAAAACATAAATGTTCAGAGGAGACGTGTGAGTCAGGCCAAACAACAAGAACAAAAAAAAAAAAAAAAAAAGAAAAAAAAAAAGAAAAGGAGAAAGCCGCTGGCCAAGAAACACGAGCGATGGACATTAGACGGGGAAATGTGTCCTTTGGTCTGGAGTCCCAAATGGAGATTTTTTTGGGCCCAAACCCCCAACCTTTGGAGATGCGGTGGGGTGAACGGATTATCTCCGCTGTGTATTTTCCACCTAAAAACAGGAGGGGGGGGATTATGGTGTGGGGGTGCTTTTTTTGGGGGACACGTCTGTGATTTATTTTGAATTAAGGACACTTTAACCCGCATGGCTACCCAGCATTTTTGCAGTTTAAAGCCATCCACCCGGTTGGGTTAGGGGACTTTTTTTGTTTTAAAGGACACTCAAAAGGTGTTAAAAGGGTTTTACCCAAAAAGGGGGAATGAGGGTACTGACGTTACTGGCCCCACAATCCCCCCACCTATCCCAATTGAATTGGTTTGGGAGAGGGACGCAGAGGGAAGGAAAAGCAACCAACAAATGCTCAGCCTATGGGGAAAATGTTGGAAAGCATTCAGGTGAAGTGGTGAAGAAAGCCAAGAGGTGAAAGCTGTCATCAAGGCAAAGGGGGCTTTTTGAAGAATCTTAATAATAATTATTTTTATTGTTTTAAAACTTTTTGGGTTTAAAACGTGATTGTTTTATTTAATGTTTTGAGAATTACTTTATTCTACAAGTAGAAAAAAGTACAAAAACCCTTGAATGAGTAGGTGTGTCCAAATTTTGAGGTTGTATATTTAAAAGAAATGCCCTGGCGGCCCATGCAAATTAGAAGTAGCCCAAAAACCCCCAAACCCCGCGAGCAATACATTTTCACCCGCGACATGTTTTTTAAAATTGCCCAATTGTGGGAAAATTTTCGGAATGGCAAACCTGCGAGACGAGTGCTCGAAATCAGAGTAGAAAGCTAGAGTGAATTTTCGAACGACCCCGTATTTTGTGGCTAATCCTTATTGGTAGCTTCACATGGGGATTTAGATTAGACCTAAAAAAAACCTAAACGGATAGGCAGGGTTTTTGACATAAATCTTCATTTTTTTTGTGTGGTGCTTATTGGGGGAAAAAATCAGATTAGGCTAGGGGTACCCCGGGAGTAATGGTACATTCCATGATAACATCAAAAGGGGACAAAAGACCCCCCAAAAAGGGTATATTCTCCGCTCTCTCTCTTCAATTGGGAGTATGTCATTAAGCATGATCTTTTCTCCGCTCCCATCTCTCAATGCAACTTTCCATGATTCGGGGGAATCCCTAACATAAAAGGGGCAAATATTAAATTATCATTTTTATCACATAGAAAATTTTTGGAAGGAAAAGTTTGCTGCTTTTACATTTGTATCAAAACAATGTTTTGGGAAAATCATATGAAAGGGCCATTTAAAGCCTTTTTTAACCTATGCCCGGGGAAAACCGTGATAGATTCCCCAAAATCTGTCCTCGGGCCTCAAGGGGGGCAGTTTTGTTTTGCCCAAACATACACAGCTGATTCAAAAATCATCAAGTTTTATGTGATATTTGAATAGCTGTGAGGTGGGAAAAAACCCCAAAAGGCACCCTTGGGGCCCGAGGGCCGAGTTTGGGGAAACCCCCGTCTGTGATCGGAACCGTACATGATCAGACAACATTTTTTCTGTATTTAACTCCTTCAGGTTCTCTAAAATATGGAGATGTTTGATTTGAAATACAAATTCATCAATTTTTTAAACATTTAAAAAAAGTAATCTAAAAACCACCTTAATTTTATTTTGCTTTTTTTTCAACAATTGTTTTAACAAATATCTTCAAAAAACATCACATTTCCAGAGTAGGCCCCCTGGGTACTTTTAATGATAGGGGCCCCTTTTTACATAGAAATTTCATTATAGGCATTAACCAAAAACAGCCCTCCTTTAGGATTGACACAGCAAGTCACCGACTGTGTTGGGGTGCTCATAAAATTTATCGTACCTTCAGAATTTGCAGAGGCACACTCTGGAAATGATTTTCTGTAGGTATATTGTTCCAAAAAAATTGTCTTTAAAATAAAAAAAATCAAAAAGGGAGCTTTGAAAAATTACATTTAAAATTTTAAAGTTGAAAAAGAATGTGAACAATTTTATTTCAGAACAAGAATACTCCATATGTTTGGGGCACACATAAGAGTATAAGACACCAAAGTTGTCTTATCATGTACAGTTGACAGAATAGTTTTTACAGGAGCCCAGTATAGGTCTAAAAAGGGCCCCCTTTCATCATGTTTAAAAAAAAAATTTTGTGATACAAATGTAAAAAAAGGGCTGGGAATTGCAAAAGGAACCCCAGATATTTTGGCCCATACAAATGTATACGATTTAATGTATTGCAATTTGATACTGTGATTTTTTTTGCGATTTGATGTTCCCCCAAAATTTTCACCATATGTCAGTCCGAGGGGCGAGAGAGCATGAGAAAACGAGTTTTTATCAGTCAAATGGCCCCTTTTTAAAAAGAAGATGGAGAACAAGTTAGAAAGGAAAAAAATGGCGTTTTGGTGAGTACAGCCAATAGCGCAAAAAAAATAGCAAAATTGTAAAAAAAAATACGATCGATATATCGTCAAAAAAAAAATCCCCATATGTAATTTATTCCCCCCCCCCATGTTTGTATAAAGCATGTCAAAAAATTTTTCCTCCCAATGAAAATTTCTATGAGAGAAAATTTCCCAAAAAAAACAACAATATTTTGGCTACGCGGATGGAATGCCCCCAAAAGCCCCTTCTTTTTTTCCCTCTTTTTTTATTCTCTTGTTTACGCGGTTTTTCAAGTAGAAAGAAGTTGTTTATGTTTTAAATATATTGAGTATTCTCTCTCTCTCTCTCCTCTCTTCTCTCTTTTCCTCTCTCTCTCTCCTCTCCCCCTCTCTCTCTCTCCCACACAACCTTCAAAAAATACTTATTATGTCAAGAAAGAATTCTCTCTTAAGTTGTTGTTGATCTCCTTTCCCCCTTTTTTCTCTTCTTCCTCTCCGACACTCTTATTTAGTAATGAAGTTTTTAAAGTTAAGACTTTTTTTCCTCTCCCCCTCCCATCTCTCAAGCAAATTTCATGACTACAGGGGGCCTATCCTAACATCAAAGGGGGCAAATTCCATACCCGGTTTTGTTCCCAAAATATTTTGGAACTCAGATTTTTTCTGGCAATTCTCAATAGTAAAACTTCATTGGGGGGAAAGGGTGTTGACATGCTTTTCATTTTTGTCACAAACAATTTTTTGGGGGAAAATCATGATAAAAGTGGCAATTTTAGGGCCCTTTTTTGACCATGCCCCTGAAGACCCCATGATTTGGAACTGTCATGAAAAGACAAAAATTTGGGGTTCATTTAAATCCTTATAGGTTCTGTCAAATAGGAGATGTTTAGATTCTGAAATACAATTTTTAAATTATTTACTCAACGTGAAAAACTTTTATTTTTATTTTAGTCGAACAGGGGACCAAAACCTTATTTTATTTTTGTTTAGTTAGTTTTTATCAGTCAAAGGATCCCTTACTAAAAAAAAGGTCGGTCTTTTCACTGTAGACTAAAAGTTTTTTGATAAAAAATTTTGAATTTTAGACTCACACACACCACCCCACACAAAAACACCACCTCTCCTCAGTTTTAATTAGTTTGCAAAAAATAGTAATACCCAAGCTCCCTCTTGTGAGCAGACTCAGAGACTGGAGTTGCATGGACAGTAGACATTATGGAGGAGTTTCCCCGAGAGCTTTAACAGCGGGGAATGCTGAAGCCCACGACCACCGACCCCCGTGGGCATGCAGCTCTGCCCGGGGACGAAAAGGAGGGGGGGAAGAGGGGGGGGGGGGGGGGGGGGGGGGGGAGGGGGAAAGGAGTGAAGGTGGTATCAGAGAAAAGGGGGAAAATAAAGACAGACCGGGGGAGTCATGCTGGGGCGGCGGAGAATAACAGAGTGAGTGGACAGTGCACCACACACCCTTTTCACTAGGGGGGGAATTTCCAGGGACCCCGATACGATATTATCAGATTCTCATGATTTATATGATTATGATTCGATACTTGATTTTTTGGTTGAGTTCCAAACATATTGCTCACCTATGTCGCGCAGAAGGACAAGAGAGAGCCTGAAAAAAAGTTTTGATCAGTCATGGAATAAAAGTGCTGAAAACAAATTGGCTCCCTATTTAAAAAAAAAGTGGAGAAAGTAGAAGGAAAAAATGGAGTTTTTTTGCGGAAAAACAGCCAAAAAAAATTGCAAAAAAGTACCCCCACCCCCCATCTACTTTTCATGAGGGCACTTCAGAGTCTCTTTGTTTCCAACTGTTTTTGGAGCCCGGGCGGGGCAGGAATGCTATATAGGGATTATTATTTAGTGACACCGTAGCAAAAGGTAGTCCCCCAGTTTTTTTTTTGTTTTAAAAAAAAAAAAAAACATTTGATGTTTGTGAAAAGACCCCGCGCTTTACCATGCGCCCAGTCCTGGACAACCCTGGGGGCTTTGGGGTTTTTAAGGGGTGATCCAAGACAAGGGGGAGACATAGATGTAGACTTAAAGTCACTACAAAGTAAAAAAATGGGCAGTTGAGTAGGATGAAGAAAAAATGGACAGATCAGATTTTTAAATTTTTTTTTGCAATTAATCAGAGAGACATGTGAATTGAAAAGCTTAATTGGCGTTGACCTGTCAGGGAAACGGTCCCAGGGCCATATGTTTTGAAAAATTTAGTTCTCAATGAAAAAAACAACTTTTGTTTCAAATCAGGTGCTCAAAGTTTACCCATTTTGCATACTCCGCTTATCATGAGACATTTCATCATGGAAGAGTTTTTATATCATGGGCAAATATATAGAAAAGTTCGTTCAAATCAGAAGGGGTCGGAAAAAAGGAATGAGCTTGAGAGATAATGAATGTCTCCCCTCGCTTTGAATGTGTCATGTTAAGATTGGAAAAGAAAGCACAGCAAGCCTGAATATTTTTGGTGTGGTCCTTGTTTGTGCCGTGTGTGTGTGGGGTGTTTGTCGTGATTTTGTCTCCTTGTATTTTCAAGCCAGGAGGTGGTGAGTTTTAAAAAATGGGGGGGGGAAGGGGAAAAATAATCCCCTAGAGCTCTTTTTGTTCCCCCCCGCAAACCTGGGAGAAAAACTTTAAAACTTTCAGGGGTCCAGAGGCATAAAAAGTTGACGCATTTGGAGGGGGGTGGGGGGAGGGGGGATAAGATGGGGGTTTTACCCTTAAGCTCCGGCTGGGGTTTTTAAAATTTTATTAAAAAAGCATCTGCCTTTGGTGTTTATGAATTGAAGAGTTCAGAAAGGCGTTAAAAAAGCAAATATTCTCTTCTGCTTTTTAAACTGCCCAAAGGTCAAGCGCCCCCTCTCGGCGACCCCCTTGCTTGGATTTCCAGGACGGGACGGTTAATCGTTTCACCCCGCGGCCTACGGGGCCAGCCGCCCCGGGCCCCTTTCCCTGCTGGCAGCGGGCACGAATTAAAATCCGCACTGCCCCGGGGACACCCCCCACAGGCCTGGCGGGGCCCAAATCGCCACCCCGGGCCCCTGTTGGCCCGGGGCGGAGCGAATGCGCAGACAATGGCGGCTCACAGCGCTCCCAAACTGCCTCCTACCCGGACGGGCTCCCCCCACACGGGAGTTCCCCTATCAAGGCCACATAAAGGCGGAGCTTTGGGGCAAAACGGGGGGACGGCCCCGTGAAATCCCCGCCCAAGTGGACCGCATCACTTCCTTTTTAGATGGTGGAGGACTTTAAAAGCGTGCTGTCTCCGGTGACCCCCCCCCACACAAAAACAACCAAAAACATCCTTTCCCCCTACCCAGGGGCCCCTTATGGGAAGACAAGACAGGTTTTTAAAAAGTTTTTCTATGAAAAATGAACGTCGTACACCCCCACATAGTCTTTTTTTGCAGCCTGGCAGGAAACCCAAAAATTTTCCGTATGACAGTTTTTCTTAGTACCTCTGCACACTTTTTTTGTCTGGGTCCCAAATGGCATATATCTGTACAAAGGGCCCACTTTTGGGCCCCGGCCCGGGCAAAAGTAGGCCTATAAAGGAATAGGGCCATTTGGGGAGTAGCCCCCAATAACAGGGGACTTGGAAAGGGTTGAAAAAATGGCCAATTAGCATCCTCTCAGAAACATGGGGGATTTAGATGGGAAAACCCCCCTGGTAGACAGACTTGGATTAGGTCTGATTTGGTTGAAGGTATCCAAATATCCAATGTGACATTTATTTTTTTATAATGCCCTCATTAACAGTGTAGGGTCAAAGGGTTCATGGGGGGATGACAATAGTGAAAGAAGCGAGCATTTTTGGGGTTTCCCGGCTAAGTGTGTGCTGGAGTGGCTTATCATGGTCTCTGAGCATTGGGGGTGTATTTAAACATTATTGAAGATTGTTTTAGGTTTTGTGGCCCTTTTGAAAAATAATTATATTCAATTTTATGGTTATGCTAATTTTTTTATCCAAAAGGGCATCCGTGCTCGATTAGAAATAAAAAAAAAATGGTATAAATCTTTGAGGTTTTCCTTAAAGCCTTTGAATGTCCCATTCCCTTTACAAATAATGGGCACCCTTTTTACAGGGTTTCCCAAACCAACCGAGGACATTATTCAGAACAGCATTGATTTCCCCAAAGTTGTTGCCCCGGAGTCAGAGAAGAGTCTAAGTGGTGTATGCCCCCGCATTGTAAAACAAAAAGCATAGTGCAAGAATTTAGTGTTTCAAACCGCTTGGATAAAGTGTGTGCCATGTTTTTTTTAATTCCCGGTTTTTTTTATAAGATCACCTTTATTTTGCGCTAAAGGGGTTGTCCGACTTGGATGGAAAGTATGGTCATCAAAAGGTCACTAGAGGGGAAAAAGAAAGGGAGTCAAGTCCCGGTAAGTTTCCCCCTATCCCGATCTAGGATCAGCTTCCCCTGCCTTATCCCAATAACCCTTTTTGGGGTAAATGCAAAATTTCCCAAAAAAAAGTTTAGGGGCAAATTTACCCACTTCCAAAAGGGTCCCCAATTTTTAGCGAAGTACTTCTAATTGGGGAAAAGGATAATAGGCCCCCCCAAAAATTAACGAACAAACCCTTTATATTTAAACCAAATCCCCGGTGGAAAAGGTTGAAAAAAAAAAAAATTAAAAAAAAATAGAAACTTATTCAGGCAAAAAAAAAAAATAAAAAAAGGTGGAATAGGGGAAAAAAAAATTTTTTTTTCTTAAAAGGAAGTTAACCAAAAAAAAAAGAAAGGTTTTTGACGGATTTCCCCAAAATTACCTTAAGAAAGGGGTTTGGTTTTTCCCAGGCCCCTTTTTTCCCCTTAAAAACGGAGATGTTTTTTTTAAAAATCAAAAAAGCCCCAAAAAGGAGGGGAAAACAAAAGGGGCCTGGGGCGCTTTTAAAAACCAGGGGGGATAGGATTCCCAAAGAAATAAGAACTTTTGCTGTTTTCCCCCCTAGAAAGGGGTACGACTCAGAGATCTACTCATTTACCCAAAAAAACCATGGGAAAAAATTAAAAATCAGTCCCTTCAAAAAGGCCCTTCATGGTTTATGCCCTGAAAAGGCCCCTTTGAAAAAAAGGATTGCATTACCCCCAACAGACTTTTTTAAAAGAACATTGGGGAAAAATTTTGGTTTTTAAAAAAAAACACTTGGTTAAAAGCCTATTTAGGCCAAAAGTTGATGTTCGATGGGGGATAAAAACGGGCTTCAATTTTGGGAAATTTAAAAATGGGAAAAAATGAAAAACCATGTAAAAAATAAAAAATTTGGATTTTTGAAAATTTTGTCGAATTTAAAAAAGGGGAAGGCATAAATTGGTGAGGTTGTAAAAAAACAAAATAAATAGAGGAAAAAACAAAAAAAAAAGGAGAAAACTTTTAATCCCCCGAAAAGCCCAAGGGTAAAAATTTAAAAATTTAAAAAAAAGAAAATTTAAAAATGGCACAAAAAAATAAAAATTTTTTTAATAAATGTACCAAAAAAAATTTTATTTTAAAACTGGTACAATTAAAGGGTCACCAATAAAAATTTTGGTTTTTTTCCAAAAAAAAAAATAAAATTTAAAGGAAGGGAAAAATAATTTAAAAAATGTTTTCTTTTAATCCCTTTCCATTTCTTATGGTTTGTAGAGGAAAATTTTTTTTTATGGAAAAAAAATTTAAATTTTAACCAGCCAAAAAAAAAGACAAATTTTAAAAAAATTTAATTCGGGGAAAGAAATTTTAAAAAATTAAGATTTTAAATCCAAAACTTCAGTTAAAAAAAACAAAACCAATGGCCCAAAAATTTTTGTTAACCCCGAAGAAAGTTTTTTTACAGTTTTCAACCCCCCCCTTTTTAAAGGTAATTAAATTACACTCAAGAAGAAAGTTTGAAATTTTAATTTAATTAAAAAAGAAAAAAGGAAAAAAAAAGTGGGGAAAAAATATAAAGACCAAAAACCATTTTTACAAATTTTAAAAAAGGCCAAAAACACTAAAGGGGGGTTTTGAAAAGGCCCAAAAACCTTCCTAAAAAAAAATTTTATTTGCCAATGGGGGGAATAAAAAGTGGGAATTTTCGTTTTCATTTTAAAAATTTTTAAGGAAAAGGGTAATAAAAAAATAATTTTTTTAAGGCCAAAAATGAACCCCCAAAAGACAAATATTGGGAAAATTTGAAACCCCCCCTGCTATTTTATGAAAGAACCCCAAAAAAGGGGAAAAATTGAACTTTTTTAAAAATTTAAATTTTTCCCTGGGGAAAGTAATTTGGGGGGAAAATCTTCCCCCCTTAATTTTGGGTCAAATCTTTTTTGGTTTCCCCTTTTTGGTTTTTTAAAAAGGGAAAATGGTAAAAATTCAAATTTTAAAAATGGTAAAGGGGATTTAAAAAAGTTTGTCCAACTAAATTTCCCTTTTCTTTTTTTTTTCCAAACGAGAAGTTTGGGATAAAATTTTAACGAAAAATCAAGATTAAAATACAGGGGGAAAAAAAAAGGTGTCATTTTCCCCAAAAAGGGGGAAAATTTTTTTTCACAAAAGAAATTAAAACAAAAAGGAAAAAAATCAGAAAAATCACTTTTGGGGGTTTTAAAATATTTGCAAATTATTAAAAACGTATTGGTCACTAAAAAAACAATTTTTCTCCATGTAATTTCTTTAAAATTTGTTTAGTTATGATTAAAATGGAATTTTCATATAAAAAGGCCCCAATAAAAAGTCCACTCCAAATTAAAAAAAAAAAGTTAAAAAACCCCAAAAAAAAAATTGTAGACCTGCACCAGGCTGGGAAGACTGAATCTGAAATAGGTAAGCAGCTTGGTTTAAAAGAAATCAACTGTGGGAGCAATTTTAGAAATGGAAGGCATAAAAGACCACTGATAATCTCCCCTCGATCTGGGGCTCCACGCAAGATCTCACCCCGTGGGTCAAAATGATCACAAGACCGGTGAGCAAAACCCCAGAACCACACGGGGGGGCCCTAGTGAATGACCTGCAGAGAGCTGGGACCAAAGTAAAAAAGCCTACCATCAGTAACACACTACGTCCCCAAGGTACTTAAATCCTGCAGTGCCAGACGTGTCCCCCTGCTTAAGCCAGTACATGTCCGGCCGTGCTAGAGTGCTTTTGGGATGATCCAAAAGGATTGGGAGAATGTCATATGGTCAGATGAAACCAAATAGAATTTTTTGGTAAAAACTCAACTCGTCGTGTTGGAGGACAAAGAAGCTGAGTTGCATCAAAGAACACCATACCTACTGTGAAGCATGGGGGTGGAAACATCATGCTTTGGGGCTGTTTTTCTGCAAAGGGACCAGACGACTGATCCGTGTAAAGGAAAGAATGAATGGGGCCATGTATCGTGAGATTTTTGAGTGAAAACCTCCTTCCTTTCACAAGGGCATTGAAGATGAAACGTGGCTGGGTCTTTCAGTATGACAATGATCCCAAACACACCGCCCCGGGGCAACGAAGGAGTGGCTTCGTAAGAAGCATTTAAAGGTCCTGTAATGGCCTAGCAGTCTCCAGATCTCAACCCCATAGAAATCTTGGAGGGAGTTGAAAGTCTGTGTTGCCCAGCGACACCCCAAAACATCATTGTCTAGAGGAGATCTGCATGGAGGAATGGGCCAAAATACCAGCAACAGTGTGTGAAAACCTTGTGAAGACTTACAGAAAAACTTTTGACCTGTCATTGCCAACAAAGGGTATATACAAATTTTGAGAAACTTTGTTATTGACCAAATACTTATTTTCCCCATATTTTGCAAATAAATTCTTTAAAAAATCCACAATGTGATTTTCTGGATTTTCTTTCCCTCTTTTGTCTGTCATAGTTGACGTGTACCTTTATGATGAAAAATTACAGGCCTCTCTCATCTTTTAAGTGGGAGAACTTGAAACAATTGGGGCTGACTAAATACTTTTTCCCCCCACTGTATATGGCAAATAGAAATCCATATGGATGGTGTTAAGAGATAGATGGAGGTATTGAATAGAGTTGAAGGATGGGACTAATAACAAAAACAACAAATAATAACAAGATAGCTAAAATGAAAGCATACTGTGTCCAAAAATAAGTATATAGGTTTATGTTGGGAGCTTTGGGAAAGAGCACAGTTAGAAAGATATGGCATATAGAAGCAAACCGGATGGACATCATAAAAATGACGGAGAGGTTGAGAGTAGAAAAAGTTCAGGAGCAAAAAAAAAAAAAAAAAAATATATATATATATATATATATAAAAATATATAATAGAATTATTGTAAAATTAACTCTGTCCATAAGGTGTAGATAGTAAGTATAACCGGAAGTAGAGGCCTGGGCATTGTTTCACTAATTTACTCCAATAGGGAAGGATGGTGGGGTTGAAAAGTAATAAAGGGGGGTGTATATATATAAAATAAAATAAATAAAAAACATGGGGGATTGGAAGTGATGCAGACAATTACATGAAGAAGATACAATCTATCTGCAATATTAAGCTGATCCATTCCCCCGAAAAAAATTAATATATATAATAAAAAATAATAAAAAATAATAATAATATATATATATTCAAAACGGCACCGAAGCGCACACATCGCCCCTCGCAAGTGACTTGATAAGCTGATTTAGCTAACGTGGCCTGGCTGTCAATGTGCCTGCTAGCTACACAGCTAGCTTCATTGACAATAAACTGTATGCAGGGCACTGACTAGGTTTTTATGCAAATGTTCTTACTTGAGAAATACTGCACCAAACAACTTAGCTAGATGTAAAATTGTGCTATAAGACCCTTTGGGAAAAAACGTCACATTTATTACAGATTCTTGATTTATCTTAGATTAATTCAAACTATTTGGAGGAAGTGAGTGACTGGGTTTTTGCTACGGTGACTCGGGAGGGACAAAACAACAGTAACTGCCAGGGTACGATATGCGAACATAACCACCCACATCGAACCACACCCCCAAAACTTTTAAAACTCGTTTTTCTTAATGCGCACCAGAAAACACATGCAGAATCGTTGTGTTTCAGTCAGTCCCCCTTTAAGCAGCATATCGAAACCCAAAACATCTCCACTGCTCCATCAAAGTCTGTGAGACGGGGCTGATTTTATTTATGCAAAAGTAATTGTTGTTTAATCGCAAGATAATTTTCCTGTCTATTTAAAAATATGGTTACTTGTGCAAGGCGTGTGCAATTACAAGTAAAAAAATCTAAGTGATTTTTACCTGTTGTCATGGGAACTGGGGAAGTCTGCTGTTCTGCGGTACATATGTGGGTGTAGCCATGTTAAGATACACTCACCTGTCCTGTTTCCTCCCACACACAAACATTTACACACCCAACCCTTGGGTATTTATGTAAAAGGATTGTTTGTACTACGACCATTAGCCTTTCAAATGCCTGGGCACAAGGGGGATAGGGACTGCAAATGGATTTGGAATAGGGCAGTGCAGTTTTAATGGATCCTGGGGATATTATTAGGGCACACCGTACCAAAACGTTTTTCAACGTTCTTATTGGACAAGTCAAGATAGTCATCCCCATTTTTTTCAGTTTTATTCTATTTTTGGGGCCCAGTGTATACAACCCTGCTGCTGTTGATGAAGCAAAGGCCTCTCAGACCAAAATGGCTATTTGACCCCCGTTGTTTGTGTGTGAGAGCAGAGAAGTGGGTGAAGTTGTCCCTAGATCTGACTTGGGTCAGTTTAGCATTTTTCCCATAATGGTTAAAGGGTTTGGGGGGGGGGGTGATTCCGATCTGTACCTAAGGATACTTTCATTTACATTTTTGTCATTTAGCAGACGCTCTTATCCAGAGCGACTTACAGGGGCAATTAGGGTTAGTGCCTTGCTCAAAGGGGACATCGACAGATTTTTCACCTAGTCGGCTGGGGATTAGAACCAGCGACCTTTCGGTTACTGGCACAAAGCTCTAACCACTAAACTACCTGCCGCCCCTACTTCACCTTGGTGAGAGCAAGAGGATTAACAGCCCCGATCACTACTCATGTTTGACTGTGAGATGCACTGATATGCTAAACAGTAGAAGCCCCGCAACTTCTTCAAGTCGAGCTTGGTTTGTTGTTTAATGTCTGATGAACATTTTGCTGCTCATTGAAAAGTTGTCCTCCATGCTTGCGTGGAAAGAAAATACATCTGTTCAAACTCAGTTTTTCAATCTTCATAGTGCAGATAAAAATTGGAAGAAACAAAAACGTTCCACATCAACCTCGTCTGTTCCTTCTCCGACTGAGACCGATAGGCTTTGACTGTGAGTGCAACAGATATCCCTCTGTTCTCAAAGCAGCAGCACATCAAAACTTGACATATTTTTTCCCTTTTTTAAAAATTGCTTAGTACACAACTTTTTTAAAGTTCTTCCTTCAGGATACTCTTCTAATGTAGCAATCCCAAAACTACGCTAGTAAAAAGCTTGGTCTGTGTGCCAAATTATACCTTTATTCCTTTATAGTGCATTTCTTTTGACCAGCCATATGGGCCTCTGTGCACTAAAGGGAATATTGCACTAAAATATCACTAAAAAGGGAAAAGGGTGCCATTTGGGGTGAAACCTTGGCCACGACATGCAGTCCAAGCTGCGTTTGTGAAGTCATCGCAAAGACTTCCTAAGTAAGGGATCAAAGCTTGACTAACCCACAGAGCCCACGGAAGGTTGCAGGGTACTAATGGGCACTAGCTAGATCTGTTTGGCATAAATCGTATCTCGAAATCAAACATAAAAAACCCCACACACACACAGATTCCCATGTCCTTGATTGATAAAGCATCATGTAGAACCTCGACTTCAAACAGGCAGAGGTAGGCTTTGATGAGTAATCATAGGGGGACCACTAACCGCAAGCGGCAGCCATTTGCCCTTTCAACTCTTCAGATATGCCTGTGCTTTCATTCAGTGGGAAAAGAAAAGCGTGTGTGCTTTTATGTTATAGTTATACTCCCACACCTCTCTAAATCAACCCCTGAGTTGGCTCCTGGCTCAGTGGCTGTCACCCAGGCAATAGAAAATTGCTCTGAACCCATGGTGACAGTGGGATATTATGGTTTGTCAGGGGGGCGAATGATGACATGGTTTCCCTTGAATGAAGAGACTGTGGGTCTGTCTCTGTGTGAGGAATATACAGTGGGGAAAAAAGTATTTAGTCACCCCATTGTAATTTTTCCCCCTTAAAAGATGAGAGAGGCCTGTAATTTTTTATCATAGGTACACGTCAACTATGACAGACAATTTAGGAAAAAAATAAAAAATCCCATTGTAGTTTTTTTATAAATTTTTTGAAAATTATGGGGGAAAAAAAGTATTTGGTCACCTACAAAAAAGCGATTTCTGGCTCTCACAGACCTGTACTTTTTTTCTTTTAGAGGCTCCTCTGTCCTCCACTCTTACCTGTATTAATGGGACCTGTTTTAAATTTTTTATCATATAAATAACCTGTCCAAACCTCAAAAAGTCCACTCCAACTTCACATGGCCCAAACCCAAAAAAACTGTCAAAAGGACACCAAAAAAAAATTTTAGACCTGCACCGGCTGGGGAAACTGAATCTGCTAGTAACAGCTTGGTTTGAAAACACTGTGGGGGGCAAATTTTAGGAAAAGGGAAAACATACAAGACCCTGATAATTTTCCCTCGGGGGGGGCCCTCCACGCGATCTCACCCCCGGGGGGTTAAAAATGATCCAAAACGGTGAGAAAAAATCCCGAACCACACGGGGGGACCTAGTAAATGACCTGCAGAGAGCGGGGCCCAAAGTAAAAAAACCCAAACCATCAGAAAACACACAAACCCCGGGCCGGGGAACCAAAATTTCCTGCAGGGCGAGACGTGCCCCCCTGCTTAAGCCAGTAAAAGGGTCCAGGCCCGTTTTAAGTGCATTTGGATGTCCGAAGAGGTTTGGGGAGAATGCTTTGGGTCAATAAACCCAAAATATAACTTTTTTGGAAAAAACCCTAAACTCTTTAATGTTTGGGGACAAAAAAGCTGATTTTGCTCCAACGAACACCATCCCTACGGAAGCTGGGGTTGGAAACTCAGTTTTGGGGCTTTTTTTTCTGAAAAGGTACCGGGAAACGACTGATCCTGAAAAGGAAAAAAAGGGGGCCCCATGTATCGGGAGATTTTGAGTAAAACCCTCCTTCCTCACAAGGGCATTGAAGATAAAACGTGGCTGGGCCCTTTCAGCATAAACAAGACCCCAAAACACACCGCCCTTCAAAAAGGGAGGGGGCTTCGTAAAAAACCCTTTCAAGGCCCTTTGGAGTGGCCTAGCCCCCTCCAAATCTAAACCCCCATAGAAATCTTTGGGGGGATTAAAAGCCCTTGTGTTGCCCAGCGACAGCCCCAAAAAACCATCACTGCCCCTAGGGGAGATTTTGCATGGGGGAAAAGGGGAAAAAAATACCGCAAAAAGGTTTTAAAAACCTTGTGAAGACTTACAGAAAACGTTTGACCTGGGCCCTTTTCCCAAAAAAGGGTATAAAACAAAGTATTGATAAACTTTGTTATTGACCAATAACTTTTTTTCCCAAACCTCATATCCAAAAAATTCTTTTAAAAATCCTACAATGTGTTTTTTTTCTGGTTTTTTTTTTTCCTCATTTTGTCTGCCCCATAGTTACGTGTCCCCTAGGATAAAAAATTCAGGCCTCTCCCCATCTTTTTAAGTGGGGAATTTTCACACTTGGGGCTGCCAAAATATTTTTTTTTCCCCCACTGTACATGTTTATTTTTTTTTTGTGTGGTGGTAATCATTTTTAAATTTTGCATAAAAGATTGGGGGTTCTATCAATGTAATTGTCTTCATCATTTCCAAACCCCATATTTTTTAAAAGAAAAATGAAAGTTCCCTTTTTAAAATTATTTCCCCCCCAACCCAAACCCCCCCCTCCCAAATTTGGGGAAAAACCCATGGCCCCAACAATATTTTTGCCCTTCTACCCCTAGCTTATACATACTAAAATAATTTTACGGCCAAGTATATTTTAACACTATTTCTATAAAAAATAAAAAAATCCCCCCTTCACTACACTCAACCCCCATTTTGATAATTTTTTTTTGCGGGGGCATCTGATGACCACTTTAAAATAAAGGGGTGGTGTGGTGACTGGCAACTTTTAATTTCCCGGACATTTGACAAATGTACCGGGCCCATTGGCTTTGGGGTGCTTAACCTTTTGGGGGCCGTCCACCCACGGTGCTCGAATGACGAAATCACATTTTAGAATTTTGGTAATTTATTTAACAGAACTGCAATTTCCGGGATGAACGATGTGCTGTCCTTCTTACCAAATTTTCATTTTTAAAACTGTAAAAATAATTTCCAAAATTTACTTTTTTTTAAACCCCAAAAGAAAAAAATCACTAGCCTTTTTGGTTCCACCCTCCCACGGGTTTTTTGGTGGCCCCTTAAATTTGGGGGGAGAATTTTTGGGGTTTTGGTTTTGGCTGGAGTGGAATGGTATCAATACAAAAAAACTCAGGGTTTTTCCAAGGTTTGATGAAATTCCTTTTTCCCTGTAGCCTTTGGGTACCCCTGTTTTGCATCCAAAACTTAGGGGGAAATCCGCCACACTGCACCCCTGACCACCTCCTAAGTGGTAGCCAATCTGAACAAAATCGATCACACTGTTTTTTTAAATACCACTTCGATTCTGATGCAAAAGTCGCATTTAAGTGTAAAGTGTAGGAAACGAACTTAAGAAGATCTAATAGGCTATTTGAAGAAATGGCTACTTTAAGCAATTTAAAGGGAAAATCCCTTTCATATTTTTTAAATTTTCATGTTTAAAAACAATTTATAAAATTTTTTTAAAATGCATAGGCCTAACTGCCCCCAGCTCTTAAAAAGTGGTGTGTGCGCTTTAATAAAGCCTGCCTTCCTTTTGGTTTGAGGGCCCTTTCCCAAAAAAACGGGGAATTTGGGAAATCTCGTTTTCCGCCTTTCCAGGGGTTTTTCCCAAGACCTCTAGGAAAAAAACTACTCGGGACGGGGAAAAAAATCTTTTTGGGAACGGTCATCCAAATGGGAATTTCCCCAAAATCGGAACTGGGGCCTTTTTCTAAGCTCCGCTTTCCCGCCCTGAAGTTTTGGAAAGCAAACCCAAGTTTACTAGCAGGCCTTGCCTTTTTGGGACAGATTTCCCCCACTCAAAGCTCTGTATCTGTATGCTGTATTTTTTGTAAATAAGAACATAATAAAATATAACTGTACCCCACTGCCAAATTTAATTCCCCCAAAATTATGCAAATTAACCTATAACCGAAAAGGCGGGACCAGCCCCAAATGTTTTTTTATCAACGGATTTCCATCAATAAATGGGTTAAAAGCATAATTTTGCAATTGATTTTTTCTTCTTCCCCCGGCCCTATTGGCCTGCGGAAATTTTATTTTTTAAAGCTTTTAAATTTCTTTAACTGACAGAACCCAACTTTTAAACCAGCAAAAATAAACCCCGGGTTTTGGTGTGTGGAGAGGGGTGTGTTTTTAAAATTTCTGTGCACGGGGAACTGGCGGGGGCCCTTTTATCCAGTTTCAACCTTCAAAACGCCCTTTTGCCACCCCTTTAATCCGGAGAGGAACACGGGCTTTTTTAAAACCCAACGAGCCTCTGTAATCCAAAGGGTTTAGCATGCTAACAAGTACATAAAAACCCCATAGAAATCCCTAACTAATCCTAAAAAAGCGCATTACGAACTTTTTATAGTCCCTGACCTAAGCTATTTGCAGGCCCAGACACCCCAGCTAAAAGTTATAAAAGGGAACAAAAAAAATTCCCCTACCCCTTTTGGGCGGGAAACGCACAAAAAAAAATTTTTAAACAGCGAGGCTTTGATCCAGGAGGGATTCTCTGCTGTTACCAAGCAAAGCCGTTTTTTGGAAAGAACTCCCCCTTTTAGCTAGATAGCTAACTAGCTCAAAATTAGCAAACCAAATGCAAAACCTGCAGAGCTTTTAGCACTTTTAGAAAATTATGATTTCCCATACGAAACTATATAGATCGGTTGGGGGTGTGCTGCACAACTTTGATTGCCCTAACAAAGCCCCCGGTCTCCGTCGTTGTGTGTTTTGTAAAAAACACCCCGGTGACTGGGGACTCCCAAATAATTTTCAAAATGAAAAATGAGGTGATAGGTAAAATTTAAACGCCATCTTCTTTATCTCTTAACATATCCAAAATTTTGACTGCAGGTATTTACTTAATAAGTAGTTTTTAAAAATATTCAAAAGTAAAAAAACCAAAAAATTTTAAAAGGAAATAGTTTTTCCAAACCCAGGCACCGGGGAAAAAAACCTTTTTTTCCCTGTGTTTTTCCTTTAACCCTGGGTTTTAGGATTTGGGGGGTTTATCCCCCGGGGGCCCAAGCCTAGCAAAAAAGAACTTATTAATTTCAGGGTTCCATTGGGGGGTTTTCCCTTTTTTCGGGGTAACCCCCGGGTGGTTTGGATAAAACTTTTGAAAAGGGTTAAAGGGACACGGGGTTCCCCATTGGCCCCCATTAAATCTTATGAAATCCCAAAAACCGGGAATTTTAGAACCTGTAAAATCGGGGGGTTCTTTGGGTGTTTTTTCTTTTTGGTGGGAAAGTGTTTTTAAACCAGGGAAACCAAAACCTGGAAGGGGCCCTTTTTCCTGTTGGGCCTACCTTTTTTAAAAAACCCCACTTTTTTTCTTTTAGAAAGATAATGCGGATAGGGGGCCCTTTAACCCCGGGGATCCGGCATCCTTTTTACTTCTGAAAAAAATGCTATTTTAAATTATGGGCCCTTTTTAAAATTTGTTTTTTCAGATAAATTTTTGTAAAATTGGGGGGCATATGGAATTTGGCTCCTTTTTGAAAATGCCGTAAATTTTTCACAAAAAAGCCCCTTGAATTTTCCGTTTAAAAAAAGTTTAAAAAATTTAACTTTTTCTCGACTTAAAAATTTGCCCCCTTGGGGTTTGAGGGCCACTTTTTCCCTTTTTGAATTCCGACCATTCCAGGAAATAAACTTTAATTTCAACAAAAAAGCTTTGGTTTGGTGTTGCTTTAAAAAGTGAAAATTTTTTTTAACCAAAAACAAATTTATTACCCCCTAACCCTTCCCCCAATTTGAAACCCCAAAATTTTTCCCCCAGAGGTTTTCCCCTTAATAAAATTCCCCCCTTAAAAAAAGCCCCCTACCAAAAATTGCCCCCCCATTTTTTAAAAAAGGGTTTCCCACACCACCCCCAATTTCCCCGGGCTTTTTAATCAAAAAACAAACCGGCTCTTTTGTCAAAAAAATGGGGGGAATCTAAATGGGGCTTTTTTTTAGGTAAAACGCGGTTTTTCCCAAAAAAACCCCAAGGGGTTTCCCCAAAATTTAATTTTTTTTTAAAATCCCCCCTACCCAAAAAAAAAGGGATGGGGGCCCTTTTTCCTTTTCAACAAAAATGGATTAAAATTAAACCCTTTTTTTTGTTTACAAAAAATTTATACCCCCTTTCTTTTCCTCCCACTTTAAGGGGTTAATTTTTTCCTGACCCTTAAAAGCCCAAAGGGAAAAAAAATGAAAAATTTTTGTTTTTTATTTATTTCCCTTTGGTTTTTTAAATAAAAAATTTTCCAAAAAATTTTTTTAAAACCCCTTTTTTCAAGGGGTAAAACCAACAGTTTGAAATTTTCCAAAAGTTGGCGGGTTGTTCCTTCCCCATGCGTTTTTGGTGTTTTTTCCGGGTCCTAAACACAAACCCCCAATTTTTCAAATCTAACTCACCCCCAACCTTTGAAACACCCCCCCTTCTTCCCCGGGTTTTTTGAAACCCTTGATCAAAACCCCCCCAAACGCCCCCTTTTCCCCTTCTAAAAGGGACACTAAAACCCCTACTCCCTTCACCCAACACACTCCCCATTTTCCCCCAAACTTTTCCCCCCTCAAAAAATAATTTTTTTTCCCACTTCTTTGGGTAAAAAAACACCTTTTGTTTTAAAAAAATTTTTTTTTTTCTCCTCAAACTTTCTCCTCCCCCCCCCCTTCCCCCCCTAGAAAAAGACGGCCCTACTTTTTTCCCAAAAACGGGGACCCCAAACGGGGTTTGGCCCCTCGGCTAGGGAATTTTATTTTGTTTTTTGGATTTGGGTCATTAACCCCCTTTTTTGGGGGGCTTTTTTTGGGTTTTTTCCCCGGAAAGCCCCATGACTTTCCCCAAGGGAAACAGGGCTTTTTTTCCCAATTTGAATTTGTTTTGTGGAATTGCAATTTTTTGGGTCTTTTTTTTTCCTTTTTTTCACTCCCCAAAAGGGAAATTTTTTTATCCAAACAAAAAACACCAAAAGGCAGGGGAACCCAGAGGTTTGGAAAAAGGGTTTGGGGCCCAAAATTTGCAACCCTTTTTTCCCCTTTTGTTTAAAAAACCTAAAATTTGACCAACCTTTTGGGTCCCGGGTCTATTTGCACTATATAAAAAAATTCCCTTTTTTTTAAGGGGAAACCAAAAAATTGGGGTTTTTGAAAATTTTTTTTTTCCCCCATTTAGATGGAAGTGGCAGTGTCCCCAAAAAGAAATTTCACAAGCACGGTTACATGCATACAATATAGATTTTGGGGATATCCAGTTATAATTAGTTTTTTTAAAAAACGTTTACATGTTTTGGGGCAAGAGAAACGATTTCCCTAAAAATCCTTTTTTCCAGGGCCCATTTTGAAGCCCAGGCCCCCCTGAGGGGACTTTAATAAATGCAAAAAATGGGCCAATCAAAAAAACCCATTCTCCCAACCCTTTTCACTTTTTTTTGAAAAACCCTTTTGTTTCTGATTTGGCCTTTATAAGATGCATTTTTTTCGTTTTTCCAACTCACGCCCCAAGGGAAATGCTTGCCTCCCGGTCCTAGCACAGCGAGTTTCAAATACACTGCGGGAAATTGCCGTTTTTAAGCTATTTAAACTGTCCTAAAAATTTTTAAAAATGCTCAAAAACCAGGTTTTTTTAATCGGGGTATGCTTACTTCTTTTTTGACCTTTTTCCGATTAAGATAACCAAAAAAAGTGTTTACATGCTATTCCCAAATACTGGGTCCCTTAAATATCAAATTTTTAAATGTGAGTAAACATACTCACTGATTTAGCCCCAAAAACCCTTTTTAATCATGTGCAGCATTTGAACCTCACAGCCCATATCCCCCCCTTCCCCCACCCTTCTCAGCCCCCAAGATCCCCCATCAAAACCCCCCCCACCTCCCCTCCATACTCCCAGTTCCCCCCAAATAGCACCCTAAAAGGGGCACTAATTTTTTTGAGGGGGTTTCCATAGGGGAACTATATTTTGAATACAGCACCTTTGGGGGAAAAAAACCCCCCCAGACTGAATACAACCCCCCTTTAGGCTAAAACCACACCATAGAAAAAAAATCCGGGATTCTATAACTATGACACCTAGGCAGTACAGCAGGACCCTTTGGAGCGGCCCCTCCACCCCTTCTCAGAAAAAGGGTGCTCAGGTGAATCAATCTCTCGCAATAAACCGGCCCGCTACCGGGGAAAACCCGGGGCCCGGGGGCAAATTGGCCCACCCCGTCGTCCCCGGGGTGGGGGAAGGGAAGGGCCCGGGCAGGGTTTAGCTAAATTTGGTAGAGCATGGCGTTTGCAACGCCGGGGGTTGGGGTTCGATTCCCAGGGGGGTTGGTTTTTCACTAAACTGTAATTTTGCTCTGGATAAGAGGGGCTGCTAAAATTATTTTAAAAAGGAAATTTATTTTTTAATGAATATATGCCCCTGGGGTAAATACTTTTGGAAAAAGATAATCACTTATCTACTTCAAAAACCTGAAGAGGGAATATAGGTGGTCCAAAATGGCCCCCTTTCCCCTTTTCCCGGGGCCTATTTTGGGAAACATATCCCTTTTTTTTTACACTGTTTGCTATTTCGCTTTTTTATTTCTATGCATAGTCTTTTTAAACCCCTCCCTACTGTACAAATTCCTCACAACCCTGTACCCCCCCCCATTGATTTGGAAACCCGGAAATACGAAATTACCTCGTTAGTTATTTTTTTTTTGTTTACTTATTTTTTTTGGTTTTTGTTTTTAGTTTTCTTTTTATTTAGTCAATGTTTTCTTAACTCTATTTCTTTAACTGCCTTTTTTGGTTTAAAGGGCTTGTAAGTAATTTTTTCACGGAAAGGTCTACACCCGTTTTTTTGGCGCATGTGAAAAATAAAATTTGATTTGATAGTTGGATGAATATTTGGGGAGGCGGGGGTAGTTTTGGAAGGGGTAGTGCACTGTAAATGGAATAGGGTGCCTTTTGGGGGACTAACCGTCTGACATTTTTTTGGGAAAAACTTTTTTGCCAATTATTTTAAAACGCCCCTCCGACACTTTTCAGAGCACATTTCAAATTTCCCGAACTCAACCACAAAAAGTCTCTGGAATCAAAAAAAATGTGTTTGGAAATTTTAACATGCACAGCGGTTACAAAACCCCCTTAGAAGCGAAAAGTTTAATTTGGCCCAAATGCAAGAATTGTCACGCCCTCTTAAAATTTTTGTTAGTTTTTGCATACTGTGAAACTTTCCCCAGGATTTTTTTCTTTTGAATGACCATCCTTTTGCAATTCAAAAAATTATTTTCCTTGACATTGCCTAAATTTTAGGTCATTTTGGTCCCCAAAATTTTTGTTTTGTCCATATACCTGAGTGTCCCAGAACTTTAAACCCCTGCTTTTTCCCATGACCGCTAAACCAGGTAAAAAGCTAGGGCCCCTTATTGATGTCACTTGTTAAATCCACTTCAATCAGTGAGATGAAGGGGAGAAAACGGGAAAAATTTTTTAACCCTTGAGGCAATTGAAAATGGTTTGTATATGTTTTTTTTTCCCAGAGGGGGGAAGGGCAAGACAAAATATTAAAGTGCCTTTAATGGGGTATTGAAAGGTAGAGGTCCAGGCGCCCCAGTTTGAGTGCGTAAAGGGAAACTGCAACACAGAGGGGTTTTTTTCACCTAAACATTTTCCCTGTGTACCCAAAATTGGCCCCACCCCCCAAAAGGACTCCGGGCCAAACTTGACACAACTGTGAAACATTGGAGAAAACCTCACCAGCACCCCTGTGGAATGTTTTCGAAAATTTTGGTCAGTCCTGCCCAAAACGTATTGGGGGTTGTTCGGGAGGGGGGGGGGGGTTTTTAAAAGAGGGTTCCCATTTTTTGTCCCACTCAGTGAAAATTTGGGGGAGGGAAACTGGCGGGGGCCCCCCTTTTTTGAAGGCCCTGTAAAACAGCAAATTTTTCCTCTCGCCTTTGGGGAAAATTTTTAGTAAAATTGCATGAAATTTTTTTTAAAAAATTTGGGAAAAATTTTCCCCTCCCCCCCATGACAAATGGTAGAATTGCAGCAAATTTGGGTTTTAAAAACTGCAACATTTTCTCTACCCAAAAGAAAAAGGGTGAAAGAATTGCAAAAAAAAAAAGTAAAAAAATTGTAAAAAGTTCCCTTCCCTCCCCTAAGTAATCTGGGGGAACAAACCCTGAAGGTTAGTTCCCCCTTAAGTGGGGGTGAAATGCTTTGGGATTTTTGGGAAAATTAAATTTCCCATGTTTAAAAATTGTTTCCCCCCTACTTAAAAAATGGATTCAAAAATAATAAAAAAATTAATAAACTGTGACCCGGGAAACTACAAAAATATTTGCTAAACCCATTGCCCCAAACCCCCTACACCCCATTCCTACATATCCCCGGGCTCAACCAAGCTTCTTCCCCCCCCCCCCCCCCCCCAGCATCCGCACCCACCCCCCCCCAGCCCTTCTAGCAAGGGGCCAAAGTATTAGACCCCCACCCCCCTAGCCCTCTGACTCCAGCCCCCAGCCTTCCATCAAAACCCCCCGCCTCCCAATTTATTTTGCCACCAGCCCCAAACATTCATCCACCACCTTTCCCCCTTTTTTCCCCCCAAGCCCCCCGCCCCCCATTCTTTGTTGCTACCCCACCCCCCCCAAAACCTCCATTTTCCCATTCCCCGCCACCCATCCTCATACCCCACCATGTTGCCCCCGACATCCCCCCAATCCCTCCTACCCCCCACCAAACCCACTCTCAGTCTTCCAGCCCCCCCAGCTTCATCCCCAAATAAAGAGTTTTAAATTTCGGGCTTTTCCATAAAAACCACATAAACAGGAAATCACTGCTGAGGGCTGGGGCCTATGTAGGTTGGCAAGTGTTTTGTTTATACCCAAAATTTGGACCAGCTCCCTATGAGAAGGGAGGCATCTGTTTTTGAGAGTGCCCCTTCAGCACCCCTTAATTTCTCACGGGCCTTTCTAGGGGGAAAAGGGTTTCCTATATAAGTCTCACATGGGGTAAAATCTCAATACTTTCAAGTGGCTTCCTCTCCTTCCATGGCCCATCCCAAGGTAAACACTGAACATACTATAATATTTTTGGAAAAACCCAACTTGGGGTGTGAAATTGGGTTGACTCCCTGAGTTGTGCATCTTCGGGTTTGGGTGGGACAAAAAATAAACTTAACCCAATGGGGATGTGGAAACCCGTTTTTTACTTTCCCAGCATCATTTAACATAAAGGGAAATATATATTTTTTCGAAAAGATTCTACATATATTTCAGGATGTTGTGTATCACTGGAAAAAAAATTCAAAATTTTCCTGTAAACATAACTTTTTTGGGAAAAACTAGCTTTTCCAAAAAAAGGGGTTCTCTTGGCACAACTTACCCCGGGTTGGGGAAAATTTGGGATAGGGACATAAGTTTACCCTTCCTTGGGTAAGGGGGTAAATTGGTTTTCCCTTTGATGTGCGGGTAGGTTGAATTTTAATTCATAAAGGGGGGGTTGGGGTATATTGTAAAAGTGGGGTCCAAATTATTGAAAACCCTTGATAAGATAGCAAATGCTGTAGCAAAAAATTTTTCCCAAAAAATGAGCTAAAAGTGTACTAAAAAATGGGGCTGTTTTATTTTAACAAATTTCAATTGCCGAAAAGGTTTTTTAAAAAGAAAAAAACCCTCTCAAAAAGATAGGGGTCAAAATTGACACCCCTAAAAGATTTTTATAAAAATAAAGTAGTCAAAATTGTGTAATTTGCCCCCAATTCCTCCCAACAATGACTTTCAAGCTTGAGAACTCTACAAACTTGTTGGAGGGAAATTTGCAGTTTTTTTTTGGTTTGTGTTTCAGATTTTTTTGTGCCCAATAGAAATGAATGGTAAATAAGTTTTGGGTGAAAATTTGATCACTTTTGTTGAAAATAAGTATAGAAAAAGGTTTCTAAACCAAAATTCCACATTAATGGGGGATCCTCCCATGATTACAAAATAATCCTGAATGAAATCGTAAAAATAATAAGAAAATTTTCGAGGGTCAAATTAAAAGGGGCCCAAAAAAATGACACCATTTTTTTCCCCTTTAAATTTCTTTGGGGCAAAAAATTAATCTAAAAACGAAACCTAAACTGAAAATGCACCAAAAATTTGTATAAAAAATAAAATTTTCCCCTTTAAAAAAGGGAAAAATACAACATAGCTCCTTTTTAAAAAATTATTTTATACAGCCCATTATTGCCCCCATTTTTAATCTTTGGGGGGTCAAAAATCTCAGACCCACTGATATCTTAAATGTAGCCTACATTTCAGATTAGATCTCTCTGTTCAATATCACTTACCCCTCCATTCTTGACCAGTTTTCGGGGACGGGATGTTTTTTTCGATGTGCCATTTTGTAGGCAAGTTCTCTGCCTCTGCAACCTATCTGACTCTCTTTCGCCCGGTTTTTTTCTTTTTTTGTAAATGTCCCTTCTTCAGGGGTCATTGCCCAACAAAAAAAAAACATTTTGCTGCTGTTCAAATGGTTTTTCCTTACCTTCTTTCATTTCCCTTGGGCTGCGCTCTAAAGAACCCCCAAGGGGGGTTTAGCCCCCTGCTTTTTTTAAAAAGTTTTTTTTACACGGGCTATGTGTCTGCTCTGTAACATAAAATCACTACCTTGAAATTCAATGCATGACCCTTTGGGGCATAAAACTGCCCAAAATGTTTTCTTTTTATGGAGAAATGGGGGGCCATTGGGCCCTAAACCTTGCCCCAGGGTTTCCATTGCTAAACTTGCACCTTTGGCCCATTGCCCCAATTTAAACCGCGTGGTGGGGGGGCTCAATTTGCCCCATGGTTTTTGGGCTCAATTTTCCCCCAAAGGGCAAACTTTTGGGGACTTTTAATTAGCATCCCCCAACTAAAACGTTTCCCCTTTTCATGGGGGGGTTTAGGACATCTATTTTTCAGCTTATAGAGACCCAAATTGATTTTTTAAAAAATCTACACTAAAACCAAAATAAAACGAAACTTTTAAAGTGATGGTCCCATGTTTCAATGAGCTGAAAAAAAAATACCCCAAAATTTTTCCCTATGCACAAAATCTTATTTCTCTCTTTTTGGGGGGCACAAATTTTTTTTAACATCCCTGTTAGTGAGCATTTCTGTTTTGGGCCAAGAAAACCCATCCCCGGGACAGGTGTGGCAAAATTCAAGAACTGATTAATGCATGATCATTACACAGTGGGCACCTTGTGCGGGGGACAAAAAAAAGCCACTCTAAAATGTGCATTTTTTTGTCACACAACAAAAATCCCCACAGATGTTTTAAATTTTGTGGGGAGGTGAAATTGGCGGGCTAACTGTAGGAATGTCCACCAAGCTTTTGCCAGAGTTTTGAATTTTTAATTTTTCTCTCCATAACCGTTTTCCAACGTCTTTTGAAAAATTTGGCAGTAAGCCCAAACCAGCCCCCACAACCGGCCTTGTGTACGGCGTGGGTGGGGGGCGGTTTCCCTGATTTCAACTTTGTAACCGAGTGCCCCAGGGTGGGGTTAGGGTAGGGGGCAGGAAATAACAAAACGGCCCAACAAACCCAAAATTTGCTTTTTACCCGATGCAATTTAATGCACAGAGAAACTGTGACGAGATCCTGGGGCCCGTTGTCAGGGAAAATTCACCGCGGGCCAAAACCCCCATGTTTAAACATTATAATGCACACCCCCATGTCGAAAGGGACCCGGGAAACACAATTCCGGGAAAGCTGAAAAGGCCCCTTTTTCCCACCCATGAGCAACTTTGGGATGCTCGGATCATTGTACGACGCGTGTTCCTTTCCCCCCCAAATACCCCGTAATTTTCGCACGACCATTGAAGGGAGTGGGACAATATTCCCTGGCCATATCCCCATTTTCGCGCGCATGAGGAAAAGGGTGGCCCACCCCAACTGACTGTTTTTCTGACCCATCCCCCAAACCAATTTTTTTAAAGGGTATCTGTGCCAAACAGGCAAAATTGTATTCCCTTTCTGTAAAACCAAAAGTTAGGGCCTAATGTATTTATTTTAAATTTAAATCCTTTTTTCCCTTTTAAAAACCTTTAATCAGAAAAATCTTTGAAATTTTTTGCATTTTTTGTTTTATTTTTTTTTTCCGTATTTTTGGGTTAGATGGGGGAAATTCCCCAAACCGGTCCTCGGACCCCAAAGGGGTGAAACTTTTTGGGTTTTTGTAAAATAATCCCCAAATCATAAATTTTGATAAATTTGAATCAGCTATGTAGCCCAACTAGAAAAGCTACTTACTAGTTACTAACTTTTCTATCTCTACATTTTTAGGTTTCCTCTGTAAGATCCCTTTTAATTTTTCTATTTAAGAAGTTTGCTGTTCCCCCCTTTTCTCCGGAGTGTTTGTTCCCCGGGTCCCTTTTTTTTCCTGGATTGATAGGGTTAAAATTCTCAACCCCTGGGTGCAGAACAGGGAGCTCCCACGGGAAAAATTTTTAATGCGATATGTGTTGCTCCCTTCTTCGTTCTCGATTAAAATATCTTATAAATTTTCTGTGTCCAGTGCAGGGGGGTTCTCCAAAAAACCCGAGAAAATTCAGAAAAATATTAAATCCCCATTTTTTTATAGAGTGGAAAATGCCCCTTTAAATTCCTCCCCGGTTCACCTCACCAGGACTTTCATGGGGCCCAAAACCACCACCTCCCCTTGTCAAGGGGGGCACAACACGCTCTACTTCCCCAAAGGGGGCTGAAAAAAATTCCCCCTTTCCCAAAATAAAATACCAACAAACAAACCCTCAAGAGCATCTTGACCGGTTGCATTACGGCCTGGTACGGGAATTTCTCCGTCCACGAATGCAAGGGGCCCCCATCGGGTGGGTTTAAAACGTCCCGTAAATTTACTGGGCCCCTGCTTCCCACATCCCGGACATTTTTTGGAATTGGTGCCTGAGGGAAGGGACACCGCAGCATCAAGGACCCCACACCAAAAACCCCAAGCTGTTCTCTCAAATTACGGTTTGGGGAACGTAAACCGGGGCATGGGTCTGATACCAAAAGGGGCCCACGTTTTTTATCTAAAACCTCAGACTGCTGAAAACTTGAACTGGACTGACGCCGCTCTGATTCTCCGGGACCCTTTGCACACATCACAAATGCTGCTACCAACTCTTATTAAACGCTCCCTTTTACACTTGGCCCACATCCCCCCCTTTCCCCAAAACAAAGGGTAAAAAATTGGACTATAAATTGTGCCTTCCCGTATTATACTTTTCTAAAAATTTTTTTTTTCTATTTTTCCCGCCCCTTTACTTTAAATTTATTTTTTTATTTTTTTCTATTTCCATTTTGTTCATTTTCGGGAAATAAAACCCGCAAAACATTTTTTGGACTAAATGTAACCTTGCGTACCCGTACAAAAACGACTAATGAAAATTGGGAAATTGCTGTTGGGAATCTTTGTTTTTGGGCGCAAAGGCCCTGTTGATGCCCCTTCATCTACGCATAGAAAAAAATTAGTTACGGCAAAAATGTTTTTGGAAAAGCCAAAGGGTGTTAGTTGAAAAATTTTTTTCTAAGTTTAACCCAGCCCAAACTGTAAAGGGGACGGAGCATCCCCCCCAAATTTTGGGAGATAGGGGCTAACCGGGTCTCCTCACTGCGGGTATTTCTAGACCCGGAGGTTTTGTTATATTTTCCCCCGGGAAAGGCGGCCCTTTGGGGGGGTGGGCCCCAACAAACAGGGGGTAAAACTAAAAAAATTTTCCCACCTAAAGACTCCCTCCCCATAAGACCCCTTTCTGCGTGATTTTTTTGAAATTTATTTATTGGCTGTTGCTCTCCCAAATGAACATACTCAATTTGAGGGGGCCCGGACCTGATCTCCATGCAGGGCCCAAAAAGAAAAGGGTAATACTCTGCTTTGTGTGTTTGCCTCATGTAAATTTGCCTGTTATTTTAATATTAAAGTTTTATTTTCCACCCCTTTTGTCTTGTGTTCACGTCCATGTTAAAGGGGCCCAAACCATTTTGTTTTTTGGGACCCTAATTTTTTAAAGATTAGATAAAGTTTTTTTTTTTTAAATTTAGTGATGACTGCAAAAAATGATCATTAGAAAAACACATTTTTTCTAATCAAATTTTAAGCTCCTTTTTGGGAGTTGTGCGTTGTTATACTAAAATACTTTGAAAACTCAACACATTTAAAGTGTGCAAATTTTTTTTGGGTACTGTAGGGAGCATATTCCCCTATAGATTCCCATCTGGCAAATCCCAAAAAAGAACATAAAACAGTAGTAAAGTGGTTTTAAAACCCGGGGTTTTAGTGATGAAAGTAAGGATTTTCGTTGGGGAGTATGGTTTTTGTAGTCATTTTAAAATTTGGGCTAAAAAGGAGAAGGGTTTTTTAATTTTTGAAATAAAAGCCCTTTTTTTAATTTTTTTTGTAATTTGTTTTTTGGGTTTTTTGGGCCTTTTAAAACTTCAAAAATTTTTTACGAGGGGCAATATTTTCAAAAAAAAGGTACAATAGGGAAAAAAATTTTTTTTAAGAAGTATTTTGAAGATCTTTATTGGTTCAAACAAAAAAAACTACCAAAAAATTTTAATTTTTTTTGTTTGGGTTTTAAATTTCTAAAAGGGTTGATTTAAAAGCCTGGTTAATTTTTTTTAAGGGTTTAAAATTGGTTTGGTTAAATTTTTTTAGGCCTTTTGGAAGTTTTTTTACAGAAATTTAAAAACCTTTGGGGGAAAAAAATAGATTTTCCTTTTAAAATGTCCCCTAAAAGCAATAAAACAAACAACCCCCCCTTTGGGTCTTTTTCCCCCCAATGCGTTTGAGAAGGAGGTTTAAAGGGGGGGGGAAGAAGGGGAAAGGAGGAAAAATTAATTGGTATTTTTTCATTGGGGGAAAACCTTTAAACACCCCACTACTTATTTTTATAATTTTTTATCTTAAATATTTTTTTAAACACAACTGCTACATTTTTTTTTAAACCCCTTTAATATTATTTTGGGGTTCACCCTCAAAATAAATTTGGGCCCATGAAAGAAAAAGAGTCCAGTGAAGTAGGAGTTCCCTTTCTGGGTGATCTATAACACGTCTTGGATTGAATCCCGGGGGTATTCCCCTTACGGAAAAAATTTAAACCCTTTTAAAAAAAAAACGGAAGCAACGAACAAAAGAGGTTTTTTTATTGGGGGCAAATTCAGGGGAGGGGCCCCCCCGTTTCGTTCAGTTTGCTAAACCCTTTAGGAAATTTTTTTTGCAAAAAATCGGCATAAGAAAACACCCCCAGGCCCACTCTTGGGTTCCCGGGGAACCAGCCTCATTTGGGGGAAATAAAGTGATTGGTTTTGGGTGAAAAACTCAGGGCAGCACTTAGGGGTTTTTCAGGGAAAGAGTAAAAAAAAAAAAAGGCTTCCCGGTGCAGGCTGGACCTTTCAAGGTTTCCAGTTGGTATCCCGGTTTCAAATTTTGGGTTTTTTAACCTTAAACCCAAAATTCTTTAAAAAACATTTTTAATCTAACTGTGTTTTTTCCAAGGGCTCCATTCAATCTGTTCGCGGGGAAATTCGCATGCACGGGGAAAATTGAACCCCTTAAGGCAATTCGGGGGGGCCAAGGAAAACACAACCTGAATTCCCCTTTAAAAACCCCTCCCAAAAAAAACACTCAGCCGGTTTAAAAAAAATTCCCCGGGGTTTTTTAAAATTTTCTGGTTTTTTTTTGGAAAATTCCCAAAAAGGGCCAAACACCCTTTTTCCCATCTGTTTGGGGCCTTTTGTTAAGTGAACTGGTATCCCCCGTTGGAAAAATAAGCATTTTTTTAAAACTTTTTTTTGGACTTAAAAAAAGTTTTTTTCCTTTTAATTATCCCTCTTCCCCCCAAAGTGTGCACCTGGTTTACTTTCCTTCACTGATTTGAAAATAAATATTGTGGAAACTCCCCCTAGCCCTGCCTTCCCCCCAAAAGAAAGCTTTTAAAAATTTGTGGGAAGGGAGTAAACGAGTGTAAAACTTTAGGAGAAAAAAAGATATATTGGGACACCTCATTGTTTAAAATTGAAAGAAACAAACTTCAGAAATACGACCCTTTGGGAAATTTTCATAGACTTAAAATAAAAAAAAAAAACAAACCATATGAAAACCTTTTTATCGTTTTTTTTCCCCCTTTTTATGTTTTTTGTAATATTTTTCAAAACCATAGGGCCCTTTTACAATACCCAAATCCCAAAAGAAAAAAAAAATTACGGATAGCACCAAAAAAACCATTTTAAAGTAATGATCATATCGTTTTTGAACTGAAAATGGCAAAAATGATAGCTGAAACAAAGTAAAATTAAAACTTTATTTAAAGCTTTAAAAAAAATTCACTATCTGTCGAGAGGTGTTGTTTGGGTTTTAAACCAAAAAGAAAAAGAAAGTCGGGTTTTTTTGGGCCCCAAAATAAACCCGCCCAAAAAAAGCCAGCTCTGGTCCTTGGTTTGTGCGACTTTCTAAAGCTGAAAAAAGGTCAGGCCCGGGGTTCAACCCCCACCGGGACTTTTTTTCGGGTAAAGCAAATTTTTTTAAAAGGGAATGTTTCCCCCCAATTCTTGGGGACCGGGTGCATGGTAAACCCCTGCATATTCGGGGTTAAATCGGAAATTCCTTTTAAAAGTCCCAAACCCTTAAAAACGCAAATCTACCACCGATCGGATTGAAGGGTGGGCCCAAGCGTTAGCCCAAGGGCCCCCTAACCCCCCTGGACTGGAGCTACAACACCCATCACTAACTGCAAAACCCTGGGGTAGGTACGGGAAAAAAGGGGTGGGGCTACAAATGGTCGTTCCGAAAAGAAAAATAAAAAGAAAAACAAAGAATAACAACACTTTCATGTAAAAAAAACATAACGTGGCATAGTATTCAGTTTTGCTCATCTTCTGAAAAAACCCCCCAAAAAACACTTTGAAATAAAATATAGAACCCAGCCAAATTAAAAAACGGGAAATCTGCTCGTCGCAGAAGAATGGCCCCACGGCCCCAATGCACCTTTCTAAACCCTTTTTTGGAAACGCCCTCTGCAACCCCGGGACAAAATAAAAAAAAAGATGCCAAAAACAAGAAAAATACTTGGGGGATTTTAAAGGGAAAAAGTTCAACTGCTTTCTTGTAGTGGGCAATTTTTAAGGGGAGCGGGAAAAAGCCCCAAAACCCGACTAACCTTTTCTTTGGGAGTCAAAAAAAAACTTCACAAAAACATTGTGGTGGCGTTTCCCTTTTTTCCCCCCCCCCCCCCCCCTTTAAACCCGGGCTCTCCCACTCCGCTCCTGGGGGGGGCAGGCTTTTGCTCCGGGCCCCGCACATTTAACCAAAAACCCCTTTTTAAAAAATTAAATAAACCCTCGTTTCGTCAGGGCTGTTTTTATCAGGTGGTTAGTTTCTGGGCTAGAAATAAAGAATGTCCCGGGTGGGTGGTTTTTTAGCCCCCTTTCTATAACATCTTCTTTAACTAAAATACAAAACCCCTACACCTCAAAACCCCCCAAGTGTCCCTTTAGTTGTTTTTTCAGAAAATCCCTACCCAAAACTTTTATTAAAGTCCAAAAAAAACCCTGAAACACTGGGGTCCCCAAAAACTAAATACAACAATCTTTTGGGGGTGTTAGCTCAAAATTGTTTTTTTCTCGTTTTGGGGGAGGGCAACTAAATGAAAATGTCCATATTCACAGGGTTTTGGCCACTCCTACACAGTCACCCTTCCCCTCACCCCACATCCCTCCCTCGTTTTTTCCCCAGAAAGGGCCATATATAAGGGTTTCAACCCGATGATCATTTCACCAGAATAAAAAACCCTCAATATTTATTGTAAAAGGGGCAAACAAGCTCTCAAAACCCTTTTACTTTTTACCACCCTTTTTAATTCCCTCATAATTTTTTTTAATCTGTAGCCCAAAAACGGGACTTTTTGACGAGTCCTAGTGGGAGGACACACAACTGTCCTCGTGGACTCCAATTTTAACCCCGAAGTGGGGAATTTATCAAAATTTTGGGGCATAAAAGCAAATTTTCCCCCCTTTCTCCCCCATACTTCATTTTAAAACCGACACAAAAGATCCCACCGTTCTACGTTTTTGTTTTTTTTGACACTTGGAAAAATTTTCCGACAAATGTTCTTTTCCCTCACCGGTCCCTGACATTTTGGGCCCCACATGTACTTAAAAGGTTGGGGTGGAAACCTGCCCTTTAAAGAATGTAGGCTTCCCTTCCAATACCCAATTAGCATACCACTTTTAAAAACCCCGGCCCTTTCATTTCTTTCCTTAAAATCAACCCCTGTTTTCGCCCCAGAGTTACCATCACAAAAAAAAAAAAATTTCAGAGTTTTACCGCCCTTGCTTCGTTACGGAGTTGGGAACCCCCCTCTGTTTTGGCTTTTCCTTTTTTTCCTTTATAAATAGCACGCTTTGTGGGATACTGTGGAGTATTGTCGTTTCCACCCTCAATCTCACAGTCTGTCCCCTCATCTTTTCAGCCCCAAAACCCGGGTGGGCTCCCGTCGCCCTCGGGGCCGCTGGGTTTTTCTTCGCACTTTGGGTCGGTTGTGACAGTAGAACTTGATGGCCCCCAGTCGCGCCGGTTGGGGACCAGCAGCGGGCAGCTCTTTAAGCAGCCTCGCAGTCGGGCCCTTTGGGCCGGGGACCAAAAACGCAGCTCGGCGGTGTTGGCAGGTCAGGTGCTCCCCCCACAGCGGGCGCTTTCCCCGTCCGACCACGGCGCTTGAGGACGCCGGGGGTTTGCCTGTGCCCGGGGGGAGGGTGGGTTTTTTACCAAGGGTTTGGGTCTGTTAGACATTCTTTTGGGGGGTTTGTATACGTACACACACACTACTGGTGTCATACACACCATACAACCCCCCTCCCCCCTATGGCTTACAGGCCCCACACACTTCTGTATTGGGGTTGAAAAATCTAACCCCTTTCGTAGTATGACTTGCAATAAACACACACACACACCCCTGATTTTTTGGGGCCCACCCCGAGGGCCTTTTCCCCCGGGGGCCCCGGGGGCGGGGGGGGAGGGGCCATTCGGAGGGGGGTGTGCCTTATTTTTTCCCGCCCCGGGGCTCCTGGGGGTTGGTCCTGCCCTTCCCCACCATCCAGGCTGGGAGGGGCCCACCCCCCCCTTCCCTTCCCCCCCTTTGCCGTCAGAAATCACCCTCCAGTACGGTTTGGCCGAGTTCCCTGAAAATCACTGTAGGGGGAGAAAGAGGGAAAGGGGCCAAAAACATTAAAAGTTTCCAAATTTAACTACAAACGCTGGTCCCCCATCCCACTAAAGGGCAGTCCGTAAAAAAGAACAATCCCTCAGGAGACCACACTAAACTGTTTTTTCCCCCCAGGGGTGGGTTGGCCACTGTTTTCGTCAACTAAATAACCCTCATTAAAAATCCCCCTCAAAAACCCGTTTTAAGCTAGATTCGGGGGCAAACCGCCTATGTCCCCCCCTTCCCCACTGCGGTGAAGGTGAAAAGAGCTAAACGGTGTTTTTCCCGACCCTGAACTCCCGAAAAACGGGCTCCCCGAAAACGTCCGATGGTTTTTTAAACCCACAGCTATCCCTTTCTCTAACGGTCTCATGCCTTTTTTTCCATCGGGAAAGGTTTTAATCAAACACACTTAATTAACGTAAAGGAGAGAAAAATAAAATCCCCTTTTTATTTCTATTTTAGGTTGACGTATATCTTAACCCCCAGTGTCTCCTTAAACCCTCAGCTCCAGACAGATGTGGGGGAGGCTCATCCCCCCGGAAAAGCACGCCGTCCCCTTTTCCCCGCACAAACACCCCGCGCCCCACTCTACCCTCACCCCCGGGTCCCGGCCAAACCTGCCCCGCTCTGCGTCACGTGGTACTCGGCTCCAGAAGGGTTTCCCCGGCGTTTCCCACCCCATTCCCCCCGGCTGCCTGGCTCCTCCCCCCCCCCCGAGCAATAGCCGCTGCGTCAAGATGGCGACCTGGCGCCCGGCCGCGTCTGGGTTTAGGGCGCGGGGGTTTTTCCGGGGGCCCCGGGGGCGGGCCCCGGCTCCCGGGGGGGTCGGGGGCCCCCGGAGGGGGGGCTGGGATTTGGGACGGGCCCGGGGGAAGAAAGTACGGGTTTTGGGGGTCGCGCCACCTTGCCTGGTCTGGGGGAGGAGTTCCAGACACGGCTCGCAGTGCGGTTGGGAGATGAGGGCCCGGACTCTTCCCTCGTTTGCCCCGGAAAACCTACCGAGGCAAAAGCGGAAACCGAACGCTCAAAAGGGGGAAAGCGATGCCTCCGGTTTTTGAGGGGGGGTGGGCGCCGGGGGGGACCGGGGACAGGGCCCTTTTGGGGGTTTACACGGGCACGGGATTTTGGCTATGGGCCCTTTTTGGGGCCTCGCCCTCGGGGCCGACGGTTTTTAGAGGAAGGGGCAGGGCGGGGGGGAGTGGCACGGAAAGGGGCCAGGCCCCGGGGGATTGGGGCTGGCGGGACAGGGGGAGGAAGGCAGAGTGCTGGAGGCCCGCGCAGGGGGAAAAACCGGGAAGACAGGGGAGAAAGGGGGGCAGCATGTGGGGACGGCCCCCAACTGAGGAGAGGGAGGGGAAAAAGTGAAGAAAGAGGAGAAAGGAGAGAGAATAGTTTCCATTTGCAGTGTCAGTGATTCATGTATTCAAAGCACTATGCAATGGGGAAAAAAATCTATTTTAAAGTATTACTATTTCATAACATTGAATACATTGATAACATCACATCAGCAGTTTGAAGTTACTTGTAAGTCAGTCTCAGTCTGATGATTTAGTCATCTTATTGGAGCATGCTAAAGCATTCCTACTTTGTTACATTCACCAATGCTAAAGCTTAAGCAGAGTTCAGTTTGTGACACTTTGCTGATCCATCAACTTACTTTCTCAACATCCATTTCGATGAGGTGGATTGTCATTTTAGGTGAACTAGTCCTTTAACGGAGTACCAACCTCCACCCTCACCTCAATTAACTTCCTTCTCCTTATCCTACGCCTCCACTGTCGTCTTCCATCATCCGTTGTCCTACTAGTTTTTCATTTCCATCCTCTTTAGGCGTCAGTTCCATCTCTGTTGGGCTGTTCTGCTGAACGACGTAGGGGACAAAGCCGCCTCTAACTCTTCCTCCTCTTCTTATTGGGCTTCACCACCGCCAACAAATTCTTCCTCTCCTCTCCCTTTTTTCCTTCTTCACTTTGCGCAGTCACGCCTTTTGGGGCGGTGGCCACAGCCACCGGAACGGAGGATTCTCTTCAGAACGGACACTGCCATGCACTGCACCCTCGGGGCCGGAGTCACCACCAGGGGGGAGGAGGTTCTCCGAGGAGGAGGAAGGGATTGGGCGGTGGTGGCTGGTGGACGTGGATGGCGAACGGGCGGCTGCGGCTGCCCACTGTGGTGGCTTGTGGGAGTTTTGCTCAGCGCTGATGGGACGCCGATGATGATCGAGCGTTTGTGCGGATTTGCTGAGGCGTGGTGTGCTGGCCCCAGTGCGAGCGGCCGCCAGGGTGGGGGCATAAAGCGATCGTATGGCACGGCCGCGGATTCTCGGGCTAGGTTGGGTGGTGCTTGTCCAAGGTGGCGGCGCCCCATCGTGAGCGGAAGGTGGCGCCCGCAGTAGGTGCAAGCTCAGCTTATGGGGGGGCCACGCCCATGCCGGACCACATGGCAATGTTATGCTGATGTTTTCGCCGGCGTGTTGGGACCCAACGGAGACGGAGATTTGAACAGAGAAGAGCGGGGAGAAGAGGTGGAGAATGGAGGAGGAGGAGGGAGGGGGGGTGGAGAAGGTGATGGGGCGGTAGGACGCGGAGAGGGGAGGCGCGGCACTGGGACGTCCCGGTTGAGGGGTGGAATCTCTTTTTGGAGGGTGGTGTCGTTGTGGTTTTTCCGGCGGCGTTTGCGGGCGGCGAGGTAGTGCGTCTCTGACCCCCGTCTCGCCCCCCTCATTTCTGGGGATCCGAGTCGCTGGCGTTGGAGTGGAGAGGGGGAGGAAAGAGGGGGGACAAGGGGACAGGAAGGGGTGAGGTAGTCCTGGGCAGAGAGAGATGGGGCAACGGGCCCAGATCTTCCTCTTTTATGGGGGGGGGGAGAGGAAAAGAGAGAGGAGAGAAAAGAGAGGAGAGAAGAGGAGAGAGAAAAAGAGCGGGGGGGGGAGAGGGGAGAGAGAGAAAGGATGAGTTTTTGGGGTTTGAGCCAGCTGGTGGGTGGAGTACAGGGAAAATTTCCTAAAGTTCAAAAATTTTTGGGGGCACTTAGAAAAGTCCTTGTTGTTTAAAGAAAAGCAATTTTTTTTTTTCCCTTAAAAAAACATCAAATTTCAGAAATACAGTGTAAAATAGTTAATGTTGTAAATGGCTATTGTAGCTGGAAAAAGGCCCGATTTTTTATTTGGAAAATCTACATAGGCGTTCCAAAAGGCCCCTTATCAGGGAAACCCCAGTCCCCGTGTTCCAAAGGGGACGTTGTGTTTTTAACCAAGTTTATCATTTTAAAAAGGGTAATTTTTATCATTAGAAAACCCTTTTGCAATTTTGTTGCACAGCTGAAACCCGTTTTTGCTGATTAAAGAAGCAATAAAAATGGGTTCTTTTAGACTAGTTGGCATCTGGAGATCAGCAATTGTGGGTTTGATTACAGGCTCAAAATTTAAATAGTACCCCGGGAAAAAAACCCGTTTTCAAATCAACGTGAAAAGGCGCCCCCGGGGCCTTTACCCTTTTAGGGGAGTTCAAAGAAAAACCAACCCCAGACTGGCCCAAAAAAAAAAAAATTAAAAATGGGCCCCTTGAATATGGGTGAACTATTTTTTGCGGGTAAACCCTTTTTAAAAGTGCCCCCTTCCCCCAAATCCTGGTCCCTGGGGACCCAAAGCAATTTCAACCCTTTTTTTTTTGGTGGCCAGCGCACAACCCGATTCAATCATCAAAACTCCATGATGAAATTGATCATTTGAAACATTATGTATGCTTAGGCAAAAACTAAAATGTGCACTCCTTTGGGTTCCCCCCCCACCAGGATTGAGAAACCCCTGTTTTTTGATTTTCTGTGAAAGTGGGGGTGTGAATGAAAGGGGTGGGCCCAAAGAAGCGTTTAGTGAGCAAAACTATATATTTCAACGCTTTCGAACCTAAAAAACCCAAAATTTGGGTTTTTTTGGGTAAAATTTGCAGGTGAAAAGAATGTAAAAATTAAAAAACAAAACCCATCAGTATAAATTAGTGTTTATAAAAATTTGTAAAGGGGTTTTTAAGGGGAGGCAACAGGGGTCTTTTTTTACCTTTTTGATACTGTTTTCTCAGGGGCAGAGATTCACTCATATCTCCCCGGGGACCCGGTTTTCCAAAAGGGAAAACCCCGGAGGAATAGGCTCCATTAAAAATTTTTATTTTTCAAACCCCGTGCTGTTTTCCCAATCCCAAAAAAAGTTTTAAACCAATAAAAAAAAAAAAGTTTGCTAAAACCCAAAAAAAACCCCCAAAATTTCTATAATCAAAATCAAAAACAAAATTAAAAATCCAAACCCCGTTTAAAATTAAAACCCAGATCGCAATTTTATGGGCCCAAAATAATTTTCTCAAAAAATTTTTTGTTAGAAAAAAAAGGTTATTTTAAAAAAAACCCGAGTAAAAGTTTAACCAAAACGCAGAAAATTGGGGTTGCCCTGTCCAATCGATGTTTTCAGTACTTTTTCCAAATTTTGCCTCGGATAACACAAAACCCTGGGTATTTTGGCATACGTCTATTCAAAATGTAAATAAATTTTTTGGGTTTTTTTTTGCTCACTGTGGAAATTTTTTTCCATTAGGAAATTTAAAGGGTTTTTCGTTGAAAAACTTTCCCAAATAGAAAGGTGGGTAAACGCATTTTTTCTTTTTCATTTTCGGTTTCACCCACATCCCAGGTTATTGGTACCAGGGCCCTGCGCCAATTTGGGTTAAAAGTTAAAAGGGAAGGGTCTAACCGGTAAAATCGCCCTGGGGGGTTTTTCACCTGGCAAAAAGTTACCCCTTGGGCCCCCCAGGTATATCGCCATGGTTTTCTCACCATGGCTACAGTTGCTTAGGCTCTTACAAAGGGGTGGGCCCATGGTTACTCCCAAAGTTTTGTCTCCCCACTAGAACCGGTCAGGCTGTATTTAACGGGGATTCCTTCCCTTTTTTTCCCTTGGTGGGTGTCCCGATCGCTATGAAAGACCAGACCCACCTGGCTCCCAAGTGTAAACCCCGGAAATTTTTTTTTCGGCAGTTTGGGGAGGGGGGGAAATCCCCCCCCCCCCCCCCCCTGCCCCCCCCCTGGTCCCCCCCCTCACCCCGGGTCTGAAGAACCCCCCCCGCTGAGAAAGGGGGGGGGAGGGAGGAAAAGAGGTGGGGGGGGAGAAAGAAAAGGAAGGGAGGGAGAAAAGTGAAAGGGGGGGGAGGGAGATAGAAAAAGCCAAAAAAAAAAACGTGGACCTATACAAAAACAAAAAAAAACCCGCAAAAAATAGCACAGCCCTAACTGGGAAACT
Source organism: Coregonus suidteri (assembly GCA_036851935.1). Classification (NCBI taxonomy): domain Eukaryota; kingdom Metazoa; phylum Chordata; class Actinopteri; order Salmoniformes; family Salmonidae; genus Coregonus; species Coregonus suidteri. The sequence continues at coordinate 35,011,467 of CM072220.1, read as the reverse complement.
AACACAAAACCCAAAAAATTTCAAACAATCAATTTTAAAAACTCCCCAAAAACACACACAAAACACACACAGCCCACCCCACGCAAAACAGCACAACTAGACAAAACATTAGGAACACCTCCTCTTCCATGACATAGACTGACCAGGTGAAAGCTTTGATCCGCTATTGATGTAACTTGTTAAATCCACATTCAGTCAGTATAGAATGAAGGGGAGGAGACAGGTTAAAGAAGGATTTTTAAGCCTTGAGACATGGATGGTTATATTGTGCCAATAAGGAGGGGAATGAAAAAAGAAAAAACAAACAAATAAAAACAAAATACGGGCCGCAGGACAAAAGATTGCCTTTGAACAGGGTTACGGTAGTAGGTTGGCAGGCGACACAGTTTGTGTCAAGGAACAGCAACGCTTGTCTGGGTTTTTCAGGATAAACCAGTTTCCGGTGTGTATCAAGAATGGTCCACAACCCAAAAGGACATCCAGCCAACTTGACACAACTGTGGGAAGCATTGGAGTCAACTCAATATTAGGAAGGGTCCTCCTTAATGTTTTGTATTATAACATGACCAAAAAAACACACAGCACACCTCAACCCCCCCATCCACACACACATAGAAAAACTATACACACATTACAACACAACACAATAAAAGAGGACACCCAAATGTAATCAAATATTCATAAAATAACACCATGAAAGGAAAACACACCAGACAATCACACTCACCAGATCTCGCGCAGGGTCATTGATGTCGCATGGTCCATCCAGTGTAGGTCGTTTGTATCTCGGCAGCCTCCTTACCATCACCTGACAGAGGAGTATAAAAGGATTACACGAGCACACACACGAATTGCACAACACACTGCCAACGCACGAATAAAGGACACACACACACACACACACAAGGGCATCACCCCATCCCCCACCTAAACATCATATGCACATCACACACCACGAACTCAAAAACACACATTTATCTAGGTCAGCACGCACACAACAAACCCCTCTCTTTCACCTTAGAAACCAAACAATCCTGCACGCATGAACACACATCAACACAAACTATTACACACAAGAATCATCAATAAAGGACAAACACCCACCTGGACCGTAGCTGTGTTCGGAAGCTCTCCTAATCAAGCCTCGTGTGGCAAAGATCTCGGTCGCACACTTTTCACCGGCGTTCCCTTCCTTTTCTCCACACAACCGCGTCTGTGGCACACACACACAGAGAGCGAGAGCGAGAGGTTGAAGAGCAGAGAGCGACGAGAGAGACGAGAGCAGAGGAGAGTACGAGAGGGAGAGAAGAGAGAGAAGAGAGAATTGTATCAATCCCCCAGGCGGACCAAAGCTTCACATCAATCAAGTAGAAAAAAGGGAAAAAGCAAGCAATACACTGATCACAAATGGAACCCTAGAGTCTCAAGTTGCCGGATCACAATTACGTTCAACCAATAACAACTGAATCAGTGATTCATTTATTGATTCATTTTTAGACTATTTAATGGTAAAAATTGCAATTTACTTGGTTTATTGTGGGAAAAAGATGAATGATGACTGGGAAGGAATTTGTGGCAGAATTGGTCCAAATTCTTACGGGTTAATGGTGTTGACCAGGGACATTTGTGAAATCACAAGCCACAATACACTGATCCAAGGTCTGTGTTGAGTTTCGCCTCCACGACCAGGGGGGAATTCAGGATACAGGGGATGTAAGCTGAATCGAGATCTATGCTTACGGTGCCAGGTTCTAGCATAGCGTTAAAAGCCACTGTTAAGAAGCAGAGGAATACACTTAGGAGCTGATCTGAGGCTAATCTGTCTTTGCCTCAATCCTAGCCCTAACCAATTCAAAATCCAAAGCACTAGAAAAACTGGCTTTGGATCCAGTGTGACGTAGGGCAGTTTTTTCTTACACACACGCAAATGTTGTTTTTCTGTAATTTCTTTATATTTTTTCCTGACATGAAAGTGGAGGCTCTTTAAAAAAGCTAGAGCCATAGGAAAACAGTGCCCTTGGTTTCTCAAGTGTTTCATTACCTGCGGTTGTGTTTTGTGCCGATGAGATGTGTGTGTGTGTGTGTGTGTGGGAGCTGAGGGGTTGTGTGTGTGTCCGGTGTGGTGTGTAAGAGAGAGAGACCTCTTTGAGCAGAGATAGATATCAAACCAGAATAGCTGTCTTTGTATTGATACACCCCTCGCTCTCCATCTGGACTCGGTGATAAAGTACATGACGTAGTGTGTGTGTATGTGGCTGGCGCTCTCCCATGTGTGTGTGCGCGCCTTTGCCACTTTCTTGTGGGCACACTCTCTAGTGTGAGTGTCGTGTCTGTGTGCTGTGTGGTGTGGTGTATGCCGGCGGTCAATCATGTATGCCCATACTTTTTTCAACCTAAGCTTGAGCATAGTTGCTCTTTCCTTAAAGTAAACAGCTTTCTTTTAAATGCGTTTCACCCATTCCCAATTGTATGAGGGTAATTACATTATCTAGAATTGCCTGTACCATGGTTAACGCTATAAGAAGTCATTAGCAATGACTGATTTAAATACAGTACAGTGGGTTACAGTAGTGTGCGTCGTGTGTGCATGCGTTTGGTCAGTACAGTACCACAGTCTTTACTAGGCATGGGTAAATACCTCCCCTTAGGTTATATTACAACTACATGACCAAAAAGAGGTGCGACACCTTGCTTGCTCGAATATCTCATTCCAAAATCTTGGGGCATTAATATGGAGTTGGCTCCCCCTTTCTGCTGCTATAAAAGGACTCCATCTCTTCTGGTAAAGCTTTCCACTAAATGCGGAAACATTGCTGCCAGGGGGGACTGGCCTCCATTCAAGACACAAGAGTAGTAGGGAGGTCGGGGCACTGGATGGTTAGGCGATTAGGCCTGGCTAGCATGTTGGTCGTTCCAATTAATCACAAAGGTGTTCGATGTTCGATCGGTAGGAGCGACTTACAGTAGTGAGGGCATACATTACCATACCTTGTTTAGATAAGGGTCCACAGTGCGGAAATGTTCGAAACCACAACCCTGGGCGTTGCTAAGCGCCATGCTTCTACCAACTGAGGCCACACGGACCCTCTCATGAGGCCAATGGGTGGCTAGCTTTACACCAATCCAAAAGCCCGACGATTGGCATGCGCATGGTGATATTAGGCGTGTGTTCGGCTGCTCGGGACATCGGAAAACCCATTTCATGAATAAACTGACGAAAACAGTCGTGTGCTGACGTAATTTCCAGAGGCAGAGTTTGGAAATCGGTAGTGATTGTTGGAACTGAGGACAGATGGATTTTTACGCGCTACCTCACCTTCAGCACTCGGCGGTTCCCATTCTGTGCAGCTTGTGTGACCTGACCACTTACGCGGCATGAAGACCGGTTGTGCTCCCTAGACGTTTCCACTTCACAATAACAGCATCGTACAGTGTGTTGACCGGGGCAGCACTAGCAGGCCAGAAATTTGGACAAAAATGACTCGTTGGAAAGGGCGGTGGCAGCCTATGACCGTGCAACAGTTGAAAGTCAATGAGCTATTCAGTCAAGGCTATTATAATGCCAAATTGTTTGTCTATGGAGATTGAATGGTGTCTGTGTGCTCGATTCTATACACCTGTCAGCAATGGGTGTGGATGATGAAAAGCCCGCACCGGGAATACAATAATATGAAAGGGGTCTTGTCCACAGATCTTTGCATATAGAGTGGATTTCCTAACCATTTTGTCCCAATGGGGATTTTGCTATTTTCTCATTGATGGCTATATGTGTCTTCCCAAATACAGCAGGTTGGGACAAAGTGTCAAATGTAATACTACGTATGTGTTTGTGAATTCTACATGAGTCAATGTATACTACGATCACACATTCTAATATAGATTTGACCAGGAACAGTTTTATGACCACGGCATATCGCCACAGTCTAGGATTTATCATGAACATGTTCATGTAAGCCCAACCAGGACTTGAGGAAGTAAGGCCATAGGAGTGTCTCTCTTGGCTGATTTTTGTGTGTGTGTGTAGGTCTATTCTAGTACTGCTCTAATCAGCATGTCTTCTTCTTCTCCATTCCATCTGTCTTGCACTCTATCATGCTCTGCTCTTACTCCATTGACTCTCTCCATTCCCCTATCTGCTCCCTCTCCTCTCTCCCACAAAAAAACACACTCTCACCACCACACAGACCTCCCCCTTTGCCAACACCACAGACACACACACAACAAATACACAAACAAGTCCTCACTCAAGACCAAACATGTGCACAACAACACACACAGTTCTAGGGAAGCCCACATGGTGCAAACACACACTCTTTATGCCTTCCCTCACGCTGGCCCATATGCGCACGCACACACAGCCCACACACACACAACACACACACACACACACACATCAGGGCTTACAGGCACACACAACACACAAAAATTCTCCTCTTCAAGCAAGCTCACATGCACGCCACACACACACCGCCCCCTTCTCTATAAAAGCCATCTGGCTTCACACACACACAACACGCAGGCAGGCTTCTCGCAAACGCGCCACACACACTACCGGTCTCTCTCCCTCCCTCTCTCTAAATATCCAAAACCCACAGTCGCAATGTTTCCCTCTCTATCTCTCTCTACCCCTCTCGTATCTGCTCACACAAACACACACACACACACCACACACACACACACAAACACCTGCACACAACGCAAAACACACAAAACCCACACACTCACACAAAGCGCACACACACAAATATGCACACACCACTACACACAATCTGCACCATACACACTCCTAGACTTCGTAATTTTTCCTTCAATTAACCTCCGTTCTCACTCTAAAACACACACACTAAATCTCCAGACACACATGCGCCATCTAGTTCTCCCATGCACGCACATACGTTTCAATACACCACCCACACATCCTTCTCACACACTACACAAGTATCTATAAGACAACCGAATGGCACACACTCCCTCCTCCATGGATCAACATTCTCTATACACGCACCCACACGCCCACACCTATCCCCCCTACTCAGGTTCACCACAACAACACACACTTCTCCGAACACACACACCGTCCTTCATTTTCCATAAACAAAGTAGATGCATAACACACTCTCCTTTCCCTAGTTCTTACACACAAGCAAACACACTGGCCTTTGTCTAAGTCACACACACACACAAACCTTGTCTCTGTCTCCCCCTTTCACACACACCCTTCCTTTTTCTCTCTCTGCCTGCAGAACCCAAAACACACACACACACACACACCACACACCCTCCCCCTTCTCCCTCTGCCTCCAGAACCAAACACCACACACAGGACACATTCTCTCACATGCTTGCTCTACTCTCAAACACACAGTCTTTTTTTTTATTTTTTTCCAAGACACACCGACACTCATTCTCCCCTTCCCTCTTCTGTTCAAAAGCGCACGCACAAACACACACACTTCCCACCTTCATCTCCAATCACACACCCTCCCCCTTCTGCGTCATCCATCTCTTACACACACAAAACTCCTCTCTTCTGGCTCTCTCCCTTAAAAACACACTCTACTTACCCCCTCTCTCTGTAAACACACTCTCTCTCTCCCTCTCTCTCTCTCTCTCTCCTCTCTAACACACACAACTCTCTCTCTAAACACCACACCCCCTACCCTTCTCCTCTTAATCACAAAACACACTAATCCCGCCAGTTCTAAAAGACAGACACAACCATCTTTCTTCAAAAGTCTGCACTTGTCAGTTTGTAAAAGCACTCAAACAAAAACTAAAATCTCTCACCATCTTCCACACACACAAAATATTGATACCCCATAATGTTGAGTCTCTTACCATGCCTAACACACTATTCTTTCTACTTCGAAAAAAACACACTAATCGGAAAGTCAGAAGAAACATCAACACAATTCTCTCTCTCTAACACACACAATCTTCCCCTGTGCGTTTAATGGCCCTTTCACAAAACACACACACACACCAAAAACCCCACCACAATTTCTGTGGGTACACACGAAAACACATAGTCCCTCACCACACCATTACCAGGCACCCGCTCTCTCTCTCTCTCTCTCACCCCCGCACACAACACACACAACACAACACAAAAACACTCATACAACCTTCACCCACTTAAGTAAACACACATGCATTGCACAGGACACACTCTTCCCTCCCCTTCCTCCGTGCCTCTCACATCACACCATTCCCCTCTATCTCTCCATCACACACACACTCCCCCCTTTATTACACAAATATGCTCACCCCCACGAATACACATTGTCCGTCACAGGTCTCGCTCCTTCACACACACTCGCCCTAAAAACCACACATTATTTATTTATCTCCTTTTTCCTCACACACTGCTCTCTCACGCACCCCTTTCTCTCACACAATCTCTGAAAAACAAACCTTTTCACTTTCCCTCTCTTCCTCTCCCTCCCCACCCCCCCCCCACACACATCAACACCTTTTATTCCATTTCTCATCTTTCTCTCTCACACACCACGAATACACACACCCTCCCTCTCTTAAAACACACACACTCACACTCACATGCACATCACACACAACTCCTCCCCTCCTTTCTCTCTCACACACACACACTCACATGGCACCCCCTCTAGACACACACACACCAAACACTCCCCCCTCCCTCCTCTGTCTCTCTCGCTCTCTCACCACTCTGTGTGCTCCATTCCTCTCACACACACACACTCTTGTTCTTCTTTGTCACACAGTCTCTCCACACAACATCTCGCAAACCCCTCCCTCTCACACACACACACTGTGTCCCTGTCTCTCGTCACGTAACACAACACACGCTGAACCTCTCCTCTTCTGCCCAACCAACACACACACACCATGCCCTCACTCCTCCCCTACCCCTCTGCTACACCCACACACACTCCCTCCCCCTCTCTCTAGCACACACCCCCTCCACTCCCCCCTTTTATGTTGGGGATTTTTTTCCCTCCCCACCCCCCCTCTCTCTCTCTCACACACACACACACACACACAGTACTCATGAATTTCCTTTCTCTCACGCTCTCGCCTCCTGTGTGTGTGAACTCTCTCTTCTCACACAACTACACACACGCACAGTGGGAGAGACGGCTCTGGCAGCATATATAACAGGTTATTATCCGCCGATAGCAAAATACGAACAAACTATATTAATTGCGTTTTAACCCTTCTGTTTGTTAAGAGTAGCTACTAGTAACGATTGATCAACTCCTTGACCTTGTTGGTTGGCTTGTGTTAGCTAGTAAATTCACATACAATTCACATTTGAGAAAAATTAGCTAACTACACAAGTAACAGTATCAAACGTTAGTTGCTAAATTGCTAACGTTAGCTCGTGCACGATTAGCTTTCCTCGTCTCACACACATAAACAAACCCCACACACCTATCAAGCTGCTATGTGAAGTGGTAGCAACAACTATGCAACTAATGAACATCAGAGTATAATTTATACGGGTTTCTCACACAATGTCTAGCAGAGAATAAGTTAATAACGAATGTGTTACGCATGATAAGTTTAATTTGATTTGAGAATAGTTACAATATTAGCGTTAACTCAAAACGCGCGTCAGCGCACACACACACACACAAACACACACCACACACCACACACACACACACCATCTCGCTAGCCACTGTCACGTCAGAAAAAGTACCTTTAAATGGTAGCTATGGCTACTAATAAAAACTAACTGACCTAAAACCCTCAACCCCCTAGGTTGCCGGCTACGGTTTGTTCCCCTCTCCATCGCTTGTCAGGAGTCGGTGGGCTCCCGGGGTAGTCAAAGAGCGAAGCGTTACGGTCTCCCCGCCATGTTAGCCAATAGAATAGTCGTCTCAGTACCTCTCTCATTCTCCGGCTCTCTATACTAGATCACGCGAAGGTTATTCTAGCCCCTACCAGTGCCTCAGAGCGGAGGGGATGAAAAAATAAATTAAAACAACAAGCTACTAAACGATATGGTTAGCTTATCTATAACACATAGTTAGTGACTGTTCTATAAAAATAAACCATCCAATACATTGTGGTGAGTAGGGAGTAGTGTCGTTTTAAAGGGGAATAGCGTAGAATGCTTCTATTCTTTGGTAAGGTTTTTTACGGTTACAGAGCCAAACCATACATCTATAAGCAATGTGACTCGTCCGGCGGAGTAGAGGATGAAAAAAGATGTTGTTGTCTACATGCCTACCCGTTTATAGGAAAATAAATTGATTAGATTGGTAACCTGTAACTGGAAGACAGCAGAAGAAGAACAATGTCTGGTCTTTGTCTCTTGCAGGATTTACACTGAGGAATGTAAAACACGTTTCTTGCCTGAGAGTAATGTTTTACCTCTGCAAGAAACTCCAAGATTATTCATCAGAGTTGACTTTGAATAAAACTGCTGTGAGGCAACTGGATTGTGCTCATTAGCGCCACCTAGTTTATTACCCCGATTTCACTACAGGAAACGTCATTTACCAGCACCCATACGTTCATATCTAAAGTTTTGAGTTAATCTAGATACAATGACCATTGAAGATGGAATCAATAGGCCTCAAGTAAGTGAATGAGCGTGGGAATTCAGGTCTCTAAAACGTTGAAAGTCAAACAGACCACTTGTAATTTGTCATGTTGGATTGACATCTAATATAGTTCATTTTTGAGCTATTGGTGTGTGGTAGCATACTGTTAAAATGAGAAAAGTCAATGTGTGCCTCTCATCCACGTGCACATACAAGCACGGTCAAACAAATAGTCACCAACACAAAAACCTATATAATAGAAGATAAGGCTAACATATTTTCACCAGCAAATTTTGTTGATCCCCCCCCCGTAACACCACACCAACACACAACACACACACACACACACACACACACACACACCCACAAACAGTAACATAATTTCCTGACATCCAGTACAGACATTAAGTGTTGCACTGTAACACACACACGGATACAACCCCACACGGATACACACACACACCGGATACACACATACACACGGATACACCACACACACACACACACACGGATACCACACATACACATTGATACACACACCACACATGCCATTTGCAGAGCTCCTCACTCTCACACACACACCCCTTCCCCCTCTATCTCTGTCCAGGAAAACACAAATCCTACACGCACAAGGACCCCCTCATTCTCCCTCCTACGCAAGCGGCACAGACAGACATATACACACACACACACACACAGGGCAGACAGACACACACACCACATGTCCCTCTCGCGACTTTCACACCACAGCTCTCTCAGACCAACCATCCCCCCGTTCTGTCTCACACACACATGTACTTTCTCTCATCTTACTCGCACACACACTCAAGCGCACTATGTGCGCATTGACACACACACACATGCCCTCCCTCTCCTGCTCTCTCTCTCTCTCTCTCTCTCTCTCTCTCTCCTCTCTCCTCTCTCTCTCTCTCTCTCTCTCTCTCTCTCTCTCTCTCTCTCTCTCTCTCCTCTCTCTCTCTCTCTCGCTCCTCTCTTCTCTCTCTCTCTCTCTCTCTCTCTCTCTCTCTCTCCTCTCTCTCTCTCTCTCCTCACTCTCTCCTCTCCCACCACACACAGGCACAACACAACACACACACAGACACATACACACACCAAGGACACACATTACACACACACTCACACAGATGCACACACCACAGCACAAGTTTTCTATCTCCTGCTGGCTCTCCTCTATCACACACAAACACACGCAGGACACCAGACACAGCATGCGCGCGCACACAATTTCTCCTCTCTTGCTTGCTCTCACTCACTACATCCCTCCCTCCCTCCCTACCCAGCCTCCCTCACTCCCTCCCCCCCTCCCTCACACACACCATAAACTTCCTTCACAAACACACAAGTTACACACATTCTCTCCTGCTCTCTCTCTCTCTCTCTCTCTCCAACAACACAACCACACACACACATTTTCTCTCTCTTGATCGCGTGCCAACTCTCTCTCTCCTCCTTCTATCGTTGTCCTCTGCCGCTTGCCTCTGGCCTCATCACCCCCCCACCCCCCCTTCCACTAGCATCCTGGCTGCAACCCACTACTTCTCTAAACAACACCACAAACACACACACACACACTCACAACACCACACACACACACACTCACATTTCCCCCTAATGTCTGTGCACACAAAACACCACTCTCTCTTCTCTCTCTCTGTTCTCTTCTCTCTCTCTCTCTCTCTCTCTCTCTCTCACACACACACACACCCTAAAACACACACCCCCACACCACTTCTTTTTCTACCCAAACATACATCCTGTCTTTCCTTGACAGTTAAACATTCAACACCACACACACCACATATACAGACAAACAACATACATACACCACATAACACAAACCCAAATGTAACCCAGACTTTGTTGTCTGACATGGAACCTCTCCCTCCTGCTCCCAAATCATTAAATGCCGCACACATCACACACACACCCCACACACACACACACAAATCCCTTCCCCACACACACCGGGCAGCATAACACACAAACACGAAAACGCCGACCACGGACACACACACACACACACACTACTCATCACACGTTGCATCGAGAAGGTTCTTAAGCCATCCAATCCCTTAAGCCAAACCGATCCAAGAGGAGAGACCAATTCAAAATATAAACATACATACATTTATTTCATCATCTCTGCAGTTCTCACAGTCATAACATGTAATAATGAATATGTTTCCTATAATCTCCGGACACCATACCAGAGTTTCTGTGAAAACAACACCAAAAGAATAATCAGCAGCACAACACAACAGGGAACATTTTAAGGTACATTAGTTTAGGAGTGTTGTAAACAAAGGATACACCAGGTACCTATGTCTAAACTACTGTCTCCCACTCTCATCAATGTCCGCTAACCAACGGAGTACAGGGTTTAGATCGTGTTTTGCATCCTCCTACTGGTTAAGCGATTAGGATTGGGAATGATAAGGTTGTTAATCTCGAAGCCTAGATCTATGGTTAGGGGCAAACCAACTGGGCCTCTATACCAGAGGAGAGAGTCATGAAAAAGGGCTAGGTTGCACTCTCAGCACTTGTGTGTTATTAAAGTCAGACGTAATATAAAAATGGGAGGTGAAGTAGACTTGGAGACTTTGCTACAGTTGCCTCTGAGGTATACAAAGGTAAGAAAAAACAATCTAGTCTTGGGGTATCTTCAATTATCCTTATTTTTTAAATTAAATATTTTTTTTAAAAAAGTCACACACACAATAAGAACAGGTGATGGTCTACTTCCCTTCCTCTTGGAGAGCTTATCGTTGTGCAAGGGCCTTTGCTCCAACCCTTTGTGCATAACACACCTGATTCTATCTGATCAGCTGCTCACCACCGCGCTAAATTTGAATTGCGAACAGGGGTTTTTAACAACCCGTCCCTTCTCCACCACCTCCCAATTTGCCGGGGGGCTACGCCACTGATATAAATGAAGGGTCTTGTTTCAACGAGGTGTTCATATAGTAATGAGTGAGGTTTAAATTATATAATATTATATAACTGGTTCGTCACTAGTCAATTCAAAATTTTTGGACACAACTACGCATTTCAAGGGTTTGTTTTTCCTTTATTGAGTACTATTTTCTACATTGTAGAATAATAGTGAAAAGACATCAAAACTATGAAATAAACACATATGGAATCATGTCAGTAACCAAAACAAAAAAGTGTCAAACAAATATAAATATATTTTAGAGTCTCTCCAACATAGCCACCCTTCAACCTTTGACCTTGAGGCCAGCTTTGCACAATCTTGGCATTCTCCTCAACCAAGCTTCATGGACGAATGCTTTTCCAACAGTCTTATGACGGACGTTCCACTTGTGGCTCCTCTGCTTTTTGCTTTTCCGTCAATCTTGCACCCCACCCACTGGTCACTGGTTTCGGGCATTGAGGCTTGCCTCTCCTCATTGTTCGGCAGGTTTCGGCGGCGTTCGTTGTCTCCGGAAATACTAGCTGGGCCACGTGTTTATGTCATGTTCGTTTGATTTTTGTTCTGTTTGTGCGTGACACCTGTTTCTAGTTAGTTGTTTGTCTGGTGTGTGTGGTTATTGGAGTTATGTCGCTTGTCGTTTGTGTGCGGTGTTGCTTGTTTGTTGCATTCTCGCTCGGGTGAAGCTTCTCTCCACTGCGTTTTGGAGAATTTTCGCACAATGTTTAGTGCGCGTTTATTTGTCGCCTTCGTGCGTAATTTCGCCTTCGGGGCAAGTGAGTTTATATTTTCCTTGTTGGAAATATTACTAAAGTCTTTTGGATATACTTCGGTGTCCTGCGCTTGATCACCACTACACCACACCTACAGCACTCTTGACAGAATAAACAACACCCTTAACGAATGGAATCCAGCATGAGCCGCAGCAGCCCTGGCGACGCTGGGAGGACAAGGTCCGGAAACCGAGTGACCAGATCCTTCAGTTTTTTGGGGAACGCATGCAGGAGGTGATCACCACCATCCGAGGTGGGGGACGCCTCCACCGCCATCCTCCCTGCCAGCACCATCGGCCAGGTCAGCCCAATTCCCGCACCGGAACCCCGAGGAGTCCGACTCTCGCTCCCGAGGGCCTACGATGGGACCGCGGCCGGGTGTCAGGATTTCTTCTTCAGGTGGAGCTGTACCTGGCCACCGTGCAACCGGCGCCCCTCGTAGACATAGAGAGCAGTGTCCGCCTGATCTCCTGCCTTTCCAGGGAAGGCGTTGGGGAATGGGCCAATTGCGGAGTGGAGGAGGATCGACGCGGACACCATCACATACGACGAGTTTCTCCGCCGCCTCAGGGCGTGTGGTTGTTTGACCATCCCCAGGAGGGGAAAGCGGCGGGGGAGCTTTCTGGTCTTCCTCCGGCAGGGGAGGAGGAGGACGTGCCCAGGAGTTCGCTCTAGAATTCCGTTACTCTAGCGGCAGATGCAGGGTGGAATGAGCGGGCTCTCGTCGATCACTACAGATGTAGTCTACGATGTAGACGACGTGGCGTCGGGAGCTGGCCTGTATGGACACCAGCCCTCCTCGTTCGACCAGTTGGTCGACATGTCCAATTTCAGGCTGGATATAACTGCTAGCTATCCCGCGGACGTTCACGAGGGGGGTCCGTCCATTTCACCCTCCAGCGCCTCCGAGCCGTGCCCCATGGAGCTCGGGGGCGCTGGCGCTAGAGAGAGGAGGGGTCGGCTTTCTAGGGGTCTATCTCCTGCACCAACTGTGGTCGGGGCGAGGGACACACCGCGGCTAGGTGGCTGGGATGGCCTCCTAGGGGAGAGGACGACAGGGTCCCGCACTGGGGATTCCCATTCTTCCAGGTGAGTAGGCGCCCCACATCACCCAGAGCTCTCTGTTGGCACATTTCTGTATTACCTGTGAGTTTCCACAGGTAGCACTCATTCCCAGCATAAGGCACTGTGTAGATTCAGGCCGCGGCTGGGAATTTTGTGACAAGAAGTTTTGTTTAGCATTAGGATTCCCTTCTTCCTGTTGATGTCCCTTTCCCGTTCATGCCTAGATAGCTGTCCGTTGGAGTGCGGGCTTGATCAGGTAGGTCACTGCGCCACTTAGGATGTGTGCGCAGGGGGGTCATCAGGAGATGATTCAGCTATTTTCTGATGACTCGCCTGCGGGTGGGTATCGTGGTCGGTGCTGGGCTGGGCATGCCCTGGTTGAGTACCCATAACCCATTTATTTCGTGGGCAGGAGAGGGATCGATGGAGTGGTCTGCCCAGGGGTGTGGGTCGATGTTTGGGCGTTTCCGTAGGGGCTACCTCGGTGGAGAGTCCAAACCTAGGTGACCGCATTGCACGTTCCCTGAAGTATGGGGATTTGGCTAGTGCGTTTAGTAAGTCGAGGCGACGACGCAGTTGCCGCCCCATGCGGCAGGGAGATTGTGCGATAGACCTCCAGGCAGGAGCTGCGCTCCCACGGAGCCATGTGTATCTCGGTCTCAGGAGGAGAAGAAAGCTATGGAGACTTACATAGAACGAATCTCTGAGACAAGGATACATACGGCCTCACTTCCCCTGCGTCCTCGAGTTTCTTTTTTGTGAAAGAAAAAGGATGGTGGTTTATGCCCGTGCATCGCTTTATCGTTCTGGTCTCAATCAGATCACGGTGAAGTACAGTTATCCTACTCCCGTGATTGCGACCATGACTGAGTCATTGCATGGGGCGCGTTTCTTCACTAAATTAGATCTCAGGAGCGCGTACAACTTGGTCGCGCATCACAGGGAGGGGCGATGAATGGAAGACAGCCTTTAGTACCACCTCGGGCATTACGAGTATCTTGTCATGCCATACGGGTTGATGAAAGCTCCGTCAGTTTCCAATCATTCGTGGATGAGATCTTCAGGGACATGCAGGGCAGGGGGTGGTTGTGTACATAGATGACATTCTCGTGTACTCGCTACCCGTGTCGAGATCATGTGCCCTGGGGCGCAGCGTGTTGCGGAGGCTGTGGAGCACGACCTGTATGTTAAGGCAGAGAAGTGTCTGTTTTTTCTCAGGGGAGTCGGTCTCCTTCTTGGGGTATCCAGTTGTCTGCTCGTGAGGGGTGAATGATGGAGGGCACGTGACGGGTGTCCGCCGTGCGTTAACTTGGCAAAACACAACCACTGTGAAGGAGGTGCAGCAGTTTTTTGGGGTTTGCGAATTACTATCGGAGGTTTATCCGGGGTTTTGGACAGGTGGCAGCTCCCATCACGTCTCTTTTGAAGGGGGGTCCGGTGCGTCTGCAGTGGTCAGACGAGGCGGACAGGGCGTTGGGAGGCTGAAGGAACTGTTTACCTCGGCCCCGTGTGCGGCGCATCCGGATCCCTCTTTGCCAGTTCAGGTAGAGTCGGGACGCGTCTGAGGCCGGTATAGGAGCCGTGCTTCACAACGGTCAGGCGCGCCACCTAAACTCTGCCCGTGCTTTTTATTCAAGAAGCTCAGTCCGGCGGAGCGAAAACTATGACGTATGGGGACAGGGACAGGCTGTAGCCGTGGTACGGCACTAAAGGTGTGGAGGGCACTGCTTGAGGGGGCTCAACACCCTTTCCTCATTTTGCGGAACCACCGTAACCTTGGAGTACATCCGGGCAGCGCAGGAAGCTGAACCCTCGCCAGGCGAGATGGAATATAATGTTTTGACCCGGTTTACATTTAAGATCACGTAACATCCCTGGGTCACAGAACAGGTAAGGCAGATGCGCTGTCTCCGGCAGTATGACCACGGAGGAGAGGTCCGTGGAGCCCACCCCCATACTGCCGGAGTCGTGTCTGGTGGCTTCGGTTGGTAGTGTGGGAGGTCGATGCTGAGCTCGAGCGGGGCGTTACGCACCGGACCCTAGTCCATCCGCAAATGCCCGGAGGGTGGAAGTACGTTCCGCTCGAGGTTCGGGATCGGTTTTGATCTATTGGGCTCAAACGTCACCCTCTCTGGACACCCATGGTATCGGCCGGACAGGCACTGTATTAGTGCCCAAGTACTGGTGGCCCACGTATGGCAAGGGATGTGTGAGGGTTTATTGTTTCCTCCTGCTCGGTGTGTGCGACCAGTGTAAGGCGCCTAGACCTATCTGCCTAGGGTAAGTTACTAACCCTGCCCGTTCAACAACGGACCCCGTCCACAACGACCATGGTCTCACCTCTCGGTGGATTTCCTTACTGACCTTCCTATTTCTCAGGGGAAATACCACTATACTGGTCGTTGTGGAACCGGTTTTCTTAAGGCCTGTCGTTTGCTCCCCATGCCGAGCTTCCTACCGCCCTGCAAACTGCCGAGGCCACTATTCACCCATGTGTTCCGGCCACTACGGGGTACCCGAGGATATTGTGTCTGATCGAGGTCCCCATTTACCTCCAGGGTCTGGAGAGCCTTTATGGAGCGGTTGGGGTCTCGGTGAGATGAACATCGGGGTTACCACCGGAGAGTAATGGGCAGGTTGGAACGCGTGAACCAGGATGTGGGTAGGTGTCTTAGAACATACTGCCAGGACCGGCCGGAGGAGTGGGCAAGGTACGTTCCCTGCGCCGAGATGGCCCAGAATTCCCTACGCCATTCCTCCACTAACCTCAAACCCTTTCCCTGTCAATGTGTGTTAGGTTACCCAGCTGGTTCTGGCACCTTGGCAGCAGAGCCAGATCGAGGCTCCTGCGGTGGATGAGTGGGCACGGCGCTCAGAGGAGACATGGAACGCTGCACATGTCCACCTGCAGCGGGCCTCTCCGACGTCATAAGGCTCTTGTGTGAGCGACGATCTCCACCGACAGTGAGTGAGGACCGGTGTACGCACCTGGTGATCGAGTCTGGCTCTCTACCAGAAAAACCTGCCCTCCGCCTAGCCCCTGTCGGAACTGGGGTCGGCGGTTTATAGGGCCATTAAAGTCCTGAGAAGGTTGAACGAGGTGTGTTACAAATTACAACTACCTGTTGAATATAAAAGTATTAAACCCTCGTTCCATGTGTCTCTTCTCAGGCCGGTGGTAGCTGGCCCCACTCCAAGAAAGTGAGATCAGGGAGACTCCTCCGCCCCCATGGACATCGAGGGGCACGGCGTACTCCGTGAAGCCATTTGGATTCGAGACGTCGGATGGGGGGTCTCCAATATCTAGTGGAGTGGGGAGTGGTACGGTCCGGAGTAACGGTGCTGGGTGCCGAGGAGAGACATTTTGGACCCGTCTCTCTGACGGAATCCATCGTGGGACCCGACGCACCCTGCTCCGCGTCCTCCTGGTCGTCCCCGAGGGCCGGAGTCGGCGCACGTCTGGAGCCGCGCGTCAAGGGGGGGGTACTGTCACGGTTTCGGCCCGAGGCTGCTCTCTTCCTGTTCGCGGCATGTTTCGGCGTTCGTTGTCTCCGGAATACTAGCTGCCCACCGTTGTATGTTTCATGTTCGTTTGCTTTTGTCTCTGTTTGTTGTGACACCTGTTTCTCGTTTAGCGTAATTAGTGTCCTATAAGTTTCTCGTTGTGTTTGTATAGTGTTGTGTGGTTATGTATTATTTCGCTGTCGTTTGTGTTGCTTGTTTGTTGCATTCTCGCTCGTTGTTGAGCTTCTCCACTGCGTTGGAGCATTTTCGCACAGTTTAGTGCGCCGTATTTTGTCGCCTTCGTGCGTAATTTCGCCTTTGGGCAAGTGAGTTTAGATTTTCCTTGTTGGAAATATTACTTAAGTCTTTTGGACTATACTTCGGTGTCCTGCGCTTGATTCCACCACTGACACCCAACTAAAGCACTTCTTGACACCAACTAATTCCCAAAACCAATATCAATTGGGTGAGGCCGGGTGATTGTGGAGGCCCAGGTCATCTGATGCAGCACTCCATCATCTCTCCTTGGTCAAATAGGCCTTACACCAGCCTGAAGGTGTGTTTTCGGTTATTGTCCTGTTGAAAAACAAATGATAGTCCCACAAAGTGCAAACCAGATGGATGGCATATCCCGCTGGAATGCCTGTGGTAGCCATGCTGGTTAGTTGTGCCTTGAATTCTAAATAAATCACTGACAGTTGTCACCAGCAAAGCACCCCCCAACACCATCAAACACTTCCTCCTCCATGCTTCACGGTGGGAACCACACATGCGGAGATCAATCCCGTTTCACCTACTCTGCGTTCACCTACTCTCACAAGACACGGCGGTTGGCCAAACCAAAAATCTCAAATTTGGACTCATCAGACCAAAAGGACAGAATCCCTGTCCACCTGTTCTAATGTTCCATTGATCGTGTGTTTTCTTGGGCCCAAGAAAATCTTTTTATTATTATTGGTGGCCCTTTAGTAGTGGTTCGTTGCAGCAATTAGGACTATGAAAGGCCTGATTCACCCAGTCCCCTTTTTCCTTTTCTGAACAGTTGATGTGAGATGTGTCTGTTACTTGAAACTCTGTGAAGCATTTAGTTGGCTGCAATCTGAAGTGCAGTTAACTCCAAAGAATGTATCCTCTGCAGCAAAGGGTAACTCTGGGTCTTCCTTTCCTGTGGCGGGTCCTCAGGAGAGCCAGTTTCATCATAGCACTGATGGTTTTTGCGACTGCACTTCAAGAAACTTTCCAAAGTTTCAAAGTAATTGACTGACCTTCATGTCTTAAAAGTAATGATTGGACTGTAATTTCTCTTTGCTTATTTGAGCCTGTTCTTGCCATAATACTTGGTATTGCGGACCAAACAGGGCTTATCTTCTGTTATACCAACCCTATCTTGTCACAACACAACTGATTGTCTCCAAACGCATTTAAGAAGGAAAGAAATTCCACAAAATGAACTTTAAGAAGGCACACCTGTTAATGAAATGCATGCCAGGTGACTACCTCATGAAGCTGGTTGAGAGAATGCCAAGAGTGTGCAAAGCTGTTGTCAAGGCAAAGGGTGGCTACTTTTGAAGAATCTCAAATATAAACATATATTTTGATTTGTTTTAAAAAAAAATGTTGGTTACTACATGATTTCCATATGTTGTTATTTCATAAGTTCTGATGTCATCATATTATTCTACAATGTAGGTACTGTATATATATATATATATATATAATATATATATATATATATATATCTATATATAGTCTTTTGTCTGTTCTAAACAGTTTCAGAAATGGATTAGCGAGTCTGTGGTGTTAGAGCAGGGCTGGAGCAAAAGCCTGCATTCCCAGTGGTTCTCCCAGTAGGAGCTGAACAAAGTTGGGATGTTTGGTTTGGTTCCTCTACTCGCCACTAGAGGGTCAGGGCACAGCCTGTATAGGACAGCTTAACTCATCACATTCACTTCAAGGCACATCTCGTGAGATTACCATCCACCAGTAATGAAATGTTCTGGGATGAAGTTTCCCCTGGGTACAGATCTAGGATCAGCTTCCCCTCCCCAATCCTAACCTTAACCATTAGTGGGAAAAATTCAAAAAAAACTGACCCAAGATCTGCATTAAAGGGCAACTATACCTAATGAAATAGCCTACAACCTTTCTCATACCTTGTCATAAACCAAAATGACCTATGTTCCATTGTTTGTGGTCTCTAAATGGAGAGGAAGACTATAGGATGCATCTTTAATTTCCATCTAATACATGATACGGCCCCACAAGGATTGGAAATTGATACATAAACTTGCCTTAAACCATGAAATCTACACTCCATTATCGAAGTGGATCCTGTAGCTGTCACCAACATTCCATCTCGTTTGTGGGATGTTTTGGGATCCAGGGGCCAGTTTATCAGAAATGTTAATCCAGATCAAAAATGACCTGTGGTTGTATAGAATTATGTTTCCCTCTTCAGATTTGAAATTTAAGGGCAATGCCAAACCAAATCTCTTACAATAATCACCACTAAATGTACAATCAAGATCATGCTTATATTAATGATCACATGACATTTGGAAGGAATATTGTCTTTCAAAAAAGTTAACATAAAGAGAGAACATCCCACTGGGCACAGACGTCAGTTCGACGTTCTATTCCACGTTGGTTCAACGTAATTTCATTGAAATGACGTGAAGACAACGTTGATTCAACCATTGTGTGCCCAGTGGGAGGTGGCTCAATGAAATATTCTGAAAGACCTGGCAATCCAGTCTGGGCAATTTCAATTTTCCTTAAAAGTAAGTATGTCTGGAGTAGGCCAAAGGAAGGTCATGGTAGAATACTTTGACTCTAGGCAGCAAAACTATACAGAGAACACATCTTGATACCAGGTATAAACAGCAGAACTTCTTCTGTCTTCAGTAATCATATTTTCCTTTATATTGCTTTTTGCTGCATCAAACCCTATTTGAATTACAAGATGATTATTAATTGACAAATTTGGACAACTCTTCATAGAACGACAATCTCTTGAATTTGAAATTTTAAAGGGATTGACTCAAGTGGTGAACAATCTATGTAAAACTAAATTAAATCCATGTAGGTCAAAGGTCGCCTATATTTGTCCTGTTTCACTGCATGTACACGTGTGAAATGGAAGTGTGCTTTTTGCATAGCCCAACTCCCTGAGGACAGCCAGGGATCAGCCATTATTGAAGGTTGGGTTAGATCGACAGATTTGTCTTCCACCTGGTCAGCTCGGGGATTGCAAACTAGTAACCTTTCAGTTATGGCCCAACGCTCTAACCGTTTAGGCTACCTGCCACCCAGTGCCTATGTTTGTTAGCAGCAAGTGGAGCTACAGCGCAAAGCCCTTGTTAGAAAAGTATGTCTTGATGACAAAAAATGCTTCAAAAAATCAACACTGTTATAAGTCACACACATTGTTGTATATTGTAGTAGACTTTATCATGCTTTCTCTTGTCTCCATGTCACCACTGTATATATTTCTTTATTAACTTTAGCATATACTCCTCTCCCTCTTTTCACAGAATCTTTATACTTCCACTGGCTGTTGTCACTCTTTTCCTTCTTCTTTCCATCCCTCTCTCCAGACTTCTGACCTCCTGCATGCCTTCTCTCTTTATTCTTCCACATCACTCTCTCTATCTCTCTCTCTCTCTCTCTCTCTCTCTCTCTCTCTCTCTCTCTCTCTTCTCTCTCTTCTCTCTCTTCTTCTCCTTCTCTCTCTCTCTTCTCTCGCTCTCTCTCTCTCTCTATCTCTCTCTCTCTCTCTCTCTCTCTCTCTCTCTCTCTCTCTCTCTCTCTCTCTCTCTCCTCTCTCTTCTCTCTCTCTCTTCTCTCTCTCTCTCTCTCTCTCTCTCTCTCTGTCTCTTCCCTCCTTCCTCACTCACAGGCTACTTCTCAGAATCTCTACTAATCTCATCTCCTGCCCTCATCCTCGTCCTTCGTCCTGCGCTCCTTGGGGGTGGCTAGTGTCGGGGTGCAGGGCCTCACAGGGTCTGGGAGGCGATGCGCGTCCACTGCTCCAGCTCGTTGAAGATGCGGTAGATCCAGAGCTTTAGCGCAAACGGGCTGCCGTTCACCGGACCATCTATCTACTCACGAGAGGGTGGTAGAAGGAAAAGAATGTAGAAGAAGAGAAAGGGAGGGAGAGAGAGAGGGGGGGGGGATAAAGAGAGAGGGGATTTAGGGGAGGGACAGGACAGACAGAGTTGAGAGCAGACAGAGAGAGAGAGAGAGAGAGAGAGAGAGAGACGAGAGAGAGAGAGAGAGAGACGGAGAGACAGAGACTGAGAGAGAGAGAGACAGAGAGAGAGAGAGAGAGAGAGAGAGACAGAGAGAGAGAGGGAGAGAGAGAGATGTGTTAGGACAGTGTTTCCCAATCTGTTCCCCGAGATCCCGAGGGTTTAATATTTTTGTTCTAGCACTAGCACACCCGATTCAACTGGTGGCCTAATCAAACCCCTGGTCAACCCCAGAATGTGTGCCCCAGGAATAGATTAGGAAACACTGTGCTAGGCCATACAGTGGTGTCTGAAATTATTGACACCCTTGATAAAGATGAGCAAACATGACTGTATAAAATAAATAATTCAAATACTGAGCTATATTGTATCCTCAAAAAAAAAAAAAAAAAAATTGGGAAATTAATTATTTTTATGGGAAATTGCTCATTATTTTGTTAATAATACAATTGCTCAAGAAAGAGTTTTTGTTTAATGAGTACCATTATTTGATTTTCGCCTAGCGCTTAAAAACTGCCCTCTTACATTTACATTTTATGTAGTTGGAGAACACATAGGGAGTCGTCAAGACCATTCCTCATTGATAGAAACCAGCGACCTTCGTCTGCGCTCTTACCAAACTGCTACCTCGTTTCTATTGAAACCACAGGTTTTCAATGGTATAGCAAGATGGCGACAGCAGACATGGCAGCTCTGCTTCTAGCTCCTAGAACTAGAACTTTGCAGTATTTCGTTTTTTTGTGTGTGTTATTGCTTACATTATTAGCCCAGAACGTTTTTTGTGTTATTACATACAGCCAGAAATAACTTTTGGATATCAGAGCAGCGGTAACTCACCAGCATTGTGACCAGGAATACGACTTTCCCGAATTGGATCCTTTGTTCGTACCCCCAGGGCAATTAAACTTCTCCCAGAGGCTGCTCCAAGAGGTATTCGGAGTGGACTAATGTTCAGTCTCTGGACAATAAAGTAGACGAGCTCAGGGCGAGGATCTCCTTCCAGAGAGACATCAAGGACTGTAACATATCTGTTTCACAGAATCATGGCTCTCTCGGGATATACTGTCCCTATCCACACAGCCAGCTGGGTTCTCAG
The DNA here is from genome assembly GCA_036851935.1 of Coregonus suidteri. Taxonomy (NCBI): domain Eukaryota; kingdom Metazoa; phylum Chordata; class Actinopteri; order Salmoniformes; family Salmonidae; genus Coregonus; species Coregonus suidteri. Next base: position 34,989,292 of record CM072220.1, on the reverse strand, counting down.
TACATTGCGCAGACAGGAATAAAGAACTCTCCGGGTAGAAGAACGGCGTGGTGTATGTTTCATGATTAAACTACTCATGGTGTGATTGTAATAACATACAGAAACTCAAGTCCTTTTGTTCACCCAACCTAGAATACCTCACAATCAAATGCCGACCGTATTACCTCCCAAGAGAATTCTCTTCAGTTATAGTCACAGCCGTGTATATTCCCCCTCAAGCCGATACCACGGCGGCCCTCAAGGAAACTACACTGAACTTTATGCAAACTGGAAACCACATATCCTGAGGCCGCATTTATTGTAGCTGGGGATTTTAACAAAGCAAATTTGAGGAAAACGCTATCGAAGTTCTATTCAACACATTAACTGTAGTACTCACTCTAGTAAAACACTCGACCACTGCTACTCTCCCTTCTGGAATGCCTACAAGGCCCTTCCCCGCCCCCTCCCTTCGGCAAATCAGATCACGACTCCATTTTGCTCCTGCCTTCCTATAGGCAGAAACTCAAACAGGAAGTACCCGTGCTAAGGTCTATTCAACGCTGGTCTGACCAATTGGAATCCATGCTTACTGGCGCCGACGAAGATGGCGGCCTTGCGACTAGCTCTTAGGAAAACTCTGCGGTATTTAGTTTTTTTTATGTACAGTAAGATAAAAAAGTATTTGATCCCCTGCTGATTTTGTACGTTTGCCCACTGACAAAGACATGATCAGTCTATAATTTTAATGGTATGTTTATTTGAACAGTGAGAGACAGAATAACAACAAAATAATCCAGAAAAACGCATGTCAAAAATGTTATAAATTGATTTGCATTTTAATGAGGGAAATAAGTATTTGACCCCCTCTCAATCAGAAAGATTTCTGGCTCCCAGGTGTATTTTATACAGGTAACGAGCTGAGATTAGGAGCACACTCTTAAAGGGAGTGCTCCTAATCTCAGTTTGTTACCTGTATAAAAATACACCTGTCCACAGAAGCAATCAATCAATCAGATTACAAACTCTCCACCATGGCCAAGACCAAAGAGCTCTCCAATGATGTCAGGGACAAGATTGTAGACCTACACAAGGCTGGAATGGGCTACAAGACCATCGCCAAGCAGTTTGGTGAGAAGTGACAAAAGTTGGTGCGATTATTCGCAAATGTAAGAAACACAAAATAACTGTCAACCTCATGGAGTTGCAATGATCATGAGAACGGTGAGGAATCAGCCCAAAACTACACGGGAGGATCTTGTCAATCATCTCAAGGCAGCTGGGACCATAGTCACCAAGAAAAACAATTGGTAACACACTACGCCGTGAAGGACTGAAATCCTGCAGTGCCCGCAAGGTCCCCCTGCTCAAGAAAGCACATATACATGCCCATCTGAAGTTTGCCAATGAACATCTGAATGATTCAGAGGAGAAACTGGGTGAAAGTGTTGTGGTCAGATGAGACCAAAATCGAGCTCTTTGGCATCAACTCAACTCGCCGTGTTTGGAGGAGGAGGAATGCTGCCTATGACCCCAAGAACACCATCCCCACCGTCAAACATGGAGGTGGAAACATTATGCTTTGGGGGTGTTTTTCTGCTAAGGGGACAGGACAACTTCACCGCATCAAAGGGACGATGGACAGGGCCATGTACCGTCAAATCTTGGGTGAGAACCTCCTTCCCTCAGCAAGGGCATTGAAAATGGGTCGTGGGATGGGTATTCCAGCATGACAATGACCAAAAACACACGACCAAGGCAACAAAGGAGTGGCTCAAGAAAAGCACATTAAGGTCCTGGAGTGGCCTAGCCAGTCTCCAGACCTTAATCACATAGAAATTCTGTGGAGGGAGCTGAAGGTTCGAGTTGCCCAAACGTCAGCCTCGAAACCTTAATGACTTGGAGAAGATCTGCAAAGAGGAGTGGGACAAAATCCCTCCTGAGATGTGTGCAAACCTGGTGGCCAACTACAAGAAACGTCTGACCTCTGTGATTGCCAACAAGGGTTTTGCCACCAAGTACTAAGTAATTTTTTGCAGAGGGGTCAAATACTTATTTCCCTCATTAAAATGCAAATCAATTTATAAAATTTTTGACATGCGTTTTTCTGGATTTTTTTGTTGTTATTCTGTCTCTCACTGTTCAAATAAACCTACCATTAAAATTATAGACTGATCATTTCTTTGTCAGTGGGCAAACGTACAAAATCAGCAGGGGATCAAATACTTTTTTCCCTCACTGTATTATTTTCTACATTATTAGCTCAGAAAGGGTTTTGTATCATTACATACAGCCGGGAAAAACTATTGGATATCAGAGCGGTGGTAACTCACCAGAACTACCAGCATTACGACCAGGAATACAATTTTTCCTGAAGCAGATCCTTTGTTTGCTCTCCCCAGGGCGATTTAAACTGATTCCAGCGGCCGACCCAAAACATCGCCGGCGGAGGAGATGCACTCGGAGTGGCCTGCTGGTTCGATTTAGGAGGCGCGCACACCACCACCACCGCTTCCAAGTATATTATTCGCTAATGTTCAGTCTTTGGATAACAAAGTCGACGAGCTCAGGGCAAGGATTTCTTTCCAGAGAGACATCAGGGCCTGTAAAATATTTGTTTTTGTTTCACGGAAACATGGCTCTCTCTCGATATTCTGTCAAAATCGGTCAAGCCAGATGGGTTTCTCGGTTCATCGCGCAGACAGAAATAAATATATTTCCGGGAAGCAGAAGGGCGGAGGTGTGTGTTTCAATATTAACAATTCATGGTGTAATTGTAGTAACATGCAGGAACTCAAGTTATTTTGTTCACCCGACCTAGAATACCTCACAATCAAATGCAGACCGTATTTTCTCCCAAGAGAATTTTCTACGGTTATAGTCACGGCCGTGTATATCCCCCGTCATCATTAAGCTCGGGCCCTGGGTCTGAACCCCGCCCTGTGCAACTGGGTCCTGGACTTTGCTGACGGGCCGCCCCCAGGTGGTGAAGGTAGGAAACAACACCTCCACTTTGCTATTTTACTGTATTTTAGTCAAATGCCACTCAGACATTGCTCGTCTTAATATTTATATATTTCTTAATTCCATTATTTTACTTTTAGATTTGTGTGTATTATTGTGAATTGTTAGATACTGCCGCACTGTTGGAGCTAGGAACACAAGCATTTCGCTACACCCGCAATAACATCTGCTAAAAATGTGTATGTGACCAATAAAATTGGATTAGATTTTATTTGAGTTTGATGTCTGGAGACTGTGATGGCCATTGCAAAATGTAGATTTTTGGCCAATTTAACAATTTATTTGTGGATTTTGATGTGTACTTGGGGTTACTGTCTTGCTGGAAGATCCACTAGCGGCCAAGTTTCAGCCTCCTGGCAGAGGCAACCAAGTTTTTGGCTAAAATGCCTTGGTACTGGGTAAAGATCATGATGCCGTTGACCTTAACAAGGGCCCCAGGACCAGTGGAAGCAAAATAGTCCCATAACTTCAAAGATCTACCACCATATTTTAAAGTAGGTATGGGATTATTTTCTGCTCATGCATTCTCATTTCGATGCCAACTCCACGACTGGTGTGCGTGGCCAAAGAGCTCTATTTTCATGTCATCCAACAAATGTCCTACAAATTGCCACTTGGATTGGAGCCGGTGCTTTGGTCAGATTACTTGAACATTTGCTCTTTGGCCACACACACCAGTGCTGCAAGTGGATCTTCCAGCAAGACAATAACCCCAAGCCCACATCAAAATCACATTGACTCGGTACCGATACCCCATGTATATAGCCTCGTTATTGTTATTTTATTGTTACTCTTTTATTTTTTTTGCATTGTTGGTTGAGGGTTTGTAAGTAAGCATTTCACGGTATGGTCTACTTACACATGTTGTATTCGGCGCATGTGACAAATAAAATGTGATGGCCATCTCGGTCTCCAGACTTGAAACCATTGAAAACCTGTGGTTTGAATTGAAGGGGCAGTCCATAAGAGCAGACGAAGGATATCAAAGATCTGGAAGGATTCTGTATGGAGGAATGGTCTAAGATCCCTCCCAATGTGTTCTCCAACTCATAAAACATTTTAGAAAAAGGTTAAGTGCTGTTATCATCATAAGGTGAGGTATAATCAGATATAAATAATGAATGACAAAACTATGATTAATAAACTATGTAATATAATCAGTTTGTTTAAACTAGAAAGTATAGTCCTTACATAAACAGTTTATAAGCATATCATAAGTTGTTCACAAAAGCCTAATTTCTTCCTCTCCTCCTTGAACTCATCACTGATCTGAAATATTTGGGATATCTGAAAGCAAAATGTTTCCACCAGTCTTATCTGTCGTCTATACATGGCCCTGGTTTACACCAAAAAGGGAAATGAACATTTCCATTACCTCGCTCTCCAACCAAGTTGCATGAATTGAGGAGCAAACTGAAGTGAAGAGGAAATTCAGCAACTCTTGGAAGACAGTGTCAGTTGATAAAATGCTTTGTTATTGTTAAAACCAACATGTTTCGACCCGTAGCCTTCATCAGGGTTTACACGACATTATGTTCACCACACCAGCCATGTCAGATCAAGGATGACTTCCAAGTAGTGAGGAAGGAGGTAGGATTTTGTAGTTTTCAAGTATTGAAATTAGGCCTGCTGGGTCTACTGAGGGTTTCCCATAGGTACTGTATCTTAACCTTAAACATTAGTGGGGTAAATTCAAAACTGACCCCAGATCAGAGTCTGGGGCAACTTTACCATACACCAGTAATTCTGTACCTCAGTATTCTTTGGATCAGGAGTGAAGGTTGCAGTTCCAGCTCCGTCCGCCAGGAGGAGACGTATGCTCTCTAGCAGGTGACCCAGCCGATCCCTCACTGTTTTCTTCTGGCTCTCGTATTCGGCCCTGTCCCCACCATTTCCCACCCGCTCTTCCCGGCCAATGGCACGCTCCAGGAGGTTCCGGCACTGTTGCAGGGCGGAGTAGATGCGCCACAACCTGTCATTGGGCGAGAGCTGGGAGGAGAGCGGCGGCACGGTCACCAGGCGCTCCTCGCCGACTGTGAGCTCCTCGGCGAACGTCTCCTTTTTTCTCTGAAGTGGGGGGTGAGGAGGAGGGATGGAGGAGAGTGTAGAGGTACACAAAGTACTAGTCACAGCCTTAATAAATTTGGGCAAGCGTTTCAAAGAGACCACATTTTTGTATTTTGCAATACCACCATGGACACCACGTTTAGCTGCTCCTGAGACTGAGGCTGTCTGAATATGGACACCGTAGTAATGGGAAGCTGTGGCCATGAGGAATGCATATATGAATAAGTCACTAATTCCAGGTTAGCATTTAAACCAAACTGCATGTGCAATGTATAAAAGTACAAAAGAGCTGACCTAACAGACAGTGTGGTAAAGAGCATGTTTTCCCATTTTCTGATGATAATCTACCAATTTTCCCTGATGAGCAACAACTGGCAACTGTTTGAACCCTATTGTGGTTAGGACAACATCCGCCCTGGCCCCATTGGAACAGAGAGGTTAGTGATTCAAAGGGATGGCTGGTTCAACTACCATAACCAACCTTCCCCAACTTCACTCCAGGGGGAAAAACAGGCAGGATGTGTGACATCACAAGTGCCAAGTGTGTGTGTGTGTTTGTGTTTGTGTGTGTGTCCCCGTGCGTGTGTGTATGTGAGTGAGTGGGGTAGAAAGTTATTATATTCTATTGCATCTAGATCAGAGTATAGTGAGCTAGCTGTGACTCCATTGAGTACCTAACCCCTAGTCACGACAATATACCAAGGTGTTAAAATTGACCGGCTGAAAATGATTCTGTGCCTGTGTGGAAATGATTCCCGTGGAACATCGACTGTGCCTGCTTACACAAGAGCAATGGTCAAGTAAATGTGATATAGGTTTGTAATAGGCTACTAGACATGGAGAAGTCGAAGGAGCCCTGGTTACAAAATGTACCCAATTGTTCAACTTGAGTGTGTAATATAGGTTAATAAAAATTACTCAAGAAAAGTGAAAGTCACCCAGTAAAATAGTTGAGTAAAAGTCTAAAAGTATTTTGTTTAAAATATACTGAGTAAAAAGTAAAGATAACCTTACTAGAAATATACTCAAGTACCAAAGTAAAAGTCACCCAGTAAAATTATATTCAAATTCCTGATATAAAGCAAACCAAAGGTAATTGTCTTTTTTTTAATTTATTTTTTACGGATAGCCAAACGTAAAAGTAACACTCATAAATAATTTACAAACGAAACTTGTATAGTGAGTGCCAATCAGGGGCATAGGGATTGTCCAGGGATTTTTTTCTTGATAAGTTTTGACATAGGCAAGGGCCTGCCTGCTAATCATTCAAAATGTAACGAGTACATTTGGGTGTCAGGAAAAATGTATGGAGTAAAAACTAATTAATTTACTTTAGGAATGTAGTGAAGTAAAAGTAAAAGTAGTCAAAAAAATATGAATAGTAAAGCAAAGTACAGATACCCCAAAAAACTACTTAAGTAGTATTTTCAAGTATTTTTACTTAAGTACTTTACACCACTGGGAATGAGCTATGAACTTTGAGGGTTAGGCCTATGTTGTATAGAGGGAGAGGCAAAGGTAAGGCAAACCAGAGACAGCAAGCTCTTAACTGTCATGATCTGTTACAATACATTATTATGAGTAATGACTATGTGGTGATAGATAAGTTGAAAAGCATTAGCAAATTTGTGGGCTATATCTTGAGTAAATTTACATAAACCGCAAATGTATATATGTTGAGTAATCTACATAAACCATGTGTCAGCAGAGTCCAAGGTTATTATAGTTTTGTGTTTTTATATTTGTTTTTATTTCTATTCGTTTTAAGATTTGTATTTTAAATTCAGTTTAGTTGAAGTTAGTTTTCAGATACACTATACTCGTTTTTCTTTAGTTTAAGTTTTATGAAAACATTTATATTTCGTTTTTTTGTTATTTAGTTTCAGTTTTAGTTTTAGTGTTTGGGACAGAAAGAAGCCTATGCGTGGGAGGCTTGGAGACATGTATGTGTTGTTTAGTTTTTGTGTTTTTTGGGGATGTAATTTCTTGCAACTGTGCGGAAGTAATGCATAAGGGGCAATTCCCCGGTAACGGAATTACGCTTTGACTCAGATTTTTAGCTTTAAAATGTATGCCAAACAAAAACCATTGATTTAAAAGTTTAACAAACCATACGATTTTATGCAAAAGGACTACTTTGAACAATTTACACAGAATTGTAATTTTAAAAAAATATATATATATACATTTACTGTAAGACCTGAGCAGATGCAAAGTTTGGTAACAGAATTACAATAAAATCTCCCTCAGTTGTTTAACCACGTTTTCCCAAAAATCTGTTAAATATTAAGTTTCAAAGATGTCTGCAGAAAGAATGGGGTGTCCAAACTTGTGAAACATAGACGTCTATGATTGGTTCAGATTTGGTCCAGCCAGGGCGGACTGACCAAATTTCAACTACTTTTCAACGTCCATGGACGTCCGTTGTCGGTCGGTGCGGATGCTTGTTTCTGTAAATGGAAAGAGGGTAGGTGGTAGGTGTAATGGTAGGTGTCAGTGAGAGCCGGATGAGGTGACATTAACTGGAGAGAGAGAGAGAGAGGCAGAGAGAGAGAGCAGCAAATAGGAAGTGTGAGAGGGAGGGGTTGTCCAGATTTTTTCACAGTCTTGCTTTGACCACCAGACGACAGAAAAAGAAAAGAAAAAACAGTTATGAGCTGAACATAGCAGTATGCCAGTGGAAGGGAGGACAGTAGCAGGTGACCCAACTGTGGTTTGTGACTGCTATGATTTACCATTGTAGCCATTTCAATTGCAGTAATTCCGTTACTACAATTTGGTAACAGAATTACAAGTTTTAATCAATTCATAATTCATAAACAAATTTGATATCAATAAAAACACTATAACAATTGGTAGGTCTATCTGTACATGTTATTTCTGTGAACTTTCATTATCCTCCCTCCTCATGAGGAGAGAAATTAGAAAATATCTTAAAGATATGTGGGTTTTGGTAACGGAATTACAAGGCACAAGGCAATGTTTCTTAAACTTACCAAAATAATGTATCCAAAACTAAACATACTGTAAGTGTTGATATTAGTTGGCAGGGGTCTTTACTTCAAGATTGTTGTGTTTTGGTGTAGTTCTAATACCTTTTTAAGATGTTAGACGCTGTCTAAGACCCCTTTTCCATCTGTTTGACCAGAAATCAAAGCTTTTTAAGATAGAAAATAGTTGGAAAATGTATATATGCCTTCATTTCCCAAAAATATAGACTCTTAGCTTTCATTTGACACCCAATTTGACATGCTCCTATGAACTTTACATGTTGGTGGTCATGTGTCCTTTTAGATGGAAATGCCCTAAGGTGATGGGTCAGGTCATAGGTTAGGTTAGGTTAGGTTTAAAGGTAGACTCAGCGAGATGACGTAGATGCACGAAGTAAACAGTAGTAGTGGGGAAATGTTCTCAACAACCAGGAGTGTTGAAGCACGAGGCTAAACTTCTCTGCTGTTTTGGTCCCGTAACTACCTTGTTGTAGCAGCGTAAAGCGCACCCGTGCCAATACGCAGATACGACAGGAGGCTACTGAGGGGAGAAGGGCTTTTGCTCCATTCCATAATGACTGGAATGGAGCAAATGGAATGGTATCAAACACCTGGAAACCATGTGTTTGATGTATTTGATACCATTCCACTAATTCCGCTCCATTAACAGGAGCCCGTTCTCCCCAATTAAGGTGCCACCAATCTCCTGTGGCAGATACTATGTGTGACTGTGTGAGAGCAAAGTCTTCCATCATGCTCATCTCAATGGGCACGTTCGAGCAGATCATTTTTCTCAAGTCGGGTCACCGCCTTTCAAATAGTGTTGCATTCTGGGGATTAAAATGTTCTGACTTGCGCCTACCTGTCGACTACATGAACTTTACAAAAATCAAGTGATCAAAGGGCATGAAGTTTTCACTGCAGTCGACTGCACGTTACTGCAGTTGCTCTTCACCAACTTCATCCTGCAGCCATCGCCTGCATTGTGAAGGCTCTATTCTCAACCAATCATTAGGGTGTTTTTGTTTGACCCACATGACCAAAAACAAGAACCAATTTACTGTGATTTATGTGTACAGTAGATATATAAAAATACATTGGATATTTGAGTCTCTCTCTCACTAATTGATTGTACAATGTGTACACACATAATTTTATATTATTATTTCAGTTTGTGTGATATGGGGGTTAGATACATGTTTATTTCAACATTATAAAGAAAACATTTTATAATCAATGGCAACACTGCATGTTGATCTGAGCCTTGCTGTTGGAAAACCACATTAGTGTCCAACTTTCATCTGTCGCAGATGCACCTCCCCTGACTTACTCCTCGACTTTCGTCTACTGTCGGGTGCTTTAGCCTTACCACTCAAACGCGCCCAATATGTTGCTGTTTGTGGCAATGTCATCTTGTTGAGTCTACCTTTCAATTATAAAGTAAATCTCAACGTGAACCGTCAGATTCAGAAGCTTGAAACTCCCATAAAAAAAATATTGAAAACCCCATTAGTTTCCCCCCATGCTGACTGCAGGAATTTTCACCAGAGCTGTTGCCAGATAATTTAATGTTCATTTCTCTACCATAAGCCGCCTCCAATGTCATTTTAGAGAATTTGGCAGTACGTCCAACCGGCCTCACAACCGCAGACCACGTGTAACCACGCCAGCCCAGGACCTCTACATCCGGCTTCTTTACCTGCGGGATCGTCTGAGACCAGCCAGCCGGACAGCTGATGAAACTGAGGAGTATTTCTGTCTGTAATAAAGCCCTTTTGTGGGGAAAAACGTATTCTGATTGACTGGGCCTGGCTCTCCAGTGGGTGGGCCTGGCTCCCAAATGGGTGGGCCTATGCCCTCCTAAGCCCACCCATGGTTGCGCCCCTGCCCAGTCATGTGAAATCCATTGATTAGTGCCTAATTTATTTATTTACCATGATTTGAAATTGTTGCATGTTGCGTTTACATTTTTGTTCAGTATAGTTAGTTTTGGTGCAAAGATAATAGTTTCAGTAAAGTTGTAGTTTTTCAAATGGGTTTGTTAATTATTTTATTTAAGTTTACTAAATTGTTTCATGATTAGTTTTCGTTTTAGTTTCACTTTCACAGTTTCACACAGTTTCAGCTTAGTTTCAAGAGCGTTGTGCCAGTAACAAAGGTCGCTGGTTCTAATCCCCGAGCCGACTAGGTGAAAAATCTGTCGATGTGCCCTTAGCAAGGCATAACCCTAATTGCTCCTGTAAGTCGCTCTGGATAAGAGCGTCTGCTAAATGACGCCTAATGTAAATACCTTATTGCCTAATATTTTGCAGGCTATTGGGGTGGAGATTCAAAAGCATTGTGTTATAGTTGGCTGATAGCTAAATGGGCTCTCGAGTGGCTTAGTGGTCTAAGGCACTGCATCTCAGTGCTTGAGGCGTCACTACAGACCCCCTGGTTCGATTCCAGGCTTAATCACAATTGGCCAGGTGTCGTCCGGGTTTGGCCGGACGACATAAGGCCGTCATTGACTTGACCTATTTTTAAAAAATAAGTAAAGGTTACATTCCTAACCGCTCGCAGCAAAGAGACTTGGATCAGTCATTCATTGCATTCAGTGAGATGGAAAAACGTGCATGTCCAGACATCGACCGGTGCGCCAGAAAAACGCCCACCTCTGTCATTATTTTTATATTCACATATTCACCCCCTCCTTATCTAGCTACATTCCTGGATCCCCAATCCTGGATCGGATGCCAAATACACACACACACACACACCAATCCATCAATACATGTCCAGTATCGCAATCCATGCATCAACACGTTTCCGTACCCCAATCTTCCATATCCCTTTCATAGGCTAGGCTACTGGCCAAATAACATGTTTTGTCAAGCAACCAGTAGGCAAAATAACAGGTTAATAATTGCGAAGCAGAATCCAGCAGAATGCACTAGCCTGTCCAGACGTTACACTCGAGGAAATACTTACATAAAGTTCCAATAAAAGGGTGCATTCATGGTGCAACTGATCAGCAACAGCAGCTGCCCTCGCAGTTCGGGACTGTTCCGAACCAGCCCCTCTTCTTGTCCGTGTCCCTGCCATATTCAGTAGAGAAGCAACAGACAGGCACCGGATAGCAATAACGTTTTTTTTTTTCCTTCTTCACCTTCCCTTATGTCTATAGGTTTTCCTGTTTCATATTCCTAAAAGTTGGACAGCCAACAAGAAGCGCGTCTCCGCCCTTTCTCACGCTTCAACCAAGCCAGTTAATTCATTACCTTTCTGTATACGAATTCCTTCCCTTATTTCCACAACTTGACCCGTTGTGTTACTATGTTACAGTATTAAATATCCTTGTCTAGTGCCACTCCTCCCCTTCCTCCGGGAGGCTTATGTCAGGCAGGCATGTGGAATTTAACGGGATGACTAAAGAGGAGGCGTGGGAATGGGAGGAGTCGCAAATTGGGAAACTATTATTTATTCATGAAGAGCTTAAAAGAATTAGCCTGACAGAATGAACATTCAATTCACCAGGACTAGTGGACCCGTTGACTTGCTAGTCGGAACTAGGAAACTCGGTAATGTCAGACTTGCTACTTGGTTGAAGTTTTACACGTGCCGCGTTCAACTAGTTAGCAAGTCTGAAACTTCCGAGTTCCGACTAGCACACGAATGCGACATAGGCTATATCAGGGGACAGTCCGTCAAAGTTTACTGCCTAAATTAATAACTCAGCTGATTTGATGATCAAGTAAAGGTTTGTTATTAGGTTATTGCTTGTCAATAGCTGGGAAGGTGGGTTTATAACCATAACATAGGGCCACATGGCTCGCAAGATTTATCATAGGCTAATATGCATAGGCCTAGAAAAATAACATTTGTAAACGGTTGAGTGCGCGTTTTTCTTTACCATTTCCCGGAACGTTCTATACTGCTGCCCGGACGGGATTAGTAACATTTATATTTTAGTCATTTAGCAGACGCTCTTATCCAGAGCGATGTACAGTTAGTGAGTGCATACATTTTCATACTGCCCCCCCCGTGGGAAATGAACCCCCCCTGGCGTTGCAAGCGCAATGCTCTACCAACTGAGCTACAGGGAACTACATTGTTTTAGATCGTGGGGGATAGAGGAATAACGAGGGCTCAAAGTCTGTAAACATCTAGAATGCGTTCGCATTAATAGCCTACAGCGAGTAACAAACCAATAATTTTGAAATGATAGGCGATAAATAGTTTTTAATAATGTAACAGCTGATTATGTAATTTTGGTAGGCCCAGTGTGAAATCGACTTTATAGTGTCTTGAAGCCTTGAGTGTGAAAGATAACACCTTTAGAGGTGCTATTTCTTTGTAATTATAAAGCTAAAATCACGCTAAACCAGTTCAATGTGAATTTTAAAGGATTAAATGTATTAACTCAAATGTCAGACGTTTTATTCCTTACAAAATGCCAGATGTGTCTAGACTCGCATCATTCAGGAATGTTCCAAAGTGCAATACCACTCCGATACTCGGGGTGACATAGTGTCCAATTCACAAACAGTGAAGCCATTTTAGTTTATACGGACGCGTTCCTTATTAGTGTTACGGCAGCAACATTAGTATCCCACCAGCAACATTAAGACATCCGGTGTTCCGCTTTTGCCTTCAAAATCAAAGTCTGCAGCAATACACTGCATTGGACTATCTACTACCTGACTCAGCTTAAGTGGGTGTGGAAAATACTTAATAGGGTGAGTTTGAACAAAAAGCTATGTCATAAGAAGTGTTGCTGGACTTTTACTGTGGTCAAACAGCTAAAATGGGGTGCCTGGACACTATACGGTTCAGATATAGCACTGTGACATAGGATGCATACAGTGTATTGTCATACCAAAATAACTTAGAATGTAAAAGACAAATACCTTACAATCTTCCTTCTGGTGGACACTTTAGAAAAAATACAACATACAATATGTTTATTCAAAAAGTCAAGAGAGATGCAAGTACATTTGGTCCAAAAAAGTATACTTTATTCATAAATGATCACAATGACATGAATTAATCAAATTGATCATCAACAATTACACATACGTTTCAAATTAGTTTGAAGTTGTATTGTCATGTGCACAAGTACAGTGAAATGCTGACTTGCTAGCTCTTTCCCAACAATGCAGTATTCAATATCAAATAGCATAAAGTCAAAAAAATAATCAAACACACGAGAAATAAGAAAAACAGGAGAAAGTAAGCTACCAGTCAGTACCAGGGACACTGGAGTGGTTAAGGTAGATATGTACATGTAGGCAGGGGTAAGGAGAAAGTGACTGGTAGCAGGATAAATAATAATAATAATAATAATAATAATAATAATAATAATAATAATAGTAAATCAATATAGCAGCATAAAGGCACCCTCATACTAGGTTCGGTTTGCTCCTACCAGAACCTGGCTAGGCGAAGCGAAAGTCTGTGCCTCGCATACTCCCTTAAAAAGACATTTGCTTGTAAAACGAGACAAACATTTCAATATTGCGGTTTGTACCTCTTGAGACGCCGTAGCAATAACATAGCCAAAACACTTCCTCAAAATAGTCCTAATCAATCAAAGATAAATACAGGATTTAGTGGTGGGTGGGTGTGCTGGTGTGTGCGTGCGTGGTGATGAGTGTGCATGTCTATGTGAGTGTATGTGTGTTGGTGTCAGTGTGTGTGTGTGTGTGTGTGCAGGAGTGTCAGTACGGGCATGTGTGAGTGTGTGGGTAGAGACCCATGAGTGGCATACAGTGCAGCTAGACTGTGGGTGAGGGTGGGCCGCTATTGCCTAGCTGTTCAAAAGTATCAGTGCCTGGAGGCACCATTATACTCAATGAACCTGATATACACATTCTTATATAACATTAATGCAATAATATTTGTTCTGATAATTCATACAAAATCTCATGTTGTTGTGAATTAATTCATTGCTGTTATCTCCAAATAGGACTGCTTAAGCGAACAAACACACATAGGGACCACAACTACTTCCATGTACTCCTCTCTTCACCATACTGAGCAGCACCTAAACCCTTAACCCACCTCTGTCTTTATTCATGTTTTGTTTAGTCTGATGTTTTGTTTTGACTCCTATTTTGTTGTTTTTCTTGTTCATTTCTATTATTGTAAAGTGAATTTGGGTCCTTGAAAAGCGCTAAGTCCCATGTACAGTATTATTATTATTATTATTATTATTATTATTATTATAATTATCATCTACCTGAGTTTAGAAATTCCCGCAATGATTAGAAAATTCATATTTCAGAACAATGTCCACAACCTTTCCATGTAATGCCAAATAATACAGAGACAGATATTGCTGTAGTGAGTTTTAGAATGCCCTCCAGTTCCTTCTCATATTGCTTCATGGAGTTCATTATTTTAACACTCAATGTTATACTATTCCGAGCACATACTTTCTTTTTCATGTTTATACTGTAGATATGGCCACCCAATGTGCTTTTAAATTCACAGGTATTATTACATTGTTTAAACGCCACCAATTGTGTGCAATTCTTGGTACCTTAGGCAGAACATCAATCCTCTCAGAACAGAAATTCTGTAACAGTTCGATTCCAGGCTGTATCACAACCGGCCGTGATTGGGAGTCCCATAGGGAGGCGCACAATTGGCCCAGCGTCGTACGGGTTTGGCCGGTGTAGGCCGTCATTGTAAATAAGTAATTGTTCTTAACTGACTTGCCTAGTTAAATAAAGGTAAAAAAAAAAAAACAACAACAGTTGGCTAACAAAAGAACAAGAAGCATATCAACACAACATGATCCTCCAAATGAGATTTTACAAGATCAAGGTACACATTAATTTAGTGGTGGGTGGGTGTGTGCGTGGTGATGAGTGTGTGTGTATGCATGTGTGTTGGTGTCAGTGCGTGTGTGTGTGTGTGCATGTGTGTGCAGAAGTGTCAGTGTAGGCGTGTGTGAGTGTGTGGGTTGTGTGGGTAGCGACCCGTGAGTGGCATATAGTCAGTGCAGATAGACCGTGGGTGAGGGTGGGCAGCCATTGTCTAGTTGTTCAAAAGTCTCAGTGCTTGGGGATAGAAGCTGCCTCGGAGCCTATTGGTCCGAGACCCAATGCTCCGGTACCAACTATAAGATCCATGAATCAGTCCAAAACCCAAGTCCAAGAGGCAAACGTTTTGATTGATTGCAACTAAGGTGGGTTTAAGAAAATCATTGGAAGGCAATACATATTTGGGGTAATATAAACCTATAGCAATATGATTTTACTAGGATACTGCCTCACTTTTAATAATAGTTTTCACTCTATAAGCCAATAGGTAATGTATAGGCCTATAGTGTATTGCATTGGGACCAATGGAGTGGGTGCAGTAGAAAGTGTTGCTGGGAATATAGACCTCAGTCCCCCATGAAATAACACCATATATATATTCTACAGATCCTAGTGAGTAATCCCAACCCCACTTTTACTCTGGCACCTAGAATAGTTTTCTCTCTATAAACCAATATGTATTTCAGATACAGTGTTTCATTGTGGGCATTTATTTGACCTTGGAACATGTTTTAAAAACCAAATGTAATGCAAATATCACTTAGTTATAAACACATTAATTATTGTTAATGTTTAGACAATTATTTTTCATTTATCATGAATAAAAACAGGTTAGTACGTTGGGAACTTTTATTTTGAAGATTTTTGAAATTCCGTGACCCGGACGTACTTTTTTTGTGTTGCTGACGAGATGCTGATACTTTCATTTGGATTAGCAAGTAGTAGCTACACCAACAACAAAAATACAGCATTTCACAAATGTATTGAGCAACAAACATCTTCATACGGATTATAACTACTAGTTCAATCAAACATAAGACGCAGACCGCAATTTGTGACTGGATGAAAGCGAAAGAAGGACGAAGAGAGGGAAAAATATAGCTACTAGCTAGCTAACGTTAGCCTGCTAACGTAAAGGCTAGCTGCTAGCTGACATGAATTCTCTCGTCGGCTATGGCGTGTCCTCTGATTCTGACAGTGATGGGGAGGATGGAAACAACAGGAAGTAAGATACAATTCAGGAATACAATTTAGCAAACATTTGTCTTTGGAAGATTCATTGAAAATATAGACGTGTGTTCAATAGAGCTCGCCAGTTTGTAGTCCTAAAACCAGGAAATTAGTTACCTCTGGTTCGTTCAGCCATTCCTATAGGGGAAATAAAAGGGTTTGGGTGATCAATGCCGAAAATAAGGTCTGAGGTTAACACAGGCTTAGGAGATCTTATACGTTTTGTACTATGATATAATATCAGTCCGTTTTATTTTATTTAACCTTTATTTTATCATACTGAGACCAATATCTATTTTACAGATGAGCCCTAAATTACAGAAAATACACACAACAATATATAAATACAAAATGCAAGAAGAAAGAAAAACACAGTAATAAAACAAACGCATTCATTAGTAATAAGGTCCTCAATCAGTTCTCTGAATTGCCCTAGAGGCACCAAAACATCAAATTTAAGAACATTTTGAAGATTGTTCCACAAATAAGATGCAAGAAAGGTAAATCCGTTTTTAGTTAACTCAGTAGAGACCAAAGGAATTTCCAGAGTTAGCATCCCTGAGACCAGGTGTGGTAACTGGTATGTCTAAAGTTTAGTAAAGATGATGGGTACAGTGGGACTTTTTGTAAAAGGGCTTTATAAATGAAAACATAGCAATGTATCAACCTACATGACATAAAAGAGGGCCAATCAACTTTCTGGTAGAGAATGCAGTGATGAGAACTAAAATTGTCGCCCATAATAAAGCGCAGTGCGCTATGATAAACAGCTTTATTGAAGTTGTGGCAGCTGTGTTCCTATAGATGATGTCGCCATAGTCTAGGACCGATAGGAACATCGACTGAATAATCCGTTTTCTACTACTTAGCGAGAGGCAGGACCTATTTCTATAGAAGAATCCCATATTTATTCTCAGCTTCTTAACTAACTCGTCAATATGCTTTTTAATAGACAGCTTTTATCCAGATGCACAGAGATTTGTAGGCAGGGACACCATCCAAAGTACATATGCTTAAATCATCAGAGTTATTTTTATACGCTCTAGAGAACAACATATACTTCGTTTTACCTGCATTCAAAACTAATTTCAGGTCAATTACGTTTTTCTGTAATACAATGAAGGCAGACTGTAGTTCAAATATAGCCTGGTCAACAGCATACGCAACAGTATCATTGGCATACAAGTGCAGGTTTACGTTTTTTACAGATAAGTCGATATTGTTAATGTAAACAGTAAAAGACACAGGACCCAGAATCGACCACTGCGGGACACCTTTCGTAATATCCAGGAAACCTGATTTAACACCATAAGTTAACACATTGAGTTCTATCTGTCAAGTAATTTTAAACCAGTTACATGCAGCCTGGTCTAGGCCAATTGAGGAAAGCCTCTGAATTAGCAGTGAGTGATCAACCGTATCGAAAGCCTTTGACAGGTCAATGAAGAGGGCAGCACAAGGTTGCCTTTTATCCATACAGTTAACCACTAAAATATTTGAATCCTTTATTAATTCTCAGCTAAGGTCTTTCTTGTCTTTAAAATGTATTCTAAATATACATCAGTCAGGTTTTAAACCAGGTCATAGCACTATCTCTGCTGCATCCCTTGTTATAAATTATGCTAGGCCAGAAAGTTTAGAAATAAGCCGATAATCATTTAGGTCACAAGGATCACCACCTTTGAAGGGTACATGGGCCGCCTTCCAAACCTTGAGGATAGTACCAGATATAATTGTCAGGTAAAAAATATGGGTTAATGATTCAGCAATCGGGGGCAGAGAGCTGCAGCAAAAATGGATTAAGCAAATCAGCCCCAGTGGATTTTTTTTGTTTTTACATGAATCTTAAGCAAGGCATTTAGCACATCGCAGATGGTAAATTGTTGAAATGAAAACAAAATATGCACTAGAAGTTGACGGGTTAACCGTCGAGTCAGCTAGAGGCTGGCAGAGGGAAGAGCAGTCGATTGACTGACCAGGGTCAATTAAACCACAGTTTCTCTCAAACAAAAAGCCTACCGAGATAAAATCATAATTAAAAGCATCACTTATCCCCTTCTTCTCAGTTATGATGCCAGAGTCAGACAGAACTTGCTTAGGCAGGGAAGAAGAGGAATTTGTACGCTTCAGTGCAATTACTGTTTTCCAAAAATTAGAATGATCACCAGTGGAGTCAGAAATAGAGCTTAAAAAGTAGCTTAATTTAGCTTTCTTAATCAAGATAGTACATCTGTTTCTCAATTCTGAAAGATTTAAAGTCCACTACAGAGACAGTTTTCCTTGCTTTAGCCCAGGCCTGATTTCTCATCTGAATGAGCTAAGATAGATCTAACCCTTGGCTTTCTTTTGAGCTATCTTTGACTCTGAATTGTTTAAAAGTGTGTGTTTATCTGCCAGAGGAATACATATGGAGGACACATTTTCTAGAGCCAATTCCAAATCAGGAATACAGGAGGAGGTGGCTAAATCAGAGTAGAACATGTCATGTAAAAACCTTTAAGGAGAGAACTTTTAAAAAGTTATCTTAATTAAACAAGGATGAGTGTTTTGCTGTTTCGTATCTCTAATACATACTATGGGACAATGATCTTATGCAAGTACTCCATTAGACAAATATTAGTTAACATGACCTTTATGATTGTTTTGATTCCCGTGTAGAGCTCAGTTGGTAGAGCATGGCGCTTGCAACGCCAGGGTTGTGGGTTCGATTCCAACGGGGGCCAGTATGAAAATGTATGCACTCACTAACTGTAAGTCGCTCTGGATAAGAGCGTCTGCTAAATGACTAAAATGTAAATAAGAACATAAGTGCTTCAAAATGCACAAAAAGTGACTTTAGCTCATTATCTCATATGACAAAACGTATAAGATCTCCTAAGCCTGTGTTTACCACAGACCTTATTTTCAGCATTTAGCCAAAACCCCTCCAAAAACTCCATTCATTTTCCCATTGGCTTTGTCCAATGAACCATGAGTTGGTGCCTACAAAAAGATGCCATTACTATTGTTCTTTATAGAGAGGACTGTTGTGGTTGTTCTTGCTACCCAAACCAGATATGATTTCCACTTCCTGTCAAATTAAATGTTTCCAGATTGAGAAGTCCTTGAAATATGTTTTGGGATAACACTAAAGCTAGTATACCAGTCCATTTATACTTGTTGTTTCTTTGTAGGACTGAGAGCGTGGTGGATGGAGCGACCGAGAAGAAGGGCCGCAATTTCCTCCTAGAGTCCGCTTCAACCTCCAGTGAGTCGGACTGCGACTCCAACCCAGAGGAAGACGGGGACCCTGTATCTCAACTACAACCCAAACGCCCTCCTCCTGCATGTATGGCACCCCCCTCTGAGTCCCGGACCCCTCTCCTCCCCGCACCCCCTAGCTCCCTCTCCCATAAACTCCCCCCTCCCCCCCTCGGGGCCTCGTCCAAGAGTGGCGTATTCGCCAACCCCTTCAAGGCGCAGGCCGACCAGAAGCTCAACGTCTTGCAGAAGCACGTCCCTCTCACTCTGCAGGCCCGGCCCTCCCAGATAGGGGGCAAGAGGATGTGCGTGGCGTACAGGAAGGATGGACGCTGCAGGTTCGGGATCAAATGCAAGTTTGCCCACGACAGCGACCTCCAGAGCTCCATCATTCCCAATGACTATGACCCCCCTGTGGGTGATGCTCCCGGATCGGACCAAGCTGACCCCAACGCGGGGGGCTCTTCATACACGGGTCGCCAGAACTTTCACCACAACCAGAGAGGAGACCCTGAAGAGGAGGAGGGTCAGCAGTCTAGGAAGAGGAGAGTAGGGCTGAGTAACACCCTAGTGCCTCCTAAAAGGGCAATGAAGAATTATGCAATGCAGAGGAAGAGAGAACAGGTCAATTTAAACTGAGCGACTTGCACAGGGATACTGTCAGCAGCAATACACTGTGTGTGTGTGTGTGTGTGTGTGTACCCTCACATTGTTTTAGTGTGTGTGGCAGAGAAAATGGACCCTTATTCTGAACTCATTTACTCCCCCTCTTGGATATAAAATATGCTTTAAACTTCTCCCTACCCATGCTTACATCAATATAATTGAGTGAGCAAGTGTAAACCTCTGTTAGAAGAGAAGATAATCAGACCACAGCCAGAGAGTATTCTATACACCTGTTGTCAGTATGCAAGATAGGATAACTATAGCACACTTCCAAACCCCTGTTCAGTCCAGTACATATACTTCAGATTGGTAGTTTGTACATGAGAAGTGTTTGTAGTTTCATTGAAAACATATTCCTTTATAAACTACAATTTATCATGGTTAAATAAATACTTTAAATGTTTGTAACTTCTTCTTCTTAAGTGTTTGTGATCACTTCTAATGATAAAAGGGCATAGGAACTGGACATACAAATACAGTTATGGATAGAGTTTAGGAAAATATTTAGTTATTGATTAAGTTGGATTTAAATGCTTTTGCTTGATTAGAGAAAGATTGAAAGAAGAGGCAGCACAGGGTTACTATTTTGGATCAATTGCAACACACTTTGGCATCAGTCACAACGTAAGCACACACACTTAGTTCCTGCTTTTTGGGATGGATCTATTGGAGCCCCACACGGCGGTGAATGATGCTTCTCCTTCGGAGTCCCAGAAACTGCTAGCTGTCCCCCGCAATGAAAGCCAATATCGAACGGAACAGACAGGATGCTCTGATGCTGAGGCAAGCCCGATTGGCCTGCAGACAATTAGCAGGAGAGGGGGGTGGCACCTCGGCTAAAGTCGCCAAAACAATCGACTCTGGAGAAGGGTTCTTCATTGATGAAGAAGAGGAGGGACAGGAGGAGCAACGGGCAAATAAAGTGGTGCATCAACCAGGTATATACATTTATAACTAATCAAACATTGCACGAGGCAGCAGGGTCATATCTGTTGCGTTATGTCAACCTCTATCAGAGGTAATCTATCTAGCAACTATACTGTCTTATCTGTCAAAGATGTCAGATGTGTAACAGAAAGATCCATTGGTTGTGGATTCATGCCATAGTAATGCCAGTGGCTAAATGGAGTCAGTTTCTTTCTATAGCCTAGCTACCTGAAACAATGGCCATGATCAATTATTTACGGCACAGTGACAACCAACCACTATCTGAATGACTGCTGTACGTAGCTCTGTTTTTTTCAATTTAAATTGCTTTATTGGCATGATGTAACAATGTAAATATTGCCAAAGCGTACTTTGGAAATGAAATGATTTATTAACCATATCAATAACAACATAGAAAATCATCAAGATTGTCACAAAAAACAACAACAATCAAGGGTGTTTTTTACTGACTATGGCACCTTGGCTGACTGACTCCTAGCACTCTGCATTGATTGTAAATTGCTCTTGATAAGAGCGTCTGCTAAATGACTAACATATCAAATGTAAATGTACTAGTAGTGTAGACAGTGTTAAGTCAGTAACACTTTAATTTTTTTGTGAACAATTTTTAATAAACATGAATTAAGTAATGGGATTGACAGACAATAGGCTTTACGGACAACAGAACAACTGTGTTCTGATCCTCACTCAGACACACTGCCACTCAAATAAATAAGTCACCTAATATAGATCAAACCTAGCTCCTCCAGTGGATTGTGGAAAGTGGGTGATGCAGTTGTATTTATTTATTGACTTAAAAGAACAACCTGCACACTGAGCTTGCCAGTATCACTTATGTTTATTCAGCCTACTGCACATATTGAAACTGTATTGGATTGTTATTTACTCTGTTGTGACCAGAGCTGTGTTGTGCAGTGAGGAGCAGCATGTGGACAAAGGACACCAGTGCTCACCAGTACGAGTACGACCCTAGAGGATGAAGAGGAGGATCTCTACAGGAAGGTCTGTAACACCTGTGGACACGAACTGCCCTATGAGAAGATGACCTACCCAAATCTAACTGCCTGTAGCTCAGGACCTGAAGCAAGGATATGCATATTCTTGATATAATTTGAAAGGAAACACTTTGAAGTTTGTGGAAATGTGAAATTAATGTAGGAGAATATAACACATAAGATCTGGTAAAAGACAACATGTTTTTTTGTTTTGTTTTTTGCATCATCTTTGAAATGCAAGAGAAAGGCCAGACAGTGATGTAGGATTCTAGATGTAATGTATATGTTGTCCACCAGATAGCAGCAGTGTGTGTGCAAAGTTTCAGACTGATCCAGTGACGAATTACATAACTACACAATATTTTGTATCAAGTCTGCCAGGAGTTTTCCCAAATGTGCCAAATTTGTTTTCAAGTACATAACTATAGAGAACATACAAAAATGCTATGGTAATACATTTTAGTTTGCACACTCCCAGGAATGTCATACATGATGAATCATTAGCTTCCCTACAGAAAATACACTAATCTAGATGGCCGGGCAGGGTGGGTGTGGAGCCAGAGGTCAAACTGTAGAACCCAGTTCCTACATTTTAATATAAAAAATGATTTCTCAAACAAAAACTACACTACATTTTATCTCTGGGATGCTCAGGATGACAAATCAGAGCAAGATTACTGAATGTAAGTACATAATTTACCTTCAGAGGTGAATGTACCAAACCAGTTGCCGTGTTAAAAGTGTTTTGTTGTTGTGCACTATCCTCAAACAACAGCATGGTATTTTTTTTAATAGCTGTAATAGCTACTGTAAATTGGACACTGCAGTTAGATTAACAAGAATTTAAGCTTTCTGTCCATATAAGACATGTCTATGTCCCGGAAGGTTGGCTGTTGTTTAGAACACCATTCTAGTCACATATCGCATATTGAGCAACAACCGTCCCGTATAAGGGACACCGATCCTGTAGAGGTTGAACCTTATCCCGGGGGCCCACAGGGTGAGTTATTTTTGTGGACCACTGGTAGACGGGTGACACTTAAACTGACATTCAAATAACTTACTTTGTACTTGACACAATTCCTTTAAGCTGAAGCGAGGCAGGTCTTCCTGAAATCTTATACATGCCTCAACACATGCGATACACAATGTGGCCACAAGAGGGCAGACATACATTAACATTTCTCTATTACAATATGTTGTGCTGCTCAGAAGGTAGGGATACCTGTTAATAATTTGCCATTTATATTGACCATTTGTAATATGTAGAAGGATCTATGTCTGAAATAAATATATTTCCATAATGTGATTAGAAAAATTATAAAAAATAACTTTAATATTTAGTTGGATTAATGTGGATGGATAAGGCCAGGATTCAATCTGGAGTGGACCGTGGAAGATCCGCGTTGTAGCGCGGTTTACATTAGTCATTTCCGATTGAGCCGACATATGCAGCGTTTACGTTGAATGTGATTTCCGTGACCTCTAACATTGCCATTATGGGCGCATTCCTCTGCCCAGGCTTTGCTGACGCATGCCCAATCTTTCAATGCCTGGATAGGTATTTTAAGTATCAGTTTACCACAGCATTATGTTAAAGAAATCTGGTGCCCGACGGCACAGTCGATGGCTGAGGGTTAAAGCAGGTGTCAACCTAACTGCATGTTCCTGCAACGTGGGTTCGAATCCCGCTCTACGGGCTCGATTTAAATCAGATCAAGCGATAGCCAACACCCGTATAGCTGATGTTTTGGCAGTGTTGGAGGTGTAACTGCGTTAGAGCTGTCAAATCAGTGAGCAGCTGCTCGTGGGGGCATTGTCACAAAGACACACCCATCCCACTGCGTTAGATGTTCAGAATTAGAAAGTGTAGGCTATATAGAAATAATTACACTTAGATAGAAATCCTAATTTCGTTTAATGATTTTCAATCAACCTAATCGAGGTTTAGGCTAGATTAGGCTACATCTCACGTTCCAGTGTTCGAACTTGTAAACAAGGCTGCATGGGATTTCTCTCGATGGGACTCCGTGCAGCCAATGGCAACTTTAGGTATAATGCCGGCAGCAGCTTGTGGATTGGACAGCTCTAACTCAGATCCACCTCCAAAACCACCGCTATGCGGGTGTCGGCTAGCGCAGATCTGATAGAATCTAGGCCCTAATGTTGGAAACAAAACATGCTGTCAATGTTTTGCTTCCAAGGTAGCTTATATAGAACCGTCTGCTTTAGGGTTTTCTTTGTTTGCCATGGAAAATTAAGGATTGTAGTATTGTGATACTGGTATCATGAGAATCAGAGGAGGCTGGTGGGGGGAGGGGCTCATTGTAATGGCTGGAAGGGTATTAATGGAACGGAATCAAACACACCAAACACATGGAAACAACGTGCTTGACTCCGTTCCATTAATTCCATTCCAGCCATTACAATGAGCCGGTCCTCCTATAGCTCCTTCCACCAGCCTCCTCTGACGAGAACAATAATCATCTTAACACACACAAACACAGAAGGCCAGTTGATGGGTATAGATGGCTACATCACTTTATGTACAAAGGCAACAACTTACACACAACTGCCCTGATGTGGGTAGATCTAAAAAGCTACCAAAAGTTACTATAAATACATATTTCTGTGATTCTATATATTTCAAATGGTGCCACAATACATTAGGAGAGGGACATAGTTAGGCCTCTCCCTTTATTACTGTCTTTCCCAATCTTTCCCAGTTTCCCCTAACCTCGAAATCAAGACTGAATCATGTTATGTTGTTTCACTTTGCTAATTAGTGTTAGTTATGTGAAACAGAGCGGAATTCAGTAAACATTTCCAGGCTAGTCCCCCCCCACCCACCCACCCACCCACCCATACCCACTATTCTAGATAAGTACATGTTGCATGTGCACTTCTGTGGCATCGGTCAAGACATCCCCCTCTTCCACTCCGTCCCCCTCTCCGCCCCCTTCCCAAACTACCTCTCCCTCCCCTACAGTCTCACACTGTTGAAGGGTGTTAGCGGAAGGAGAGGAGGCAGAGAGAACGGAATCGTCCAGAGAGTAGCTTTCGCTACAACCCACAGTGGTTGGGTCCTGAAGCTGAATGTCCTGAGTTTGGGGCAGAGGTTGAAGTTGGGGTTGGACCTGGGCCATGAGAGGGAGGTTGGTGGTAGAAATATGGGAGCTACTCTGGAGGGTTTGGAGTTGCTGGGGGGTGGCTAACAGGGGGATCTGCTGGAGATGGGTCTGCGACCCGTCGACGGTCTGGAAGGTCATGTGGAGAATCTGCGGCTGCTGATTCTGCTGCTGCTGATAAGACTGCAGGGTCATTTGCTGGAGCTGGTGGGGCTGATGCTGCTGGGTCACCACCGAGCCAGAATGAAGGGCCAGTTGCTGGATCTGGGCCTGTTGCTGTTGCGACTGCTGCTGCGGGGAAGCGGCCGCCACCTGCTGAACAAAATGAAGGGGCATCTGGAGCTGGAGTGTGTGGTGGGCCTGCTGCTGGGTGTCGGAGGGCGACGGGGGGTCGATGGGGGACAGGGCGATGGTCAGGGGCATCTGCATGGCATGGAGGCCCTGGTCCTGACTCACTACTACCACCTGGTGGCTCACCTGACCCACCTGAGCTACCTGTTGCCCCATGTGGGTCACATGTTCGCCCACTTGGGTCACCTGCCCCAGCTGAGCCACCTGTTGCCCTACTTGGGTCATCTGCTGGGCGGGATCCAGTCGTACCAGCTCCCCCTGGTTCCCGACAGAACCCACTCCCGGAGCCTCCAGCAGGGTGGTGGGGGTAGTGATGAGGGCCCCTGCGTTGGCCGCTAGGGCCTCGGCGATGAGCACCTCCGGGTGGCTCTTGGCCTTGTGGGCCACCACACTGTCTTTCTTCTCAAACTTCTTGGCACAGATGGAGCAGGAGAACTGGTAGGTGGCATCAGCATCGTGCTTCTTCATGTGCCAGTTGAGGGAGGCCTTCTGGCGGCAGGTGAAGCCGCAGATCTCACATCTACAGGAAGGGAGAAAAAGGAAGAGGGAGAGAGTGAAGTAGAAAGTAAGAGAGAAAGGCAGGGGGGTAAATTCAGGGGGTTAGATGAGGTGCATGTACAAACAGCTGCAACATTTAAATAAATGAATGGAATTAATGAACAACCAAGCAAACAAGGTTGTAGATGGAAACTCACTGCAGGGGTTTCTCTCCGGTGTGGATCATGCGGTGCACGGCCAGGTTGTGGGAGCTCTTGAAGGCGCGGGCGCAGAACTCGCAGATGTAGTCCCTCTGGTCTGAGAGAGGGAACGGACAGAGAGAGTTAGCAGAAGCTCAACACAGAAAACAATGACAGGTCAAGCTCCGCTTCTGTATGATTGCAAATACAGTTGGAGTAGGAAGTTTAAATACACCTTAGCCAAATACATTTAAACTCAGTTTTTCACAATTCCGGACATTTAGTCCTAGTAAAAATTCCCTGTCTTAGGTCAGTTAGGATTACCACTTTATTTTAAGAATGTGAAATGTCAGAATAATAGTAGAGAGAATTATTAATTTAAGCTTTTATTTCTTTCATCACATTCCCGGTAGGTCAGAAGTTTACACACACTCAATTAGTATTTGGTAGCATTGCCTTTAAATTGTTTAACTTGGGTCAAACGTTTCAGGTAGCCTTCTACAAGCTTCCCACAATAAATTGGGTGAATTTTGGCCTATTCCTCCTGACAGAGCTGGTGTAACTGAGTCAGGTTTGTAGGCCTCCTTGCTCGCACACGCTGTTTCAGTTCTGCCCACAAATGTTCTATAGGATTGAGGTCAGGGCTTTGTGATGGCCACTCCAATACCTTGACTTTGTTGTCCTTAAGCCATTTTGCCACAACTTTGGAAGTATGCTTGGGGTCATTGTCCATTTGGAAGACCCATTTGCGACCAAGCTTTAACTTCCTGACTGATGTCTTGAGATGTTGCTTCAACATATCCACATAATTTTCCTTCCTAATGATGCCATCTATTTTGTGAAGTGCACCAGTCCCTCCTGCAGCAAAGCACCCCCACAGCATGAAGCTAAAAACATAACGATGGTCATTATGGCCAAACAGTTCTATTTTTGTTTCATCAGACCAGAGGACATTTCTCCAAAAAGTACGATCTTTGTCCCCATGTGCAGTTGCAAACCGTAGTCTGGCTTTTTTATGGTGGTTTTGGAGCAGTGGCTTCTTCCTTGCTGAGCGTCCTTTCAGGTTATGTTGATATAGGACTCGTTTTACTGTGGATATAGATACTTTTGTACCTGTTTCCTCCAGCATCTTCACAAGGTCCTTTGCTGTTGTTCTGGGATTGATTTGTACTTTTCGCACCAAAGTACGTTAATCTCTAGGAGACAGAACATGTCTTCTTCCTGAGCGGTATGACGGCTGCGTGGTCCCATTGTGTTCATACTTGCGTACTATTGTTTGTACAGATGAATGTGGTACCTTCAGGCGTTTGGAAATTGCTCCCGATGAACCAGACTTGTGGAGGTCTACAATTGTTTTTCTGAGGTCTTGGCTGATTTCTTTGGATTTTCCCATGATGTCAAGCAAAGAGGCACTGAATTTGAAGGTAGGCCTTGAAATACATCCACAGGTACACCTCCAATTGACTCAAATGATGTCAATTAGCCTATCAGAAGCTTCTAAAGCCATTACATCATTTTCTGGAATTTTCTAAGCTGTTTAAAGGCACAGTCAACTTAGTGCATGTAAACTTCTGACCCACTGGAATTGTGATACAGTAAATTATAAGTGAAATAATCTGTATAAACAATTGTTGGAAAAATTACTTGTGTCATTCACAAAGTAGATGTCCTAACCAACTTGCCAAAACCATAGTTTGTTAACAAGAAATTTGTGGAGTGGTTGAAAAACAAGTTTTAATGACTCCAACCTAAGTGTATGTAAACTTCCAACTTCCAACTGTATACTGTACCTGTGTATGCATGTAAATGTTAAGTGAGGACAGTTAGACATAGTATTCAGTGTGTGTGTCTGTATGTAAATCTCTCCATGTGTGTGTGTGTGTGTGTGTGTTTACCTGTGTGGTGCTTGGCATGGCGAAGTAGCTGTTTCTGCAGCCTGAAGAGTCTTCCGCAGGATGGGTGAGGACAAACAAACTTTTTCTTCAACAGGTGCTGGTACTTAATATGGTGCTGGGAATTACAGGAAAAAGAGAGAGTCAGAGAGATGAAGGATGGGGGAAAAAAGCTTGATACTATTCACCAGCGTTGGGGTCAATTCCGTTTCAACAGCCAATTCAGGAAGTGAAATTGAAATGCAATTGCATGCATTGAAAAAAATTATCTGAAATGAAATCATCGACCCCAACCCTGTTCATGCTCAGAATAGCTTGTGTGCTTCATTCGTCGCCATGGCGACCACTACAGTTGCTATGGACAGACCTGCAGGTAGCGAGGATGAGCCAGGACTGTGCCACACCCCTCCATCTCGCAGCGCACGTACTGCACCGGGGGCTTCTTCCTGTGGGGGCGGGACATGACAGAACTGTCAATCATGTGTGTCAATCATCATGTATGTCTGAGAGGTGAGGGTTCTGCTTTTATACAGATTTCAAATGTTTTTGTTGACTGTAAAAAAAAAAAAAAAAGTATTGTATTGTATTTGTGTTGCAGTTGAACAGCAATGTCAACTTTACCTTCTTTTCGGGAGCCGGGGACTTTTATCATCTTTTCTTCGCCTGCCTCTCCTGAGGGATATGGAAAGAATAAAAGAAGTTGGAGAACTCAATTCAAGCAAGGAGTTAAATGAAGAGATCAAACCAATGCCAGATCCAATTCAAATTTCCATTAAAGTGACAGAAGTCTGCCCTTGCACACCATTCCTTTGAAGTGTGCAATTGCACACTCTCCGTTATGGATTTAACAATGGTGGAAACTCCAGCCACTGCTTACACCAATTCAATGCTTTCAAATACATGATGGGGAGAGAGCAAGTGCACACTTTGGGAGAAGGTTGGAGAATCAGAGGGGAGGGAGCTTACTTTCTGGGAACATCCCCCTCTCCGAACTCGTTCTCCAGCTTCACGTCTGTGCCCTCGATCTTGATTCCTGGCTCCTTCTCTTTCTCTGGCACTTTCTCTTTTTTCTCTTTCTGTCTCGGAGGGGGTTTGCGCCGTGGTTTGGGGGCATCCCTGAGAGAGCGAGCGCGAGAGACGGACAATCCATTTGGAAGGTCAACAGACAGGTCACATGGGTAAAACACACAAACATTTATATGCATGCACACACACACACCCATTCACACAAAGGGAATAATACATTGGAGCTGACAAGCTGACACACACACACTTGCACACACTCACAAAGGGAATGCATTCCGACAGACCTACACACACACACACACACCTAGTAGTCTCAGCCTTGGGGTTGTAGCTCTGGTCGTTGAGGTCATCTCTGAAGGGAATGTCATCATCACTGCTGATTACCTCCTCCCCACTGTAACACAACCACAGTGCTCAAACTCATAGCCTTACACCTACACAATAATCCTACCACACCTCCACTAGTTAAACATTTATGAGGGGACCATTGAATATGGCCTATTCTGATCCACACACACACTGCTGTCTTGCCAACATTACCTCTGTGACTGTGGCTGGAAGCTGAGGTCTTTAGGGTCATCTTGGAAAGGAGGCTCATCTTCTCCTCCCAAGAGAACATCTTCCTCATTCTCCTCCTCTTTTTTCTCACTGAGGCGAGAGGAGTCAGTGTTACTACGGCGGCACAGAGATACAGACCCCAGCCTCTCTCACACACATGCACAACCATCCAGCCATGAGATGAGTAAGAATGTGTGTGTGTATACTCACATCCCAACTGTCTTCTTTTCAACTAACTTTGCCTCCACCTCCACTGGAAAAATAAAACATTATCACACAATGCCAATACAACAATTACAACTTGATTGGGCTTTTTCAGGATGACGCAATCCTCTCTTGGTCTTGGGAACGGCCCAACATCCACAGAGTTGATGTAACCGACCAGAAATCGAACCCCAGGTGTCCATGCATCCCAAGACCATGTTAGCCCACTCAGTTTAATCCCAAACACAATTTAGCTGGTTGGTGTGCCTACCGGTTGGGGTGTCGGTGCCAGGCTCAGTCTTGCACACAGGCTTGGCGGAACCCCTGGCACCCCCGGGCAGAGGGGGCCTTGGCACGCGTCTGAGCCTGAGCATGCTGTGAGTGAGGGTGGGCTGGAAGGGGCAAAATGCACACCTTGAGTTAGAATACTGCAACAAGTCTTATTAGTTTGTTACTGTTGCCACATCTTTATCTAGTTTATTAAGCAATGTATGAGGGTGGTCACCTACTTTGAACATCAGTGGGTTTCTTTGGGTCCCCTGAGCTGCAGAGAGAGAGAGAGAGAGAGAGTTCTCAAAATAGTGATAACTTCTCGGCTGACTTTCTGTTAATCTAGCTATGTACAATGTGACATCATCATGAGTTGATGTCATTCAACACTGCTACATACAGGTCGCAATTTGACAAAACCGCTCGCACCGCGAATGAGGAGAGGCCAGGTAAAGTACAGTCGTGGTCAAAAGTTGAGAATGACACAAATATTAATTTTCACAAAATCTGCTGCCTCAGTTTTTATGATGGCAATTTGCATATACTCCAGAATGTTATGAAGAGTGATCAGATGAATTGCAAAGTCCCTCTTTGCCATGAAAATGATCTTAATCCCCCCAAAAACATGTCCACTGCATTTCAGCCCTGCCACAAAAAGACCAGCTGCCATCATGTCAGTGATTCTCTCGTTAACACAGGTGAGAGTGTTGACGAGGACAAGGCTGGAGATCTCTCTGTTATGCTGATTGAGTTAGAATAACAGACTGGAAGCTTTAAAAGGAGGGTGGTGCTTCAAATCATTGTTCTTCCTCTGTTAACCATGATTACCTGCAAGGAAACACGTGCCGTCATCATTGCTTTGCACAAAAAGGGCTTCACAGGCAAGGATATTGCTGCTAGTAAGATTGCACCTAAATCAACCATTTATCGGATCATCAAGAACTTCAAGGAGAGAGGTTCAATTGTTGTGAAGAAGGCTTCAGGGTGCACAAGAAAGTCCAGCAAGCGCCAGGACCATCTCCTAAAGTTGATTCAGCTGCGGGATCGGGGCACCACCAGTGCAGAGCTTGCTCAAGAATTGCAGCAGGCAGGTGTGAGTGCATCTGCACACACAGTGAGGCGAAGACTTTTGGAGGATGGCCTGGTGTCAAGAAGGGCAGCGAGGAAGCCACTTCTCTCCAGGAAAAACATCAGGGACAGACTGATATTCTGCAAAAGGTACAGGGATTGGACTGCTGAGGACTGGGGCAAAGTCATTTTCTCTGATGATTCCCCTTTCCGATTGTTTGGGGCATCCGGAAAAAAGCTTGTCCGGAGAAGACAAGGTGAGCGCTACCATCAGTCCTGTGTCATGCCAACAGTAAAGCATCCTGAGACCATTCATGTGTGGGGTTGCTTCACAGCCAAGGGAGTGGGCTCACTCACAATTTTGCCTAAAAACACAGCCATGAATAAAGAATGGTACCAACACATCCTCCGAGAGCAACTTCTACCAACCATCCAAGAACAGTTTGGTGATGAACAATGCCTTTTCCAGCATGATGGAGCACCTTGCCATAAGCCAATGTGATAACTAAGTGGCTCGGGGACAAAACATCGACATTTTGGGTCCATGGCCAGGAAACTCCCCAGACCTTAATCCCATTGAGAAGTTGTGGTCAATCCTCAAAAGGAGGGTGGACAAACAAAAACCCACAAATTCTGACAAACTCCAAGCATTGATTATGCAAGAATGGGCTGCCATCAGTCAGGATGTGGCCCAGAAGTTAATTGACAGCATGCCAGGGCGGATTGCAGAGGTCTTGAAAAAGAAGGGTCAACACTGCAAATATTGACTCTTTGCATAAACTTAATGTAATTGTCAATAAAAGCCTTTGACACTTATGGAATGATTGTAATTATACTTCAGTATAACATAGTAACATCTGACAAAATATCTAAAAACACTGAAGCAGCAAACTTTGTATAATACTTGTCATTCTCAAAACTTTTGACCACGACTGTACATTAGACATTAAAAGCAGGTATTACCCCTCCCTCTTCCTCCTCCCCTTTTTAAAGGAACTAAAAGGAACTGTGCTGGAATACGTACATTTCAGAGTATACAATTAGCAGCAATGCATGCAACCGGTTTTATGGCATTAAAATGTTGACAAGCAAGCTTGGCTGTCTAACAATTTCACAGGCATTTAAAGATGCTACGTGTATTGTAGAGGACAAGACTATATTGCAATTTATGGTGTACTAAATGCGTATACGAACGTACTCATGAGCTTGACTACTGTCATTCCCGACCTCTCCGGTACTCTCTGTTGAAGCTGCGGAGGAGGCATTTTTCCTGGGTCGTGGACAAGCAGCCTTCCTCCGGCGGTTTACGGCTTTGTCAGGGCTCGATTCTTCTGCATCGTCACTCTTCTCGCTCTGCAACCAAGCTGGCACTGTTCGTGTAGACCGGTCCCGTAACACTCGTCCAGAACTCGGAGTGCCTGGTGTTGCTCCATTCGTACACGGCGAAGGAGAACCCCCTTCTTCCGGCCGACTCCACGGCCTCTCGAAGTCCTGCGCGGGGTGACCGCTGCACTCGAGGCCGGGGATTGTATAGTGGCCTTGTCATCCTCGGTCACTTCCCTTTTATTGTTATCGGTGATTTGCGGCTCCATCACCGCGTGTTACCGGTTCCTACCCTTTTGTCCCGTACCGTATTTATTACTTTCTCTAATACTGTACTGACAGGGGAAAGAATGATTACATTTGATATAACAACGATCAAAACGCTTGGATTGCTAGCTAAAGGCCGTAATCCGACTGTGACATAATTCACAGAATTCGGGCCTTGTCCGCAAATTATAAACATTAATTTATTGATCATTAATCAAAAACTTTCTTAATTCTTACTATAATAATAAACCAATATACATTTTTAAAGAACCAGACACTATTTTTGCATTCTTAAAGCTATAGTAAACCTAACTATTTGCACGAGCCTGTCGCGTTACCACTTTGTTGCGTCTCCTTTAAGCCAAAATAAAACCAAGGTTAAATGCATAAGCAACATATCGTCCAGCAGTTGCACATATTCGCAGCATCATCACCCAAACATATATGTCTAGACCACATAGCACGTGTTGGTCCCATCCCGAGTGTTTACAGATCAGTGAAATCGGATGCGCAGGCGCTGTGCAATGAGTCCGCGCGCACAGACAGCCCTCCTAGTCATGGGAAATGTAGGCCGAGTGCAAAGATCATATATACTATTTTATCTGATTTTATTTAGTAAAGTCTAACACAAAGTACAGTGACTGTAAGAGTAAATTGTGTTATCCAGTCCTTTCTTTGTAAATGATACAATGCTTTATTATTTTATGTTTTGCCATTTCTTTCGCCACTAGATTGCAGTGTCGCCTTAAAAGTTGAATGACTGTTCTAAAATGACTGGGGAAGCAGACAGGGGGCGCTGTTCCGAAGCCACTACCAACAATCTCACGTCAGAATTAGACGTTCATCCATGTTTCTCAAACATCACATTTCAAAGTGTTTAAGGTTAGGTTTAGGCAGGCATTAACTCCGAATGGTTAAGGAAAGGTTTAAGGTTTAGGATTAAAACAAACATCTTAAAAACAACTTTTTATCTCTGGATTCAAACCTGCGACCTTTGGAATCAGCGGCAGATGCTCACTGTTAACCTGGAAACCAGCCACTAGGGGCATCTCCCTACTGACTTGTATCACGGGTGACCTGGCTGACCGCTACAACTAGGCCTACACATTCTCAGCCCATTCTCTTTCATTAATTTCGTAGTACAGTATTCCAATAAATACATTTTTCTTTGATACATTTGCTTGTTATACATATATTTATTTTGACAGATTGTAATTTATTCATTCGAAATAAGGCTAAATTTTTACAATATGTATTACACTTGAATACTGTGAATTATAAATGCTTTATGCTTGCATCATCTCTAATGACATGTAATTCTTAGTCCAGTGATGTAACATTTGCTGGTTTAAAGGTCCATTCAGCCGTTTTTTATCTCAATATCAAATCATTTATGGGTAACAATTAAGTACTGTGTGCGTTTTTATAGCTTACATTCAGTTAAAATTGTAAAAAAAACTACTAAAACAAAAATAGCTTCTTAGCAAAGAGCAATTTCTCAAGCAAGAATTTTACTAGGACTATCTGGGAGTGGTCTTTACTAGGACTATCTCGGAGTGGTCTGAGTGGGGAGGGGAAAACAATAATCTAGCTGTTATTGGCAGAGGGGTTTGGAACTCTCTTTCTTATTGGTCTATTAACTAATTTAACACCTGGTGATGTCACCAGGCAGGCCAAAAACTCCATCCCACCAAAACATTTACATTTTAGTTATTTAGCAGATGCTCTTATCCAGAACGACTTACAGTTAGTGCATACATTTTTCATACTGGCCCCCCATGGGAAACGAACCCACAACGCTGACGTTGCAAGCGCCATGCTCTACCAACTGAGCTACAGGATGCTGAAATTTCAGGCAGTCATGTCAAACTAGAGGGCATTTCACAATTACGCAGTATTATTCCAACCTCATAGTGTGTGTATTATATAAACACAGAAAAATCACGTTTTTTTACTGCACTGGGTCTTAAAAATTGACTTTCACGTAAAATGTATTTATTTCATTATATATTGAACAATAACAAAAAATACAAAAATGGAAATATGCTGGAAAGAGTACATAAACTTAACATAGACACAGGGGTTTTACACGTCAAAAGAAAATGTACATTTGTCAAAAAGTTTTATGGTATGTAATGCTTTTTTTGTTTTTTACATTTTCTGATAATTTCAAAATAATGTTTTAGTTATACCTTAAACAAATTAAAAAGCGGTTTGTTCTCCGCCCACTACATCTTATGAATAAATAATATTACTAGAAAAAATAAGCAAATGAACAATAACAATTTAATCGGGGTCCATATCAGTTGGGTCAAAATTAAACATAATAACGGAATCTTCCAGATAAACGTTAAAAGTGGTTTCCCTTAAAATAAACTATTCTAAATCAAACCAAAATCTTCTGACATGATAGCCGACATGCACCTGTTGGAGGGCTGGATAAATGACTTATTCATTCCCTAAGAGCACCACTGGGCTGCAGTGTTGACCACCATTTTTATCACTATGCAGCATTGGTAACCGGTCGGGGAGAGAGACACCTAGATGCTCTTCAACAAAGGGCACGCACCTGTTGGAGTGCTAAATGGATGACTCACCTTTGTATATTTCACAGCCACTTGGTGTCATGTCAATACAATAAAATACAATACATCATTTTTGGAGTGGCACACTACATGCCACTGATTCTGTGCTGCCTCCAGCCTCTTAATGTGTGTGTGTGGGGGGGGGGGGGGGGATCTTAGACCATTCCTCCATAAATAATATTTTCAGATCCTTGATATCTTTCATCTGCAGTTATGGACTGCCCTCTTCAACAGGGATGGACGTAGTGATTTGGAGGCCCCAGGCAGAGGCCAGTCTGAGGCCCCCCCTCCTAAAGTTGTTTTTATGGGTTTTATAGTAAAGACATGTAATTTAACTGTAAAAATGTATTACCTTTGAATGTGCCATGAACACAAACAGTCATGATGTTTTCATCTGATTGTCAAACAAATCACTTCAAAAAAGGATACCTTCGCACGTCGTTCATCCCAAAAATTCCACCACCCGAACAGTGCACTGTGCACCTGCCAACTTTCCTTCAATTCGCAAGTGGCTGATACTATCTCACCGGAGAAAGCATCCGAGCTAGCGAAACAGTGCACCTCTGTTTCACTATTTGTAGGGTTGGGGGGACTCGAGCAGAGAAATTATATATATTTTTTAATGATTACTAGTATTATTATTTTTTAATTATTCCCAGCTCACGAACGAGGCCCCTTGATGATGTGAGGCCTGAGGCAATTGCCTCTTCTGCCTAATGTGAAAAGTATAAAAAATGTATGCACTCACTAACTGTAAGTCGCTCTGGATAAGAGCGTCTGCTAAATGACCAAAATGTAAAAATGTAAATGTAATGTTAAGTCCGCCACTGTTCTTTTTTTACATTTACATTTACGTCATTTAGCAGACGCTCTTATCCAGAGCGACTTACAAATTGGTGCATTCACCCTATAGCCAGTGGGATAACCACTTTACAATTGTTAGAAGGATTACTTTATCCTATCCCAGGTATTCCTTAAAGAGGTTGGGTTTCAAATGTCTCCGGAAGGTGGTGAGTGACTCCGCTGTCCTGGCGTCGTGAGGGAGCTTGTTCCACCATTGGGGTGCCAGAGCAGCGAACAGTTTTGACTGGGCTGAGCGGGAACTATGCTTCCGCAGAGGAAGGGGAGCCAGCAGGTCAGAGGTGGATGAACGCAATGCCCTCGTTTGGGTGTAGGGACTGATCAGAGCCTGAAGGTACGGAGGTGCCGTTCTCCTCACAGCTCCATAGGCAAGCACCATGGTCTTGTAACGGATGCGAGCTTCAACTGGAAGCCAGTGGAGTGTGCGGAGGAGGGGGGTGACGTGAGAGAACTTGGGAAGGTTGAACACCAGATGGGCTGCGGCATTCTGGATGAGTTGTAGGGGTTTAATGGCACAGGCAGGGAGCCCAGCCAACAGCGAGTTGCAGTAATCCAGACGGGAGATGACCAGTGCCTGGATTAGGACCTGTGTGCCGCTTCCTGTGTAAGGCAGGGTCGTACTCTCCGAATGTTGTAGAGCATGAACCTGCAGGATCGGGTCACCGCCTTGATGTTAGCGGAGAACGACAGGGTGTTGTCCAGGGTCAAGCCAAGGCTCTTCGCACTCTGGGAGGAGGACACAACGGAGTTGTCAACCGTGATGACGAGATCATGGAGCGGGCAGTCCTTCCCCGGGAGGAAGAGCAGCTCCGTCTTGCCAGGGTTCAGCTTGAGGTGGTGATCCGTCATCCATACTGATATGTCTGCCAGACATGCAGAGATGCGATTCGCCATCTGGTTATCAGAAGGGGGAAAGGAGAAGATTAGTTGTGTATCGTCAGCGTAGCAATGATAGGAGAGGCCATGTGAGGATATGACAGAGCCAAGTGACTTGGTGTATAGGGAGAAAAGGAGAGGGCCTAGAACTGAGCCCTGGGGGACACCAGTGGTGAGAGCACGTGGTGCGGAGACAGCTTCTCGCCACGCCACTTGGTAGGAGCGACCGGTCAGGTAGGACGCAATCCAGGAGTGAGCCGCGCCGGAGATGCCCAGCTTGGAGAGGGTGGAGAGGAGGATCTGATGGTTCACAGTATCAAAGGCAGCAGACAGGTCTAGAAGGACAAGAGCAGAGGAGAGAGAGTTGATCCATGAGACACATTTGACAGAATTACCGCAAGTCAAAATAATTCTAGTACCGAACCATTTTTCATGTTCTACTATCAAAAAAGTACCGAAGTTTGGTATCTCGTGCAACACTAGCCCTAACACACATACAGGAGGATGCACACGCATACACACTTACCCTAGTTTCTGTAGTTTACAGTTTGGATCCGCCAGTCCATCACAAAGCAGTGTAACTCCTGAGTCCTGCAGGTCATTGTCTCTCAGCTCCAGTTGTTTCAGTTGTGATTTGGTTGAACACAGGACTGAGGCCAGATCTGAACAGCAACCCTCTGTCAGACCACATTGACTTAGGCTGGAGGGAGTAGAGGAACATTGTCTAGCCAACACAGTCTTACTTACAAGCACATATAATAGTGCGTGAACATAAACAAACAAACGTGCACGCAGCGTGCGCACACACACACACACTTACCCCAGTTCCTGTAGTTTACAGTTTGGATCCTTCAGTCCAGCACACAGCAGTGTAACACCTGAGTCCTGCAGGTTGTTGTCTCTCAGCTCCAGTTGTTTAAGTTGGGAGTTGGGTGCCTTCAGGACTGAGGCCAGATATGAACAGCAACCCTCTGTCAGACCACATTGACCTAGACTGCAGCATGGGTTCACAAGAGTATATTAAGGAAGCATCCATGATAATTACAGATACACACACACACACACACACACACACACACACACACACACACACACTGTTAGATTAATTTGTATTTTAAGAATAATGACTAAAGAATTTCACCCCAAAAACAGTATAAATGTGTAAACTGTGTTACAATTATCAACCCACCACTAACAGAGGGGGGGCGGGACTAAACATTCCAGGGTGAAGGAGAAAGGTGGAAACTGTTTAAGAAAGCCTCCTAAAGGTGGGCGGAGCAAAGTGCCTTTGTGTGTCAAGAGGTATAAAACAGGAGTGTATGGGTTTTGGCGCCAGAGCTCTCCATGAATAAAAATACAGATCATTCTTGTTGGTTGTGGACCTTGAATCATTTATGATTACAACCAGAGCCTTACAACCTCTGGTAATGATTCAAGCTTAGGTTGAATTAGAGATAGAAATTATCTTTACACACACACACACACACACACACACACACACACACACACACACACAGGATGCTCACATAAGTATCTGTATGTTGTAGAGTGAACTGATTAGTCCGGCACAGAGCAGCTTCACTCCTCTGTCTCCCAGGTCATTGCAGCCGAGGTCTAGCTCTGTCAGGGGGCTGTTTGGTGTCTGCAGGGCTGAGGCCAGAGTCCAACAGGATGTATAAGTGAGGTCACAGCCAGCCAGTCTAAAAAGATGTATTACACTTTTAGATATTCAAAACCTTATTAATAATAATATGACATATATAAACACAATGAAAAAGGAGTCTCTCAGATGATGGTCAATCCAGACCTACATGGTATATATGGAGTTTAATGTTGGGTGTACGTCATCTCATTATACAACACAACTTACGATGCTCTCTTGCAGGTTTTCACTACTGGCAGCAACCTTAGACGACCTTCCTCTGATGTGTTATATGTCTTCAGGTCAAACTCCTCCAGCACCTCCTCTGACATCAGTAACACAAAGGCCAGGGCTGAACATTGGTGAGGTTGTAGCTTTGTTTCTGAAAGAGTTCCTGATCGCAGGGAGGTCTGGATCTCTTCAACTACAGAGTTATCCCCAAGTTCATTCAGACAGTGGAACAAGTTGATGATCCTTTCTGGTGAGGATTCCATCTTAATCTTGTCTGAAAGGTACTTTAATGTTTCCCTCAATGCTCTGTGTTTGATCTCCTCTCTTTGTCAGAAGGCTTTTAAGAGATTCTGATTGGACTCCAGTGAGAGGCCCAGAGGAATCGGAGGAACAGGTCCAAGTATCCATTCTTACTCTGCAAGGCTTTGTCCACTGCACTCATGTGTAAGTGAGACAACTTGTCACACTTGAATGATTCATCAAACACATTTTCAGATTTCCCCAGCCATGATTCTAAAGCATATATACTGCTGCAAGAAACTCTTGAATGCTCAGATGCACAAAGCTGAAGACCTTGTCTTGGTATAGCCCAGATTCTTCTTTAAACATCTCTGTACATCTCTGTACACAAGGCTGAGTACTCTGATGCCTCTGTGACATCAATGCCACACTCTGTCAGGTCTCCCTCATAGAATATAAGGTTACCCTTCTGCAACTGTTGGAAAGCAAGCTTTCCTAGTTTAAGGATCATGTCTTTGTCTGACTGAGACAGTTCTTAGGGTTTTGTCTCTGTGGCTTTGTTGTACTTTTTGTTTTTCACACTGGTTTGGATGAGCAGGAAGTGGGTGTTTATCTGTGTCAGCGTTTTGGGGACTTCAACATTCTTTGTTTCTTTTAGCATTGTTTCAAGGACAGTGGCTGATATCCAACAGAAGACATGTGGCACATGATGTAGAGGCTTTTTGATGTCTTCATCTGTGTGATGATTCTGCTGGCCAGGTCCTCATCACAGATTCTCTTCCTGAAGTACTCCTCCTTCTGTGGGTCATTGAAACCTTTTACTTCTGTGACCTGGTCAACACACTTAAAGGGTATCTGACTGGCTGCTGCTGGTCGTGTGGTTATCCAGAGATGAGAAGACGGAAGCAGATTCCCTTTGATGAGGTTTGTCAGCAGCACATCCACTGAGGTTGGCTCTGTGATGTCATACAGGTCCTCATTGTTCTGGAAATCTAGAGGATGTCGACACTCATCCAGACCGTCGAAAATAAAAAGAGTTTTGATTTCACCACACTGAATGCTGTCAATATCTTTCAGATCTGGGCAGTAGTATTGCAGAAGTTGCATCAGACTGTATTGACCCTTTTTCAGGTTAAGGTCACGGAAAGGAAGAGGAAATATGAAATGAAGATCCTGATTTGCTTTTCCCTCTGCCCAGTCAAGGATGAACTTCTGCACAGAAACTGTTTTTCCAATGCCAGCCATTCCTTTGGTCAGCACAGTCCTGATACGTTTTCTTTGTCCAGGTAAACTTTTGAAGATGTTGTTGCATTTGATTGCTGTCTTTTGTGTGGTTTGTTCCCTAGAAACAATCTCGATATGTCTCACCTCATGTTCATTATTGACCTCTCCACTTCCACCTTCTGTGATGTAGAGCTCTATGTAGATGTCATTTAAGAGAGTTTGGTTTCCATGGTGTCCAATTCCTTCAAATATTTGTTGAAACTTCTGCCCCAGTTTAGTTTTAATTTCTCTGGCTTTCCAAAGAGTTTTATCTAGGAAAATAATAAGATTGATATTAGTTATCACAAAACAAGAAGATTCACTAGTTCAAAAGTGAAAATAGATTATGAAGACACTAGTCATTAGAAGTGATTAGTTAAATGGAGATTGGAGGTTGAAGAAGTATAAGAGATGGTGGTTGTAACCCCCTTTGATCCTTTGTCTGAAATGCAGTCTTACTTCTTATGTCTAGAAAGTTCAGTGTGATCTTCAAGGCACCCTCGCTTCCAAAACTCTCCAGCATCTTCTCAACCAAATCCAGAACATCTTCATTGTCCAGCTGGGTCTCAAAGCACTCTGGGTAACAATGGATCAGAGGATTTTTGAAGAGATATCTCAGGTGCTTCTACACCTGCATTACTAGCTGTTTGGGGTTTTAGGCTGGGTTTCTGTACAGCACTTCGAGATATTAGCTGATGTAAGAAGGGCTATATAAAATAAAATTGATATTGAAATTGATAAGAGAAAGATTCAAAAAAGTTGTTCAGCGTGCAAGGCTAGATCCCACTGGGCACAGACGTTAGTTCTACGTCTATTTTTGATTTACATTTGATTGAGTGTCAACTAACGTGAATTTAACCAAAAATGTCAACATGTCATTGGATTTAGGTTAAAAGTTAGGTGAAAAAAAGACCAAATGCTTTTACATTGACTTTTTCAAATCCAGTCAGTTTTCCATGTTGATTCAACGTCATCACATTGATTTTTTTTGTGTTGAAATGACGTGGAACCAACTTTGATTCAACCAGTTTTTGCCCAGTGGGATGGTTATTCAATGTTGTGTTCCTCTAGTAAGAATAGATACAGAACATCATTTCTTACCTCTATGTAGCATTTTCTGTGGCCTCTGTGGTCCTCCACTGCACACACATTACAGATGAGTATCTGGTCTGTCTTACAGAAGACTTCCAGAGCTTTGTGGTGCAGCTGGCAGAGTTTCTGCTGCAGGTTTCCTGTCACCTCCACCAGGGTGTGTTTTTGCAGTGTAATGCTGCCTTATGTGGCTCTCACAGTAGGAGGCAGTGCAGATCAGACAGGACTTCACAGCTTTGAGCTTTTTCTCAGTGCAGAGATCACAGGCCACATCTCCAGGTCCAGCGTAGCAGTGAGTTGACTCTGAGTGCTGATGTTGGAGAGG
This sequence comes from Coregonus suidteri, assembly GCA_036851935.1. NCBI lineage: Eukaryota > Metazoa > Chordata > Actinopteri > Salmoniformes > Salmonidae > Coregonus > Coregonus suidteri. Next base: position 34,947,465 of record CM072220.1, on the reverse strand, counting down.
TTCAGGTGAGACAAAGACGCGTATGCACTGCCTGCAGTAACTGTGTCCACAGGGGATGGATACTTGATCCTTTGGCTCTCTTTCACACAGGGCACACAGGTCTACTGTTAGCCCACTAAAGAGATGAGGAAGGGAGAACAGTTTATGTCTTTCTCAACCTGCTTGTTCAATGCCAATGAACCACAAGGCATAAATGAGCCATAAGTTCAGTGTTATTGCAATGCATTGTCATATTCTCTTTATTTATGTCCTGACAAGTCACGAGATGCATGTTGCTGTTTACCTCTAAAAAATAGTGTTTTATTAGGCATGTTTTATGACCATACAGTAGCCTGGTTGAAATGAATTGGCTGAATCATTGAGTTGTCACTCTTCAGGCTGGGTATAGTTGACTCTGCTCGGTGCTCCTGGACACCAAACAAAACAGGGAGACAGATCACCTAAACTACATTTCAACAATTGTATAACTAACTCAGAATGTATACATATTTTGGACATCTGAGCAATCTTGAAGGAATCCTATTTGAGTCAGAAAAGGATATTCATGATAGGTAAGATATAGAAAACTTTGCAGAGAGCCAATCAACTGACAACCTCTTACAAAAAAATATAAACTATTGGAACCAAGACTTAAAAATAACTGACATTGGCACAAGATGGATGGAGTGTTGGAACATAACTAACGAACTTAGAGTTAATGAAAATGTACGCTTAATCCAATATAAATTAATGTATAGAATTTATAATACAAGAGACAAATTTCACAAATTCTACAGTATAACGGCATAGTCATGTCTTAAGTGTAAAACTAAAAATGATAGTCACACTAAGCCCAAACCAGATGGGATGCTGTGTCGCTGCAGAATGCTGTGGTAACCATGATGGTTAAGTGTGCCTTGAATTCTAAATAAATCACAGACAATGTCATCAGCAAAGCACCCCCACACACCATCACACCTCCTCCTCCATGCTTCACGGTGGGAACCCCACATGCGGAGATCATTCGTCACCTACTCTGTGGCTCACAAAGACACGGCGGTTGGAACCAAAAATCTCTAATTTTGTCACGGTTTCGGCCGAGGCGGCCCCTCCTCCTTGTTCGGGCAGGTTTCGGCGGTCGTCGTCTCCGGAGTACTAGCTGCCACCGTTCTATGTTTCATGTTTGATTGGTTTTGTCTGTTTGTCACACCTGTTTTTGTGTTATGTCTCATTAAGCACCCTATTTAGTTCCTTGTTGTGAGTTTAGGTGTTGTGTGTAATTGTTCCCGTTGTCGTGTTGTTGCGCTACCCGTTTCGGTGCGCTATTTGTAGCTTTCCTCCTTGTTTATTTTAGGAGAGGATTTTCGCACATGTTTTGTGCGCTCGTTTGTTTACGCCTGTGTGCACTTTTCTCGCCTCCGGGCTGTTTGGATTGTATTTTTGTGTGCTCTACTAAAAGTCTTTGTTGGACTTAACTTCTGCGTCCTGCGCCTGATTCCACACCACACCAATCTACAGCAACACCTGACAGAATTACACACCATCGCATGGAATCAGCAGGAGCACCCACCGACATCATGGAGGAGCGTCTCCGTGGTCAAGACGATCGGATTAACCAGATCGGGCACGCCCTGGACCGGGTGATGAACATTCTCCATCGATGGGAGACCAGCGATGTACCCACACCTCCACCTACCGCACCATCACCATCGGTCAGCCCGCCCGTCCAACAACCGGAACCCAGTGGGATTCGGCTCTCGCTCCCGAGGGCGTACGACGGCACCGCTGTCGGGTGTCAGGGGTTCCTGTTACAGGTGGAACTCTACCTTGCCACCGTACACCCGGCGCCCTCGGGACACGAGAGCGTTTCCGCCCTCATCTCCTGTCTCACCGGCAAGGCGTTGGAGTGGGCCAACGCCGAATGGAGGAGAATAGACACCGCCACTGTCACCTATGCGGAGTTCTCCCGCCGCTTCCGTGCGGTCTTCGACCATCCACCAGAAGGGAAGGCGGCGGGGGAGCGTCTATTCTACCTCCGGCAGGGGATGAGGAGCGCTCAAGAGTTTGCGCTGGAGTTCAGGACTCTAGCGGCAGATGCAGGGTGGAATGAGCGGACCCTCATAGACCACTTTAGATGCAGCCTTCGGGAGGACGTCCGCAGAGAGTTAGCGTGCAGGGATACTACACTATCATTTGACCAGTTGGTGGACATGGCCATTCGGCTGGACACCCTGCTCGCGACCCGCGGACGTCCCAGGTGGGGGTCGCGCCCCATTCCACCCTCCAGCGCCTCCGAGCCGAGCCCGATGGAGCTCGGAGGTGCTGGCGCTAGAGGGGGGAGAAGAAGGAGCCCGAGGGGGGCGGTCTCCTGCACCAACTGTGGCCGCGGAGGGCACACCGCGGCTAGGTGCTGGGGAGGGTCCCCTGGTGAGGGAGACGGCAGGTCACACATTGGGGAGTCCTCCCAGGTGAGTAGGCGCCCTACTTACCCAGAACTTTCTGTCGTACACATAACTATACCTGTTTTGTTTTCCACAGGTTGCACCTCGTTCCCAGCATAAGGCGCTAGTCGATTCAGGCGCAGCTGGGAATTTTGTAGATCGTAAATTCTGTGTTGAGTTAGGGATTCCCTCCTTCCGGTTGATAAGCCTTTCCCTGTACATGCCCTAGATAGTCGTCCGTTGGGATCTGGGTTGATTAGGGAGGTCACGGCGCCACTTAGGATGAAGACGCAGGGGGGTCATGAGGAGACGATTCAACTCTATCTGATCGACTCTCCTGCGTATCCGGTGGTACTGGGGCTTCCCTGGTTGATTACCCATGATCCTACGATTTCGTGGCGAGAGAAGGCTCTTAAAGGGTGGTCTGCTCAGTGTGAGGGGCTATGTCTGGGTGTTTCCGTAGGGGCGACTTCGGTGGAGAGTCCGAACCAGATGCCAGCACTGCACATTCCGCCTGAGTATGAGGATTTGGCACTCGTGTTTAGTAAGACTAGAGCGGCACGGTTGCCGCCTCATAGACAGGGGGATTGTGCGATAGACCTCCAGGCAGGAGCTGCGCTCCCGCGGAGCCATGTGTATCATTTGTCACAGGAGGAGGAGAAAGGGGCAATGGAGACATACATTGCAGAGTCTCTGAGACAGGGATACATACGGCCCTCTCCCTTCTTCCCGCGTCCTGTCCTCGAGAGCTTTTTTTGTGAAGAAAAAGGATGGAGGTTTGCGTCCGTGTATTGATTACCGCGGTCTCAATCAGGTGACTGTGAAATATAGTTATCCACTCCCGCTGATTGCGACCATGACGGAGTCCTTACACGGGGCACGGTTCTTCACAAAATTGGACCTCAGGAGCGCATATATCTTGGTGCGCATTAGGGAGGGTGATGAGTGGAAGACAGCATTTAGTACTACCTCCGGCCATTACGAGTATCTCGTCATGCCATATGGTTTAATGAATGCTCCATCAGTCTTCCAATCTTTTGTAGATGAGATTTTCCGGGGCATGCAGGCGCAGGGAGTAGTGGTGTACATAGATGATATTCTAGTATACAGTTCTACTCGGGCCGAGCATGTAGCCCTGGTGCGCAGGGTATTGAGGAGATTGTTGGAGCATGACCTGTATGTCAAAGCCGAGAAATGTCTGTTCTTTCAGGAGTCAGTCTCCTTTTTGGGTTATCAGTTGTCTGCGTCAGGGGTGAGAATAGAGGTTGACCGTGTGTCTGCCGTGCGTAATTGGCAAACCCCAACTACGGTTAAAGAGGTGCAGCGGTTCTTGGGTTTTGCAAATTACTACCGGAGGTTTATCCGGGGTTTTGGACAGGTGGCAGCTCCCATAACGTCTCTTCTGAAGGGGGGGTCCTGTGCGCTTGCGGTGGTCGGCTGAGGCGGACAGGGCTTTTGGGAGACTGAAGGACCTGTTTACCTCGGCTCCAGTGCTGGCGCACCCGGATCCCACTTTACCCTTCCAAGTAGAGGTAGACGCGTCTGAGGCCGGTATCGGGGCAGTTCTTTCACAACGGTCCGGCACACCACCTAAACTCCGCCCCTGTGCTTTTTATTCTAAAAAGCTCAGTCCGGCGGAGCGGAATTATGACGTAGGGGACAGGGAGCTGTTAGCCGTAGTACAGGCCCTAAAGGTGTGGAGGCATTGGCTTGAGGGGGCTCAACACCCTTTCCTCATTCTGACTGACCACCGTAACCTGGAATACATTCGGGCAGCTAGGAGACTGAATCCTCGCCAGGCTCGATGGACTATGTTTCTCGCCCGGTTTTTTTGTGTTCAAGATCACTTACATCCCTGGGTCCCAGAACGGGAAGGCAGATGCCCTGTCTCGGCGGTATGACACGGAGGAGAGGTGCGTGGAACCCACTCCCATACTACCGGAGTCTTGTCTGGTTGCACCGGTGGTATGGGAGGTCGATGCGGAGATCGAGCGGGCATTACGCACCGACCCTAGCCCTCCACAGTGTCCGGTGGGTCGGACGTACGTCCCGCTCGAGGTCCGGGATCGGCTGATTTATTGGGCTCACACGTCACCCTCCTCTGGACATCCAGGTATTGGCCGGACAGTGCACTGCCTTAGTACAAAGTACTGGTGGCCAACGTTAGCCAGGGATGTGAGGATTTATGTCTCCTCCTGCTCAGTGTGTGCCCAGTGTAAGGCGCCCAGACACTTGCCCAGGGGTAAATTACAACCCCTGCCCGTTCCACAACGACCCTGGTCTCACCTCTCGGTGGATTTTTGTTACCGACCTTCCCTCCTCACAAGGGAATACCACCATCCTGGTCGTTGTGGATCGGTTCTCGAAGGCCTGTCGTCTCCTTCCCATGCCGGGTCTTCCTACTACTGCCCTACAGACCGCTGAGGCTCTATTTACTCACGTCTTCCGGCATTACGGGGTACCCGAGGATATAGTGTCTGATCGAGGCCCCCAGTTTACCTCCAGAGTCTGGAGAGCCTTTATGGAACGGTTGGGGGTTTCGGTGAGCCTTACCTCGGGTTACCACCCGGAGAGTAATGGGCAGGTCGAACGAGTCAACCAGGATGTGGGTAGGTTTCTGAGGTCATATTGTCAGGGCCGGCCGGAGGAGTGGGCGAGATATGTGCCCTGGGCCGAGATGGCACAGAACTCTCTCCGCCACTCTTCCACTAAACTAACCCCTTTCCAGTGTGTGTGTTAGGGTACCAGCCGGTTCTGGCACCTTGGCATGAGAGCCAGATCGAGGCCCCTGCTGTGGATGAGTGGGTGCGGCGCTCGGAGGAGACGTGGAACGCTGCACACGTCCATCTGCAGCGAGCCATCCGTCGACAGAAACGAGCGACGACCTCGACCTCCACCCACCGCAGTGAGGGGCCAGTGTACGCACCTGGAGATCGAGTCTGGCTCTCAACCAGAAACCTGCCCCTCCGCCTGCCCTGCCGGAAGCTGGGTCGGCGGTTTGTGGGGCCTTTTAAAGTCCTGAGGAGATTGAACGAGGTGTGTTACCGGTTACAACTGCCCATTGATTACAAGAATATTTACCCCCTCGTTCCATGTGTCTCTCCTCAGGCCGGTGGTAGCTGGTCCACTCCAGGACTTTGAGATAGAAGAGACTCCTCCGCCCCCGTTGGACATCGAGGGGGCTCCGGCGTACACTGTTCGGACCATCCTGGATTCGAGACGCCGGATGGGGGGGTCTCCAATATCTCGTGGAGTGGGAGGGGTACGGCCCGGAGGAGCGGTGCTGGGTGCCGAGGAGGGACATTCTGGACCCCGTCCCTTCTGACCGAATTCCATCGTGGTCATCCTACGCGCCCTGCTCCGCGTCTCCCTGGTCGTCCCCGAGGCCGTGGGGGGCGGCGCACGGCTGGAGCCGCGCGTCAAGGGGGGGGGGTACTGTGTTTCGAGGCCGGGCGGCGCACGGCTCGCTCCAAGGGGGGGTAGGTTCACGGTTTCGGCCGAGGCGGCCCCTCCTCCTTGTTCGAGCAGGTTTCGGCGGTCGTCGTCTCCGGAGTACTAGCTGCCACCGTTCTATGTTTCATGTTTGATTGGTTTTGTCTGTTTGTCACACCTGTTTTGTGTTATGTCTCATTAAGCACCCTATTTAGTTCCTTGTTGTGAGTTTAGGTGTTGTGTGTAATTGTTCCCGTTGTCATGTTGTTGCGCTACCCGTTTCGGTGCGCTATTTGTAGCTTTCCTCTTTGTTTATTTTAGGAGAGGATTTTCGCACATGTTTTGTGCGCTCATTTGTTTACGCCTGTGTGCGCTTTTCTCGCCTCCGGGCTGTTTGGATTGTATTTTTGTGTGCTCTACTAAAAGTCTTTGTTGGACTTAACTTCTGCGTCCTGCGCCTGATTCCACACCACACCAATCTACAGCAACACCTGACAAATTTGGACTCATCAGACCAAAGTACAGATTTCAACCAGTCTAATGTCCATTGCTCGTGTTTCTTGGCCCAATCAAGTCTCTTCTTATTATTGGTGTCCTTTGGTAGTGGTTTCTTTTTAGCAATTCTACCATGAATGCCTGATTCACGCAGTCTCCTCTGAACAGTTGACGTTGAGATGTGTCTGTTACTTGAACTCTGTGAAGCAGTTATTTGGGATGCAATTTCTGAGGCTGGTAACTCTAATGAACTTATCCTCTGCAGCAGAGGTAACTTTGGGTCTTCCTTTCCTGTGGCGGTCCTCATGAGAGTCAGTTTCATCATAGCGCTTGATGGTTTTTGCGACTGCACTTGAAGAAACTTTCAAAGTTCTTGACATTTTCCATATTGACTGACGTTCAGGTCTTAAAGTAATGATGGACTGTCATTTATCTTTGCTTATTTGAGCTGTTCTTGCCATAATATGTCTCACATCAACACCATTATCCCAGAAACCCTAGACCCACTCCAATTTGCATATCGCCCCAACAGATCCACAGATGATGCAATCTCTATTGCGCTCCACACTGCCCTGTCACACATGGACAAAAGGAACACCTACGTGAGAATGCTATTCATTGACTACAGATCAGCGTTCAAGACCATAGTGCCCTCAAAGCTCATTACTAAGCTAAGGACCCTGGGACTAAACACCTCCCTCTGCAACTGGATCCGGGACTTCCTGACGGGCCGCCCCCAGGTGGTAAGGGTAGGTAACAACACATCTGCCACGCTGATCCTCAACACGGGGGCCCCTCAGGGGTGCGTGCTCTGTCCCCTCCTGTTCTCCCTGTTCACTCATGACTGCATGGCCAGGCACGACTCCAACACCATCATTAAGTTTGCCGATGACACAACAGTGGTAGGCCTGATCACAGACAACGACAAGACATCCTATAGGGAGGTCAGAGACCTGGCCGTGTGGTGCCAGGACAACAACCTCTCCCTCAACGTGATCAAGACAAAGGAGATGATTGTGGACTACAGGAAAAAGAAGCAAGCCATTGGCATTTGGGTCACTGAAAACGTTCCTTAACTTGAATAAAAGAGGGAGAGGAATAACTCAACTTTGCTCATTAAAAGAAAGAGGAAGGAGGCTTACTTCAAGGGTTTGTCGATTAAGAAAGGGAGGAAAAAGGGATAAACTGCCCTTTCTTACACATATGTGCTGGATTTATGTTAGCTACAACCTCATCCACAGGCTAATTGCTACCGAGACACAGCTGGTAGATTAACTATAACCTTCTCCCCTGGTTAAATTAATAATGAACACTCCTACTGGGCACAGACGTCATTTCAACATCTAGTTCTGATTTACATTTGGTTGAGTTGTCAACGTAAATTCAACATCAAAAAAATGTACCATGTCATTGGATTTAGGTTAGAAAATACAAAATTCCCTTACGTTGATTACTTTTTGCAAATCCAAGCAGTTTTCCACGTTGACTCAATGTCATCGCATAGAATTTTGGTGTTGAAATTACGTGGAAACAACGCTGATTCAACCAGTTTTTGATCAGTGGGTTGTTAGTTACATGATCATGTTTTCATTCATAAGCAGTAAATCATTATTCAGTTCTGTATTATACTTTACATGATTGTGTTGCATGATATTACCCCATTTGTATAGGCTTGGGGACACACATGCAATTTTGGGAGCGATTTTTTACTATGTTTATTCATGAGGATCTCTTTTAGCCCATCAAGGGCTAGTCTTGCAAGATTCCTTTATGTGTGTCAAAAATGTTTGGAAATAGTATAGAGCAGGGGTATTCAACTCTTACCCAATGAGATCCGGTGCCTGATGGTTTTCTGTTCTACCTGATAATTAATTGCGTACACCTGGTGTCCCAGGTCTAAATTGTTCTTGATTAGAAGGGAACAATGAAAAAACGCAGTGGAACTGGCTTCCAGGTCCAGAGTTGAGTTTGAGGGGTATAGAGTATGGAAATGTACTATTGATAAAAATACATCGTAAGAATTAAATGTTCCCTTGTGTGATATCATAAAGTACTTCCAAGAGGTCTGGACCTTAAGAACTTAGCGGCCCAAATGATACTTACGCTGCCGGGTTGCTAGTTCAAGCCCATAATGCTGTGTTATGATAGGGAGTTATCATCTGAGTGTGTTTTTTGTATGTGTGTGCATGAAACGAATGTGTGTGTGTCTATACCTGTCTGTGTGCATGTTAACTTTTTCATTTTACATTTTAGTCCTTTAGTAGACGCTCCTATCCAGAGCGACTTACAATATTGAGTGCATATATTTTCATACTTTTTTGTCCTTTGTACTATGTGTGTGTGCATGACTCAACAAAATATGATCCCTTATTGAACATCCATGTTTACCTCTTACCTCCTCCCTACTGGTTAATCATTCATCATTAGCGTCTGGAATACCAGGGAAAAGTGGGGAAAAGGTCAGGATTAAAGTCCACCTGATATTAGGTGAAGCCAGCAGGTCAGACATTCAGTCGGAGGTTGTTTAAGCCACGTACTACCCAGAGATGGCGATAGTTTTGGGGGCTTACACGTTGGGGCTACTGGGGGTGAGCCTCTTCGTTTCAATGCTGACCTACGCCACCTACCAGCTACTCAGCAGTTATCTGTATAAATGGAGGGAGATGAAGCCCATACCAGAGATTGAAGGCACATACCCCTTCATAGGGAACGCACTGCAGTTCAAAGCCAACGCTGGAGGTGAGACAGGAGAGGTTATGAGAAAAAATAGGAAATGAGAAGGGTATTTTGAAGAGGTGGTACTTTTATCAGTTTAACATTTGGGTTCTAATCATGATGGCTTAAATTATGCCAGCCTTTCCATAATATAATATAAGTAATAGAAATACTTTTTAACATTAAAGAAAGAAAATAAATCCATTTATTCAGAAGATTTGTGAATCAAATATCCCATTTGAACGGTGATTCACATTAATCTGTCCTAGAAATGAGACTGATGTCATTAACACAATATATTGTCTGCATTGTTGCTGCACTGAGATTCGTGTAAATGTGACATACTCTTCACAATCCATGCGCCGCATCACAACAAAAATTATCATGCTACACATTAGCAACTTCTTCTGTGGTTTATCTACTTCCGTTCCTGATACCGCACGCCAAAGCAATGCACAAGTTGGAAAAAATCCAATGCATGTGACACAGCTCGTAGTGCCAGGCACCACATCCTAGTCCGGCAGATGAGTCGCAGCGGTGTGAATTTGCCTCCCATTGGATTTAATGGACTTCCGCCGGAACATATACAGTTTGATGCAACCGGTGTGCACGAGGCTTTAAGCCTCATTCATATTACATCTGAGCAGTCCATTGTGTTGCGCCGGATGTCATTCATTTCAATGGGGACAGTCCGCAATGGAGTGGTATCACAGTGGCATCTCAGTGCCCCCTTGAGGTTGAAGCTTCTGTTGCTAAACGGATTCCGCATACATAATTTTTTGCTGAACTTTGCGTTGTCTTTAGTGAAGCCAGAGTCCGTCAATAGAACAGGAAATTACCAAAGCACAGAAGACTATGAAAATATATGGTTTTCGGTGATGCTAGCTAGCTGCTCTGTACACTAGCTTGACTTGCTAGAAGTTAGAGAAACAAGTTGAGAAAAAGTAGCTTGACGAAACATGTTTTACTATCACCCGAAACAATATGTTTATCCTGTCTTGAATGAAAATATCTTATTTTGAAATCTCCCAAAATAAATGCGGTCTCTGACGAGAGACTAGCCTCTCCTCCATCTTGTCTTGCGTTGTGAAACCCTATGCTTTCCATCCAGTAGCGGACCAAGATTGCGTGATGATGAAGTATGGAGTAATGAAACACGTCACAATGTGTACGGGGCATTAGACCATGTGACTGTAAAATACTTTAGAGGGCCCCACTTTACGGGCAAGGAATGGGCGACCAACAGTTAAAACTATTGTACTAGGTTTTTTTCTTCTATAACTTCATAAAGAGGAAGCATCGATCTAGATTCTAGACAATTATGAATGTGCAAGGCAGCATTGTAAATAACATCTAAATTGTTTCTATCCAAATGAAATAAATATGTGTCAATCTGTGCGCGTGTGCTTATTCAGGTGTGTGCATGACAAAAATATTATCCCTTAATGTTTACATCCCCCTTGCTATTGGTTAATCATTCATCATAACTAGTGGCTGGAATTACAGTAGTTTAGGGAGGGGATCTTGAAAAGCACTCACTCATTCATTCATTGTCATTCATTGATCTTCCAATCTACCCACATACTGTATGTAGTCATCAGATAGTCAGAAGCTTGAACTAGTGAATGACTTCAGAGAGTTCTCTTTCTTTGGTTTCAGATTTCTTCCGTCAAGTCATTGGCTACACAGAGCAGTTCAGAGACTCCCCAATGTTAAAGATTTGGATCGGACCAGTACCCATCCTCCTTCTGTTCCATGCAGAAACCATTGAGGTAGGCATATTAATCAAAGAATTGACTTGCATCAACTTGATGCATAACACTTGTATGTTTTGCAAAGTGTTTAAATAAGGTGAAACATACAAGTTGGAGTTACACTTTTTTTGAAACCTCAACATTTCTGCCTACTGAACACTCCGGAGATTGAAATCTACTCTTCATATAAAGTAGTAATTCCACCACATACTGGTAGCCTGACAATCAAGATATGGTAACTGCTATCAAAGCCCATTATGCTGCTTTGGGTACAAGTGTGCCAAAGCAAACAGACTGTATTGAATACTAGAGGAAGAGTCAAATTTTCCATAAAAACATTATTTACTAAAGCAAAAAAATTAACTTTGCTTTTAAAAAGTTTTGGGTTTTACGTTGATATATATTTGCTGTTAACTGTCTGTTTGTTGATGATGCCATGCCAATGACCAACGTTCCCTCTGTGAAAAATAAATAAAGTATATTGTGTTCTATTTTCTATTCTATTCTATTTGATTGTCTATTTGATTCTATTTATTCTGTTTTATTCTAAAGACAGTTCTGAACAACCCTGTTCATATGGACAAAGCCTATGCTTACAAGTTCCTGCAACCTTGGCTCGGCACTGGTCTACTAACCAGGTGGGTGTCCCAAAACAGAGCACATTCAGATCAAACGTATATGCATTTGAGACTACAGAAAATATGTATTATAAAACAAGATAGGAACAGAATTCTTAGATAACCCTTCGATCTTTGTTGGGGAAATAACAATACATTCTGAGAAACGTCAATACTTTCCAATATTTTCTGAAAACCGTCTCACTCTGTATCACTTGCTCTACATCTCCCTCTCTCTGCTTCCCTTCCTTTTCTATCTGTCTGGGCTAGCTAAAGCCAACTTCATGGTTAGTAGTATGACAGAGAAAAAATAACAAGACAAATTTAAACATCACAAATCTGAGGTGTCTCTGCTATCAACCACATCATTCTGTCTCCGTGAATATTCAAAACAGACACATTCATTCAGGTCTGGTACTGCTCCTACCATATAGATCAGGGATGGACAATTCCAGTCCTTGGGGGCCGGAGTGGTGTCACACTTTTTCCTCACACTCTAGGAGCTCAGATGCAATAATTTAATAACCTAATAACCAACGTTTCGACAGACAAGCTGTCTTCATCAGGGTATCGTGACGTTGGTTATTAGGTTATTAAATTATTGCTTCTGAGCTCCTAGAGTGTGCGGCTCTCCTTTTCTTTTTCAAGTGTTCTACTCCGATAGCCAGCACCTCGCCTAAATAGGTGTGCGTTTCTTTCGCCTCCATATTAATCTGGTACTGTTCCTACCATATAGATCAGGGATGGACAATTCCAGTCCTTGGGGGTCGGAGTGGTGTCACACATTTTTCCCCATCCCTAGCAAACACAGCTGATTAAACGTATTGCATTCTAAACTGAAGCCCATGAGTATTTGATTATTAGAGTCAAATGTGTTAGCTGGGGCTGGGGAAAAAGTGTAACACCAATCAGGTCCCGAGGACTGGAGTTGCCCATCCCTGATATAGATGCTCTGTTTGCACACATCGAGAGGGATGTGGAGACAAGGGAACACACATAAACAGCTTTGTCCTTTTAGAAGGTCGTCATAATCCTTACATAAATATGATGTGTATGCAAGAAATGCAGAGCTACTTACAAAAACATATTGACAGAGTCTAGTATCTAGTAATCTAATCAATTAGTTTTCAACCCCTTTGTTATGACAAGCCTAAATAAGCTCAGGAGTAAAAATGTGTTTAAAAAGTCACATAATCAGTTAGATGGACTCACTATGTGTGCAATAATAGTGATTTTCAAACGACTACATAATCTCTGTACCCCACACATACAATTATCTATAAGGTCCCTCAGTCCAGCCGTGAATTTGAAACATAGATTCAACCACAAAGACCAGGGAGGTTTTCCAATGCCTCGCAAAGTAGGGCACCTTTTGGTAGATGGGTACAATTAAAGCAGACATTGAATATTCCTTTGAGCATGGTGAAGGTATTAATTACACTTTGGATGGTGTATTAATACACCCAGTCACTACAAAAATACAGGCGTCCTTCCTAACTCAGCTGCCGGAGAGGAAGGAAAACGATCAGGGATTTCACCATGAGGCCAATGGTGGGCTTTAAAAACAGTTAGAAAGTTTAATGGCTTTGATAGGAGAAACTGAGGATGAATCATCAACATTGTAGTTACTCCACAATACTAACCTAATTGACAGAGTATGCACTCACTAACTGTAAGTCGCTCTGGATAAGAGCGTCTGCAAAATGACTAAAATGTAAATGTAAAAGAAGGAAACCTGTACATGCTTAGTGTTTGCAATAAGGCACTAAAGTAAAACTGCAAATAATGTGGCAAAGAAATGAACTTAATGTCCTGAATACAAAGCGTAATGTTTAGGGGGAAATCCAACACAACACATCACTGAGTACTACTCTTCATATTTCCAAGCATGGTGGTGGCTGCATCATGTTATGGGTATGCATGTCATTGGCAAGGACTAGAGACTTTTTTAGGATAAAAAGAAACGGAATAGAGCTAAGTACAGTCAGAATCCTAGAGGAAAACCTGGTTCAGTCTGCTTTCCAACAGACACTGGGAGACAAATTCCCTCTTCAGCAGGACAATAACCTAAAACACAAGGCCAAATATTCACTGGAGTTGCTTACCAAGATGACATTGAATGTTCCTGAGTGGCTTAGTTACAGTTTTGACTTAATTCGGCTTGAAAACCTATGGCAAAAAAAAAATGGCTGTCTATATAATGTATATTGCATATATTTTACAATCCAGTTGTGCAAAGCTCTTGGAGACTTACCCAGAAAGACACAGCTTTAATCGACTCAGAGGTGTGAATACTTATGTAAATGAGATATTTCTGTATTTCATTTCCAATACATTTGCAAAAATTTCAAAAACGTGTTTTCACTTTGTCATTATGGGGTATTGTGTGTAGCTGCATGAGATAAAATATTATAATTGAATCCATTTTGAATTCAGGCTGTAAGAAAACAACATGTGGAATAAGTTAAGGGGTATGAATACTTTCTGAATGCACTGTATATCTGCAAGAAAGTGATAAATAAGTGAATGTTTGAAAGGGGGTCATATAAACATTGCCTTATTTATATTTTTACAGACAATATTAAGTGAATTCTGTCTGAAATAGTCATGCTATAATGGGCATAGTTTCTCAGACCAAATTTCCATTCTGGCTGAAACAAAGCAATCTGATCATGCTCCAGTCAAATACAGCTATAGGGAATGCCTATACATTGTCCAATCTCCTTCCACACATTGATTTCATTCTTCGCATCTTTATTCAGAAACAAACAAACTTGAAATTAAGTGCTGTTTCAGTGTCTTGTTGCAGGTTGTGCAATGTTCAAAAGTGTGTGTGATATTAGCATTAACTTGTGTGTGTGGTGTCAAGTGTGGATGGTCCTATGTATGCAAATAGCCGAGATTGGATATTTCAGCACCATGGACAGCAGCGACATTGGGATAGCGAGATCTGTAATTCAGCAACACATGACACTGGATAGCGGCTGTCTCAGGTGAACTTGGCATTGGGAAAATCCCATCTAATAGGAAACGAGGCATAGGAGGCAAAAAAGACTGAAGGAGAAGACTCCCACAGGAACTCTATGCTTAACTGTTCTGCCACATTCATTTCAAATGTTACATTTTTCGATTTGTAAATAAAAGGGAACACATCTGCAAATAATGTAAATTGACTTTTCTAACTACACTGTACAGCTTTAGTGTGTCTGTGTGTCATAGGTACAACTGCAAGCAATTCGCTTCTCAAATCCTTCTCAAATGTCTGTTTAATGTGAGAAACAAAATTAAAAACAACCGTTAGACTAATACAATGCGTACTGTCACAAATTATTACTATTCCCAACAAGACAACGAAGTGATGGTCTTTACCCACCATGGAGACTTATAAAGGCTACTACTCCCCCCCACCAAAAGTTCCCACGCAGAGCGATGTTGTTTACTACATCATTATGCATATGTAGCGTGGTTCGTTCTGCGTTGTGTACTTTTAATTAGGACACTGCCACAACTGGAATTCTGATTGTTGGATAATTTTTATTCGACCTGCACACGAAGAGACAAAAAAAAGATGTTAGCCCTTGGTGCAGCCACAGCTCTCGGGCACCTTGCTAGTTGAAGGTCAGGCAAAAGAGAACAGGTGCTGCATGCACACATTCATTGCCTAACAACACACTATACAATACAAGTAAAATGATATACAACATAATTATGACAAAATAAAAGACATACCTGCACACGAAGAGACAACACACAATATGTTAGCCCTTGGTGCAGCCACAGCTCTCGGGCACCTGCGTGAGCACATAGAAACTCACTCAAACACACTGACCCAAATACTCCCGAGTTACAATAGGTACCCAAATTAGCGAGCTGGTGAAAGTTGTTAACATAAATCTTTATATTGTCCACATTGTAACAAAACCTATAGTTGCGTAACAGCACTTTGTGTAACTTTACCACAGTTTTATATTGACAAATTGCGATGCCAAGGACAACATACCTTGCTAGTTGAAGGTCAGGCAAAAGAGAACAATAAGAGGGTACATAAATACAGATAACCCGCGATGGACCAAACCAAAATATACCAAAAACTTTACAATTAGGTGTATTTACAATATAGATACATACAAATGTTTGTACACCAAAAAATAACATTAGCTATGCAGCTGTAATTAAATAAAGAAACCACATTTGAAGTATTATTATTATTATTATTATTAACTTATTAACATCCCCTCTTGACCTGGCCTACTTGAACTGTCCTTGTGTGCAACTTGGTGCATAATCTAGGGGAACAACATCACACTACTACATTCACCCCTACTGTTTTACACTAGATTATAACACAAAACACAAAACACATTACCTCGAAGGTAAACAAAGCAAAGAAAGAAAAAAACATTTCACACCCACAGGGCGACAGAGTAACCCAGTGTAGTCCCTTAATTCTAGACCCACAAATGGTCGATCAGCTGGAAAGCTATCCCGTGAAGGATTAGGAAAAATAAGAGGTAGCTAATCCCTTATTCAACCCTATACAAAAAATGCCAAATACATTTTATGCTGATGAACTACACACAAAGTTACATGAATTGTCAAAAATATTAGACAAACCCACAAATCACTCTAAGACCCAGTTAGATTACCACATACACACAACAAAGAAAAGGTAGGCAATAATAATAATATGCCATTTAGCAGACGCTTTTATCCAAAGCGACTTACAGTCATGCGTGCATACATTTTTGTGTATGGGTGGTCCCGGGGATCGAACCCACTACCTTGGCGTTACAAGCGCCGTGCTCTACCAGCTGAGCTACAGAGGACCACTACTTCTTAGCTGAAATGCCTGTGAGAAGGACCCGATCACGTTACGGGCATTGGCTACATCTCAGAGAGCCATGTGAGTGAGAGGTGCTTCAGAGCACGGCAGCCGGGAGAATTAGCCTATTATATTCAGCCCAAGGGCAAAACGGCCACTTTGGCCACAAAATACATGGATTTCTTTTAGGGGGCATTACAGTCATACAAGGGGGATGCCGCCAGGAAATTCGAGGCCTGGTGAGAATATTATCAAGTGCTTGTCAAATTGTGAAAGAGACCGATTAAGTATGTGCAGCTTTTTTCAAATCATCATTAGAGTCCCATCTTGCAGCCTTAGAATGTATTAAAAATCAAAACATATAGCCCAATGTTTGTATCACAACTAAAGTTGCATAAATAACCAAATTTAGCATATAGGAGGACCACTTTCTTTGTTAACACAGAATAGCAGCATGTGCGCACTTCCTTTGAAATCGTTGGAGAAAATATCCTTTCTATTGTATTAAGCTATGTTCAATTTTATTCTTCATACTATAAAATATTTTTTAAATAATCCACGAAATTCTAAGCAAATCTTGTCTGATAAATGAACTAGTGTAGCTCACAGCCATATGGCATAGCCAGATCAGGGCCTAACATAAGGACAACTCAGAGTATGTTATTCTGTTCCTCTGAAATAGACTACATTTTCTTCATATCATGTTTCTTTAGACTTGTCAAAAATAAATAATGGATTTATTTTGAAGGTGTAGGCTATATTAAATGGTTTGAGACTTTTTTTTTAAATGTAGATGTTCCAAAGGTCTGCATCAGTGGCTTGTAGACAATGGGTGGAAGCCAGGAGATGCTAAACGTGTTTATGCTAATTAACGGTCAATTACCGTGAGACCGGCAGTTATTTGCTTGACAATGACCGCCACAGCCCTAGACACACTAAATACTGACTGATTTTCTGATCCATGCCCCTACCTTATTTTTAAAAAAGGTATCTGTGACCAACAGATGCATATCTGTATTCCCAGTCGTGGAATCCATAGGTTAGGGCCTAATTTATTTATTTCAATTGACTGATATATGAACTGTAACTCTGTAAAATCGTTGAAATTGTTGTGTATTCGGAAAGTATTCAGATTCCTTCCCTTTGCCCACATTTTTTTACGTTACAGCCTTATTCTAAAATGGTTTAAATAAAACATTTCCTCATCAATCTACACACAATACCCCATAATGACAAAGCAAAAATAGGTTTAGACATTTTTACTCATTTATAAAAACTATTACTGAAATACCTTATTTACATAAGTATTCAGTCCCTTTGCTATTAGACTCGAAATTGAGCTCAGGTACATCCTGTTTCAATTGATCATCCTTGAGATGTTTCTACATCTTGATTGGAGTCCACCTGTGGTAAATTCAATTGATTGAACATCATTTGGAAAGGCACACCTGTCTATACAAGGTCCCACAGTTGACAGTGCATGTCAGAGTAAAAACCAAGCAATGAGGTTGAAGGAATTGTCCGTATCTCATCAAGAATGTATCAGAGGCGACCAAAATAGCACTCCTCCGGCAGAAAAATTCCAAGGCCTCCCCCGACTGGCTACCTTTTCCGTTTGGCTGGCTGCTCCATGTACTTGTGGAAAACACTGTATAATGTAGATAATGTATTCTACTGTACTACTTACTGACATATATCTAATGAATTTTCTTGCTTGATCATGTAACACGTAATTATCCTTGAAATAGAAGCCAGGTGTGTGCCGGACATTTAACACTGATGATTGCTTAATGCAGAAACATTTGGTTTTCACCTTTTATTTCTGCACTATAAACTTTTTTGGCCATATTGAGGTTTAAATAAAAATCTTTATTTTTTGCATTCTAGCCTCAAAGGAATAAATCCAAAACTTCGACATCTGAGAGTCTCCCATTTCTTCCAGTATTCTAAATTTGACTCCTACGCACCTGAAACCGACACCATTTCGTATAAAGGACTTTAAAATATCTATCATTTGTATTATGGTGAACCATGTTTACCTGCGCGCTTCTTCAGCACGACAACGACACCCTTGCCATCGGCTGCAGGTTGAACACCCACAGTCTTTCTGTGCACTAGGCCGTTGAAACGGAAGGAGTTCTTGGACTTCAGGTTGTTGGGCTCGGTACTGTAGGTCTATCCTACCGTCACTGAGCAATATCCTACCGTCACTGAGAAACCAAGAATTGTTTCATTTCCTGTGTAGACATAGTTTGGATTAGCCTATTCACTGGCTTAATAAATCTACCTCGTCTAGTCCGAACACCCTCACCCAAAAACCTAGCAAGAATGTCACGGACAGCACCAACCGTGCTCAAAGGTCTAACCTCAGGTTGGGGAGTACTACAGATCGGCATATCCGGAGCCAGCACACTTTCAATTTCCGACTCAACGCTAGTAGTGTCAGACGACTGATCAGAATCCTGGTAGATTGTCACAGACCAGACTGACAAAGCATCTTCAACCAAGTTAACAACATCAGGCACAGCACCATCCCAGCTGAGTGGAGTTTCACTATCAGAATTCTTGTAGGCTTTGGGGATCTCAGCCCCGAAACCTGAAGGATCTGGAGAAGGTCTGTATGGGGGAGCGGGCCAAAATCCCTGCTGCAGTGTGTGCAAACCTGGTCAAGACCTACAGGAAACGTATGATCTCTGTAATTGCAAACAAAGGTTTCTGTACCAAATAATAAGTTCTGCTTTTCTGATGTATCAAATACTTATGTCATGCAATAAAATGCAAATTAATTACTTAAAAATCATACAATGTGATTTTCTGGATTTTTGTTTTACATTCCGTCTCTCACAGTTGAAGTGTACGTATGATAAAAATTACAGACCTCTACATGCTTTGTAAGTAGGAAACCTGCAAAATCGGCAGTGTATCAAATACTTGTTCTCCCCACTGTATGTACTGGATATCATTTTTATTTGACATTTTTAGTCATTTAGCAGACGCTCTTATCCAGAGCGACTTACAGTTAGTGAGTGCATACATCATTTTTATTTTTCATACTGGCCCCCCGTGGGAATCGAACCCACAACCATGGCGTTGCAAACGCCATGCTCTACCAACTGAGCAACATCCCTGCCGGCCATTCCCTCCCCTACCCTGGACAACGCTGGGCCAATTGTGCGGCGCCCCATGGGTCTCCCGGTCGCGGCCGGCTACGACAGAGCCTGGATTCAAACCAGAATCTCTAGTGGCACAGCTAGCACTGCGATGCAGTGCCTTAGACCACTGCGCCACTCAAAGGGTGCCAGCTTTGCAACCCATCTCTGCTCGCATGCATCGTCTCGGCTTTGTAAGAATATATTTGAGTGGATTGTTGTCGGTCACACAGTAAACTTATGCCCTCGCAGCCAATGGCTGAATTATCATGAATGGCCCATTTCATGGCTAGAAATTCCAGCCGGTGAGCAGGATACTTGGATTGTGCATGATTAAGAGATTTACTAGCAAAAGCTATCGGCCTGGCTATGTCCTTCCCATCTTGCACTTGTGATATTACAGCTCCCAAACCACTAGTAGATGCATCCACGGAAAGTAGAAATGGCTGAGAAAAATCTGGATGAACCAGCAGTGCCTGGTCAACTAGTGCTGATTTCAAAGCTTCAAAAGCGAGTCAACATTCGGCAGTCCAGTCTGCAGCAGTGAGCCTGCGAGGGGGACCAGGCCTCTTTTTACCCTTGCCTCTCCTAGGCTTCTTCTGACCTGTAGTTAGCTGAAACAATGGCCTAGCAACCATGGAACAATTCTCAATGTAGTGCTGATAGTATACTACCATACCAAGGAAATAACCTATTTTGATAGGAGACGGTGTGACACCATCAGCTTCCATTATCTCACTCTCAGTCACATTCAAAATGGTTTGAACTTTAGCAGGGTCAGTGGCTACACCCTCCTGAGAAATGATGTGGCCCAAAAACTTAACAGACCTCCTCAGAAACTTGCACTTAGACGGAGACAGTTTAAGGTTGTGCTCCTGCAACCGCTGAAAAACCATCTCAAGTCTCTGCAGACTCTCTTCCTCCGTCTTAGCAAAAAACCATCAGATCATCCAAGTACAAAGGAGACTTAGAACGTTTTGGTCACCAAAGATGGTCAGCATCATTCTCATAAAAGTAGCCGGGCTGTTGAAGTAACCGATTGTACTCGTGCAGACCTAAAGGGGAGGAAAAGGCAGTGTATTTCTTGTCCTCTTCATGCAGTGGCACGTTGTAATACCCTGACGTCAAATCCATTGTGCTGAAGAAGGCATTACCTCCCAGCGCGGCCAGTACATCAGCCTGATGAGGCAGGGGATGAGCATCCTTGTGTCATACTTCCCAATTAAGTTGACAAGTTTATCTTTCCAGAACTGTGAAACTGGACACTCCTCAACAGACAGGCCTTGAAGTCCAAGATTGCTCAGTGTACTGTTGCCATTAATTACACTGCCACCAACTGAACTCTTAGCTGTCAGACTGCCATGTGATCTGTCACATTGAGCCTTTGCCACATTCTGATAAGCTGCTTGCTGCTTGACATCATCAAAATCCTCCAAAGCAATGCAAGGGTACACATCCGCCACGTTAGCATTTCGTCTCAGGGTAACTGGCGATGTTGTTGGATTCACAATTTTCACAGGGAGCCATCCATCCCCCCACAGAGGCGTAACTACTCTCCCCACTAGTATGTGTCGATTCACACAACGACACATGCTGGGCTCGACAACAACAGTACTGCCCACAGAGAGTTTTGTCTTTAGGGTAGGCGGCCCCACACCAGATGCTCACTCATTGGTTGGAGCGTTACTGCTCTCTTCAACTTAATGGTGCCCACTTTATCTGGGATGGAGTCTCCTCTCCATCTCTCCAGATTTGACATCACACTGGCTAGAGGAACCTGGTGTACCCGCCACCCGCCAGTAGCTGTCATTTGATTTGAACTGTCTAATCAGAGACTTCAACATATTAGTGCACACAATGAGTTCATCAACCTGCCCATCAACAATAAGCACTGGGACTACATAACTGAAGCCATAAAGCTGAATTTTTAAGTCACACATGCCCACTGGGCTAGTTTTGCTTCCCACCACAACCCACCAGGATGATGTCTGAAGGAGCTAGAAAGTTCCCCTCTACCACTCCTGCCTCCCTCAACCGAGGTACAATATCTGCACGCATAGAGTAGTAGCCATGGACCCACTATCTAACATCCCCTTCAGCTCAACTTTATCCTGTACTAGCACGGTGGTGTAAAACAAACTGTCATTCTGAGTAACTCTCATGTGTGTTCTGAAAAATTACTGTGTTGTTCTTGGGTACTGACTCACAAAAGTAAGAATAAACAGATTGGATATCATCATCAGTGGAGGAAAAATAAGAATGCCCCACATTGCCCTCCTCAGAACGGAGGCTTTCTAGTTTTCCTGAGACCTGCCAGTCTGTCCACATCCAGGGCTCTGTCGCTGCCCAGCCTCACTACAGTCAAAGCTCATGTGGCCCGGAGAGAAGCACTTGAAGCACAGCTGGTGCATCTGACAGTGAGCTTTGGTCCAGTGATTAGTGCTTCCACAGACAGCGCACTCACGCTGACGTTTGTGGAACTGTTTACGGGGCCCTCTACATTTAACATTTTTAAGTCATTTAACAGACGCTCTTATCCAGAGCGACTTACAGTTAGCGCATACATTACTTTTTTTTTTTTTCATACCCCCCATGGGAATCGAACCCACAACCCTGGCTTTGCAAACGCCATGCTCTACGAACTGAGCTACATCCCCTGCCAGCCATTCCCTCCCCCTACCCTAGACGACGCTGGGCCAATTGTGCGCCGCCCCATGGGTCTCCCGGCTACGACAGAGCCTGGATTCGAACCAGGATCTCTAGTGGCACAGCCTTAGACCACTGTGCCACTCACAGACTGAGTATTGCTGAGTATTATTGCTGACCAGAGCCTTCTCTAACAAAGTCAAAACTTTCTTAATGTCCCACCCTCAGATACAGATGGTGCCTGGTCTGGTTCACGGCCACATTGAGAAAAAGATGACACATTAGGTATTTTTCACAGGACTCACTCCCTCCTGAGGGCAGTCAAAAACGGCAGCCACCTGCTGTGAAAGTTGTGTTCTACATGCTTTACGTTCCCTTAACAGTTCATCCAACCGATCCTGTACCTCACTGGCTGTCCAGTCACGAATGGGGTTTGCTCTTGAACACTTGGGCCAACTCTTTATCAGGACAGTTGCGTACAAACATGACTGCCAACTCTGAGCACTGATTGGGTAAGGTCCTGCCCTCACTCACAAGGTACTGTTCGGCTGCCTCTGCAGCTTTGTTAAGCCTAATCCAGAAATCTATTGGACATTCATTAGCATATGGTTTGATTGAATAGAAATCAGCTAATGGCATACCTGAGCAGACAGTATCCCCAAAGTGTTGCTTGAAAACACTGAACACCGCCTTAACATCTGTGACAACAAGGTTGTTACGCATCCAGACTTTGGTCACATCCCGTGCCCTCCCCATGAGCCTAGACATCACCTCCCCAACATTCCCAGACCCAGTGTAACCCCTCTTCTCTAGGTAGACTCCCATTAACTCCTCCCACTCCAGGACAGAGTACTTATCTGAGCCATCACCCCTAAAAAGAGGTGGAGCACTAACATCTGACTTCACAACCAGATTCAGCTTGGACGCATCAATAAAGGTTGACCCACACTGCTCAGGCAGGGGAAACTGCTGGGGTTGGTGAGGGGGACGGGGAGGAGAAAGACTAGAAACCCCAGGCTGCAGTAAACTCGCTCTGATAGATTCTGCTATCTCTGAACCAATCTGCTTAATAAGGTCACTAAGCTGACTCGGAGGCGTCCCATTATCACCGAGTACCAGTGGCGGCTCCTGAAAAAATTCTCAGGGGGGGGCAATTTTTCTGATGATTTAGGTGACCTACACACATTTTAAAAAAGATATGTCCAGCAACAACATGAAGACAGGGGCAGCATATAAGTCAATACCAGAAGCATTTATTGACTGATCTCAAAAGTGTTGGCTTACCAGGGTTGTTGGAGCCCTCAGTTTCATCTTTGCCTCGCAAAGCTAACTCAAACACTCCGCAAAACTTCACACACTGGATTAGCCGGCTGAGGATGTGGCGGTTCTTGCTAATGTCGTAGTAAATATATTTGTTATAGTGAATATGGAATATGATATGTTGAGTAAAATGTTGTGCTAAGATCTATTTAGGTCAGGAGCTGGTTATAAGTTCTGTTCCTATCCAATAACAATGGACAAAAGGGTCCTATCTTGTCAGCCTTGTCAGCAGGTGGCCAAGGACAACACCCACGCCATAGGCCTCTCAGTTCTTCCAACTCACGAGTTCTTGCTCTGAGGACACACACACACACACACACACACACACACACAAACACACACACACACACATCATCACTGTTAAACACACACACACACACACACACACACACACACACACACACATCATCACTGTTAAACACACACACACACACACACACACACAAAAATCCCCTCTCTTAGGCTGAACATTTGAAGACAGAGAACCCGACTCAGAGCCAATGCAACAGTGACAGTAGCCTGGAGGGGACCTCGCCCAACTCATCAGGACCAATCAGAAGATCAGAACTACTAGATTCAACCTACTTCATTTATTGCATAAAATGTCTGCACACAATGTTTCGGGGCTCTCTTCAGATAATAATAATAATATGCCATTTAGCAGACGCTTTTATCCAAAGCGACTTACAGTCATGCGTGCATACATTTTTGTGTATGGGTGGTCCCGGGGATCGAACCCACTACCTTGGCGTTACAAGCGCAGTGCTCTACCAGCTGAGCTACAGAAAGTGGATACTCATGGATGCGCATCGCAATTGTAAAATGTCAACACAATTGGAGACACCACGTCATTTTTGGAGACATGTTATTGACAGTAAACTATTGTAGATGCGACTGCTAACTAAATAAAACATTTTAGCTGGCTAGCTAATCATCTTAGCTAAATGTGGGGCAAACAATTCAGTTATTTACCGTTAATTTGAGGGATTGGGGTGAAAGAAATCGAGTTACATAGTGATACTTTACGATATACTGTATTGACAATATCGCAATATTTTAGCGCTAGTTGGCTGTACCTGCACCAAAACACCATTATTGTTCCTTCATAGCTTGTTCTCAATCTTTTCACATTGGGAGACAATTTGTTTTCAGCACTTTTATTTCCATGACTGATCAAAACTCGTTCTCATGGCTTTCTGATCCCTCTGCAACAGACATATGGTGCGCAATAAAATCACAGTATCGAATCGCAATACGTATAGAATCATGAGACTCGCAATGCATATATCTTATCGTGAGGGTCCCTGGCAATTCCCAGCCCAAGTTCATTTGCCAAAACAAATCTCTTCGCTAGCAAACGCGATGTCTTCTCCAAAACGGCAATGTCTCCAGCAATGTTTACTTTTTTGACGTTCTATGGCATCTCCACTTTCCAAGCATATATGACCACATGTAATATTTTGGTAAGTGATGCAAATAGTGAACTATGTAGGGCCAGGATGTAAAATATATGTAGCTGCAGCAATTTCTCTTATCTGATATGGTAAGTAATGGGGCTTAATGTAATAGTTTGACGAACGGGTCCGTGCACGCGATTCCAGATATCTTTACCTCTGAATAAACTGCCTTTATTATACCATATCCACCCTGTCCAAAGTCTCTACTTGGTCTCAGTTCTCCAGTAAACTTGTGATTATCAACACTAACCTCATCGTTGTGGCGGCGGACAGCTAGCCTGTATCCCTCATCCAGTTGAGTGGCAATGTCTTTTTTCGTTTGTACCAATTTTTGGAAAATCCTCGGGTGTAGGACTTTCCGCCTTTAGTAGAAACCTGTTGAATTATTAAATTTGGTCTGGGAGGTCCTAATTGTTTCGTTGCCAATTTATCTTCATTTGTTCGCCGACAAAAAGGAACTTCTTTCAAAGACACAATCCGCTCTTTTCTTAGTTACGTTCATGGTTACGTTACGTATGACGGAAAGCGCGTAAGTGCAAGCCCTCAGACACCCATAGAGATTGTATTGAAAGCTCTGAAATTTGAAAAAATAGATTTTACATGGGAGTCTATGACAGACTTCTGGGCGATTTTCAACCTGACTGAAATCGCCCCAAAAGGGGGGGGAGCCATTTGAAGCACGACTTTAGCCTGATTCGACATTTAGTGGCAGTGTGGCACTGTGGCAGATCAGACGTATAGATTACAACACTGATAACTACTGTTGCCGTGATATAATTGATTAGAAAAAAAATCCCTTCCTTTTCCCGTTTGGCAGTGCGTCGCCCATATCGCCCTATTGAACAGGCCGCCCCTGCCGAGTACTGTGGAAAAATTATGGCAATAAACAAATTCATTCAAAACATACAAATAAGCACGAATACCTGTATCTAATGAATTTGCTACATTCACTTTCACTGTTTACAGTATATATTAACTTACAGTAAACCATCAACAAATTCGCATGCGCAGGTCCTGCACCTCATCCACATGCACAGCTCCGGCGGTCGGCTTGAGCTGACCAGTAGGCAGGTCACTGCACCAGTTTGTAGCGTGGTTCGTTCTGCGTTGTGTACTTTTAATTAGGACACTGCCACAACTGGAATTCTGACGGTTGGATAATTTTTATTCGACCTGCACACGAAGAGACAACACACAATATGTTAGCTCTTGGTGCAGCCACAGCTCTCGGGCATCTTGCTAGTTGAAGGTCAGGCAAAAGAGAACAGGTGCTGCATGCACACATTTCAGTGCCTAACAACACACTATACAATACAAGTAAAATGATATACAACATAATTCTGACAAAATAAAAGACATTCCTGCACACGAAGAGACAACACACAATAGCTTAGCCCTTGGTGCAGCCACAGCTCTCGGGCACCTGCGTGAGCACATAGAAACTCACTCAAACACTGCCCCAAATACTCCCGTAACAAAACCTATAGTTGCGTAACAGCACTTTGTGTAACTTTACCATAGTTTTATATTAACAAATTACGGCGCCAAGGACAACATACCTTGCTAGTTGAAGGTCAGGCAAAAGAGAACAATAAGAGGGTACATAAATACAGATAACCCGCGATGGACCAAACCAAAATATAGAAAACTTTTACAATTAGGTGTATTTACAATATAGATAGATAAAAATGTTTGTACACCAAAAAATAACATTAGCTATGCAGCTGTAATTAAATAAAGAAACCACATTGAATTATTATTATTATTATTATTATTATTATTATTATTATTATTATTATTATTAACTTATTAACATCCCCTCTTGACATGGCCTACTTGAACTGTCCTTGTGTGCAATTTGGTGCATAATATAGGGGAACAACATCACACTACTACACATTTATTCAAGTCATACCTTTATTGTCATTCATGCTCTTGTTTTTAACTGAGTAGTTTTGCAAAAGTGTAACCTGCGTCAATTCAGAGCTAGGAAATATTGGAATAACGTGCTTAAGAGGACCCCTGACACGCACAACAGGATAACACAACAACCACATTTTCAATTGACAATCATTGATTTAAATGGATGTGGTCAATAGATTTGTATAGGCATATATACTAATTTAATTTAACTTGTAAGCCAAGGATGGATTAGTAGGTCTATGCAACATGCACCTGGATAACCGCGTCATGAATCGGAACGGGCTCCAACGTCCTCATATACACATTATGACAAAATAAAGAGCTTAATCTTTCACGAAATAAAGACATAGAAGAAAACAGGTTCTAGAAACTCAGTTTCTCCATGGCAATAGAATGTAAATGTCGTATCGGGTGAATGGTGGCCATTATTGCTGTCAACAAAGAGTCCGTCTATGCTGCATCGTGTTAGAGGCTTTTATTAAAATCACGAGGTTACAGCATAAATGACAGGTGACATGACACCCGGAGAACGGCTCCTCCGATTGCCATGGCCGTTCTGCCGTTCTTCTTCGTTTTCCCCCCTATTTATAAACAATGATGCTCCCTCTTCTGGCCAATCCCCAGTCTCCCCTGTCTACACACACTTCCGGTCTGTTGGATATTGCGTTACACCTAAAACATTCCCTCTTGATACTAACATAAACAATTTCCATTTCTTCATGAAAAACATTTAACAAAGGCATAATCTTCAGATACGATATTCCCCCCTTCGAGACGAACTAAACGTCTCGAAAACAAACAGAATAGGATTATGACTAGTAACAATTTATCTTATTGAGTATCTTTAACATTAAACCAAAAACATTCTCCTCTAGAGTGTAAATACCTTTCTATGAAATAACTGTTTATGAAGTGTGAATACATTACTATCTTTATGAACAAATCTCTATGGAGTGTGAGAGCGAAAAACTGTCCGGCAGCCATCTTTTCAGATATCCATCCATCAATCAAGACAGTAAAATTCTCTCACGGTCCATCTGCCCCAGGCAACCACCTCGGTACTCCAGATAACCTCATAACCCATGTAAATGCACTTGAAAGTATGATGCAATTAAATACACATGTAAGCCCCTGCAAACAAAATCCTATCCAATAAATATCCATTGTAAGGCTGGTCAACCCATTGGACCGTACAATGAAACTCTCCCTTCCTAGCCTCTCTGTCCCTAAACATTCACGAAATAAACAAAAACATCTAAGATCCTCACATGTATTCAATAACATCAAATATCCTTCTACCAAAATTAATCCCTAAAAATATGACACAATTATGTATTACACATGTCTATATTTCATTGCAAACACTGGAATGTAGTCCACTACACTTCATCTCCCTGTAGTCTCCTCTTCCAATGGATTGTTGATGATGGAATCGGCCACACCCTCCTTGTTTCATCTCCTCCAGTCATATTGTCCCTTCATATTGTCTTTGTTTGAGTATTTCAATCTCCACATGTTCCCCCAAATGCTTCTGGAAGAAAAGGAAAGACCAAACAGTATCTTTTCCAAAACAACACTTTCAAATTGAAATCAATATCAACTAAGAATATAACAATGATATATAAATGATGCATGAATCACATAAACCTATTCCCCCCTTTGATTCATAAATCATATCAAAATCACCCCAATATTGAAAAAAATTAAAAATCATCCAATAATCAAAAATGATATTTATCCATCAGTTCCACTTGTCCATCTTTATCCAGATCAGGAACAGTCAACACCGGCATCTGAGTGTTGTCTCCAGGCATCACTCTCCAACCTATCTCAATATCATAACTTTCTCAAAGGTCAGTAACAAATTACAAACATCACACAGTGTTATCAAAGCTGAAACTAAAATCTGACCCATCACTGCCCCTACTGGGCCTAACTTATTTTGCAACCAAGTCTTCCAAATGCCTCCCTTATTTCCTTCAATGCATCTATAACCCCAGTGATATTATCTGAACTATCTGGACTCAAAGTATAACTAATATTTATCAATATGATCTTCCCAAATGTTACACCATACCCTGAATAAAGTCCCCCCTTCTCCCTTAGACTTATCCTTCAATGATAGGCTTGAAGACTATGACATGTCGCCATGTCACCCTTTTAACCCTAGATTTAGCTGTGTCCGGTGCTATCCCTCTTATAATGGTAAAACCTCATATGGAAGCTTCAACGTTGACATGTAACCAAATCCCTTCATCCATAATGTAAGAATATATATGTTTTATCACCCCAAAACCCACCAAATATCTCTAAAATTCCCAATAGTCACATTGTCAGTCAAAAGCTAATCGTTTCACCATCAAAGTCCTGCTCTTCTTACTACCTGGTATATTAAAAAGTAACCTTATATTTCTCATTACTACCCTTAATGTCATGCTTATCCAAAGTCATCATACAATCATCACAATCTGATATTCCCATAAACATACCCTTTACCTCATATGTTTTATTAGAACAAAAACAACTTTTAGCCCTCAATGTTTCACCTGAAATGCTTCAGGGTTCCGTTGTTACCTGATTTTCCTTTCCCATTTAACAATTCCCATAGGGTAATTCATTTAACCAAGAACACTTAAACCTAGGCTTAAACCACTGTTCTGACAACGACATTATTTTATCTGTCAATGACTGTTGCTGATACCACAGTCATGACAAAGCATAAGACTGACCCATACCTGATAGAGGCCGCGCGACCGTCTAACATGTTTGGTGCTGGAATCCTCAACAGACATGGACCCTCAAGATTCCTCACTGATCTTACAGAATGAGTTAATCTATCTCTAATTTCCACAACAGAAGAACGAGCGGTACTGATCAGATACCTCTCCCTGTCTGTCATTAAAATCAAAGACCTCATCCTGTCCTCCATGATGAATCCATATTCTCTCTACTACTATCTGCTCTCCTATTTTAACCCTATTCGTACTATCCTTGACAGCACTCTCCATCCGTAACATAACCCCTTAATTTCAGAAAAGTTGTTGTCGATGTCTCCCTACATTCGCTAATGCCATCGTATCATTAATCCCTTCCAAAGTTACCATTAAAGTAGTTGACTTAATTGCTGTATCAACCCTAATTACTTCTAGTGCAAAAGTTCCCATTATCCTCTGTGTATTATCTACTGTTGGAGTGACTACTGTAATCTACTCTTCCTGAACTCCTTCGGTGACTGCGGAAGCTTCAACAGATTTCAAATCTTCCATTATAGGCATCACTTTACGAATTACATAGCCTTTTAACCAATAATTCTTAACCTGAACAACTTCTAATGCTTGCACTAGATAAGTATACATATATTCTCCCTGACCTTTCTCTGTAACATTACGCAACATAAGTGAACAGTCACTCCTAACCTCTTCCACTTCATATCGTTGTACAAACTATCCCTCCTTTGACTAGGTGCAACAGCTTCTACTCCTGGTCCTGATAACAATACTTATTCTCCATAATTATCTCTCCATATGGGAGGAACGTCCCCATCCTAACCCTAATAAGTATTTTTCCCTAACATTGGTGCTGTATTGGTTCCCTTATAATCAAATGCGATATATTTATGGCTTTAATAACTATCAATGTTGAAAGAGTTAAATTGCTTCTCCCTGTTGTTCTAATAAACTGAAGTGTTAATGTCCTTAGTTACTCCTAGTTTTCCCCCAAATAGAAAAGTTGTCTTTGCTTGTACTTCCATCTATCACCACTAGTGTCACTTTTTCCCCAAATCTCAGTCCTTTCTCTCATCCCTGACTTTCAAACTTTTGATTATAACAAATACACCTATAATTACCTTGATCTTCCTGCTGGAAACTGTAAATATAGCTACTCAATCACCCTCAATCTTCTCTTATCAATGCCTCGGCTCCTAACAGATCTAAACTCCTACCATATCTTCCCACTAAACTTCTAAAAATGTCATTCACCACTTCTCTCTCTGTCTTACTACTAACTTTGAAACTTAGCTTACTGTCTCAGAGTTCCTTCAACCCTAATCTACTCCTAACTTATTTTAATCTAATCTTTTCTCTCATAACATTTACAACTTTTTCCCCTGATTTATTCAAAATCCCTTACCACCAAATTTTTTGAATATGTGATTGGGAAAGTTCCCCACCTGCTTTTGACTTCTTTACACACAGACTTGGCAAACTAAACACCTTTTAGCCTAGCCTGAAATCTCTTAGTGTAAGAATGTCACCCAGAATAAACAGTCACCCCTTTTAACTTTTCAGACAGATTGTCTAATAGACAGTCGTCTAGTGTACATCTTATTGTACAATTCAATTTAAACAATGCATCTCTTCCCAACACTGCAATAACAGTATCTTCTAATATTAGTACCTTAAGAGTAATTAACTGTTTTACTACCGCAAATCCCTATCCTAATTAGTTATCAATTAGTGAGATGTTTAACCTCTTTAGGCTGAACCCAGATAAGTTTTCCCCTATTCACTATCACTTCTAATGGTCGGTTGTTTCAACTGTTAGCTATTTTCTCTTCTTCTCTAATCGATGCTCTCAGCAATGCACCCCCCTTCCGGATCTTCTAGACACTAACAGGTGATCTTCACTTGCTCCTTTATCTTCCTCTGTTGTTTTCTCCCGACTCATTTTCATCACAGGTAAAGTACCCAATCTGTCCACAATTATAACAGTCTTCTGAAAGTTGCTGAAAGTGTAGCTGAAATCTTCCTCCTCCTTCTATTTCTTCTCGTCAATTCTGTGTCTGTCCAGAAACTGGCTTTGGATATGAATCAACTGGTACCCCCTTGGCTGGTACAATTGCATTTGATATTGTTCAGTTAAAGCTGTAACAGTGATTGTTGATTTGGTTCACTCTGATTCTTCATAACCAAAACTTATCTTCTCCACCCGTTGTATGATTGAGTTTTCAGAGTTTCTTCGTCCTGTTCTTTCTTCTTCTCCAATTCTTGGGATCCTTTTCTCAGCAGTTTCTCCTCTTCTGTATCTTCAGCTGTGTTACTTCTAAACTCTTTGCTTATAAACATCGGTCTATATCTCCATTTCTTCTTTGCTAGTCATTGTAGGATAAAATCCTCTTGAACATAAAGCACCTTTAATCTCCAAATCTTCATCTTCAACTTCCATCAGAGATCAAATCTCGTGTATCCTTCTTCTTTTTCCTCTTGTCAACTTCCTTCTGATTACAGAGTCATATCCACCCATGCATGACCTCTTCATCATCACTCTCATCTTCATCCCTCGTCTTCTTTAACCTCACTCTTCTCTTCCAGACATCTAATTTTCTTCCTTCTGGAGTTTTGGATTCATCTTCATCGTCGTTTCTGCTTGTCCTCTATCTATTATTCGTCTTCATCTCTGATGCCATAATCACCCTCCTGGATGATCACTGAAAGCTGAGGATAAACATCCCTAAGCTGTACTTTTTGCTAAATCCGTATGTGAGACAGGTGTACTAACTTCTGCCATTAGTTTTTCTAACACTACTTTCTAACACTACTTTAGTTAAAGGATTACTATTTTTTCCCTATATCAATCGGTGTAATCACCTTCATCTAGCCTTGCTGTCCTTTCTCCCCATTGTAACAACTCTTTTATATTCCTTTATCGTGAATTATTTTATTTTAGACTGTATAGCCTATGGCTTCCCCCCTCTCTAATTAAAAAAAAATATAGCATTTTTTTTTTTTTTTTATCAATTAAAAATCCTGAATAATTAAAACCGATTTTTATTCCTATATCCTATGTCACCAACTTATCCATTAGTGGTGGCTATATTACCACAACCCATCAAATGCAAGTAAATGAAGTTAGTCAACTTCAAAGCAATCCCCCAAAAACAAAGCCTCTAACCTTACAACCCTTCAATACTCCAATTCCCATAACCCCTTGCTCTATCAGATAAGTTATCTTAAATTATCTTAAATTTACAGAATAATGTCAGTCCTGGATTCCCAAAACATCTGTAATTAACCCAAGTGATGCACATAGCCTCCAAAATGCAATTTTTTATGAATCATTTGCCAAGCCTATGTAAAATTGTCATAACATCACATATTTTGTTAGGATGATTTTGTGCACTAGCCTGATCTGATCCTCTCGTCTGACTCTGCCTCGTCACACCTTGTCACGTGACGCACGTCAGTCACACGTTAGCCCCTCCTCTCTCCTGTCTCTCATGACAATGGAACAAAGACACAGAAACAGCTTTTAGTAGTTAATGCCATCACTGAGTATTTCCAACCATTCAATATTCGTTCGTTCTACATTATTCACTCTAAGACTAAAATCAGAACTAAATAGATCGCTCAAAAACATTTTTATTTTATTTTAATCCGTCATTTAATTCAATTCATTATACTTCGCCAACATATATTTAATGTATAAATTCAATAGATCACAAAACAAGTTTCATCTTTAACCATCACCGATGTAACAACTAGAATATTCGTGTTAAAATTTCTCCTCTGTCTGTCTATTTTCCCTTGCAGGGTAACGCCAAATGGGACCTATGACCTGTACCCACCATTTTGGTTTGTAGTTTTACAATACCCTCGTGTTGTAGTTTAGTGCCGTAAACCAAAACGTGTCCTAATCTCGTGCCATAAACTCCCCCTTTCTGTAGTGTAGTGTCGCAAAATTAAACGCATGCGCACAGCCATTCAAAAATACCTTTTCACCGTGGAAGAAAGATTTTCTACTCCCTCCTAGTCAAACAGAATAACAGTCCAGCTGTACCTCCCGTTTTCCCCCTCCTAGTCAAACAACATTTAACAGCGCTCACAAAACATATAACCTGACTTACACACAGAGACAAATTTAAGAGACTTTAATCCATCGCAATGGAGTCTCTAAGGATACATTAGCATGTAGCACACAACACAATTAGCATTTAGCATTAGCCTTAGCCACGATGTACCATGTAGCATGAAACACACTCCCATTTAGCATTGACATTAGCCTTAGCCTCTAGCTAACTGCGGCCTACCCAGCCCTAAGTAACCTGCACCGTGGCCAAATCATTGTCCATTATTATCCATATCTCCGCCTAACTTTATGCTGCCGTAAGTTCTGGATAATCATAGAGAGGTTACCCCATGCATTATACTTCGTCAACTATACGATGAGCATAACATGCATATAATCCATCCAGCTTATAATTCCCAGAATCAACCTTACCACACCGAACGCGTTGCAAGGATTTCATGGCCCATTCCTAAAGAATCGCCTCGCTTCGAGGTCTTTACCAGATTCACGGTGCCCTAAAGATGAATGCATATCGGCCTTCTCTAAATTTCCCCATTGTCAACCGTTACCAATGGAATCTATCTTAATGCTCTAAATTTCCCCATTGTCACCCGTTACCAATGGAATAACATTTTAGCAGACTCTAGTCGCCAGCAACAACGCCACCCGAGGCAAGGTCTTATGGTACATCTCTCCAGTGTACACAAGTCGTATCCAATCTAACAAACTCCGAAGCGGTAAGAAAACACTCACCCTTTTTTTGGCCATGCTTCAAAGCGAGTTAGCCTGGCGGTTGACTGAAACAAGGAAGAGACGCAAACCCAGCCCCACGTTGGGCGCCATTATGTCGTATCGGGTGAATGGTGGCCATTATTGCTGTCAACAAAGAGTCCGTCTATGCTGCATCGTGTTAGAGGCTTTTATTAAAATCACGAGGTTACAGCATAAATGACAGGTGACATGACACCCCCGGAGAACGGCTCCTCCGATTGCCATGGCCGTTCTGCCGTTCTTCTTCGTTTTCCCCCCTATTTATAAACAATGATGCTCCCTCTTCTGGCCAATCCCCAGTCTCCCCTGTCTACACACACTT
Source organism: Coregonus suidteri (assembly GCA_036851935.1). Taxonomy (NCBI): domain Eukaryota; kingdom Metazoa; phylum Chordata; class Actinopteri; order Salmoniformes; family Salmonidae; genus Coregonus; species Coregonus suidteri. The sequence goes on along the minus strand of CM072220.1, from coordinate 34,912,836 downwards.
CCGGTCTGTTGGATATGGCGTTACACCTAAAACATTCCCTCTTGATACTAACATTAAACATGTATATTGCGCCAAACATAACCAAATATCGCCTACAACTCAATTCTCAGCGCAGCATATTGGACGACTCCACAGGCATTGATCATTCGCGAATTTAAGTAATTCCTGTTATCTCTAGAGCATCCCGTATATCTATAGCGCTGCATTTCGTCCCCCTCTGACCATGGATAGGGTTGGGAGCATTCCTGAGTTCACTTATGGTCCCACTAAGGTAATCTTAGGAGATATTCCTTTTAGCATACTGTAAATGCCTGTGCATAATGTACCTAATAAAGCATAATTATTTTAATTATCTTCAAAGGAATTCTGTAGAAGCAGCCTTTATTTTCAGACTCTGCAGGCCTGCTGGGAGGAAGTATATTACAATAAACAGGTAAGATTCATCCCACAAAAACAGTAACCAAAGAAAAAAATAGATAGATTTAATCCCAAAACAAGAGTTTTCTTTCAAGACAGTTTAGAGAAGATGGTCATAAGAGTTTTTAATATCACTTGCAAATTGTGAGACATGAGCAGTTGTGAAATGTTGCGAGAGGCCCTTCTGAAAGCACATTATATGGTCTTTAGTGGCACGGTCTCACACCTTACCTCATCTTGCAGAAGAAGCTCATGGTCCACTATCTGCTGCTCCAGAGTCGAGGCCAGGTCTCGCCCCATGTCACCATGGAGCACATGAGCGACTGGCTGGTGTCTCAGGGCAAAAAATCCCTTAGGGAGAGGTGAGTACCACGTCAGCTCTCACCTTCACTGCCATTCTCTGTCACCAGCAGCACTCCAGGAGGTGTGGGTAAAATAAACAACAAAAAAAAAGGAAGCCAGGAAAGTTGAAATGCTTTGTGTTTTATTTGAAGGGTGTGGAAGGAAACCCTGGAGGAGGGGAACGAACTCGCTCGGCTGGTAAGAGAATGAGAGTTAGAGACTTAGACTATCAGTCAGTGAGCTCTTTTCTAGCCTTTCAACAACTAGTTAGTACAGCCGAATATATCTGTTGTGAAATTACACTAATGGGACTTCCTGTTTCCTACGGCAGACCTGGGAAGTAAACACCTGCCTAAAAATGATTGACATGGAGCACAAGGCTGTCTGCAAGCTCCGCCGCTCTATGCACCCCACCTCACCAGCTGGCGCTGACATGTGAGTTCCATGTACTGCCCTGTATACGGCTTGCTCCATTCATCTACACATCTGGAGCTATGCAGAAAGAAACTAGGGCACTGTTTTCTGTGTGAACATTGCACATCGTTTAGCTTTCTCTGCTGCTTTTTGTTGATTTCAGCGACCCTAAGGTCCACAGCATCGTGGAGAGAGCTGTGAGGAGCATTCTGGAAAAGCTGTCCAATGAGCCCTGTAGCAACCTGCTCAGCCCATCCCAGGTGGTGGTGGAGCTGGTGCCCAGGATCCTCCTGGCCCTGTGGCTTCAGCCAGAGGAAGGCCATTCAGATCACCCCATCCTCCTAAGCGGGATGGCTGTGAGTATGGTGGTGGCCGTAGGGGAGAAGCTCTCCAGCATGTTGAAGGCCTCTTCTCCTCACACCCCTTTCTCCCGGGCTGCTGCTTTTGACTCTGTGAGGTTGATCCTCGGGAGAATCAGCCAGTCCTTCTCCCTGGATGACATCAATACCCCTTTTTTTATGAGCTCTGTCTGTGCCTTTGTGGCGGACGAGGTGAAGAGCTACTTCCAGCCTACTGCAGACACCCTGCCAGTTCCCCCTGTCCTAGTGGTGGCCGTCTCCGCCACACTACCAGCTGACATCCAAGCAGGTGAGTAGCACTCATAGAGAGCACTCTGACAGATGCTTTTTGTCATAGCATCCTGGTGCCTTGTAGTAGTAGAGCCAATCAGGATTTTAATTGTCACCCCTAACACAGATGCAGACCAGGCTTCTTCCCACCTGGAGGTTGTGGAAATCCCCCATAACACAGAGGCAGACCCAGCTTCTTCCCACCTAGTGGTTGTGGACATCACCCCTAAAACAGAGGCACACCCGGCTTCTTCTCACCTGGAGGTTGTGGACATCACCCCTAACACAGAGGCAGATCCGTCTTCTTCTCACCTGGAGGTTGTGGACATCACCCCTAACACAGAGGCAGACTCAGCTTCTTCTCACCTGGAGGTTGTGGACATCCCCCTAACACAGAGGTCAGACCCGGTCATCTTCCACCTGGAGGTTGTGGACATCACCCCTAACACAGAGGCAGACCCGGCTTCTTCTCACCTCCCAGAGGTTGTGGACATCACCCCCTAACACAGAGGCATCTCCACCTGGCTCTTCTTCCCACCTGGAGGGTTGTGGACATCACCCCTAACACAGAGGTTGGCAGACACGGCTTCTTCCACCTGGAGGTTGTGGACATCACCCCTAACACAGAGGCAGACCCGGCTTCTTCTTTACTCACCTGGAGGTGTTTGGACCTCACCCCTAACAAAGAGGCAAACCAGCTTCTTCTTCCCACCGTAAGGTTGTGGACATCACCCCTAATACAGAGGTAGACCCGGCTTCTTCTCACCTGGAGGTTGTGGAAATCACCCCTAACAAAGTGGCAGAACCCGTCTCTTCCCACTTGGAGATTGTGTTCGTCACACCTAACACAGAGGCAGAACCCGTCTCTTCCCACTTGGAAGTTGTGGACATCACCCCTTACACAGAGGCAGACCCGGCTTCTACCCACCTGAAGGTTGTGGACATCACCCCTAACACAGATGCAGACCCAGCTTGTTCTCAGCTGGAGGTTTTGGACCTCACCCCTAACACAGATGCATATCCGGCTTCTTCACTCTTGGAGGTTGTGGACGTCACACCTGAAGAAAAGCCTCTCATGGTGGCCGTCTCCGCCACTCTGCCATCTGACATCCAAGCAGGTGAGCAAGACTTATAGAAAGCACTCTGACAGGTGCCATTTGTCATGATAACATGTAAAGTGTTGGTCCCATGTTTCATGAGCTGAAATAAAAGATCCAATTCAACTGGCCAGTGTTTAGAACCTTCGGATTGCATTTATTTACATTCTGTCCCGCTTTTGTCCCTTTCCAGAGGATGTTGCTGTGGTCACCCTGGACGTCACCCCACACGTCACCAAGGACGTGACCCTAGATGTTCCATGCAGGGCGAGGAAAGGGGCAGTCCGGCGTTTTTTTTGCAGGCTTTGGAGGGCAGTGTGCTGCTGCGCTTGCCACAAGGAAGAGGAGGAACAATATTAATTATTCATTAGACCAGAAACAGGATTGAACCATTAAAATTATTTTTTTTGCATTATAGTTGCCTTCAATTCTGATTTTCTTCTGTTTAATTCTTAATTAATTTCAGAACATTTCTCTAAACTTTGTGGAGTACGTTGTGTAAATAAGTGGGAAACATCCCAATCCCAATTTTAATGCTTTTAATAATTTACTTATTACATTTTTTTTTTTATGTGTTATTTGACAAAAAAAGTGGAGGGCGCTCAACCAACTTTGAGTCGAGGTGCAACCAAAAACCTTAATCATAATATAAAAGGAAAAGCGCAACTCTTTCTCACTATTAAAAATGCATTGTTTTATTTAAGCAAGGTTAAAAGATTAACGTTTTGGCCTAGTCTATGACCATATGCAAGTTGTGTTTGCCCAGTAAAATGGGGAGCCAGACTCACCCTGGTTCTTGAGGGTTGCAGACACTGAATAATTATCATTTGAAATAAATGGCACTTTTCAAGTCTTGACTAAATATCTTTAATGAATATGAATTAAACATTTTTTTTTATTTTTTTTTTATTTCAACTTTATATAACCAGGTAGGCCAGTTGAGAACAAGTTCTCATTTACAACTGCGACCTGGCCAAGATAAAGCAAAGCAGTGCGATAAAAACAACAACAACACAGAGTTACACATGAGATAAACAAAACATACAGTCAATAACACAATAGAAAATCTATATACAGTGTTTGCAAATGTAATAAGTTATGGAGGTAAGGCAATACATTTAGTATTAACACTGGAGTGATAGATGTGCAGAAGATGATGTTCAAGTAGAGATACTGGGGTGCAAATTAGCAAAATAAATAACAATATGGGGATGAGGTAGTAGTTGGGTGGGCTAATTACAGATGGGCTGTGTACAGGTGCAGTGATCGGTAAGCTGCTCTGACAACTGATGCTTAAAGTTAGTGAGGGAGATAAGAGTCTCCAGCTTCAGAGATTTTTGCAGTTCTTTCCAGTCATTAGCAGGAGAGAACTGGAAGGAATGGTGGCCAAAGGAGGTGTGATATACCTGCAGGAGCGCATACCACGGGTGGGTGTTGCTATGGTGACCAATGACTTCAGATAAGGCGGGGATAGATGACCTGGAGCCAGTGGGATTGGCGACAAATATGTAGTGAGGGCCAACCAACGAAAGCGTACAGGTCACAATGGTAGGTAGTATATTGGGCTTTGTTGACAAAATGGATGGCACTGTGATAGACTACATCCATTAGCTGAGTAGAGTGTTGGAGGCTATTTTGTAAATAATATCGCCGAAGTCAAGGATCGGTAGGATAGTCAGTTTACGAGGGCATGTTTGGCAGCATGAGTGAAGGAGGGCTTTGTTGTGAAATAAGAAGCCACTTCTAGATTTAACTTTGGATTGGAGATGCGTAATGTGAGTCTAGAAGGAGAATTTACGGTCTAACTAGACACCTAGGTATTGTGTAGTTGTCCACATATTCTAAGTCAGACCTGCCGAGAGTAGTGATTCTAGTTGGGCGGGCGGGTGCAAGCAGCGTTCGATTGAAGAGCATGCATTAAGTTTTAATAGCGTTTAAGAGCAGTTGGAGGATACGGAAGGAGTGTTGTATGGCATTGAAGATCATTTGGAGGTTTGTTAACACAGTGTCCAATGAAGGGCCATATGTATACAAAATGGTGTCGTCTGCGTAGTGGTGGATCTGAGAGTCACCAGTAGCAAGAGCGACATCATTGATATACACAGAGGACAGAGTCGGCCGAGAATTGAACCCTGTGGCACCCCCATAGAGACTGCCAGAGGTCCAGACAACAGGCCCTCCGATTTGACTCATTGAACTCTATCTGAGAAGTAGTAGTTGAACCAGGCGAGGCAGTCATTTGAGAAACCAAGGCTATTTGTCTGCCAATAAGAATGCGGTGATTGACAGAGTCGAAAGCCTTGGCCAGGTCGATGAAGAATGCTGCACAGTACTGTCTTTTATCGATCGCGGTTATAATATCATTTAGGACCTTGAGCTTGGCTGAGGTGCACCCATGACCAGCTCGGAAACCAGATTGCATAGCGGAGAAGGTACGGTGGGATTCGAAATGGTCGGTGATCTGTTTGTTAACTTGGCTTTCAAATACTTTCGAAAGACAGGGCAGGATGGATGTAGGTTTGTAACAGTTTGGATGTAGAGTGTCACCCCCTTTGAAGAGGGGGATGACTGCGGCAGCTTTCCAATCTCTGGGGATCTCAGAAGATACGAAAGAGAGTTTGAACAGGCTAGTAACAGGGGTTGCTACAATTTCTGCGTCTAATTTAGAAAGAAAGGGTCTAGATTGTCTAGCCCAGCTGATTTGTAGGGGTCCAGATTTTGCAGCTCTTTCAGAACATCAGCTATCTGAATTTCAGTAAAGGAGAAGCCGGGGGGGGGGGGGGGGGCATGGGCAAGTTGCAGCGGAGGGTGCAGAGCTGGTGGCTGGGGTAGGGGTAGCCAGTTGGAAAGCATGGCCAGCCGTAGCAAAATGCTTATTGAAATTCTCGATTATAGTAGATTTATCGGTGGTGACAGTGTTTCCTAGCCTCAGTGCAGTGGGTAGCTGGGAGGAGGTGCTCTTATTCTCCATGGACTTTACAGTGTCCCAAAACTTTTTGGAGTTAGTGCTACATGATGCAAATTTCTGTTTGAAAAAGCTAGCCTTTGCTTTCCTAACTGATTGTGTATATTTGTTCCTGACTTCCCTGAAAAGTTGCATATCGCGGGGGCTGTTCGATGCTAATGCAGTACGCCACAGGATGTTTTTGTGCTGGTCAAGGGCAGTCAAGTCTGGGGTGAACCAGGGGCTATATCTGTTCTTAGTTCCGAATGTTTTGAATGGGGCATGCTTATTTAAGATGGAGAGGAACGCACTTTTAAAAAACAACCAGGCATCCTCTACTGACGGAATGAGGTCAACTACAATTGACTTGAGGATCAGAGCAGGAAGGCTGACTGGCTAGCCCTGAAGGCCCTCTGCCTCCACCTCTGTGTGGTTAATCTCAGCCAAGAGTTGTATGGGTTTTCTGTCTCTCTCTGGGTGTGAATCACTATCACTATGACCTCTTGCTCAGCCTCCCCTCTCATTCCTTGCTCACAGGAGCAGGTGTGATGGCATCCAGGGTAACTCTTCCTCTCCTGTATCTAACCCATCTTTCTGGCTGTGAGTTCGATTGAGGTCACTCGTTCTCTCTCCCAGGGTGTTGGATAGTTTCTCCTCCTCTGTGTCTTGTGTATTTTCTACATTGTAGAATAATAGTGAAGAAATCAAAACTATTAAATAACACATATGGCATCATGAAGTAACCAAAAACGTGTAACACATATCAAAATATATTTGAGATTTGAGATTCTTCAAAGTAGCCACCCTTTGACTTGATCACAGCTTTGTACATACAGAATAATACGAAATGTTCTGAGACCAGGTTGCGCTTTCACCTCCCCCGGTAAGAGGGGAATAAGGTAACCTCAGAGTTACATTCAAGGATACTTTATTGACACACACGGATGAAATGGACATGGAAAGGTAGTGGAATGATAGTGGTCCTGTAATGGACAGATAACAGGGGTAATGAATATGCACAAAAACTGATAGCACAAGTAGAGCAACAACGCTATTAACAAAGGAAGGGCTGTATTAATGGCATAATGCTACCTGCGGAGTATATTACACAACACAGTAAACACAGAGAGGCAACTTACAATAGGCAATGGTAGTAACTATAAAGAACAACAAGCAAGAATGATATACATGTTACAAACTCACTTTGTGCATGTACACTATCCCACGGTATCTCTGTGCATTCAAATTGTCATCGATAAAATGCAATTGTGTTCATTGTCCGTAGCTTATGCCTGCCCATACCATAACCCCACTGCCACCATGGAGCATTCACAACATTGACATCAGCCAACAGCTCGCCCATACGCTGCTTTACAAGTGGTCTGAAGTCGTGAGGCCAGTTAGAAGTACTGCCAAATTCTCTAAAGCCGCCTTGGCTTATGGTTGAGAAATAAACATAAACGTATCTGGCAACAGCTCTGGTGGACATTCCTGCAGTCCGTAAGCCAATTGCACGCTGCCTCAAAACTTGAAACATCTGTGCATTGTGTTGTGTGACAAAACTGCACATTTAGAGTGGCATTTTATTGTCCTCAGCACAAGGTGCACCTGTGTAATTATCATGCTGTTTAATCAGCTTCTTGATATGCCATATTTGTCAGGTGGATGGATTATCTTGGCAAAGGAGAAATGCTCGCTTACAGGGATGTAAACAAATTTGTGTACACAATTTGAGAGAAATAAGCTTTTTGTGTGCGAATGGAACATTTCTGGGATTTTTATTTCAGCTCATGAAACATGGGACAAACACTTTACATGTTGCGTTTATATTTTTGTTCAGTGTAGTTATTAGCTGGGGAGATTGGGATCCTATCTGGGCTAGCTAAAGCCAACCTCATGGTTAGTAGTATGACAGAGAAAAAATAACAAGACACATTTAAACATCACAAATCTGAGGGGGCAAGTGACCCTGTGCCCCCTTTGGGCATGACGTCTCTGCTATCAACCACATCATTCTGTCTCCGTGAATATTCAAAACAGACACATTCATTCAGGTCTGGTACTGGTCCTACCATATAGATCAGGGATGGACAATTCCAGTCCTTGAGGGTCGGAGGGGTGTCACACTTTTTCCCCATCCCTAGCAAACACAGATGATTAAACTTATTGCATTCTAAACTGAAACCCATGAGTACTTGATTATTAGAGTGAAACGTGTTAGCTGGGGCTGGGGAAAAAGTGTAACACCAATCAGGTCCCGAGGACTGGAGTTGCCCATCCCTGATATAGATGCTCTGTTTGCACGCATCGAGGGATGTGGTGACAGTGGAGACAAGGGAGCACACAGAAACAGCTTTGTCCTTTTAGAAAGTCGTCATAATCCTTAAATAAATATGATATGTATGCAAGAAATGCAGAGCCACTTCCAAAAACATATTGACAGAGTCTAGTATCTAGTAATCTAATCAATTAGTTTTCAACCCCTTTGTTATGGCAAGCCTATATAAGCTCAGGAGTAAAAATGTGCTTAACAAGTCACATAATCAGTTAGATGGACTCACTATGTGTGCAATAATAGTGATTTTTGAACGACTACATAATCTCTGTACCCCACACATGCAATTATCTATTAGGTCCCTCAGTCGAGCAGTGAATTTCAAACATAGATTCAACCATGAAGATCAGGGAGGTTTTCCAATGCCTCGCAAAGAAGGGCACCTTTTGGTAGATGGGTACAAATAAAGCAGACATTGAATATTCCTTTGAGCATGGTGAAGGTATTAATTACGCTTTGGATGGTGTATCAATACACCCAGTCACCACAAAAATACAGGTGTCCATCCTAACTCAGCTGCCAGAGAGGAAGGAAAACGCTCAGGGATTTCACCATGAGGCCAATGGTGACTTTAAAACAGTTAGAAAGTTTAATGCTTTGATAGGAGAAAACTGAGGATGAATCATCAACATTGTAGTTACTCCAAAATACTAACCTAATTGACAGAGTATGCAATCACTAACTGTAAGTCGCTCTGGATAAGAGCGTCTGCTAAATGACTAAAATGTAAATGTAAAAGAAGGAAACCTGTACATGCATTGTGTTTGCAATAAGGCACTAAAGTAAAACTGCAAATAATGTGGCAAAGAAATGAACTTTATGCCCTGAATACAAAGCGTAATGTTTGGGGCAAATCCAACACAACACATCACTGAGTACCACTCTTCATATTTCCAAGCATGGTGGTGGCTGCATCATGTTATGGGTATCCATGTCAATGGCAAGGACTAGATACTTTTTTAGGATAAAAATAAATGGCATAGAGCTAAGTACAGGCAGATTCCTAGAGGAAAACCTGGTTCAGTCTGCTTTCCAACAGACACTGGGAGACAAATTCCCTCTTCAGCAGGACAATAACCTAAAACACAAGGCCAAATATTCACTGGAGTTGCTTACCAAGACGACATTGAATGTTTCTGAGTGGCTTAGTTACAGTTTTGACTTAATTCGGCTTGAAAACCTATGGCAAAAAAAAATGGCTGTCTATATAATGTATGATGCATATATTTTACAATCCAGTTGTGCAAAGCTCTTGGAGATTTACCAAGTAAGACACAGCTTTAATCGACTCAGGGGTGGGAATACTTATGTAAATGAGATATTTCTGTATGTAATTTCCAATACATTTGCAGAAATTTCAAAAGCGTGTTTTCAATTTGTCATTATGGGGTATTGTGTGTAGCTGCGTGAGAGAAAATATTATAATTGAATCCATTTTGAATTCAGGCTGTGGAATAAGTTAAGGGGTATGAATACTTTCTGAATGCACTATATACCTGCAAGAAAGTGATAAATAAGTGACTGTTTGAAAGGGGTCATATAAACATTGCCTTATTTATATTTTTACATATAACATAAAGTTAATTCTGTCTGAAATAGTCATGCTATAATGGGCGTCGTTTCTCAGACCAAATTTCCATTCTGGCTCAAACAAAGCAATCTGATCATGCTCCAGTCAAAAACAGCTATAGGGAATGCCTATACATTGTCCAATCTCCTTCCACACATTGATTTCATCTTTATTCAGAAAGAAACAAACTTAAAATTAAGTGTTGTTTCAGTGTCTTGTTGCAGGTTGTGCAATGTTCAAAAGAGTGTGAGAGAAAAAGCATTAACTTGTGTGTGTGGTGTCAAGTGTGGATGGTCCTATGTATGCAAATAGCCGAGATTGGATATTTCAGCACCATGGACAGCAGCGACATTGGGATAGCGAGATCTGTAATTCAGCAACACATGACACTGGATAGCGGCTGTCTCAGGTGAAGTTGGCATTGGGAAAATCCCATCTAATGGGAAACGAGGCATAGGAGGCAAAAAGACTGAAGGAGAAGACTCCCACAGGAACTCTTGGCTTAACTGTTCTGCCACATTCATTTCAAATGTTACATTTTTCGATTTGTAAATAAAAGGGAACACATCTGCAAATAATGTAAACTGACTTTTCTAACTACACTGTACAGCTTTAGTGTGTGTGTGTGTCATAGGTACAACTGCAAGCAATTCGCTTCTCAAATCCTTCTCAAATGTCTGTTTAATGTGAGAAATAAAATGAAAAACAACTCTTAGACTAATACAATGCATACTGTCACGAATTATTACTATTCCCAACAAGACAACGAAGTGATGGTCTTTACCCGCCATGGAGACTTATAAAGGCTACTTCCCCCCCACCAAAAGTTCCCACGCTGAGCGATGTTGTTTACTACATCATTATGCATATAATTCAAGTCATACCTTTATTGTCATTCATGCTCTTATTTTTAACCGAGTAGTTTTGCAAAACTGTAACCTGCGTCAATTCAGAGCTAGGAAATATTGAAATAATGTGCTTAAGAGGACCACACCCGTCGCTATGGGTGGGCCATAGGGGGCCGGGCCCGCCCCCAAAAATGCTTGGCACCCCCCACTTGAGGCACAGATCTCTTAAAAAGTGAGGTGGAACTTTCTGAGGTGGAAGGAGAGTTATATTTCAGTGAAACGTAAGTGAAGGAGGCCCCGCTCTCTCGCTTCCCAGATGTTTAGTTCATTTCATTCCGATCTCCTTTGCATTATTGTAGCCATTTTCTGTAGCCTGTCAACTATGCGTCTGTCTATCCCTGTTCTCTCCTCTCCGCACAGGCTTTACAAACGCCTCACACCGCGTGGCTGCTGCCACTCTAACCTGGTGGTCCCTGCGCGCATGACCCACGTGGAGTTCCAGGTCTCCGGCAGCATCTGGAACTGCCGTTCTGCGGCCAACAAGGCAGAGTTCATCTCAGCCTATGCTACCCTCCAGTCCCTCGACTTCTTGGCGCTGACGGAAACATGGATTACCACTGAAAACACTGCTACTCCTACTGCTCTCTCCTCGTCTGACCATGTGTTCTTGCATACCCCGAGAGCATCTGGTCAGCGGGGTGGTGGCACAGGAATCCTCATCTCTCCCAAGTGGACATTCTCTCTTTTTCCCCTGACCCATCTGTCTATCTCCTCATTTGAATTCCATGCTGTCACAGTCACTAGCCCATTCAAGCTTAACATCCTTATCATTTATCGCCCTCCAGGTTCCCTTGGAGAGTTCATCAATGAGCTTGACGCCTTGATAAGTTCCTTTCCTGAGGATGGCTCACCCCTCACAGTTCTGGGTGACTTTAACCTCCCTACGTCAACCTTTGACGCATTTCTCTCTCTGCCTCCTTCTTTCCACTCCTCTCCTCTTTTGACCTCACCCTCTCACCGTCCCCCCCTACTCACAAGGCAGACAATACGCTTGACCTCATCTTTACTAGATGCTGTTCTTCTACTAATCTCACTGCAACTCCCCTCCATGTCTCTGACCACTACTTTGTATCCTTTTCTCTCTCGCTCTCCTCCAACACTACTCACTCTGCCCCTACTCAGATGGTAATGCGCCGTCGCAACCTTCGCTCTCTCTCTCCCGCTACTCTCTCCTCCTCCATCCTATCATCTCTTCCCTCTGCTCAATCCTTCTCCCTCCAATCTCCTGATTCTGCCTCCTCAACCCTCCTCTCCTCCCTTTCTGCATCCTTTGACTCTCTATGTCCCCTATCCTCCCGGCCGGCTCGGTCCTCCCCTCCTGCTCCGTGGCATGACGACTTATTGCGAGCTCACAGAACAGGGCTCCGGGCAGCCGAGCGGAAATGGAGGAAAACTAGACTCCCTGCGGGTTTGGCATCTTTTCACTCCCTCCTCTCTACATTTTCTTCCTCTGTTTCTGCTGCTAAAGCACACTTTCTACCACTCTAAATTCCAAGCATCTGCCTCTAACCCTAGGAAGCTCTTTACCACCTTCACCTCCCTGCTGAATCCATTTTGAAAAGAAGGTTGACGAAATCCGATCCTCGTTTGTTAAGTCAAATGACACTGCTGGTCCTGCTCACACTGCCCTACCCTATGCTTTGACTTCATTCTCCCCTCTCTCTCCAGATGAAATCTTGCGACTTGTGACGGCCGGCCGCCCTACAACCTGCCCGCTTGACCCTATCCCCTCCTCTCTTCTCCAGACCATTTCCGGAGACCTTCTCCCTTACCTCACCTCGCTCATCAACTCATCTTGACCGCTGGCTATGTCCCTTCCGTCTTCAAGAGAGCGAGAGTTGCACCCCTTCTCAAAAAACCTACACTCGATCCCTCCGATGTCAACAACTACAGTCCAGTATCCCTTCTTTCTTTTCTCTCCAAAACTCTTGAGCGTGCCGTCTTTAGCCAACTCTCTTGCTATCTCTCTCAGAATGACCTTCTTGATCCAAACCAGTCAGGTTTCAAGACTGGTCATTCAACTGAGACTGCTCTTCTCTGTGTCACGGAGGCTCTCCGCACTGCCAAAGCTAACTCTCTCTCCTCTGCTCTTGTCCTTCTAGACCTGTCTGCTGCCTTTGATACTGTGAACGATCAGATCCTCCTCTCCACCCTCTCCGAGTTGGGCATCTCCCGCGCGGCTCACTCTTGGATTGCGTCCTACCTGACAGGTCACTCCTACCAAGTGGTGTGGCGAGAATCTGTCTCCGCACCACGTGCTCTCACCACTGGTGTTCCCCAGGGCTCAGTTCTAGGCCCTCTTCTATTCTCGCTATACACCAAGTCACTTGGCTCTGTCATATCCTCACATGGCCTCTCCTATCATTGCTACGCAGACGAAACAAAACTAATCTTCTCCTTTCCCCCTTCTGATAACCAGGTTGCAAATCGCATCTCTGCATGTCTGGCAGACATATCAGTGTGGATGACGGATCACCACCTCAAGCTGAACCTCCCGGGGAAGGACTGCCTGTTCCATGATCTCGCCATCACGGTTGACAACTCCGTTGTGTCCTCCTCCCAGAGTGCAAAAAGCCTTGGCGTGACCCTGGACAACACCCTGTCGTTCTCCGCTAACATCAAGGCGGTGACCAGATCCTGTAGGTTCATGCTCTACTACATTCGGAGAGTACGACCCTGCCTTACACAGGAAGCGGCACAGGTCCTAATCCAGGCACTTGTCATCTCCCGTCTGGATTACTGCAACTCGCTGTTGGCTGGGCTCCCTGCCTGTGCCATTTAAACCCCTACAACTCATCCAGAATGCCGCAGCCCGTCTGGTGTTCAACCTTCCCAAGTTCTCTCACGTCACCCCCCGCTCCTCCGCACACTCCACTGGCTTCCAGTTGAAGCTCGCATCTGCTACAAGACCATGGTGCTTGCCTACGGAGCTGTGAAGGCACCTCCGTACCTTCAGGCTCTGATCAGTCCCTACACCCAAACGAGGGCATTGCGTTCATCCACCTCTGGCCTGCTGGCCCCCCTACCTCTGCGGAAGCACAGTTCCCGCTCAGCCCAGTCAAAACTGTTCGCTGCTCTGGCACCCCAATGGTGGAACAAGCTCCCTCACGACGCCAGGACGGCGGAGTCAATCACCACCTTCCGGAGACACTTGAAACCCCACCTCTTTAAGGAATACCTGGGATAGGATAAAGTAATCCTTCTACCCCCCCTTACCTCACCCCACAAAAAAAATTGTTGTAAAGTGGTTATCCACTGGCTGTAAGGTGAATGCACCAATTTTGTAAGTCGCTCTGGATAAGAGCGTCTGCTAAATGACGTAAATGTAAATGTAAAAAAAAAAAAATATATATATATATATATATATATTATAATAGTTGCTAATTTTGTGTTGCATTAATGTTGCATTCTTTATCATTAAAACATTAAAAAATATAAAGAAACAATGGTGTGATTTTGTTTGATTGATGGGAATCTACACTGCAACAGCCTATCACGGCCTTAATAAAAAGAAAGTTAGGCTACGTACGTGACGTAGCCTACGTCAGTGTAGCCGCTCAACAGTTACCGCGCATTTTTGAAAGCTGGATGAGTTTTCGCCGGCTTACTCGCTTCAGTTCGTCATATATATCCGTAAGTGGTTGAAAAGCCCACCAACAGTCTCCTCTGCCAAATTGGATACGACACCGACGCCTCCTGATGTTGTAGTTGTAGTTGGAGAAGGAGACCCTGGACGACAGTCTGAGCCTGATGCTAGTAGCTCCGTGGAGTCCGGGGCAGCATTTGGGCCACAACTGCCTGTTGAATCAGTGGGTATGAGTGACCTCGGCATGGACAAACCCAAACAGGTTGTGTTGAGGAAATATTCAGTCAAAATGTTTGGTTAAAAAAAAAACGATCATTTTCCTCTAGCTGGTATTTGAACAGGGACTGGCTTGAGTACTCGGTGGAAAAGTACCGTACTCCGCATTTTGTTATGCGTGCAGGAAATTCAAATCTGTATCATCGGACGCGAACTTCTCCATTAAGGGATGTAATGTTTGGAAGCATGCAATTGGAACAGGCAAGGGCTTAAATAAGCATGCAGCTTCAAAAGAACATTTAGCCTGTGAAGCAATGTGGAGAGATTCAGAAAAACGTAGAGAGACAGGAAAATAGATTTCCACTCTTAAATTTAGAGCAACTGGCTCGCAACAGATACTACATGTCAGCTGTAATTGATATGCTGGAGTTTTTAGTGGTGAATCAATTGCCGTTACGTGGAGATAATGCTGGTTTTGCCAGTGTGCTAGATGATAATAGCTCAATGGGGCTGTTTTTGTCTCTCTTTGAGTACACCATGCGCAAAGATCCTGAACTGACACGGATTACAAAAACAATCCCACAGAATGCACGCTATACCAGCCCACAGATACAAAACGAGATTCTCGAAAATGATGAGCAAAGTCGGCGAAACTCGTGACAGAGGAGATAGTGAGACAAGTCGGCGATAGCTTGGTATTCAATTAAAGTGGTTGGCACACAGGGGATCTGATTCACCAGCCGGAAGCAAAAAATATCTGTAGTTGTGCGCATCACTCATGTTTGTGGTGTGCAGAAATTGCTCCAAAACAAGCTGGATCGTAACATACCATATATTCACTGCTTTAATCATCCAACTTCATCTGGTTGTGATTCATGCCATGTCCAGTGAAGCAGCTGTCGATGATTTTTTTGGAGTATGCAACATGCTGTACAACTTCATCAGGGAAGCCAACCGTGGCTATTCTGTACAAAGGCGATACCCTGAAACGTCTCTTGAACCAGAGATGGACTGGCCACTTGGCAACGGTCAAAGTTGTGGTGAAGAGTTTTCACGACATATCCACATTACTGACCGAGGTGGAAAACACACGAGGCCTTGGAGCGGAGGTGCGCGTCGAGGCTACGGGGCTGCTTCGTGCCATTACGCAGCGCAGTTTTCTTTTCATTGCGCACCTTGTTATGAAACTGTTGTCACTTTTCGAGCCGCCTAACAGACTACTACAGGCCGAAGATATGGACTTGTTCACTGCGGTGACACTTGTGAACAGCGCTTCTGACTGCGTGAAGACAATGCGCGCAGAAAACGAGTTTTCTGCACTGTGGGATCTCTGCGCTCCTCCAGCATCGGCCACCGAGGCTGTGCCGGTGACCGACCCTGGTCCAAGCAAGAGAAGACGCACAATTAATGAGAACCTCCGCGGATTTGCAGTTGAAGAAACAGTTGTGGTCAGCCACAAAGTGACATAGATGAAAAGACTGAGTTCATGAGATTGTTTTACAGTGTTGTCGATGCTGTGCAAGGAGAGATGAATGCGCGTTTTGGAGAGCGCAGTAGCGAGCTCATTGGCGCACTGGCTGCTTTGAACCCAGAGGCCGAGGATAATTTCCCTGGACCCATCAAAGTTTAACCCCTCTCCTGGTATTAGCTGGAACTGATGTGGTTGAATCTGAATATACTGTGGCTCGTTAGTGCCTGGTGAAGAAAATGACTGACACCCCGGTTACCCCCGAAGATGGAAAATGGACAATAGCCAACATCCTCAGCACATTCAACTGTGCACTCCAGGCTATGTCGACTGTTTTCACAGCCTACACACTTGCCCTAACCTTAGGAGCTTCCACAGCAATGTGAAAACTCATTTTCCACGCTCAAAAGCGTCTTCTCAGAGCATCGGCGCAGTATGCTGCACTGACGCAAGGCCCAGCTGATTCAGCTTGCTTTTGAAAAAAGGACCTCACTCACAAGTTTAAGTCCTAGTGGAAGGATACTTTGATGAGGAGGTTCTCTGCTCGGAGAAACACCGCCTCCCGCTGTACTGACAGGAGGACTGGAGAGAGGACAGCGCTGCCTCCCACTCAAAGTACCGGTAGGTTCAAAGTCTCTGTGTGTGTGTGTCTCATGGCAATGCATATCCCTCTGTTGACTGCTTTAAAATGCAATGTTTGAGAGATGCTTCTGGTGTTACATCTAATATGTTGTATAGTCAAGTGTTTTATGGATATTCATAATATTGCTTCTATGTAATGTGGTGTAGGCTATAGGCTACCTGGTCATATTGCTTTTGGTTATGTTTAATGTGATGATTAGGTGTTGCGCAAATAGAGTATACGATTATTATAAATATATGTACTGTAGGCTAATAATAATTGTGCCCTGCCCTCCCATGCATTTCATATGCCCCCCTTAAGACTGAGGTCTGGCCGGGTCTGAAGAGGACCCCTGACACGCACAACAGGATAACACAACAACCACATTTTCAATTGAAAATCATTGATTTAAATGGATGTGGTCAATAGATTTGTATAGGCATATATACTCATTTAATTTACTTGTAAGCCAAGGTTGGATTAGTAGGTCTATGCAACATGCACCTGGATAACCGCGTCATGAATCGGAACGGGCTCCAACGTCCTCATATACACATTATGACAAAATAAAGAGCTTAATCTTTCACGAAATAAAGACATAGAAGAAAACAGGTTCTAGAAACTCAATTTCACCATGGCAATAGAATGTAAACATGTATATTGCGCCAAACATAACCAAATATCGCCTACAACTCAATTCTCAGTGCCGCATATTGGACGACTCCACAGGCATTGATCATTCGCGACTTTAAGTAATTCCTGTTATCTCTAGA
Source organism: Coregonus suidteri (assembly GCA_036851935.1). Lineage (NCBI taxonomy): Eukaryota > Metazoa > Chordata > Actinopteri > Salmoniformes > Salmonidae > Coregonus > Coregonus suidteri. The sequence goes on along the minus strand of CM072220.1, from coordinate 34,895,515 downwards.
GCATCCCGTATATCTATAGCGCTGCATTTTGTCCCCCTCTGACCATGGATAGGGTTGGGAGCATTCCTGAGTTCACTTATGGTCCCACTAAGGTAATCTTAGGAGATATTCCTTTTAGCATACTGTAAATGCCTGTGCATAATGTACCTAATAAAGCATAATTATTTTAATTATCTTCAAAGGAATTCTGTAGAAGCAGCCTTTATTTTCAGACTCTGCAGGCCTGCTGGGAGGAAGTATATTACAATAAACAGGTAAGATTCATCCCACAAAAACAGTAACCACAGAAAAAAAGAGAGATTTAATCCCAAAACAAGAGTTTTATTTCAAGACAGTTTAGAGAAGATGGTCATAAGAGTTCTTAATATCACTTGCAAATTGTGAGACATGAGCAGTTGTGAAATGTTGCGAGAGGAGGCCCTTCTGAAAGCACATTATATGGTCTTTAGTGGCACGGTCTCACACCTTACCTCATCTTGCAGAAGAAGCTCATGGTCCACTATCTGCTGCTCCAGAGTCGAGGCCAGGTCTCGCCCCATGTCACCATGGAGCACATGAGCGACTGGCTGGTGTCTCAGGGCAAAAAATCCCTTAGGGAGAGGTGAGTACCACGTCAGCTCTCACCTTCACTGCCATTCTCTGTCACCAGCAGCACTCCAGGAGGTGTGGGTAAAATAAACAACAAAAAAAAGGAAGCCAGGAAAGTTGAAATGCTTTGTGTTTTATTTGAAGGGTGTGGAAGGAAACCCTGGAGGAGGGGAACGAACTCGCTCGGCTGGTAAGAGAATGAGAGTTAGAGACTTAGACTATCAGTCAGTGAGCTCTTTTCTAGCCTTTCAACAACTAGTTAGTACAGCAGAATATATCTGTTGTGAAATTACACTAATGGGACTTCCTGTTTCCTACGGCAGACCTGGGAAGTAAACACCTGCCTAAAAATGATTGACATGGAGCACGAGGCTGTCTGCAAGCTCCACCGCTCTATGCACCCCACCTCACCAGCTGGCGCTGACATGTGAGTTCCATGTACTGCCCTGCATACAGCTTGCTCCATTCATCTACACATCTGGAGCTATGCAGAAAGAAACTAGGGCAGTGTTCTCTGTGTGAACATTGCACATCGTTTAGCTTTCTCTGCTGCTTTTTGTTGATTACAGCGACCCTAAGGTCCACAGCATCGGGGAGAGAGAGAGCTGTGAGGAGCATTCTGGACAAGCTGTCCAATAAGCCCTGTAGCAACCTGCTCAGCCCATCCCAGGTGGTGGTGGAGCTGGTGCCCAGGATCCTCCTGGCCCTGTGGGCTTCAGCCAGAGGAAGGCCATTCAGATCACCCCATCCTCCTAAGCGGGATGGCTGTGAGTATGGTGGTGGCCGTAGGGGAGAAGCTCTCCAGCATGTTGAAGGCCTCTTCTCCTCACACCCCTTTCTCCCGGGCTGCTGCTTTTGACTCTGTGAGGTCGATCCTCGGGAGAATCAGCCAGTCCTTCTCCCTGGATGACCTCACAACCCCTTTTTTTATGAGCTCTGTCTGTGCCTGATAGATTAATTATTAAATGACTAATTATTACACCCTGAAACTGTGTATAATGTGTGTTAGAAATGTGTGAGTGTAGGACCAGTAAAGGCTATGGCATTGAGCCACTATTTAGCAATGTGAGTAAGAGTTAGGCCAGACAACAAAGACAACTGAGAAACTAAGATAAAGAGGCCTCCCAATTTAGGGAGGGGAGAAACTGTTATGAAAACATGGTGCAGAATATTGTGAGAACGGCAATAACTGAGTAAAGCAGGGAGTAGGATATGTGTGTGTGTGTGTATGTATGTGTGTATGCATGTGTGTATATGTGTGTGAACTGAAGGTCAGTAGAGCAGTTTTAGAGTGGAAAACTACAGCCCGCCTACAGAGGGAAGGGATTTCTTTTTGCATGACGTATGAGTATAAAAGATGGACTCTGAAATTGTGATGGCAGAATTCTCAATGAATAAATATCTCTGACTATGCAGACCGAGACTCTGGCCGTTACTTAAATCCCAAAAGACTTACAACCTTTTGGGAGACGCACAGAGAAACTGAAATAGTTTGTTAAATAATTCACATAACAGCTTGGTCCTTCTGAGCCGGACTCCAATACCCTGTTTCTGTCATTCCAGGTAACTCTGAAAACCGTCGACGGGCGAATGATACATTCGTAAATAGAAAGTCCTGCCCTTTGACATTAAGGGTTAAAACAGGCCAGAGGACACCTGATTAATGACAGAGACGGTGACGGAATCCAAACCTACATTGAATCTCGGCTGCAAGGATAAGGTCAGTAGTCTTTATTCATTAACTTGGTGAAATTGATTGGAGGACTTGCTAAAATATTGAAAAGTAGCAAATTGATCAATGCGTAGCCATTTTAAGTGAAATGTGGGGTTGACTGTCAGGAATTATCAAGATTACATTGTGAGGATAGACTCCTCCGTAGAGTAGGAGATAATTCTGGGGGACTAGTCAACCTGGTGGTGGGTCCGTAATGATTCACGGTAATAGGCCATTACCAAAAGAAACTACCCGGTGTTGAAATAGAAGGAACTATTAAAAGTACACCTATGGGATGTAACCTGTAAGAGATTATTGAGCAGTCAACAAATAATCCGGGTTAAACAAATACAAAAAGTACACCAGAAGGAATTAAAATAGCATGTGTGAGAAATAGAATATTAGTTAAGTCAAAAGTCACAAACAACTGTAGATTTTGCTGTACTCTATCCGTTCTGGAGCCTTATAAACTCCAGGTTACCGATACAACACCAATAATCATGTAAGGTTGTATACGTGTGAGACCTAATGTTTGCTCAAAAGTCACATGAATAATTCCAGGTGGTTGTATAGAGGAGGGAGAACCCATTCCTGTTGTATGAGACTGTCAGGAATTATCAAGATTACATTGTGGGGATCAATCCCTCTGTAAAAGTATGAGATAATTCTGGGGGACTAGTCAAGACTACATATACAGGGAGAGGTGGTTGTATAGAGGAGGGAGAACCCATTCCTGTTGTATGAGACTGTCAGGAATTATCAAGATTACATTGTGGGGATCAATCCCTCTGTAAAAGTATGAGATAATTCTGGGGGACTAGTCAAGATTACATATACAGGAAGGGTGATTCAAGGTGTTGTTGTGTGAAGCTATTTTGAATTACTTGTTAAATTGACTTGTTATATAGAAGAGGTGGCTAAGGGATTTTTAACAGTACCAACCATGGGGGGGCAAATCCTCACAAGAGGTCCCAGAATTTACTGGGGATGAGAAATACTTGATGTAATTAAAATGGAATCCAGGGATAGAAGAAATCTCCATTATGTAACCAGGTGGAGGGAGAGGTATGGTTTTGAGGGACGTCTAGACGCAGATAAACTCGAATCCATGCTTAAACAGATACATAAGGTGTGTAAAGGAGAAATAAGCAGTGAGAGAGAGAGAGAGTAGGAGGGGGCCAGTACCCACTGATAGCCTTACCTAATCTATTGGCGGGGAATGAAAGGGGCCCCAGCAACCTTAGATCTATACAGTAATAATAATAATATGCCATTTAGCAGACAGGCCATGAACACAGAGGACGTGGCCAGAGCGGTAGAAGGAATGACCCACCCCAAAACAGGAATAGCAAGGTTTGGGCTGCCGTTAGAGGGCAGTGGGTTTCAGGGGATGCCCAGAGGACACTTTTGCCATGGGCCGATTACGGAGAGTATGTTGGGAAAATAGCTGAATTGTGTAATAGCCTCAGAGAGACATGCAATCCATCATGAGCAGAATAACAGACAGGACAGAGCCAAGAAAGAAGAGGAAGATGCAGAGTAACTAATTGCCACTCTGGGAGAGATGGCGGGTAGAACTAGAAACTTAGGAGAGAGAGGAGATAAGGCAGGAAGAAAAGAGAAGTGAGTGAGAGGGAAAGAGAAGTGAAGGTTGAGGTCTCCGTGCCTCCCCCAGAGCAGAGGGCAGAAAGGTTATATCCAAACTTGGCAGACCAGGCATGGAGAGAAAATCCAGATGATGAATATGTAGGGAGGAGAAGGAGAGTGCAGGGGAATAATGTTGCCCCCCCAACCGGCCCCACCTCCCTATGAGGAAGAAGGGGCTGGAGGAGGAAGGGAAGATGAAGGTGAGGAAGAGCCAGAGGTAGAGGAGTACCAGACAAGGGCAGAGAAAGTCAGACAGGAGAGAAAAGAGAGAAGAGAGAGAAGTCCATCCCCCAGCTTTGAGCGTGAGGAAGAGGAAGATAAGGCGTGACTAGTCCTTGAGGGAGAAATAGTAGACTCTAGTGGGGGGAAGACTAAGGAACCCTTTGATCCAAATTGTGAGGTGTTTGAATTGGCTACTATTGACTTAGCACTTCAACAGGAACAGAAACCTTATTTGACATTGACAGTAATGGGTATGAAAATTAAATTCCTTTGTGATACGGGAGCCTGCAGGACAGCAACCTGTGCAACAGACAAGCCAGATGGAGTCAGGATTGATGGGGAGAAAATCATAGTGCGATCTGCATCTGGTCATCAATTTATTGAAAGGTTATCAGCCCCAATAACCCTAAAACATGACCAATCAGGATGAGAGGCAACCATACCCATCCTGATATCTAAGCTGTGTCGGGTAAATTTACTAGGACGTGATGTAATGACTAAATTGAATGTGGCTGTCATTTCCGCTGAGAGGGGAATGAAAGTACACATAGTCAGAGACAATATGGTGGTCTGTGGGGAAGAGGAGCCATGTTATTGGTGTAGGCAAGATTTGTTAAGGGGGGGAATAATTGATATTCCCCGAACCTTGATGGAACTTGCTGATGATGTAGTACCAGGCCCCACTAAAATGTCCCCCGATGACCTACACTGTACTCTCTGGTATAGCAAACACCCAGGTCCAGATGCAATCTATGAGGAAGCATTATTTAAAACCACAGAAAGGACTATAGCCTTGAAATGGTTTCACTATGACAACACCCACGCAGCAGTGGAGGTGGAACTAGGGCCCCAAAGTTCAGGGAAAGATGGAGCCCACATGTGTCCCTAGCAAGGGAGCCAGCAGAGTACTGGAAAGACATGGGCCAGTGGGTATCCAAAGGGTAAGAGGATCACTGATTGGGTCAATATTGTGAGTGGCGATCAACACAGCCCATCCACAGATAGTACATTTAGATGAGAATGGCAGATGCTGAGGAGAGGAATACCTGTTGACAGAACAACAGGAGTCAGACTTAAAATAAGTTCCAGAGCATTTGTGGTCCCGGGGTCCAGCAGACGTAGGATTAATAAAAGGGGTAATTCCAGTACAGGTGATACCCAAATCTAATCATAGGCCATATCAGAAGCAATACCCTATGAAACCAGAAGCAATAAAAGGTTTGCAGTTTACCAAGAGCAGATTGGGAGGGACCTTGAGGGAGGGCCAATTCCCGGGGAGATAGTGAGGCCAGAAACAAAGGTGCAGTGTCCTGGAAATCACAGTCTGTTTTTTTTTTTTTTTTTTCAGTTCTGCTGGGAGTACATTGGATGATGGGGTTTTGTGTTGAATTAGAGACAGTGAGACTATTAGTCAATACCTAGGAGAGAAGAGAGGTTACGGTAGCAAAGACAGACAAGAAGGAAATGGTAATAGTGGAGACAGGAGTGAGTGGAAGTGTTACAATTGTGACAAAACGGGACATTTTGCTAGAGAATGTGAGGAACCGTGTAGTTACTGTGCAAGGAAAGGGCACCAGTTAAGAAACTGTAGGCAGAAGGGGAAGAGAGAAATCAGGAGTCCTCATGACCTGGCTGTTTGGTTGTTGTTTTTTAATTGGGGTTTTCAAATAAAAAAAACAACACACCTAGTATGATGTTTTATAAAGCCTTGTTGTTTCAATTTTGGGGGGTTTTCAGCAGGTCAAGGGTGATAGGTCTTAGAGGAGCACACAGTGAATTTTATGGAGTTTTTTAGGTTTTGGCTGAGTTTGGGGTATATATGATTTCTTGTGAGAATGAATGTCATGAGGATTAATGAACACTTGGGATAAGTAACATTTATTAAATATTTAGAATAATGGTAATGTTTGGTATACTATGGGATGGAATTTCAATTGCCTCTGAACTCTGTTTTAACTTTCTGGTGTTAATTAATCATCCACACTGGTAAATTCTAAAGGCATGAGAGGAGGACTTTAAGATATTTTTATTTATTGGTAAAATAAACTAAGGGATGGCAATTGGATGATAAATTACCAATATTACCTAAGTGATTGTTAGGTAGGTGATAATATTGACACATGGGCAGTGACATGTGTCAAAGGAGGGAGGGATGGATGGTAGAACAGATTAGACAACACTTTGTTGCACATGGGATTACTAATTATAAAAAAAAAAAAGATGTGTTATCTGTGCTCAAAATAATCACCAGGGCAGACAAAGGGCACCTCAGGGTGAGTATCCTCCGGCTAAAGTACCCTTTCCAGCAATTGGAAATGGATTTTATAGAGTTATCACGGAGTGAAGGGAAGAAATTTAGAGTAACCCCAGACAAAGATGGGTTATCCCCCTTTGAGAAAGTGTTTGGAAGACCTTACAGAATGCCACAGTTGGCAGGACCAGACAGGCAGACATAGAACTAGAGAGCACCCTAGCAGAACACGTGAGAAGGTCGTTTATTAACCACACCTGTATGTCAGAGGTTTTGTGCCCCCACAGGTGAATTAAAGGAGAAGGTGACCCACTCTATCTAACCAGGAGACTGAAGCAGGCCTGGCGGGAAGGGCCCTACCAAGTACTGCCTTTGCCAGCAGAATAGCTGAGAGATTCATCTGGGTGCATGTCACACACTGTAAAAAGGTAAAACCAGCTACACCTGACGAACAAACACAGAGTTAGGAGAAAGATCCGATCACCACTAGGGCTCGGGGGTTGGCTCCTTAACGAAGATTCCCTTACCCTGTCTGATCATCCCTGTGTGAGTTCGATAGAAGGTAAAGCAATGGGTTGGCCTCTGGCATCTGACATGTTCTCAGGGCGAGGGTGGGGATTCACAGGTCTCCTGACGGTAGGTAGCTGTCTGATTGTGGGGGCCATATTCCTAACACACTCAAACCCTCCTGATCCGCCAGAAGTAGTAGTTAACCTAACACAAGTTGATAAAATAATACCTGAGCACAGTCTACGAAGGCATAGGAGACAGCTAGATGTAGGGAAAGGGGAAGTACTAGGGACTGTAGGGAAGGACATCACTTTTGAGGTCTTTGCGGACCAGTTGGGAAGTTGGGGACTACTGGCTGGTAGTATCATAAAGGATGGGAGATATATATGTATGTCACCATGTACATCCTGGGACCATGTAGTTGCTCATACCGAGCGAGGGGGATATATGTGTGTGTGTGTGTGTGTGTGTATGCATGTGTGTGTATGTGTGTGAACTGAAGGTCAGTAGAGCAGTTTTAGAGTGGAAAACTACAGCCCGCCTACAGAGGGAAGGGATTTTCTTTTTGCATGACGTATGAGTATAAAAGATGGACTCTGAAATTGTGATGGCAGAATTCTCAATGAATAAATATCTCTGACTATGCAGACCGAGACTCTGGCCGTTACTTAAATCCCAAAAGACTTACAACCTTTTGGGAGACGCACAGAGAAACTGAAATAGTTTGTTAAATAATTCACATAACAGTGCCTTTGTGGCGGACGAGGTGAAAAGCTACTTCCAGCCTACTGCAGACACCCTGCCAGTTCCCCCTGTCCTAGTGGTGGCCGTCTCCGCCACACTACCAGCTGACATCCAAGCAGGTGAGTAGCACTCATAGAGAGCACTCTGACAGATGCCTTTTGTCATGACATCCTGGTGCCTTGTAGTAGTAAAGCCAATCAGGATTTTTATTGTCACCCCAAACACAGATGCAGACCCGGCTTCTTTCCACCTAGTTGTTGTGGACATCACCTTTGACACAGAGGCAGACCCGGCCTATTCCCAGCTGGAGGTTGTGGAAGTCACCCCTAATATAGAGGTAGAACCCGTCTCTTCCCACTTGGAAGTTGTGGACATCACCCCTAACACAGAGGCAGACCCGGCTTCTACCCACCTGAAGGTTGTGGACATCACCCGTAACACAGAGGCAGACCCGGCTTGTTCTCAGCTGGAGGTTTTGGACCTCTCCCCTAACACAAATGCATACCCGGCTTCTTCACTCTTGGAGGTTGTGGACGTCACACCTGAAGAAAAGCCTCTCATGGTGGCCGTCTCCGCCACTCTGCCATCTGACATCCAAGCAGGTGAGTAAGACTTATAGAAAGCACTCTGACAGGTGCCATTTGTCATGATAACATGTAAAGTGTTGGTCCCATGTTTCATGAGCTGAAATTAAAGATCCCATTCAACTGGCCAGTGTTTAGAACCTACGGTTTGCATTTATTTACGTTCTGTCCCGCTTTTGTCCTTTTTCAGAGGATGTTGCTGTGGTCACCCCGGACGTCACCCCACACGTCACCAAGGACATGACCCTGGATGTTCCATGCAGGGCGAGGAAAGGGGCAGTCCGGCGTTTTTTTTGCAGGCTTTGGAGGGCAGTGTGCTGCTGCGCTTGCCACAAGGAAGAGGAGGAACAATATTAACTATTCATTAGACCAGAAACAGGATTGAACCATAGACCATTAAATTCTTTGCATTATAGTTGCCTTCAATTCTGATTTTCTTCTGTTTAATTCTTAATTAATTTCAGAACATTTCTCTAAACTTTGGAGTAGGTTGTATAAATAAGTGGGAAACATCCCAATCCCAATTTTAATGCTTTTAATAATTAACCTATGACATTTTTTTTAGATGTATTATTTGACGAAAAAGTGGAGGGCGCTCAACCAACGTTGAGTCGAGGTGCAACCAAAAACCTTAATCATAATCTAAAAGGAAAAGCGCAACTCTTTCTCACTATTAAAAATGCATTGTTTTATTCAAGCAAGGTTAAAAGATTAACGTTTAGGCCTAGTCTATGACGATATGCAAGTTGTGTTTGCCCAGTTAAAGGGGGACCCAGACTCACCCTGGTTCTTGAGGGTTGCAGACACTGAATAATTATCATTTGAAATAAATTGCACTTTTCAAGTCTTGACTAAATATCTTTAATGAATATGAATTAAACATTTTATTTCATTTTTTTATTTAACCTTTATTTAACCAGGTAGGCCAGTTTAGAACAAGTTCTCATTTACAACTGCGACCTGGCCAAGATAAAGCAAAGTAGTGCGATTAAAAACAGCAGCAACACAGAGTTACACATGAGATAAACAAAACATCCAGTCAATAACACAATAGAAAATCTATATACAGTGTTTGCAAATGTAATAAGTTATGGCAATAAATAGGCCATAGTGCAAAATAATTACAATTTAGTATTAACACTGGAGTGATAGCTGTGCAGAAGATGATGTACAAATAGAGATACTGCGGTGCAAAATAAATAACAATATGGGGATGAGGTAGTTGGGTGGGCTAATTACAGATGGGCTGTGTACAGGTGCAGTGATCGGTAAGCTGCTCTGACAACTGATGCTTAAAGTTAGTGAGGGAGATAAGAGTCTCCAGCTTCAGAGAGATTTTTGCAGTTCTTTCCAGTCATTAGCAGCAGAGAACTGGAAGGAATGGTGGCCAAAGGAGGTGTGATATACCTGCTGGAGCGCATACCACGGGTGGGTGTTGCTATGGTGACCAATGACTTCAGATAAGGTGGGGATTGATGACCTGGAGCCAGTGGGATGGCGACGAATTTTTACATTTTAGTCATTTAGCAGACGCTCTTATCCAGAGCAACTTACAGTTAGTGAATACATTATTTTTTTTTATATACTGGCCCCCCGTGGGAATCGAACCCACAACCCTGGCGTTGCAAACGCCATGCTCTATCAACTGAGCTACATCCCTGCCGGCCATTCCCTCCCCTACCCTGGACGACGCTGGGCCAATTGTGCGCCGCCCATGAGTCTCCCGGTCGCGGCCGGCTGCGACAGAGCCTGGATTCAAACCAGGATCTCTAGTGGCACACTGCGATGCAGTGCCTTAGACCACTGCACCACTCAAGAGAATATGTAGTGAGGGCCAACCAACGAAAGCGTACAGGTCACAATGGTGGGTAGTATATGGGGCTTTGGTGACAAAACGGATGGCACTGTGATAGACTACATCCAATTTGCTGAGTAGAGTGTTGGAGGCTATTTTGTAAATGACATCGCCGAAGTCAAGGATCGGTAGGATAGTCAGTTTTACGAGGGCATGTTTGGCAGCATGAGTGAAGGAGGCTTTGTTGTGAAATAAGAAGTCGATTCTAGATTTAACATTGGATTGGAGATGCTTAATGTGAGTCTGGAAGGAGAATTTACGGTCTAACCAGACACCTAGGTATTTGTAGTTGTCCACATATTCTAAGTCAGACCCGCCGAGAGTAGTGATTCTAGTTGGGCGGGCTGGTGCATGCAGCGTTCGATTGAAGAGCATGCATTTAGTTTTAATAGTGTTTAAGAGCAGTTGGAGGCTACGGAAGGAGTGTTGTATGGCATTGAAGCTCGTTTGGAGGTTTGTTAACACAGTGTCCAATGAAGGGCCAGATGTATACAAAATGGTGTCGACTGCGTAGAGGTGGATCTGAGAGTCACCAGCAGCAAGAGCGACATCATTGATATACACAGAGGACAGAGTCGGCCGAGAATTGAACCCTGTGGCACCCCCATAGAGACTGCCAGAGGTCCAGACAACAGGCCCTCCGATTTGACTCATTGAACTCTATCTGAGAAGTAGTTGTTGAACCAGGCGAGGCAGTCATTTGAGAAAAGGCTATTTAGTCTGCCAATAAGAATGCGGTGATTGACAGAGTCGAAAGCCTTGGCCAGGTCGATAAAAGACAGTACTGTCTTTTATCGATCGCGGTTATAATATCGTTTAGGACATTGAGCGTGGCTGAGGTGCACCCATGACCAGCTCGGAAACCAGATTGCATAGCGGAGAAGGTACGGGTGCGATTCGAAATGGTCGGTGATCTGTTTGTTAACTTGGCTTTCAAATACTTTCGAAAGACAGGGCAGGATGGATATAGGTCTGTAACAGTTTGGATCTAGAGTGTCACCCCCTTTGAAAGAGGGGGATGACTGGGGATCTCAGATGATACGAAAGAGAGGTTGAACAGGCTAGTAACAGGGGTTGCTACAATTTCGGCGGCTAATTTTAGAAAGAAAGGGTCCAGATTGTCTAGGCCAGCTGATTTGTAGGGGTCCATATTTTGGGGGGGATTCATGAGCAAGTTGCAGAGCTGGTGGCGGGGTAGGGATAGCCAGGTGGACAGCATGGCCAGCCGTAGAAAAATTCTTATTGAATTTCTCGATTATCGTAGATTATCATGCTGTTTTATCAGCTTCTTGATATGCCACATTTGTCAGGTGGATGGATTATCTTGGCAAAGGAGAAATGCTCGCTTACAGGGATGTAAACAAATTTGTGCACAAAATTTGAGAGAAATAAGCTTTTTGTGCGAACGAAATATTTCACGCTTTTATTTCAGCTCATGAAACATGGGACCAACACTTTACATATTGCGTTAATATTTTTGTTCAGTGTAGTTATTAGGTTGGGAGAATGGGATCCTATCTGGGCTAGCTAAAGCCAACTTCATGGTTAGTAGTATGACAGAGAAAAAATAACAAGACAAATTTAAACATCACAAATCTGAGGTGTCTCTGCTATCAACCACATCATTCTGTCTCCGTGAATATTCAAAACAGACACATTCATTCAGGTCTGGTACTGCTCCTACCATATAGATCAGGGATGGACAATTCCAGTCCTTGGGGGCCGGAGTGGTGTCACACTTTTTCCTCACACTCTAGGAGCTCAGATGCAATAATTTAATAACCTAATAACCAACGTTTCGACAGACAAGCTGTCTTCATCAGGGTATCCTGACGTTGGTTATTAGGTTATTAAATTATTGCTTCTGAGCTCCTAGAGTGTGCGGCTCTCCTTTTCTTTTTCAAGTGTTCTACTCCGATAGCCAGCACCTCGCCTAAATAGGTGTGCGTTTCTTTCGCCTCCATATTAATCTGGTACTGTTCCTACCATATAGATCAGGGATGGACAATTCCAGTCCTTGGGGGTCGGAGTGGTGTCACACTTTTTCCCCATCCCTAGCAAACACAGCTGATTAAACGTATTGCATTCTAAACTGAAGCCCATGAGTATTTGATTATTAGAGTCAAATGTGTTAGCTGGGGCTGGGGAAAAAGTGTAACACCAATCAGGTCCCGAGGACTGGAGTTGCCCATCCCTGATATAGATGCTCTGTTTGCACACATCGAGGGATGTGGAGACAAGGGAACACACATAAACAGCTTTGTCCTTTTAGAAGGTCGTCATAATCCTTACATAAATATGATGTGTATGCAAGAAATGCAGAGCTACTTCCAAAAACATATTGACAGAGTCTAGTATCTAGTAATCTAATCAATTAGTTTTCAACCCCTTTGTTATGACAAGCCTAAATAAGCTCAGGAGTAAAAATGTGTTTAAAAAGTCACATAATCAGTTAGATGGACTCACTATGTGTGCAATAATAGTGATTTTCAAACGACTACATAATCTCTGTACCCCACACACATACAATTATCTATAAGGTCCCTCAGTCCAGCCGTGAATTTGAAACATAGATTCAACCACAAAGACCAGGGAGGTTTTCCAATGCCTCGCAAAGTAGGGCACCTTTTGGTAGATGGGTACAATTAAAGCAGACATTGAATATTCCTTTGAGCATGGTGAAGGTATTAATTACGCTTTGGATGGTGTATTAATACACCCAGTCACTACAAAAATACAGGCGTCCTTCCTAACTCAGCTGCCGGAGAGGAAGGAAAACGATCAGGGATTTCACCATGAGGCCAATGGTGGCTTTAAAACAGTTAGAAAGTTTAATGGCTTTGATAGGAGAAAACTGAGGATGAATCATCAACATTGTAGTTACTCCACAATACTAACCTAATTGACAGAGTATGCACTCACTAACTGTAAGTCGCTCTGGATAAGAGCGTCTGCAAAATGACTAAAATGTAAATGTAAAAGAAGGAAACCTGTACATGCTTAGTGTTTGCAATAAGGCACTAAAGTAAAACTGCAAATAATGTGGCAAAGAAATGAACTTTATGTCCTGAATACAAAGCGTAATGTTTAGGGGAAATCCAACACAACACATCACTGAGTACTACTCTTCATATTTCCAAGCATGGTGGTGGCTGCATCATGTTATGGGTATGCATGTCATTGGCAAGGACTAGAGACTTTTTTAGGATAAAAAGAAACGGAATAGAGCTAAGTACAGTCAGAATCCTAGAGGAAAACCTGGTTCAGTCTGCTTTCCAACAGACACTGGGAGACAAATTCCCTCTTCAGCAGGACAATAACCTAAAACACAAGGCCAAATATTCACTGGAGTTGCTTACCAAGATGACATTGAATGTTCCTGAGTGGCTTAGTTACAGTTTTGACTTAATTCGGCTTGAAAACCTATGGCAAAAAAAAAAATGGCTGTCTATATAATGTATATTGCATATATTTTACAATCCAGTTGTGCAAAGCTCTTGGAGACTTACCCAGAAAGACACAGCTTTAATCGACTCAGAGGTGTGAATACTTATGTAAATGAGAGATTTCTGTATTTCATTTCCAATACATTTGCAAAAATTTCAAAAACGTGTTTTCACTTTGTCATTATGGGGTATTGTGTGTAGCTGCATGAGATAAAATATTATAATTGAATCCATTTTGAATTCAGGCTGTAAGAAAACATGTGGAATAAGTTAAGGGGTATGAATACTTTCTGAATGCACTGTATATCTGCAAGAAAGTGATAAATAAGTGAATGTTTGAAAGGGGGTCATATAAACATTGCCTTATTTATATTTTTACAGACAATATTAAGTGAATTCTGTCTGAAATAGTCATGCTATAATGGGCATAGTTTCTCAGACCAAATTTCCATTCTGGCTGAAACAAAGCAATCTGATCATGCTCCAGTCAAATACAGCTATAGGGAATGCCTATACATTGTCCAATCTCCTTCCACACATTGATTTCATTCTTCGCATCTTTATTCAGAAACAAACAAACTTGAAATTAAGTGCTGTTTGTCACGATCGCCGGTAAGAGAGGACCAATGCGCAGCGTCGAATGCAAACATATTTATTAACACTGAAGGAAACACGAACAAAACAACAAACGATACGTGACAGTACACGGTCAAACATAAACAGACTTGAAACAAAATCCCACAAACACGAAAGAAAAGCCGACTGTTTAAATATGGCTCCCAATCAGAGACAACCAGCTGACAGCTGACACTCGTTGCCTCTGATTGGGAGTCACTCAGGCCAACATAGAAATAAGCAAACTAGACCCACAACCTACAACACAAAACATAGAAACTAACACCCTGGCTCAACATAAGAGAGTCCCCCGAGCCAGGGCGTGACACTGTTTCAGTGTCTTGTTGCAGGTTGTGCAATGTTCAAAAGTGTGTGTGATATTAGCATTAACTTGTGTGTGTGGTGTCAAGTGTGGATGGTCCTATGTATGCAAATAGCCGAGATTGGATATTTCAGCACCATGGACAGCAGCGACATTGGGATAGCGAGATCTGTAATTCAGCAACACATGACACTGGATAGCGGCTGTCTCAGGTGAACTTGGCATGGGAAAATCCCATCTAATAGGAAACGAGGCATAGGAGGCAAAAAGACTGAAGGAGAAGACTCCCACAGGAACTCTATGCTTAACTGTTCTGCCACATTCATTTCAAATGTTACATTTTTCGATTTGTAAATAAAAGGGAACACATCTGCAAATAATGTAAATTGACTTTTCTAACTACACTGTACAGCTTTAGTGTGTCTGTGTGTCATAGGTACAACTGCAAGCAATTCGCTTCTCAAATCCTTCTCAAATGTCTGTTTAATGTGAGAAACAAAATTAAAACAACCGTTAGACTAATACAATGCGTACTGTCACAAATTATTACTATTCCCAACAAGACAACGAAGTGATGGTCTTTACCCACCATGGAGACTTATAAAGGCTACTTCCCCCCCCACCAAAAGTTCCCACGCAGAGCGATGTTGTTTACTACATCATTATGCATATGTAGCGTGGTTCGTTCTGCGTTGTGTACTTTTAATTAGGACACTGCCACAACTGGAATTCTGATGGTTGGATAATTTTTATTCGACCTGCACACGAAGAGACAAAAAAAAGATGTTAGCCCTTGGTGCAGCCACAGCTCTCGGGCACCTTGCTAGTTGAAGGTCAGGCAAAAGAGAACAGGTGCTGCATGCACACATTCATTGCCTAACAACACACTATACAATACAAGTAAAATGATATACAACATAATTCTGACAAAATAAAAGACATACCTGCACACGAAGAGACAACACACACAATATTAGCCCTTGGTGCAGCCACAGCTCTCGGGCACCTGCGTGAGCACATAGAAACTCACTCAAACACTGACCCAAATACTCCCGAGTTACAATAGGTACCCAAATTAGCGAGCTTGGTGAAAGTTGTTAACATAAATCTTTATATTGTCCACATTGTAACAAAACCTATAGTTGCGTAACAGCACTTTGTGTAACTTTACCACAGTTTTATATTGACAAATTGCGATGCCAAGGACAACATACCTTGCTAGTTGAAGGTCAGGCAAAAGAGAACAATAAGAGGGTACATAAATACAGATAACCCGCGATGGACCAAACCAAAATATACAAAACTTTTACAATTAGGTGTATTTACAATATAGATACATACAAATGTTTGTACACCAAAAAATAACATTAGCTATGCAGCTGTAATTAAATAAAGAAACCACATTGAAGTATTATTATTATTATTATTATTAACTTATTAACATCCCCTCTTGACCTGGCCTACTTGAACTGTCCTTGTGTGCAACTTGGTGCATAATCTAGGGGAACAACATCACACTACTACATTCACCCCTACTGTTTTACACTAGATTATAAACACAAAACAAAACACATTACCTCGAAGGTAACAAAGCAAAGAAAGAAAAAAACATTTCACACCCACAGGGCGACAGAGTAACCCAGTGTAGTCCCTTAATTCTAGACCCACAAATGGTCGATCAGCTGGAAAGCTATCCCGTGAAGGATTAGGAAAAATAAGAGGTAGCTAATCCCTTATTCAACCCTATACAAAAAATGCCAAATACATTTTATGCTGATGAACTACACACAAAGTTACATGAATTGTCAAAAATATTAGACAAACCCACAAATCACTCTAAGACCCAGTTAGATTACCACATACACACAACAAAGAAAAGGTAGGCAATAATAATAATATGCCATTTAGCAGACGCTTTTATCCAAAGCGACTTACAGTCATGCGTGCATACATTTTTGTGTATGGGTGGTCCCGGGGATCGAACCCACTACCTTGGCGTTACAAGCGCCGTGCTCTACCAGCTGAGCTACAGAGGACCACTACTTCTTAGCTGAAATGCCTGTGAGAAGGACCCGATCACGTTACGGGCATTGGCTACATCTCAGAGAGCCATGTGAGTGAGAGGTGCTTCAGAGCACGGCAGCCGGGAGAATTAGCCTATTATATTCAGCCCAAGGGCAAAACGGCCACTTTGGCCACAAAATACATGGATTTCTTTTAGGGGGCATTACAGTCATACAAGGGGGATGCCGCCAGGAAATTCGAGGCCTGGTGAGAATATTATCAAGTGCTTGTCAAATTGTGAAAGAGACCGATTAAGTATGTGCAGCTTTTTTCAAATCATCATTAGAGTCCCATCTTGCAGCCTTAGAATGTATTAAAAATCAAAACATATAGCCCAATGTTGTATCACAACTAAAGTTGCATAAATAACCAAATTTAGCATATAGGAGGACCACTTTCTTTGTTAACACAGAATAGCAGCATGTGCGCACTTCCTTTGAAATCGTTGGAGAAAATATCCTTTCTATTGTATTAAGCTATGTTCAATTTTATTCTTCATACTATAAAATATTTTTTAAATAATCCACGAAATTCTAAGCAAATCTTGTCTGATAAATGAACTAGTGTAGCTCACAGCCATATGGCATAGCCAGATCAGGGCCTAACATAAGGACAACTCAGAGTATGTTATTCTGTTCCTCTGAAATAGACTACATTTTCTTCATATCATGTTTCTTTAGACTTGTCAAAAATAAATAATGGATTTATTTTGAAGGTGTAGGCTATATTAAATGGTTTGAGACTTTTTTTTAAATGTAGATGTTCCAAAGGTCTGCATCAGTGGCTTGTAGACAATGGGTGGAAGCCAGGAGATGCTAAACGTGTTTATGCTAATTAACGGTCAATTACCGTGAGACCGGCAGTTATTTGCTTGACAATGACCGCCACAGCCCTAGACACACTAAATACTGACTGATTTTCTGATCCATGCCCCTACCTTATTTTTAAAAAAGGTATCTGTGACCAACAGATGCATATCTGTATTCCCAGTCGTGGAATCCATAGGTTAGGGCCTAATTTATTTATTTCAATTGACTGATATATGAACTGTAACTCTGTAAAATCGTTGAAATTGTTGTGTATTCGGAAAGTATTCAGATTCCTTCCCTTTGCCCACATTTTTTACGTTACAGCCTTATTCTAAAATGGTTTAAATAAAACATTTCCCTCATCAATCTACACACAATACCCCATAATGACAAAGCAAAAATAGGTTTAGACATTTTTACTCATTTATAAAAACTATTACTGAAATACCTTATTTACATAAGTATTCAGTCCCTTTGCTATTAGACTCGAAATTGAGCTCAGGTACATCCTGTTTCAATTGATCATCCTTGAGATGTTTCTACATCTTGATTGGAGTCCACCTGTGGTAAATTCAATTGATTGAACATCATTTGGAAAGGCACACCTGTCTATACAAGGTCCCACAGTTGACAGTGCATGTCAGAGTAAAAACCAAGCAATGAGGTTGAAGGAATTGTCCGTATCTCATCAAGAATGTATCAGAGGCGACCAAAATAGCACTCCTCCGGCAGAAAAATTTCAAAGGCCTCCCCCGACTGGCTACCTTTTCCGTTTGGCTGGCTGCTCCATGTACTTGTGGAAAACACTGTATAATGTAGATAATGTATTCTACTGTACTACTTACTGACATATATCTAATGAATTTTCTTGCTTGATCATGTAACACGTAATTATCCTTGAAATAGAAGCCAGGTGTGTGCCGGACATTTAACACTGATGATTGCTTAATGCAGAAACATTTGGTTTTCACCTTTTATTTCTGCACTATAAACTTTTTTGGCCATATTGAGGTTTAAATAAAAATCTTTATTTTTTGCATTCTAGCCTCAAAGGAATAAATCCAAAACTTCGACATCTGAGAGTCTCCCATTTCTTCCAGTATTCTAAATTTGACTCCTACGCACCTGAAACCGACACCATTTCGTATAAAGGACTTTAAAATATCTATCATTTGTATTATGGTGAACCATGTTTACCTGCGCGCTTCTTCAGCACGACAACGACACCCTTGCCATCGGCTGCAGGTTGAACACCCACAGTCTTTCTGTGCACTAGGCCGTTGAAACGGAAGGAGTTCTTGGACTTCAGGTTGTTGGGCTCGGTACTGTAGGTCTGTCCTACCGTCACTGAGCAATATCCTACCGTCACTGAGAAACCAAGAATTGTTTCATTTCCTGTGTAGACATAGTTTGGATTAGCCTATTCACTGGCTTAATAAATCTACCTCGTCTAGTCCGAACACCCTCACCCAAAAACCTAGCAAGAATGTCACGGACAGCACCAACCGTGCTCAAAGGTCTAACCTCAGGTTGGGGAGTACTACAGATCGGCATATCCGGAGCCAGCACACTTTCAATTTCCGACTCAACGCTAGTAGTGTCAGACGACTGATCAGAATCCTGGTAGATTGTCACAGACCAGACTGACAAAGCATCTTCAACCAAGTTAACAACATCAGGCACAGCACCATCCCAGCTGAGTGGAGTTTTCACTATCAGAATTCTTGTAGGCTTTGGGGATCTCAGCCCCGAAACCTGAAGGATCTGGAGAAGGTCTGTATGGGGGAGCGGGCCAAAATCCCTGCTGCAGTGTGTGCAAACCTGGTCAAGACCTACAGGAAACGTATGATCTCTGTAATTGCAAACAAAGGTTTCTGTACCAAATAATAAGTTCTGCTTTTCTGATGTATCAAATACTTATGTCATGCAATAAAATGCAAATTAATTACTTAAAAATCATACAATGTGATTTTCTGGATTTTTGTTTTACATTCCGTCTCTCACAGTTGAAGTGTACGTATGATAAAAATTACAGACCTCTACATGCTTTGTAAGTAGGAAAACCTGCAAAATCGGCAGTGTATCAAATACTTGTTCTCCCCACTGTATGTACTGGATATCATTTTTATTTGACATTTTTAGTCATTTAGCAGACGCTCTTATCCAGAGCGACTTACAGTTAGTGAGTGCATACATCATTTTTATTTTTCATACTGGCCCCCGTGGGAATCGAACCCACAACCCTGGCGTTGCAAACGCCATGCTCTACCAACTGAGCAACATCCCTGCCGGCCATTCCCTCCCCTCCCCTACCCTGGACGACGCTGGGCCAATTGTGCGGCGCCCCATGGGTCTCCCGGTCGCGGCCGGCTACGACAGAGCCTGGATTCAAACCAGAATCTCTAGTGGCACAGCTAGCACTGCGATGCAGTGCCTTAGACCACTGCGCCACTCAAAGGGTGCCAGCTTTGCAACCCATCTCTGCTCGCATGCATCGTCTCGGCTTTGTAAGAATATATTTGAGTGGATTGTTGTCGGTCCACACAGTAAACTTATGCCCTCGCAGCCAATGGCTGAATTTATCATGAATGGCCCATTTCATGGCTAGAAATTCCAGCCGGTGAGCAGGATACTTGGATTGTGCATGATTAAGAGATTTACTAGCAAAAGCTATCGGCCTGGCTATGTCCTTCCCATCTTGCACTTGTGATATTACAGCTCCCAAACCACTAGTAGATGCATCCACGGAAAGTAGAAATGGCTGAGAAAAATCTGGATGAACCAGCAGTGCCTGGTCAACTAGTGCTGATTTCAAAGCTTTCAAAGCGAGTCAACATTCGGCAGTCCAGTCTGCAGCAGTGAGCCTGCGAGGGGGACCAGGCCTCTTTTTACCCTTGCCTCTCCTAGGCTTCTTCTGACCTGTAGTTAGCTGAAACAATGGCCTAGCAACCATGGAACAATTCTCAATGTAGTGCTGATAGTATACTACCATACCAAGGAAATAACCTATTTTGATAGGAGACGGTGTGACACCATCAGCTTCCATTATCTCACTCTCAGTCACATTCAAAATGGTTTGAACTTTAGCAGGGTCAGTGGCTACACCCTCCTGAGAAATGATGTGGCCCAAAAACTTAACAGACCTCCTCAGAAACTTGCACTTAGACGGAGACAGTTTAAGGTTGTGCTCCTGCAACCGCTGAAAAACCATCTCAAGTCTCTGCAGACTCTCTTCCTCCGTCTTAGCAAAAACCATCAGATCATCCAAGTAACAAAGGAGACTTAGAACGTTTTGGTCACCAAAGATGGTCAGCATCATTCTCATAAAAGTAGCCGGGCTGTTGAAGTAACCGATTGTACTCGTGCAGACCTAAAGGGGAGGAAAAGGCAGTGTATTTCTTGTCCTCTTCATGCAGTGGCACGTTGTAATACCCTGACGTCAAATCCATTGTGCTGAAGAAGGCATTACCTCCCAGCGCGGCCAGTACATCAGCCTGATGAGGCAGGGGATGAGCATCCTTTACTGTGCGGGCATTTAACCACCTGAAGTCAGTACATAGGCGCAAGTCCCCATTCTTTTTCCATACCAGCACCAATGGTGAGGCATACTCGCTGCTGGATTTTCTGACGATTTGCTATTCCTCCATATCATCCAGTGTTTCCCTGAGTTTTTGGTAATGAGCTGGAGACAGCCTACGATAAGGTAATCGAAATGGGCGGTCATCAGTCAGCCGTATGCGATGGCAGAACTCCTTTGCCTCGCCACAATCTAGGCTATGTCTAGAGAACACTGTGTCATACTTCCCAATTAAGTTGACAAGTTTATCTTTCCCAGAACTGTGAAACTGGACACTCCTCAACAGACAGGCCTTGAAGTCCAAGATTGCTCAGTGTACTGTTGCCATTACTACACACTGCCACCAACTGAACTCTTAGCTGTCAGACTGCCATGTGATCTGTCACATTGAGCCTTTGCCACATTCTGATAAGCTGCTTGCTGCTTGACATCATCAAAATCCTCCAAAGCAATGCAAGGGTACACATCCGCCACGTTAGCATTTCGTCTCAGGGTAACTGGCGATGTTGTTGGATTCACAAATTTTCACAGGGAGCCATCCATCCCCCCACAGAGGCGTAACTACTCTCCCCACTAGTATGTGTCGATTCACACAACGACACATGCTGGGCTCGACAACAACAGTACTGCCCACAGAGAGTTTTGTCTTTAGGGGTAGGCGGCCCCACACCAGATGCTCACTCATTGGTTGGAGCGTTACTGCTCTCTTCAACTTAATGGTGCCCACTTTATCTGGGATGGAGTCTCCTCTCCATCTCTCCAGATTTGACATCACACTGGCTAGAGGAACCTGGTGTACCCGCCACCCGCCAGTAGCTGTCATTTGATTTGAACTGTCTAATCAGAGACTTCAACATATTAGTGCACACAATGAGTTCATCAACCTGCCCATCAACAATAAGCACTGGGACTACATAACTGAAGCCATAAAGCTGAATTTTTAAGTCACACATGCCCACTGGGCTAGTTTGCTTCCCACCACAACCCACCAGGATGATGTCTGAAGGAGCTAGAAAGTTCCCCTCTACCACTCCTGCCTCCCTCAACCGAGGTACAAATCTGCACTGCACGCAGAGTAGTAGCCATGGACCCACTATCTAACATCCCCTTCAGCTCAACTTTATCCTGTACTAGCACGGTGGTGTAAAACAAACTGTCATTCTGAGTAACTCTCATTGTGTTCTGAAAAATTACTGTGTTGTTCTTGGGTACTGACTCACAAAAGTAAGAATAAACAGATTGGATATCATCATCAGTGGAGGAAAAATAAGAATGCCCCACATTGCCCTCCTCAGAACGGAGGCTTTCTAGTTTTCCTGAGACCTGCCAGTCTGTCCACATCCAGGGCTCTGTCGCTGCCCAGCCTCACTACAGTCAAAGCTCATGTGGCCCGGAGAGAAGCACTTGAAGCACAGCTGGTGCATCTGACAGTGAGCTTTGGTCCAGTGATTAGTGCTTCCACAGACAGCGCACTCACGCTGACGTTTGTGGAACTGTTTACGGGGCCCTCTACATTTAACATTTTTAAGTCATTTAACAGACGCTCTTATCCAGAGCGACTTAAAGTTAGCGCATACATTACTTATTTTTTTTTTTCATACCCCCCATGGGAATCGAACCCACAACCCTGGCGTTGCAAACGCCATGCTCTACGAACTGAGCTACATCCCCTGCCAGCCATTCCCTCCCCTACCCTAGACGACGCTGGGCCAATTGTGCACCGCCCCATGGGTCTCCCGGCTACGACAGAGCCTGGATTCGAACCAGGATCTCTAGTGGCACAGCCTTAGACCACTGTGCCACTCACAGACTGAGTATTGCTGAGTATTGCTGACCAGAGCCTTCTCTAACAAAGTCAAAACTTTCTTTAATGTCCCACCCTCAGATACAGATGGTGCCTGGTCTGGTTCACGCCACATTGAGAAAAAGATGACACATTAGGTATTTTCACAGGACTCACTCCCTCCTGAGGGCAGTCAAAAACGGCAGCCACCTGCTGTGAAAGTTGTGTTCTACATGCTTTACGTTCCCTTAACAGTTCATCCAACCGATCCTGTACCTCACTGGCTGTCCAGTCACGAATGGGTTTGCTCTTGAACACTTGGGCCAACTCTTTATCAGGACAGTTGCGTACAAACATGACTGCCAACTCTGAGCACTGATTGGGTAAGGTCCTGCCCTCACTCACAAGGTACTGTTCGGCTGCCTCTGCAGCTTTGTTAAGCCTAATCCAGAAATCTATTGGACATTCATTAGCATATGGTTTGATTGAATAGAAATCAGCTAATGGCATACCTGAGCAGACAGTATCCCCAAAGTGTTGCTTGAAAACACTGAACACCGCCTTAACATCTGTGACAACAAGGTTGTTACGCATCCAGACTTTGGTCACATCCCGTGCCCTCCCCATGAGCCTAGACATCACCTCCCCAACATTCCCAGACCCAGTGTAACCCCTCTTCTCTAGGTAGACTCCCATTAACTCCTCCCACTCCAGGACAGAGTACTTATCTGAGCCATCACCCCTAAAAAGAGGTGGAGCACTAACATCTGACTTCACAACCAGATTCAGCTTGGACGCATCAATAAAGGTTGACCCACACTGCTCAGGCAGGGGAAACTGCTGGGGTTGGTGAGGGGGACGGGGAGGAGAAAGACTAGAAACCCCAGGCTGCAGTAAACTCGCTCTGATAGATTCTGCTATCTCTGAACCAATCTGCTTAATAAGGTCACTAAGCTGACTCGGAGGCGTCCCATTATCACCGAGTACTGTGGATGATGGTACATCAAAAGACAGAGGTGGGATACCCTGGTCAGGTGGAATAAACAGCCTACCCCTCCCAGTGCTTGCAAACTCAGGACTAGCAAACGCTCTACTCCCAGGAGCTGACTGTACAATTGGTGTAAATGGAAGGACACCCCTCCCTCTACCCACACTAAAATCCCCAGCATAACACATCTTATGGACTAAAGAATCTTCCATGGCTCAACAGAGCACTAAAATACAATGTAATTTAGTGCATTCAAAGACCCCCCCAAAAAATTATGGCAATAAACAAATTCATTCAAAACATACAAATAAGCACGAATACCTGTATCTAATGAATTTGCTACATTCACTTTCACTGTTTACAGTATATATTAACTTACAGTAAACCATCAACAAATTCGCATGCGCAGGTCCTGCACCTCATCCACATGCACAGCTCCGGCGGTCGGCTTGAGCTGACCAGTCGGCAGGTCACTGCACCAGTTTGTAGCGTGGTTCGTTCTGCGTTGTGTACTTTTAATTAGGACACTGCCACAACTGGAATTCTGACGGTTGGATAATTTTTATTCGACCTGCACACGAAGAGACAACACACAATATGTTAGCTCTTGGTGCAGCCACAGCTCTCGGGCATCTTGCTAGTTGAAGGTCAGGCAAAAGAGAACAGGTGCTGCATGCACACATTCAGTGCCTAACAACACACTATACAATACAAGTAAAATGATATACAACATAATTCTGACAAAATAAAAGACATTCCTGCACACGAAGAGACAACACACAATAGCTTAGCCCTTGGTGCAGCCACAGCTCTCGGGCACCTGCGTGAGCACATAGAAACTCACTCAAACACTGCCCCAAATACTCCCGTAACAAACCTATAGTTGCGTAACAGCACTTTGTGTAACTTTACCATAGTTTTATATTAACAAATTACGGCGCCAAGGACAACATAACTTGCTAGTTGAAGGTCAGGCAAAAGAGAACAATAAGAGGGTACATAAATACAGATAACCCGCGATGGACCAAACCAAAATATAGAAAACTTTTACAATTAGGTGTATTTACAATATAGATAGATAAAAATGTTTGTACACCAAAAAATAACATTAGCTATGCAGCTGTAATTAAATAAAGAAACCACATTGAATTATTATTATTATTATTATTATTATTATTATTATTATTATTATTATTATTATTATTATTATTAACATAACCCCTCTTGACATGGCCTACTTGAACTGTCCTTGTGTGCAATTTGGTTCATAATATAGGGGAACAACATCACACTACTACACATTTATTCAAGTTATACCTTTATTGTCATTCATGCTCTTGTTTTTAACTGAGTAGTTTTGCAAAAGTGTAACCTGCGCTGCTTTCTGCCATAACGACTCCTGACTACTCTTCGATCCCGGTAACTCTGACCAGCCTTCTGCCTTGCTACAACGTATTTTGGATTTCCCTTGAACTGTACTTCTGCTGCCTTGTTTCATCCGCCCCGTTGTGTCTGTGTTTTCCCCCCCAGGATTTCTGGACCACCCACCCACCGGCGTCATAGGACGCATCGCTGCCACTGGGGGGGGGCACAGAACCAGCACATTGGACGGAATCCCTGTTATTCCCAGTAACCTCTGGAGCCTTCACTCACTCCCTACTTCCCTTTTCCCTTAAGTTTTAATAAACTTTCTGGTGTGACGCAATTGTGGTCCTCTGGTCGTCTGTCTGAACCGTGACAGTACGATCTGACCATCATGGACTCAGCGCACACTTCCCCCCGACATGGAAACCGACGAACCTGAGCAACCCACCGCCATGCTACGCCTGGAACACACTGAGAGAGGGCTAGCCCGCATGAGCGGCGCGACATCACCTCTCTGCTTCAGGTCGGCCACCAACAGCATCAGCAGTTCCAGCAGCACACAGCAGCAGTTCCAGCAGCAGCAACAACAACTCGCCATGATCATCCAACTCCTCACCAACCTACCCCAGCCAGTCTGCCCACCAGCCCTGCCCCCGAGTTACCTGCCCCGGTCATTGCAGCCGCTGCTCCGGAACCCAAGATTGGAAACCCCGAGCGGTTCAACGGCGATTCAACCCAGGTCCGGCATTCCTGACTAGCTGCCGACTTCAGTTCTCCTTGCAGCCAAGGACCTTCGCCACGGAGGGGGCTAAAGTTGGGTATGCCATCACTCACCTGACGGGCCGAGCTCGACTCTGGGGAACAGCAGAGTTCGAACGTCCAACCCCCCGCATGTGCAACCTTCGACCTGTTTGCTGAGGAGATGCTGAAGGTGTTTGACCTGGATTCACCAACCGCAGAGGCGTCTCGTGAACTGTTCAGTATTCGACAAGGCAGACGTACAGTCGCAGACCATTCCATCGACTTCCGAACCCTGGCAAGACGAAGTTCTTGGAACACACCATCGTTGGTGGACGCGTTCTTCCATAGCTTGGCTGACTATATCAAGGACGAGTTGGTCTCCCATGAACTGCCTTCCACTCTTGATGAAGCCATCGCACTGACTGTCCGGATCGACAGAAGGATACAGACCCGTCGTCGTGAGAGGGGGCGCCAAGGTCCACCAACTACCGGCATTCGGAGAGATCCGACTGGGCTCCTGTCATCTACTGCCACTCACCCAAGTCAGCTTGATCAGTCTGAGCCTATGGAGATTGGGCGAGCCTCTCTCACTCCTGCAGAGCGCCAGCGCCGCCTCTCTGACTCAACTCACACCCTGGCTGCTCTGGTGGATTCTGGCGCCGAAGCCAACATAATGGACATCAAGCTGGCACGCCAACTGGGACTGGAGACCTCCGTTTGACACCTCCTATTCCTGCCCGGGCACTACTGACGGACACTTACTCGGATCGGTCACTCATGTCACGGCCCGGTCTCGATGGGTCTGTCCGGAAACCATCAAGAAACTATCCAGTTTCACCTGCTCCCCTCTCCAGGCCAACCCCTCATCCTGGGTTACCCATGGCTCCGCCGGCACAACCCTCAGCTCGACTGGGTGACCGGGGTGATCAGGGAGTGGGGAGAGGACTGCCACCGAACCTGCCTGCTTGCTGCCGCACTACCCCCTCGGCCAGTACCCTACTAACTCCGCTCCTGACCTCTCCAATGTCCCAGAATGCTACCATGGTCTCAGAGAAGTGTTTAACAAAGCAAGAGCCACATCTCTGCCCCCTCACCGACCGTACGACTGTGCCATCGACCTCCTCCCTGGAACAGCCCCTCCAAAGGGCCGTCTCTTTATTCGTTGTCTGCTCCTGAAAAGAAAGTCCATGGAGGACTACATCAATGACTCTCTGTCCGCAGGATTAATCCGTTCATCTTCATCTCCTGCTGGTGCTGGCTTCTTCTTTGTGGGGAAGAGGGACGGATCTCTTCGCCCCTGCATCGACTACAGGGGACTCAACGACATCACAGTGAAGAAACCGTTACCCTCTGCCTCTGCTCACCTCTGCTTTTGAGTTGCTCCAGGGAGCCACTGTTTTTACCAAGTTGGATCTCAGAAACGCTTACCACCTAGTGCGGATCCGGGAGGGAGATGAATGGAAAACCGCATTCAATACACCAACAGGCCACTACGAGTATCTGGTTATGCCTTTTGGCCTCACCAATGCTCCTGCTGTGTTCCAGGCTCTAGTGAATGATGTACTGCGGGACATGTTAAACAAGTTTGTCTTCGTTTACCTGGATGACATCTTAATCTACTCCAGAAACCTGTCTGAACACACCCGCCATGTCCAGCAAGTCCTTCATCGTCTTCTGGAGAATTCCCTCTACGCCAAGGCAAGAGAAATGTGAGTTTCACGTCAAGACAGTGGCCTTCCTGGGGTACATAGTGGCAGAGGGAAGTATCCAAATGGATCCTGCCAAAGTATCAGCAGTCACTTCATGGCCAGTTCCGGAGAACAGAAAGAAGCTGCAACAGTTTCTGGGGTTTGCTAACTTCTATAGAAAGTTTATCCGGAACTACAGTACCGTTGCTGCCCCTCTCACTGCTCTAACCAGCACCAAGCAACCCTTCACCTGGACCCCAGCAGCCGACAAAGCCTTCAGTACCCTCAAGGTAAGGTTCACCTCCGCTCCCATCCTCCAGATGCCTGATGTGGACCGGCAATTCATTGTGTGGAGGTGGACGCCTCGGATGTGGGAGTTGGTGCTGTGATTTCTCAGTGGGCTGCGGAGGATAGGAAGCTCCATCCCTGTGCCTTTTTCTCACGTCGTTGTCCCCCTCTGAGTGCAATTACGACATAGGGAACCGAGAGCTGCTGGCTGTGAAGCTTGCCTTGGAGGAGTGGCGTCACTGGCTGGAGGGGTCCACCATTCCATTTCTCGTTTGGACCGATCATAAGAAACTTGGAGTACATCCGCACGGCCAAACGGTTGAACTCCAGGCAGTCCCGCTGGGCCCTGTTCTTCACCAGGTTTAATTTCACTCTGTCATACCGGCCTGGATCACGCAACACCAAGCCAGACGCCCTCTCCCGTCAATTCCAGAAGGATGACACCCCCCCTCCAAGGATCCTGTGTCGATTCTGCCAAGTCCCTGCATCGTAGCAGCTCTGACCTGGGCTGTTGAGGAACAGGTGCTGGAAGCTCTCCGTAACCAGCCAGGTCCCAGCACTTGCCCAGCTGACCGCCTTTTTGTCCCCGAACTCCCCGAAAACCTGAGGTCCCAGGTCGTTCAGTGGGGACATGACTCCCGCCTAGCTTGTCACCCTGGCTCCACCCGCACTTACAACCTGCTCGCCCAGAGGTTCTGGTGGCCCTCTCTGAGAAAGGATGTACGGGAATTCGTCCAAGCCTGCCCCATCTGCAACCAACACAAGTCGTCCTGCCAGCCCCCAGCCGGATTGCTGCAGCCCCTGCCTGTGCCCAGACGTCCCTGGTCTCACATCGCCCTTGACTTTGTCACGGGGCTGCCCCCTTCAAGTGGCATGACCGTCATTCTCACCATAGTTGACCGATTCAGCAAGATGGCACACTTCATTCCCCTCCCCAAGCTCCCAACCGCCAAGGGAGACCGCCCAGGTGGTCCTGGAACACGTCTTCCGGATCCACGGACTGCCAAAGGATGTAGTTTCTGACCGTGGTCCACACAATTCTCCTCCGCTTTTTGGAAGGAGTTCTGTCACCTGCTGGGAGCCACAGTCAGTCTGACTTCCGGATTCCATCCCCAATCCAATGGGCAGTCAGAGCGGGCAAATCAGGAGCTCGAGAAGGCACTGCGATGCATGACTTCACGCAACCCCCACTCCTGGTCGCAGCAATTGACATGGGTGGAGTACGCACACAATTCTCTGACCTGCTCTGCCATCGGTATGTCCCCCTTTCCAATGTGTTTATGGATACCAGCCTCCTCTATTTGCCAGCCAGGAAGGGGAGGTTACTTGCCCATCTGCACTTGCTTTTGCCCGTCGATGTCGCCGCACCTGGTCACAAGCCCGAGCCACACTCCTCAGATCCGTTGCCAGCTACACTACCGGGGCCAACCGTCGGAGAATTCCTGCTCCCCACCTACCATGTTGGTCAAAGGGTGTGGTTGTCATCGAAGAAGAACCTGCCACTCAGGGTGGAGTCGCAAAAGCTGGCACCTCGGTTTCATTGGCCATTTCCCTATCATAAGAGTGATTAGCCCAACTGCTGTCCGGCTCCAACTGCCTAATTCCATGAGTGGTGCACCCCACTTTCCATGTGTCTAAGATTAAGCCCATTCATGAGAGTCCGCTGGTCCCTGCTGCCCGCCTTGTCCTCCTCCTCCACAGCTCGTCGATGGTGGGTCTGGTTTTACACCGTCCGCCGCCTGCTTCGGTCCAGACGGAGGGGTAGGGTCTCCAGTACCTCATTGACTGGGAGGGCTATGGACCTGAGGAGAGGACCTGGGTGCCAGCTAGTCGGATTGTGGATAGGACTCTCATCACCGCCTTCCACCAACGGCATCCTGATCAAACCTGCAATCCGTAGGGGCCGCCCCAGAGGGGTCCCTAACCGTCCTGCCCCGCTCGGCTTCCTGTCCTGTTGTGCCTGATCCTGTCTCGGGACCTGTCCCATCTCCCGACCACGGCCCTCCGGCTTCCTCCGAGGATGAGGACGTTTCACAAATTGTTCGGCACCGTTCGGAGGAGTTCTAGCCCTCCTCCGGCTCCCCTCCTCCCGCCCGGCGTGGTGTTGCTCTGGGACTTTCTTCTGGGGCCGTCCCTTGGGGGGGGGGTTCTGTCATGAGCCTCTCACTCCACCGGGTTACCACCTTAATTGTTTCCACTATCTTCCACTCTGCTCACCACTCTCTCTACTCAGCCTAACTAGCTCCACCTGTCCCTGCTCTGCTCTGCTCTAATTACTCTGCCAGCTGCGCTGCATTTACCCACTAACCTCTCCCAGTATTTAAAGCCCTGTCTTTTCAGCTCTCCTTTGTCAGATCGTCTGCAAAGCTCAAAGCTCACACCCGGACCTGTTTGCTGCTCGCGCTTCTGGCTCACTCACCCTTGTTTTGTGACCCCGGACCTGCCTGATTCTTGGATACTCTTCTGCCCCAGGAAAAACCAGACCTGCTTTCTGCCATAACCGACTCCTGACTACTCTCTTCGATCCCGGTAACTCTGACCAGCCTTCTGCCTTGCTACAACGTATTTTGGATTTTCAGCCTTGTTGTGTAAGTCCCTTGAACTGCTTGCCTGCCTTGTTTACATTTCTCCCATCTGCTTGTTTCCTCCCCCCCCCAGTCTCTTCGTATTTTCCCCTCTCATCTCCTTCAGGTCCCCTGTGTTTGTTCTGTGTCTTCACTATCCCCGCCACCGTGTGTCTGTGTTTCCCCCCCCCAGGACCTTTATAGGACCACCCACCACCGGCGTCATAGGACGCATACGCTGCCACTGGGGGGGCACAGACCCAGCACATTGGACGGGAATCCTGTTATTCCCAGTAACCTCTGGAGCCTTCACTCACTCCCTACTTCCCTTTTCCCTTAAGTTTTTAATAAACTTTCTGGTGTGACGCAATTGTGGTCCTCTGGTCGTTCTGTCTGAACCGTGACAATAACGTGCTTAAGAGGACCCCTGACACGCACAACAGGATAACACAACAACCACATTTCAATTGACAATCATTGATTTAAATGGATGTGGTCAATAGATTTGTATAGGCATATATACTAATTTTAATTTAACTTGTAAGCCAAGGATGGATTAGTAGGTCTATGCAACATGCACCTGGATAACCGCGTCATGAATCGGAACGGGCTCCAACGTCCTCATATACACATTATGACAAAATAAAGAGCTTAATCTTTCACGAAATAAAGACATAGAAGAAAACAGGTTCTAGAAACTCAGTTTCTCCATGGAAATAGAATGTAAACATGTATATTGCGCCAAACATAACCAAATATCGCCTACAACTCAATTCTCAGCGCAGCATATTGGAACGACTCCACAGGCATTGATCATTCGCGACTTTAAGTAATTCTGTTATCTCTAGAGCATCCCGTATATCTATAGCGCTGCATTTCGTCCCCCCTCTGACCATGGATAGGGTTGGGAGCATTCCTGAGTTCACTTATGGTCCCACTAAGGTAATCTTAGGAGATATTCATTTTAGCATACTGTAAATGCCTGTGCATAATGTACCTAATAAAGCATAATTATTTTAATTATCTTCAAAGAATTCTGTAGAAGCAGCCCTTTATTTTCAGACTCTGCAGGCCTGCTGGGAGAAGTATATTACAATAAACAGGTAAGATTCATCCCAAAAACAAAAACAGTACCAAAGAAAAAAATAGATAGATTTAATCCCAAAACAAGAGTTTTCTTTCAAGACAGTTTAGAGAAGATGGTCATAAGAGTTTTTTAATATCACTTGCAATTGTGAGACATGAGCAGTTGTGAAATGTTGCGAGAGGCCCTTCTGAAAGCACATTATATGGGTCTTTAGTGGCACGGTCTCACACCTTACCTCATCTTGCAGAAGAAGCTCATGGTCCACTATCTGCTGCTCCAGAGTCGAGGCCAGGTCTCGCCCCATGTCACCATGGAGCACATGAGCGACTGGCTGGTGTCTCAGGGCAAAAAAATCCCTTAGGGAGAGGTGAGTACCACGTCAGCTCTCACCTTCACTGCCATTCTCTGTCACCAGCAGCACTCCAGGAGGTGTGGGGTAAAATAACAACAAAAAAAAGGAAGCCAGGAAAGTTGAAATGCTTTGTGTTTTATTTGAAGGGTGTGGAAGGAAACCCTGGAGGAGGGGAACGAACTCGCTCGTCTGGTAAGAGAATGAGAGTTAGAGACTTAGACTATCAGTCAGTGAGCTCTTTTCTAGCCTTTCAACAACTAGTTAGTACAGCCGAATATATCTGTTGTGAAATTACACTAATGGGACTTCCTGTTTCCTACGGCAGACATGGGAAGTAAACACCTGCCTAAAAATGATTGACATGGAGCACAAGGCTGTCTGCAAAGCTCCGCCGCTCTATGCACCCCACCTCACCAGCTGGCGCTGGACATGTGAGTTCCATGTACTCTGCCCTGTAATACGGCTTGCTCCATTCATCTACACATCTGGAGCTATGCAGAATAGACTAGGGCAACTGTTTTTCTTGTGGAAAATTGCACAACCTTGTTTAACTTTTCTCTGCTGCTTTTTGGTGATAGTTCAGGCGACCCTATGAGGTCCAACAGCATCTGGAGATGAAGAGCTGTGGAGGAGCATTCTGGAAAAAGCTGTCCCAATGAGCTTTTGAAAATAATATCGCCAAAAGTAAAGGACGGTGGGATAGTCATTTTTACGGGGGCATTTTTTTTGCGATGAGTGAAGGGGTTTTTGTTGTGAAATAGAACCATTAGTTTTAAACTTTGGTTTGGAGAGCTAATGTGAGTTAGAAGGAGTTTTACGGTTAACTAATCCTGGGTTTTTTGTAGTGCCAAAAATTTCTAAGCGACCTCCGAGAGTAGTGATTTAGTTGGGCGGGGGGGCAAGCAGCTTTCGATTGAAGAGCATGCATTAAGTTTTATAGCTTTTAAGAGCATTTGGAGGATCGGAAGGAGTGTTTTTAGGCATTGAAGATCTTTTTGGAGGTTTTTTAAACACAGTTTCCAAATAAAGGGCCATATGTATACAAAATGGTGTCGTTGCTTTAGGGGTGGATCTGAGAGTCAACAGTAGCAAGAAGCGACATCATTGATATACACAGAGGACAGAGTCGGCCGAGAATTGAACCCTGTGGCACCCCCATTAGAGACTGCCATAGGTCCAGACAAACAGGCCCTCACGATTTGACTCATTGAACTCTATCTGCAGAAGTAATAGTTTGAACCTGGCCGAAGGAAGTCATTTGAGAAACAACAAGGCTATTTGGTCTGCCAATAAGAATGCGGTGATTGTGACAGAGTCGAAAGCCCTTGGCCAGGTGGATTAAGACTGCTGCACAGTACTGTCCCTTTTATCGATCGCAAGGTTATAATACACATTAGGACCTTGAGATTGGTGAGGCTTGCACAATGACAGCTCGTGAAACCAGATTGCCATATGCGGAGAAGGTACGGTTGGTCCCGAAATGGCTCGGTGAGTCTGTTTGTAAACTTGGCTTTCAAAATACTTCCCGTAAGGGACAGGGCAGGATGATGTAGGTTTGTAACAGTTTGGATGTAGAGTGTCACCCCCTTTGAAGAGTGGGGGGGAGGTGGATGGGGGATGCTGCGGCAGCTTTTCCAAATCTCTGGGGATCTTCAGAAGATACGAAAGAGAGTTTGAACAGGCTAGTAACAGTGGTTTGCTACAATTTCTGCGTCCTAATTTGAAAGAAAGGCGTCTAGGATTGTCTAGCCCCAGACTGAGTTTGTAGGGGTCCAATTTTGCAGCTCTTTTTCACGAACATCAGCTATCTGACTTTCAGTAAAAGGAGAATGCCGGGGGGGGTGGGGGGGGGCATCGCGGCCAAAGTTGCCGCGGAGGGTGCAACGAGCTGGTGGCTGGGGTAGGGGTAGCCAGTTGGGAAAGCATGGCCAGCAGTAGCCAAATGCCTTATTGATAATTCGCGATTATATTAGATCTTATCGGTGTGACAGTTTTTCCCTAGCCTCAGTGCAGTGGGTAGCTGGGGAGGAGGTGCTCTTATTATTCTCCATGGACTTTACAGTGAGTGTCCCAAAACTTTTTGAGTTAGTGCTACATGATGCAATTTTCTGTTGAAAAAAAGCCTAGCCTTTTGCTGTTCTAACCTGATTGTGTATATTTGTATCCTGACTTCCCTGCAAACGTTGGCATTACTCGTGGGTGCTGTTCGATGCTAATCAGTACGCCACAGGATGTTTTGTGTGCTGGTCAAGGGCAGTCAAGTCTGGGGGTGAAGCAGCGGCTATATCTGTTCGTACTTCCGAAGTGTTTGAATGGGGCATTCTTTATTAAGATGAGAGGAACGCACTTTTAACAAACAACCAGGCCTCCTCTACTGACTGAATGAGAGTCACACTACAATTGACTTGAGGATCAGAGCAGGAAGGCTGACTGGCTAGCCCTGAAGGCCCTCTGGCCTCCACCTCTCGTGTGGGTTAATCTAAGCCAAGAGGTTGTATGGGTTTTTCTGTCTCTCTCCTGGTGTGCAATCACTATCACTATGACCGTCTTGGCTCAGCATACACTCTCTATTCCTGCCTCAAAGGAGCAGGTGTGATGCATTCCAGGGTAAAAAAACTCTTCCTCTTCCTGGATCTAACCCATCTTCTGGCCTGTGGAGTTCGATTTGAGGTCACTCGTTCTCTCCTCCCAGGCGTGTTTGGATAGTTTCTCCTCCTCTGTGTCGTTGTGTATTTTCTACATTGTAGAATAATAGTGAAGAAATCAAAACTATTAAATAAAACACATATGGCATCATGAAGTAACCAAAAAGCGATGCTCAACACATAATCAAATATATATTGAGATTTGAGATTCTTCAAAGTACCAACATTTGACTTTGATTCACAGCTGTTCGTACATACAGAATAATCGAAATGTTTCTGAGACATGTTTAGCTTTCACTCTCCCCCGGTTAAGAGGGGAATAAGGTAACCTCAGAGGTTACATTCAAGGATGACTTTATTGACACCACACGGATGAAATGGACATGGCAAGGTAGTGGAATGATAGTGGTCCACTGTCATGGACAGTATAACAGGTGGTAATGAAATATACACACAAAACTGATAGCACAAGTTAGAGCAACAACGCTATTAAACAAGGAAGGGGCCTGTATTCAAATGGCATAATGCTACCTGCGGAGTCTCTACACAACACAGTAAACACAGAGATGCATATTACACATAGCACTGGTCAGTAACTATAGAGAACAACAAGCAAGAATGATTAACATGTTACAAAACTCACTTGTGTCCATGTACACTATCCGCAACTGTATCTCTGTGGCATTCAAATTGGAGAAGAGGGGAAGAGCATCGATAAATGCAATGTGTTCATTGTCCGTAGCTTATGCACTGCCCATAGACCATAACGCCACTCGCCACATTGGAGCATTCACAAACATTGAAAATCAGGCCACAGCTCGCCCATTACGCTGCTTTACAAGTGGTTCTGAAGTCGTAGAGGCCAGTTAGAAAGTACTGCCAAATTCTCCTAAAGCCAGCGCCTTGGCTTATGGTTGAGAAATAAGCACATAAAACGTATCTGGCAACAGCTCTGGTGAACTATTCATGCAGTCCTAAGCCAATTGCACGCTAGCTCAAAACTTGCAACATCTTTGCATTGTGTTGTGGTGACAAAAACTGCACATTGTTAGAGTGCTCATTTTATTGTCCTCGATCAACAAGGTGCCACCTGTGTAATTATTCAATGCTGTTAATCATCTTCTTGATATGCCATATTTGATCAGGATGGATGGATTATCTTGCAAATGGAGATAATGCTCGCTTACAGGGATGTAAAACACATTTGTGTACACAATGTGAGAGAAATAAGCTTTTGTGTGTCGCTGGAATGGAACATTATCTGGGATTTTTATATTTCCAGCTCATGAAAAACATGGAACAAACACTTTACTATGTTGCGTTTATCATTTTTGTTCAGTGTAGTTAATTAGGTTGGGGAGATTGGGGGATCATGTCTGTGGCTAGCTAAAGCCAACATCATGGTTAGTAGGTATGACAGAGAAAAGAAATAACAACAGACACATTTAAACATCACAAATCTGAGGGGGCAAGTGACCCTGTGCCACATTTGGGACAAGCATGACGTCTCTGCTATCAACCACATCATTCTGTCTCCGGTGAATATTCAAAAACAGACACATTCATTTCAGGTCTGGTACTAGGTCCCTAACATTATAGATCAGGGATGGACCAATCCAAGTCATTCGTGGGGTCGGATAAGTGGTGTCACACTTTTTTCCCCATCCCTAGCAAACACAAGATGAATTAAAACTATATTGCATTCTAAACTTGAAAACCCATGAGTACTTGATTATTAGAGTTGAAACGTGTTAGCTGTGGCTGGCGAAAAAAAGTGTTAACAAACACCAATCAGTCCCGAGGACTGGAGTTGCCCATCCCTTGATATAGATGCGCTGTTTTGCACGCATCGAGGGATGTGGTGGACAGTGGAGACAATGGAGAGCCCACAGAACAACAGCTTTGTCCTTTTAGAAAGTCGTCATAACTCCTTAAATAAAATATGATATGTATGCAAGAAATGCAGAGCCACTTCCAAAAAAACATAATTGACAGAGTCTAGTATCTAGTAATCTAATCAATTAGTATTTCAACCCTTTTTTTTTTGTTTTGTTATAGCAAGCCGATATTAAGACTCATGGAGTAAAAAATTGCTTACAAGTCACATAATCAGTTAGAGGGACTCACTAATGTGTGCACTAATAGTTGATTTTTTTGAACAACTACATAATCTCTGTACCCCACACAGCAATTATCTATTAGGTCCCTCAGTCCGAGCAGGTGAATTTCAACACTAGATTCAACCATCGACGATACAGGGAGGTTGTCCAATGCCTCGCAAAGAAGCGCGGCAACCTTTTGGTAGATGTGGTACAAATACAAGCAGACATTGAATAGTTCCGTTGAGCATGGTCGAAGGTATTAATTTACGCTTTGGATGGTGTTTATCAAATACACCCAGTCACCACACAAAATACAAGGTGTCCCAGTCCTAACTCAGCTGCCAGAGAGGAAGGGAAACGCTCAGGGATTTTCACCATGAGGCACATGGTGACTTTAAAACAGTTAGAAAGTTTAATGCTTTGATAGGAGAGAAACTGAGGATGAATCATCACAATTGTAGTTACTCAAAAATACTACCTAATTGACAGAGTATGCAAAATCACTAACTGTAAGTCGCTCTGGATAAGAGCGTCCTGCTAACTGTACTAAAATGTACATTGTAAAATAAGAAACCTGTACATGCATTGTGTTTGCAATAAGGG
Source organism: Coregonus suidteri (assembly GCA_036851935.1). Lineage (NCBI taxonomy): Eukaryota > Metazoa > Chordata > Actinopteri > Salmoniformes > Salmonidae > Coregonus > Coregonus suidteri. The sequence continues at coordinate 34,858,361 of CM072220.1, read as the reverse complement.
CACTAAAGGTAACACTGCAAATAATGTGGGCAAAGAAATGAAACTTTATGCCCTGAAATACAAAGCGGTATGTTTGGGTGTTCAAATCCAACACAAACACATCACTGAGTACCACTCTTCATATTTCCAAAGCATGTTTTGTGGCTTCGCATCATGTTATGCGGTATCCATGTCAATGGAAAGGACTAGATTACTTTGTTAGAGGTAAAAAATACATGGGCATAGAGCCTAAGTACAGGCAGATTCCTAGAGGAGAAACCTGGTTCAGTCTGCTTTCGCCAAACAGACACTGGGAGACAAATTCCATCTTCAGCAGGACTAATAACATAAACACACAAGGCCCAAATATTCACTGCAGGTTGCTACCAAGTACGACATTGAATGTTTCTGAGTTGCCTTAGTTACAGGTTTTGGACTTAATTCGGGCTTGAAAACCTATGGCAAAAAAAAATGGCTGTCAATATATATGTATGGATGCATATCTATTTTACAATACCAGTTGTGCAAAGCTCCTTGGAGCTTTTACAAGGTAAGAACACAGCTTTAAATCGCTCAAGGGGTGGGAATACTTATGTACATGAGATATTTCTGTATGTAATTTTCCAATACATTTTGCAGAAATTTCGCAAAAGCGTGTTGTCAATTTGTCATTATGGGGTATTGTGTGTAGCTGCTGTTGAGAGAAAAATAGTATAATTGGAATCCATTTTGCATTCAGGCTGTGGAATAAGTTAAGGGGTACTGAATACTTCTTGAATGCCACTATATACCTGCAAGAAAGTGATATAAATAAGTGACTGTTTGAAAGGGGTCATATAAAACATTGCCTTATTTATATTTTACATATAAACATAAAGTTAATTCTGTCTGAAATAGTCATGCTATAAATGGGCGTCGTTTCTCAGACCAAAATTTCCATTGGCTGGCTCAAACAAAAGCAATCTGATCATGCTCAGTCAAAAACACAGCTATAGGGAATGCCTATACATTGTCCAACTCTCCTTCCACACATTGATTTCATCTTTATTCAGAAAAAGAAACCAACTTAAAATGAAGTGTTGTTTCAGGTGTCTTGTTGCAGGTTGTGCAAATGTTCAAAAAGAGTGTGAGAGAAAAAAGCATTAATTAACTTGTGTGTGTGGTGTCAAGTGTGGATGGTCCTCCTATGTATGCAAAAATAGCCAAGATTGGATATTTCAGCACAATGGACAGCAGCGACATTGGGATAGCGAGATCTGTAAATTCAGCAACACATTGACACTGGATAGCGCTGTCTGTCTCAGGTGAAGTAACGGCATTGGGAAAATCCCATCTAATGGGAAACGAGGCATAGGAGGCAAAAAGACTGACAGGAGAAGGGGACTCCCACAGAACTCTGGCTTAACTGTTTCTGCCACATTCATTTCAATGTTACATTTTTCGATTTGTAAATAAAGGGAAAACACATCTGCAAATAAATGTAAACTGACTTTCTAACTACACTGTACAGGCTTGTAGTGTGTACTGTGCGTCATAGGTACAACTGCACAAGCAATTTGCTTCTCAAATCCTTCTCAAATGTCTGTTAATGTGAGAAATAAAATGAAAAACAACTCTAGACTAATAACAATGCATACTGTCACGAATATTACTATTCCCCAACAAGACAACGAAGTGATGGTCTTTACCCGCCATGGAGACTTATAAAGGCTACTTCCCCCCCACAAAAGTTCCCACGCTGAGCGATGTTGTTTACTACATCATTAATGCATATACATCAAGTCATACCTTTATTGTCATTTCATGCTCTTATTTTTTTTAACCGAGTAGTAGTTTTGCAAAACTGCTAACCTGCGTCAATTCAGAGCTATGAAATATTGAAATAATGTGCTTAAAGGGACCACACCCCGTCGCTATGGGCGGGCCATAGCGGGGCCGGGCCCCCACAGAAAAAAAAATGCTTGGCACAACCCCCCACTTGAGGCACAGATCTCTTAAAAAGTGAGGTGGAACTTTCTGAGGTGGAAGTTGGGAGAGTTATATTTCAGTGAAACGTAAGTGAAGGAGGCCCCGCTCCTCTCGCGCTTTCCCCGATGTTTAGTTCATATTCATTCCGATCTCCTTTGCATTATTGTAGCCATTTTCTGTAGCCTGTAAAACTTATGCGTCCTGTCTATCCCTGTTCTCTCCTCTCCGCACAAGGCTTTACAAACGCCTCAACACCGCGTGGCTGCTGCCACTCTAAACCTGGTGGTCCCTGCGCGCATGACCCACGTGGTGAGTTCCAGGTCTCCGGCCAGCATACTGGAACTGCCGTTCTGCGGCCAACAAGGCAGAGTTCATCTCAGCTATGCTACCCTCCGGTCCCTCGAACTCTTTGCGCTGACGGAAACATGGAATTACCACTGGAAAAACATGCTACTCCTACTGCTCTCTCCTCGTCTGACCATGTGTTTCTTGCATACCCGGAGAGCATCTGGTCAGCGGGGGTGTGGCACAGGAATCCTCATCTCTCCCAATTGGGACATTCTCTCTTTTTCCCCTGACCCATCTGTCTATCTCCTCATTTGAATTCCATTGCTGTCACAGTCACTAGCCCAATTCAAGCATTAATCATCCTTATCATTATCGCCCCTCCAGGTTCCCTTGGAGAGTTCATCAATGAGCTGACATCCTTGATAAGTTCCTTTCCTGAGGATGGCTCACCCTCACAGTTCTGGGTGACTTTAACCTCCCTACGTCAACCTTTGACGCATTTCTCTCTGCCTTCTTCTTTCCACTCCTCCTACTCATTTTGACCTCACCCTCTCACCGTCCCCCCCTACTCACACAGCAGACAATACGCTTGGACCTCATCTTTACTAGATGCTGTTCTTCTTACTAATCTCACTGCAACTCCCCTCCATGTCTCTGACCACTTACTTTGTATCCTTTCTCTCTCGCTCTCCTCCAAACACTACTCACATTCTTGCCCCTCTCACTCATGGTAATGCGCCGTTCGCAACCTTCGCTCTCTCTCTCCCGCTACTCTCTCCTCCTCCATCCTATCATCTCTTCCCTCTGCTCAATCCTTCTCCCTCCAATCCTCCTGATTCTGCCTCCTCAACCCTCCTCTCCTCCCTTTCTGCTCCTTTGACTCTCTATGTCCCCTATCCTCCCCGGCCGGCTCGGTCCTCCCCTCCTGCTCCGTGGCCATGACGACTTATTGCGAGCTCACAGAACAGGGCTCCGGGCAGCCTCCGAGCGGAAATGGAGGAAAACTAGACTCCCTGCAGGGTTGGGCATCTTTTCACTCCCTCCTCTCTACATTTTCTTCACTCCTGTTTCTGCTGCTAAAGCCACTTTCTACCACTCCTAATTTCCAAGCATCTGCCTCTAACCCTAGGAAGCTCTTTACCACCTTCACCTCCCTGCTCTGAATCCATTTTGAAAAAGGAAGGTTGACGAAATCCGATCCCGAGTTTGTTTAAGTCAAATGACACTGCTGGTCCTGCTCACACTGCCCTACCCTATGCTTTGACTTCATCTCCCCCTCTCTCTCCAGATGAAATCTTTCGACTTTTGGACGGCCACGTCCGGCCGCCCTACAAACCTGCCCGCTTGACCCTATCCCCTCCTCTCTTCTCCAGACCATTTCCGGAGACCTTCTCCCTTACCTCACGCTCGGCTCATCAACTCATCTTGACCGCTGGCTATGTCCCTTCTGTCCTTCAAGAGAGCGAGAGTTGCACGCCCTTCTCAAAAAACCTACACTCGATCCCTCCGATGTCAACAACTACAGTCCAGTATCCCTTCTTTCTTTTCCTCTCCAAAACTCTGGAGCGTGCCGTTCTTTAGCCAACTCTCTTGCTATCTCTCTCAAGATGACCATTCTTGATCCAAACCAGTCCAGGTTTTCAAGACTGGTCATTTCAACTGTAGACTGCTCTTCGTCTCGTGTCACGGGAGGCTCTCCGCACTGCCAAAGCTAACTCTCTCTATCCTCTGCTCTTGTCCTTCTAGACCTGTTCTGGCTGCTTTGATACTGTGAACGATCAGATCCCCTCTCCACCCTCATCCGAGTTGGGCATCCTCCGGCGCGGCTCACTCTTGGATTGCGTCCTAACCTGACCAGGTCACTCTTACCAAGTGTGGTGTGGCGAGAATCTGTCTCCGCACCACGTGCTCTCACCACTGGTGTTCCCCAGGGCTCAGTTCTAGGCCCTCTTCTATTCTCGCTAATACACCAAGTCACTTGGCTCTGTCATATCCTCACATGGCACTCTCCTATCATTGCTTAAGCAGACGAAAAAAAAAACTAATCTTCTCCCTTCCCCCTTCTGATAACCAGGTTGCAATCGCATCTCTGCATGTCTGGCAGACATATCAGTGTGGATGACGGATCACCACCTCAAGCTGAACCTCCCGGGGAAGGACTGCCTGTTCCATGATTCTCGCACATCACGGTTTTGACAACTCCGTCTGTGTCCTCTCCCAGAGTGCAAAAAGCCTTGGCGTGACCCTGGACAAACACCCTGTCGTTCTCCGCTAACATCAAGGCGGCCGGTGACCAGAATCCTGTAGGTTCATGCTCTACTACATTCGGAGAGTAACGACCCTGCTTTACACAGGAAGCGGCACAGGTCCTAATCCAGGCACTTGTCATCTCCCGTCTGGATTACTGCAACTCGCTGTTGGCTGGCTGCTCCCTGTGCTGTGCCATTAATCCCCTACAACTCATCCAGATGCCGCAGCCCGTCTGGTGTTCAACCTTCCCAAGTTCTCTCACATCACCCCACTCCTCCGCACACTCCACTGGCTTCCAGTTGAAGCTCTATAAAAATTCTGGCTACAAGACCATGGTGCTTTGCCTACGGAGCTGTGAAGGCACCTCCGTACCTTCAGGCTCTGATCAGTCCCCTACACCCAAACGAGTTTGTGGCATTGCGTTCATCACCCCTGGCCTGCTGGCCCCCCTACCATCTGCGGAAGCACAGTTCCCGCTCAGCCCAGTCAAAACTGTTCGCTGCTCTGGCACCCCAATGGTGGAACAAGCTCCCTCACGATTGCCAAGACGGCGGAGTCACTCACCACCTTCCGGAGACACTTGAAACCCCACCTCTCTCTTAAGGAATACCTGGGATAGGATAAAGCAATCCTTCTACTCCCCCTTACCCACCCCACAAAAAAATTGTTTTGTAAAGTGGTTATCCACTGGCTGTAGGTGAATGCACCAATTGTGTAAGTCGCTACTGGATAAGGGCGTCTGGCTAAATGACGTAAATGTAAATGTAAAAATATATATATATATATATATCTATATATATATATTATAATAGTTGCTAATTTTGTGTTGCATTAATGTTGCATTCTTTATCATTAAAACATTAAAAATATAAAGAAACAATGGTGTGATTTTGTTTGATTGATGGGAAACTACACTGCAACAGCCTATCACGGCCTTAATAAAAATAAAGTTAGGCTACGTACGTGACGTAGCCTACGTCAGTGTAGCCGCTCAACAGTTTACCGCGCATTTTTTGAAAGCTGGTATGAGTTTTCGCGGGCTTACTCGCTTCAGTTCGTCATATATATCCGTAAGTGGTTGAAAAGCCCACCAACAGTCTCCTCTGCCAAATTGGATACGACACCGACGCCTCCTGATGTTGTAGTTGGGGAAGGAGACCCTGGGACGACAGTCTGAGCCTGATGCTAGTAGCTCCGTGGAGTCGGGGGGGGGGGGGGCAGCCTTTTGGGCCACAACTGCCTGTTGAATCAGTGGGTATGATGTGGACCTCGGCATGGACCAACCCAAACAGGTTGTGTTGAGGAAATATTCCAGTCAAAATGTTTGGTTAAAAAAAAACGATCATTTTCCTCTAGCTGGTATTTGAACAGGGACTGGCTTGAGTACTCGGTGGAAAAGTTCCGTACTCCGCATTTTGTTATGCGTGCAGGAAATTCAAATCTGTATCAACAGCGCTTCTGACTGCGTGAAGACATGCGCGCAGAAAACGAGTTTTCTGCACTGTGGGATCTCTGCGCTCCTCCAGCATCGGCCACCGAGGCTGCTGTGCCGGTGACCGACCCTGGTCCAAGCAAGAGAAGACGCACAATTAATGAGAACCTCCGCGGATTTGCAGTTGAAGAAACAGTTGGTCAGCCACAAAGTGACATAGATGAAAAGACTGAGTTCATGAGATTTGTTTTACAGTGTTGTCGATGCTGTGCAAGGAGAGATGAATGCGTGTTTTGGAGGAGCGCAGTAGCGAGCTCATTGGCGCACTGGCTGCTTTGAACCCAGAGGCCGAGGATAATTTCCTGGACCCATCAAAGTTGAATTCCTCTCCTGGTATTAGCTGGAACTGATGTGGTTGAATCTGAATATACTGTGGCTCGTTAGTGCCTGGTGAAGAAATGACTGACACCCCGGTACCCCCCGAGATGGAAAATGGACAATAGCCAACATCCTCAGCACATTCAAACTGTGCACTCCAGGCTATGTCGACTGTTTTCACGAACAGCCTACACACTTGCCCTAACCTTAGGAGCTTCCACAGCAATGTGTGAAAACTCATTTTCCACGCTCAAAAGCGTCTTTCTCAGAGCATCGGCGCAGTATGCTGCACTGACGCAAGGCCCAGCTGATTCAGCTTGCTTTTGAAAAGGACCTCACTCACAGTTTAAAGTCCTAGTGGAAGGATACTTTGATGAGGAGGTTCTGCTCGGAGAAACACCGCCTCCCGCTGTACTGACAGGAGGGACTGGAGAGACAGCGCTTGGCCTCCACTCAAAGTACCGGTAGGTTCAAAGTCTCTGTGTGTGTGTGTGTCTCATGGCAATGCATATCCCTCTGTTGACTGCTTTAAAATGCAATGTTTTGAGAGATGCTTCTGGTGTTACATCTAATATGTTGTATAGTCAAGTGTTTTATGGATATTCATAATATTGCTTCTATGTAATGTGGTGTAGGCTATAGGCTACCTGGTCATATTGCTTTTGGTTATGTTTAATGTGATGATTAGGTGTTGCGCAAATAGAGTATACGATTATTATAAATATATGTACTGTAGCTAATAATAATTGTGCCCTGCCCTCCCATGCATTTTCATATGCCCCCCTTAAGACTGAGGTCTGGCCGGGTCTGAAGAGGACCCCTGACACGCACAAACAGGAAAACACCAACAACCACATTTTTCAATTGAAAATCATTGATTTAAATGGATGTGGTCAATAGATTTGTATAGGCATATATACTCATTTAATTTAACTTGTAAGCCAAGGATGGATTAGTAGGTCTATGCAACATGCACCTGGATACCGCGTCATGAATCGGAACGGGCTCCAACGTCCTCATATACACATTATGACAAAATAAAGAGCTTAATCTTTCACGAAATAAAGACATAGAAGAAAACAGGTTCTAGAAACTCAGTTTTCTCCATGCAATAGAATGTAAACATGTATATTGCGCCAACATAACCAAATATCGCCTACAACTCAATTCTCAGCGCAAGCATATTGGACGACTCCACAGGCATTGATCATTCGCGCGACTTTAAGTAATTCCTGTTTATCTCTAGAGCATCCCGTATATACTATAGCGCTGGCATTTCGTCCCCCTCTGACCATGGATAGGGTTGGGAGCATTCCTGAGTTCACTTATGGTCCCACTAAGGTAATCTTAGGAGATATTCCTTTTAGCATACTATAAATGCCTGTGCATAATGTACCTAATAAAGCATAATTATTTTAATTATCTTCAAAGGAATTCTGTAGAAGCAGCCTTTATTTTCAGACTCTGCAGGCCTGCTGGGAGGAAGTATATTACAAATACCAGGTAAGATTCATCCAACAAAAACAGTAACCAAATAAAAAAATAGATAGATAGATTTTAATCCAAAACAAGAGTTTTCTTTCAAGACAGTTTAGAGAAGATGTCATAAGACTTTTTAATATCACTTGCAAATTGTGAGACATGAGCAGTTGTGAAATGTTGCGAGAGGCTCTTCTGAAAGCACATTATATGGTCTTTAGTGGCACGGTCTCACACCTTACCTCATCTATTGCTCCCAGAGGTCGAGAAGGTCTCGCCCCCATGGGGTCCACTATCTGCTGCTCCAGAGTCGAGGCCAGGTCTCGCCCCATGTCACCATGGAGCACTCTATGAGCGACTGGCTGTGTGTCTCAGGGCAAAAAATCGAACCGCCCTTAGGAGAGGTGAGTACCACGTCAGCTCTCACCTTCACTGCCATTCTCTGTCACCAGCAGCACTCCAGGAGGTGTGGTTACATGTGAGTTCCATGTACTGCCCTGTATACGGCTTGCTCCATTCATCTACACATCTGGAGCTATGCAGAAAGAAACTAGGGCAGTGTTTTCTGTGTGAACATTGTGCACATGGTTTAGCTTTCTCTGCTGCTCTTTTTGTTGATTTCAGCGACCCTAAGGTCCACAGCATCGTGGATGAGAGCTGTGAGGAGCATTCTGGAAAAGCTGTCCAATGAGCCCTGTAGCAACCTGCTCAGCCCATCCCAGGTGGTGGTGGAGCTGGTGCCCAGGATCCTCCGGGCCCTGTGGCTTCAGCCAGAGGAAGGCCATTCAGATCACCCCATCCTCCTAAGCGGGATGGCTGTGAGTATGGTGGTGGCCGTAGGGGAGAAGCTCTCCAGCATGTTGAAGGCCTCTTCTCCTCACACCCCTTTCTCCCGGGCCTGCGGCTTTTGACTCTGTGAGGTCGATCCTCGGGAGAATCAGCCAGTCCTTCTCCCTGGATGACATCAATACCCCCTTTTTTTTTTATGAGCTCTGTCTGTGCCTTTGTGTTTCGGGTGACGAGGTGAAGAGCTACTTCCAGCCTAACTGCAGACACCCTGCCAGTTCCCCCTGTCCTAGTGGTGGCCGTCTCCGCCACACTACCAGCTGACATCCAAGCATGTGAGTAGCACTCATAGAGAGCACTCTGACAGATGCCCTTTTGTCATGGCATCCTGGTGCCTTTATGTAGTAGTAAAGCCAATCAGGATTTTAATTGTCACCCCTAACACAGATGCAGACCAAGCTTCTTCCCACCTGGAGGTTGTGGAATCCCCCATACACAAGAGGCATTCCCAGGGGGGCTTCTTCCCACCCGGAGGTTATGGACATCACCCCTAACAACAGAGAAAGACCCGGCTTCTGTCCCACCTGGAGGTTGAGGGAATCACCCCTAACACAGAGTTTTACACAGCTTCTCCCCACCTAGAGGTTGTTGACATCACCCGTAGCAGAAGAGGCAGACCCGGATTCTTCACCCCACATAGTGGTAATGGACATCACCCCTAACACAGAGGCACACCCAGATTATTCCCACCTGATGGTTTTGGACATCACCCTTAACCAGAGTCAGTCCCGTCATCTTCCCACCTAGTGGTTTGGACAATCACCCTTAAAACAGAGGCACACCCGGCTTCTTCTCACCTGGAGGTTGTGGACATCACCCCTAACACAGAGGCAGACTCAGCTTCTTCTCACCTGGAGGTTGTGGACATCCCCCTAACACACAGATTCAGAACCCGGTATCTTACCACCCTGGATGTTGAGGACATCACCCTAACACAGAGGCAGACCCAACTTCTTCTCACCTAGAGGTTGTGGACATCACCCCTAACAAAGAGGCTCACCTGGCTTCTTCCACCTGGAGGTTGTGGACATCACCCCTAACAAAGAGGCAGGACACGGCTTCTTTCCACCTAGAGGTTGTGGACATCACCCCTAAACACAGAGGCAGACTCGGCTTCTTCTCACCTGGAGGTTGTGGACATCACCCCTAATACAGAGACAGACTCGGCTCTTCTTCTCACCTGGAGGTTTGTGGACATCACCCCTAACACAGAGGCAGACCCGGCTTCTTTCCACCTAGAGGTTGTGGACATCACCCTAACACAGAGGCAGACCTGGCTTCTTCCCACCTGGAGGTTGTTTACAAAAGCCGTAGCACAGAGGCAGACCCGGTATCTTACCACCTGGAGGTTGACGACATCACCCCTAACACAGAGGCAGACCCGGCTTCTTCTCACCTGGAGGTGTTGGACCTCACCCCTAACAAAGAGGGCAAACCCATCTTCTTCCCACCGTAAGGTTGTGGACATCACCCCTAATACAGAGGTAGACCCGGCTTCTTCTCACCTGAGGTTGTGGAAATCACCCCTAACAAGTGGCAGTAAACCCGTCTCTTCCCACTTGGAGATTTGTGTTCGTCACACCTAACACAGAGGCAGAACCCGTCTCTTCCCACTTGGAAGTTGTGGACATCACCCCTTACACAGAGGCAGACCCGGCTTCTACCCACCTGAAGGTTGTGGACATCACCCCTAACACAGATGCAGACCCAGCTTGTTCTCAGCTGGAGGTTTTGGACCTCACCCCTAACACAGATGCATATCCGGCTTCTTCACTCTTGGAGGTTGTGGACGTCACACCTGAAGAAAAAGCCTCTCATGGTGGCCGTCTCCGCCACTCTGCCATCTGACATCAAAGCAGGTTGAGCAAGACTTATAGAAAGCACTCTGACAGGTGCCATTTGTCCATGAAAAACATGTAAAGTGTCCATGTTTTCATGAGCTGAAATAAAATATCAAATTCAACTGGCCAGTGTGTTTAGAACCTTCGGATTGCATTTATTTTACATTCCTGTCCCGCTTTTGTCCCTTTCCAGAGGGATGTTGCTGTGGTCACCCTGGACGTCACCCCACACGTCACCAAGGACGTGACCCTAGATGTTCCATGCAGGGCGGAGGAAAGGGGCAGTCCGGCGTTTTTTTTTGCAGGCTTTGGAGGGGCAGTGTGCTGCTGCGGCCTGCCACAAGGAAGAGGAGGAACAATATTAATTATTCATTAGACCAGTCAAAACAGGATTGAACCATTAAAATTATTTTTTTTGCATTATAGTTGCCTTCAATTCTGATTTTCTTCTGTTTAATTCTTTAATTAATTTCAGAACATTTCTCTAAACTTTGTGGAGTACGTTGTGTAAATAAGTGGGAAACATCCCAATCCCAATTTTAATTGCTTTTAATAATTTACTTATTACATTTTTTTTTAAATGTGTTATTTGACAAAAAAAGTGGAGGGCGCTCAACCAACTTTGAGTCGAGGTGCAACCAAAAACCTTAATCATAATATAAAAGGAAAAGCGCAACTCTTTCTCACTATTAAAAATGCATTGTTTTTATTTAAGCAAGGTTAAAAAGATTAACGTTTTGGCCTAGTCTATGACCATATGCAAGTTGTGTTTTGCCCAGTAAAATGGGAGCCAGACTCACCCTGGTTCTTGAGGGTTGCAGACACTGAATAATTATCATTTGAAATAAAATGGCACTTTTCAAGTCTTGACTAATATCTTTAATGAATATGAATTAAACATTTTGTTTTATTTTTTTATTTCAACTTTATATAACCAGGTAGGCCAGTTGAGAACAAGTTCTCATTTACAACTGCGACCTGGCCAAGATATAAAGCAAAGCAGTGCGATAAAAAACAACAACAACACAGAGTTACACATGAGATAAACCAAAAACATACAGTCAATAACACAATAGAAAAAAATCTATATACAGTGTTTGCAAATGTAATAAGTTATGGAGGTAAGGCAATACATTTAGTATTAAACACTGGAGTGATAGATGTGCAGAAGATGATGTTCAAGTAGAGATACTGGGGTGCAAATTAGCAAAATAAATAACAATATGGGGATGAGGTAGTTGGGTGGGCTAATTACAGATGGGCTGTGTACAGGTGCAGTGATCGGTAAGCTGCTCTGACAACTGATGCTTAAAGTTAGTGAGGGAGATAAGAGTCTCCAGCTTCAGAGATTTTTGCAGTTCTTTCCAGTCATTAGCAGGAGAGAACTGGAAGGAAATGGTGGCCAAAGGAGGTGTGATATACCTGCAGGAGCGCATACCACGGGTGGGTGTTGCTATGGTGACCAATGACTTCAGATAAGGGGGGATAGATGACCTGAGCCAGTGGATTGGCGACAAATATGTAGTGAGGGCCAACCAACGAAAGCGTACAGGTCACAATGGTAGGTAGTATATTGGGCTTTGTTGACAAAATGGATGGCACTGTGATAGACTACATCCAATTAGCTGAGTAGAGTGTTGGAGGCTATTTTGTAAATAATATCGCCGAAGTCAAGGATCGGTAGGGATAGTCAGTTTACGAGGGCATGTTTGGCAGCATGAGTGAAGGAGGCTTTGTTGTGAAATAAGAAGCCACTTCTAGATTTAACTTTGGATTGGAGATGCGTAATGTGTGAGTCTAGAAGGAGAATTTACGGTCTAACTAGACACCTAGGTATTTGTAGTTGTCCATATATTCTAAGTCAGACCTGCCGAGAGTAGTGATTCTAGTTGGGCGGGCGGGTGCAAGCAGCGTTCGATTGAAGAGCATGCATTAAGTTTTAATAGCGTTTAAGAGCAGTTGGAGGATACGGAAGGAGTGTTGTATGTAGGGGGTGTAACGATTCGTTTTAACAACGATTCGATTTGTATCACGATTCGTGGTTGTCGATACGATTCAAGGACGATATTGGTTCATTTAGAACGATACAATCCGAAACGATTCAGTGACTTGAAATCGATTCAGTAACCTTTTAGCCAAAAAATTCAACCAGTGTGACTGAAATAAATACCTGGTAACCAGTTGCATTTTAATGGCTGGCAATAGTCTGATATTTTTAACAGTGTTTCACGCCTCCATGCAGACCATCTGGTATTATGAAACTTACCCATACCTACGTTGACAGCAGCCCCGTCTGTGCACACAGCGACCAACTTTGTCCAGTCATCCAAGCCTGTGTCCTGGAAAAGTCTCACAAGTCCGTCTGTTATGGCCTGTGCGGTTCGGTCAGCACCCAATTCAATCAGTCCAACAAAGTCCGAAGTAAACTCTCCGTTGCTGGACACAGACACAATGTAAACTATTTCCTGCTCAGTTTTTTGTGATGTCCTCAGATCCATCAAAAAGCATTCAGTAAAGGAACATCCTCAGAATAGGAAGACATGGGACGTGCGTGTTTTTAGCTTTATAGAAAGAGAAAAAATATTAAACAGAGCTTGCCGCTGTTCTTCATTCAGCTTGTCTGGCAAGTGTGGGCGACTGGACATTTTATTCTCGGCTAGCTTTTAGCAATGGCTTGCGCCACATTCGTGTGCTCCTTGCTCTTTTCATGTTTGTCAAATAAAGGATGGTTGAAATTCTTTGAGCCTTTATAAAATGCACCTGTTTTGTCTGCTAGATGTGGATTTGAGCGGCAAATCTTGCACCACATTTCAGTGCGCTCATCGTTAGCTTCAAGCCACTGCACATCTTGGAGCCACTTTTCCGAAAAAAGTATTTTCTTCGGCTCTGGCTCCAGTTGGCGTTTCTTTGTAGGTGGCGAAACGCCAAAGAAGCTGTAATGTCTGTTGCTTTTTGGACATCCCTGACAGTAGTTGACAAGCAACATGTCATGTGTAAGGTTAGATGAGAAGATCGGTCAAGTACGCAAAGGCGCGTAGTAACACAAGTGGCATTACGCATTCCTGATTTTTGTCGCGCTTGTGTATCTGCGTACCAGTTATGTGCACCCCTGCATATAAAGTCTGACGTGCTTAAATCCAATGGGTTATTTCCTAGTATCGATACAATCGATTTATTACATTTTAAAACGATGTTAGATCGATATATGTTGTCCAAAAGGCCAACTCGCCGAGCACAGATCGATGTAGTTGGATCATATGAATATAAATCGATACATCGATGTAGTAGATGGATCGTTACACCCCTAGTTGTATGGCATTGAAGATCATTTGGAGGTTTGTTAACACAGTGTCCAATGAAGGGCCATATGTATTCAAAATGGTGTCGTCTGCGTAGTGGTGGATCTGAGAGTCACCAGTAGCAAGAGCGACATCATTGATATACACAGAGGACCGAGTCAGCCGAGAATTGAACCCTGTGGCACCCCCATAGAGACTGCCAGAGGTCCAGACAACAGGCCCTCCGATTTGACTCATTGAACTATATCTGAGAAGTAGTAGTTGAACCAGGCGAGGCAGTCATTTGAGAAACCAAGGCTATTTGTCTGCCAATAAGAATGCGGTGATTGACAGAGTCGAAAGCCTTGGCCAGGTCGATGAAGAATGCTGCACAGTACTGTCTTTTATCGATCGCGGTTATAATATCATTTAGGACCTTGAGCTTGGCTGAGGTGCACCCATGACCAGCTCGGAAACCAGATTGCATAGCGGAGAAGGTACGGTGGGATTCGAAATGGTCGGTGATCTGTTTGTTAACTTGGCTTTCAAATACTTTCGAAAGACAGGGCAGGATGGATGTAGGTTTGTAACAGTTTGGATGTAGAGTGTCACCCCCTTTGAAGAGGGGGATGACTGCGGCAGCTTTCCAATCTCTGGGGATCTCAGAAGATACGAAAGAGAGTTTGAACAGGCTAGTAAAAAGGGGTTGCTACAATTTCTGCGTCTAATTTTAGAAAGAAAGGGTCTAGATTGTCTAGCCCAGCTGATTTGTAGGGGTCCAGATTTTGCAGCTCTTTCAGAACATCAGCTATCTGAATTTCAGTAAAGGAGAAGCCGGGGGGGTGGGGGGGGCATGGGCAAGTTGCAGCGGAGGGTGCAGAGCTGGTGGCTGGGGTAGGGGTAGCCAGTTGGAAAGCATGGCCAGCCGTAGCAAAATGCTTATTGAAATTCTCGATTATAGTAGATTTATCGGTGGTGACAGTGTTTCCTAGCCTCAGTGCAGTGGGTAGCTGGGAGGAGGTGCTCTTATTCTCCATGGACTTTACAGTGTCCCAAAACTTTTTGGAGTTAGTGCTACATGATGCAAATTTCTGTTTGAAAAAGCTAGCCTTTTGCTTTCCTAACTGATTGTGTATATTTGTTCCTGACTTCCCTGAAAAGTTGCATATCGCGGGGGCTGTTCGATGCTAATGCAGTACGCCACAGGATGTTTTTTGTGCTGGTCAAGGGCAGTCAAGTCTGGGGTGAACCAGGGGCTATATCTGTTCTTAGTTCCGAATGTTTTGAATGGGGCATGCTTATTTAAGATGGAGAGGAACGCACTTTTAAAAAACAACCAGGCATCCTCTACTGACGGAATGATGTCAACTACAATTGACTTGAGGATCAGAGCAGGAAGGCTGACTGGCTAGCCCTGAAGGCCCTCTGCCTCCACCTCTGTGTGGTTAATCTCAGCCAAGAGGTTGTATGGGTTTTCTGTCTCTCTCTGGGTGTGAATCACTATCACTATGACCTCTTGCTCAGCCTCCCCTCTCATTCCTTGCTCACAGGAGCAGGTGTGATGGCATCCAGGGTAACTCTTCCTCTCCTGTATCTAACCCATCTTTCTGGCTGTGAGTTCGATTGAGGTCACTCGTTCTCTCTCCCAGGGTGTTGGATAGTTTCTCCTCCTCTGTGTCTTGTGTATTTTCTACATTGTAGAATAATAGTGAAGAAATCAAAACTATTAAATAACACATATGGCATCATGAAGTAACCAAAAACGTGTAACACATATCAAAAATATATTTGAGATTTGAGATTCTTCAAAGTAGCCACCCTTTGACTTGATCACAGCTTTTTCACATACAGAATAATACGAAATGTTCTGAGACCAGGTTGCGCTTTCACCTCCCCCGGTAAGAGGGGAAATAAGGTAACCTCAGAGTTACATTCAAGGATACTTTATTGACACACACGGATGAAATGGGACATGGAAAGGTAGTGGAATGATAGTGGTCCTGTAATGGACAGATAACAGGGGTAATGAATATGCACAAAAACTGATAGCACAAGTAGAGCAACAACGCTATTAACAAAGGAAGGGCTGTATTAATGGCATAATGCTACCTGCGGAGTATTACACAACACAGTAAACACAGAGAGGCAACTTACAATAGGCAATGGTAGTAACTATAAAGAACAACAAGCAAGAATGATATACATGTTACAAACTGACTTTGTGCATGTACACTATCCCACGGTATCTCTGTGCATTCAAATTGTCATCGATAAAATGCAATTGTGTTCATTGTCCGTAGCTTATGCCTGCCCATACCATAACCCCACTGCCACCATGGAGCATTCACAACATTGACATCAGCCAACAGCTCGCCCATATGCTGCTTTACAAGTGGTCTGAAGTCGTGAGGCCAGTTAGAAGTACTGCCAAATTCTCTAAAGCCGCCTTGGCTTATGGTTGAGAAATAAACATAAACGTATCTGGCAACAGCTCTGGTGGACATTCCTGCAGTCCGTAAGCCAATTGCACGCTGCCTCAAAACTTGAAACATCTGTGCATTGTGTTGTGTGACAAAACTGCACATTTTAGAGTGGCCTTTTATTGTCCTCAGCACAAGGTGCACCTGTGTAATTATCATGCCGTTTAATCAGCTTCTTGATATGCCACATTTGTCAAGTGGATGGATTATCTTGGCAAAGGAGAAATGCTCGCTTACAGGGATGTAAACAAATTTGTGCACACAATTTGAGAGAAATATGCTTTTTGTGTGAACAAAATATTTCACACTTTTATTTCAGCTCATGAAACATGGGACCAGCTAAAGAATAGCTAAAGCCAACTTCATAGTTAGTATTATTACAGAGAAAAAAATAACAAGACAAATTTAAACATCACAAATCTGAGGGGGCAAGTGACCCTGTGCCCCCTTTGGGCGTGACGTCTCTGCTATCAACCACATCATTCTGTCTCTGTGAATATTCAAAACAGACACATTCATTCAGGTCTGTTACTGGTCCTACCATATAGATCAGGGATGGACAATTCCTGTCCTTATGGGCGGAGTGGTGTCACACTTTTTCCGCACACTCTAGGAGCTCAGATGCAATCATTTAATAACATAATAACCAACGTTTCGACAGACAAGCTGTCTTCATCAGGGTATCCTGACATTGGTTTATCAGGTTATTAAATTATCTCTTCTGAGCTCCTAGAGTGTGCGGCTCTCCTTTTCTTTTTCAAGTGTTCTACTCCGATAGCCAGCGCCTCACCTAAATAGGTGTGCGTTTCTTTCGCCTCCATATTAATCTGGTACTGGTCCTACCATATAGATCAGGGATGGACAATTCCAGTCCTTGGGGGTCGGAGTGGTGTCACACTTTTTCCCCATCCCTAGAAAACACAGCTGATTAAACGTATTGCATTCTAAACTGAAGCCCATGAGTATTTGATTATTAGAGTCAAATGTGTTAGCTGGGGCTGGGGAAAAAGTGTAACACCAATCAGGTCCCGAGGACTGGAGTTGCCCATCCCTGATATACAGTGGGGGAAAAAAGTATTTAGTTAGCCACCAATTGTGCAAGTTCTCCCACTTAAAAAGATGAGAGAGGCCTGTAATTTTCATCATAGGTACACGTCAACTATGACAGACAAAATGAGATTTTTTTTTCTCCAGAAAATCACATTGTAGGATTTTTTATGAATTTATTTGCTAATTATGGTGGAAAATAAGTATTTGGTCAATAACAAAAGTTTCTCAATACTTTGTTATATACCCTTTGTTGGCAATGACACAGGTCAAACATTTTCTGTAAGTCTTCACAAGGTTTTCACAC
Organism: Coregonus suidteri; assembly: GCA_036851935.1. Taxonomy (NCBI): domain Eukaryota; kingdom Metazoa; phylum Chordata; class Actinopteri; order Salmoniformes; family Salmonidae; genus Coregonus; species Coregonus suidteri. The sequence continues at coordinate 34,840,788 of CM072220.1, read as the reverse complement.
ACTGTTGCTGGTATTTTGGCCCATTCCTCCATGCAGATCTCCTCTAGAGCAGTGATGTTTTGGGGCTGTCGCTGGGCAACACAGACTTTCAACTCCCTCCAAAGATGTTCTATGGGGTTGAGATCTGGAGACTGGCTAGGCCACTCCAGGACCTTGAGATGCTTCTTACAGAGCCACTCCTTAGTTGCCCTGGCTGTGTGTTTCGGGTCGTTGTCATGCTGGAAGACCCAGCCACGACCCATCTTCAATGCTCGTACTGAGGGAAGGAGGTTGTTGGCCAAGATCTCGCGATACATGGCCCCTTCCATCCTCCCCTCAATACGGTGCAGTCGTCCTGTCCCCTTTGCAGAAAAGTATCCCCAAAGAATGATTTTTCCACCTCCATGCTTCACGGTTGGGATGGTGTTCTTGGGGTTGTACTCATCCTTCTTCTTCCTCCAAACACGGCGAGTGGAGTTTAGACCAAAAAGCTCTATTTTTGTCTCATCAGACCACATAACCTTCTCCCATTCCTCCTCTGGATCATCCAGATGGTCATTGGCAAACTTCAGACGGGCCTGGACATGCGCTGGCTTGAGCAGGGGGACCTTGCGTGCGCTGCAGGATTTTAATCCATGACGGCGCAGTGTGTTACTAATGGTTTTCTTTGAGACTGTGGTCCCAGCTCTCTTCAGGTCATTAACCAGGTCCTGCCGTGTAGTTCTGGGCTGATCCCTCACCTTCCTCATGATCATTGATTCCCCACGAGGTGAGATCTTGCATGGAGCCCCAGACCGAGGGTGATTGACCGTCATCTTGAACTTCTTCAATTTTCTAATAATTGCGCCAACAGTTGTTGCCTTCTCACCAAGCTGCTTGCCTATTGTCCTGTAGCCCATCCCAGCCTTGTGCAGGTCTACAATTTTAACCCTGATGTCCTTACACAGCTCTCTGGTCTTGGCCATTGTGGAGAGGTTGGAGTCTGTTTGATTGAGTGTGTGGACAGGTGTTTTTTATACAGGTAACGAGTTCAAACAGGAGAACAGGAGGGTTCTTAAAGAAAAACTAACAGGTCTGTGAGAGCCGGAATTCTTACTGGTTGGTAGGTGATCAAATACTTATGTCATGCAATAAAATGCAAATTAATTACTTAAAAATCATACAATGTGATTTTCTGGATTTTTGTTTTAGATTCCGTCTCTCACAGTTGAAGTGTACCTATGATAGAAATTACAGACCTCTACATGCTTTGTAAGTAGGAAAACCTGCAAAATCGGCAGTGTATCAAATACTTGTTCTCCCCACTGTAGATTTGAAGTATTGGGTGATATTGATATGGATGTTTAGAGTAGTAAATATCTATGTTGATAGGAAAGTACTTAATTGGTTATTATCATGGGGTTATGATATTTTCATGTAATCTGAATTTGGTTGAATTATTAAAGCAGGAATAGTTTAGGGATGTGATGATTTAACAGGGAGTGATAATAGAGTGTTATAATGTGTATGTTATATTTGAGGTATATTAGGAGGACAGGGTCGGAGTTGAACATTGTATATTTTAACAATCACGAGTTTTTATGAATTGGGTCTGAGATGTTAATCATTAGAATGGGTAATTGATAATCACATAGCATTGGATGCTATTATATTAAGATGAGGATGATATAGTAATTTGAATGCTGTTGAAGTTTTTTCAAAGTTTTTTTGTGGTAAGTCAATAGGAACATGGATGGCAAGCATTCTAGGTCCTCTAGTGGCCATAGTAATTATTGTAGCTTTAGTTATGGGATGTTGTATTCAAATTTTGGGGGGAATGGATTTTAAGATCGGTACAAACGATTATTAACATGCCTGTGATTACAGTTAGAGATGTGTCAGTTAATGTTAATGCAAGGAGAGAAAGGAATAATTCTTCTTCTTTGTCATCTTGTTCCAGTTTAGATTCCATTGATAATGTTGATTGAGGACAAGGAATGTTAAGTTGGAATTGTATGCCATGGAATTAAGATTTATAGGAAGAAGATGTGGACAGATGGCTATCTCAGTCGATCAGATAGATCCCCCAGGTGACCAGTGATAAGCTTGGGGGTCCTGACAGCGCATGGATGATGAAGACGGACGTTTTTGTTATTTTTATATTAATGTGTATAGATTATAGTATTCATGTTATTTCGTAATGAGTATGTATAATTGTTGTATATTGTTGATGTCATTATGTTAACAATTTATTTATACGTATGTTTTCTTGGTTGCATGGCTCAGAAAAAGGGGTCATTTTAAAAGGGGGGATGTCTATGTGGGATTTTTCCTTATGTATAAAAAATAAGGTTTTGACTACATAGATTATTAGCATGAATATATAGTAGTTAATTATGTGTTTATCTTTTACTCAGACTGAGTTATAGAGGTTTGAGAGGTTTGATATCGCATAAGATAGATGACTGAGAATTTATACCTTTGTTGATTAAATATATGGAGAATCAAGTTGGATTCAGGTATGAAAGGTTGAAGGGGTCAATTCTCAGTTATCTAGCATAATTTAGGATCTAGTCAGAGATATATGTACTACTGATTGGAGAATAATGTATTTTACATGAAGTTATATATGAACTTATGGGGGTTAAGTGATCTTACTTACCACAAGATAAGAAAAAAAAAGTGGATTGATATGTTTTTATGGTATAATGATGTCATGTCATAGTATCGTGGGGAACAGGTTAGAGTTACTAGATAAGTGGTTAGGAGACATAAAGTCTACATTCCATTATGTCAAAGGAGATTACTGATGTTTAGGATAGCATGAGTGATGATTAGGATAGTGACTTGTGGTAAAGAGTGATGAACATCAAAGACAGGGAGTGCCCATGGAGACTTGCCAGATGTATGCCAGGAAGAGGGTATAAAGGGTATATAAGGTAGAGTGTCTTCTTTGTTCAAGTTAGTTCGTAACACCAAGGGGCAAAGCTCTGGTCATTGTTGTAACAAACCCGGTACCGATCATTAAACATTTGCATTAACTGTCTACAAAGTGTCTAAGTATATCCTTGCATCCTTGATTCTTTGACACCCGAGAAACTCATCATAACATATGTATTAGTTACTATGTCACTACATCTGTAGTTCTGAAGATGCAGTTGATTACAATTGAAGGGACTTACATTTTCTCAGCCGGGATACCAGCCTGCACTCTGCACCGTGATCCACACTGTAGAAAAAACAACAACAACATGGTTATTACGTAACAAGGAACACGCATGAATACTCATGTGATAGAAAAGCTCCTCACACTACAAGGTCTTACTGTATGCATAATTTTTTCTTACTTCAGCTTCATCGGTTTGCATGTGGGATCCCCTTGACCAGCTGAAAGCAGTCGCCCTGCAGAGTCTCCTGGATGATTGTAGCTCAGGTCCAGCTCTCTCAGGTGGGAGGGGTTTGACCTCAGAGCTGAAGCCAGAGCAGCACAGCCCTCCTCTGTGACTTCACAGCCAGACAGTCTAAAGAGGGAGAGATACAACAGATGTGTAGGTTGGGGTAATGATCTACCATGTGGCATCTACACTACACATCTGTCCATGACACAAACATTACCAGACTTTGACAGACAATAATGATCACATAAATATTGTAAAGAATTTCTAATTCACAACATTGTTCTTCTTTAAACAGCTGTACTTACCCCAGCATCTGCAATTCACAGTTTGGATTCTTTAGTCCAGCACACAGCAGTGTAACACCGGAGTCCTGCAGATTGTTGTCTCTCAGCTCCAGTTGTTTCAGTTTTGAGTTGGATGCCCTCAGGACTGAGGCCAGATATGAACAGCAACCCTTTGTCAGACCACATTGACCCAGACTGCAGCATGGGTTAACAAGAGTATGTTAAGGATGCATCCATGACAATTACAGATACACACACACACACACAGACACACACACACACACACACACACACACACGCAGTGCATTCGGAGAGCATTCAGACCCTTCCCTTTTTCCACATTTTGTTAGGTTACAGCCTTATTCTAAAATTGATTAAATAAAAAAACGTTCCTCAATCTACACACAATATCCCATGATGACAAAGCAAAAACTGGATTTAGAAATGTTTGCAAATGTATAAAATAAAAAACAAATACTGTATTTACATAAAGATTCAGACCCTTTGATATGAGACTAAAAATTCAGCTCAGGTGCATCCTGTTTCTATTGATCATCCTTAAAATGTTTCTACAACTTGATTGGAGTCTACCTGTGGTAAAATTAAATTAATTGGACATGATTTGGAAAGCCATGTCAGAGCAAAAAACCAAGCCATGAGGTCGAAGGAATTGTCCGTAGAGCTCAGAGACAGTATTGTGTCAAGGCACAGATCTGGGGAAGGGTACCAAAACATTTCTGCAGCATTGAAGGTCCCCAAGAACACAGTGTCCTCCATCATACTTAAATGGAAGAAGTTTGGAACCACACCAGACTCTTCCTAGATTTCGCCGCCCGGCCAAACTGAGCAATTGGGGGAGAAGGGCCTTGGTCAGGGAGGTGACCAAGAACCCAGTCAAGAACCCAGTGGTCACTCTGACAGAGCTCTAGAGTTCCTCTGTTGAGATGGGAGAACCTTCCAGAAGGACAACCATCTCTGCAGCACTCCACCAATCAGGCTTTTATGGTAGAGTGGGCAGACAGAAGCCACTCCTCAGTAAAAGGCACAAGACAGCCCGCTTGCAGTTTGCCAAAAGGCACCTAGACTCTCAGACCATGGCACCATGGCACGGAAACCTGGCACCATCCCTACGGTGAAGCGTGGTAGTGGCAGCATCATGTTGTGGGGATTTATTTAGCGGCAGGGACTGGGAGACTAGTCAGGTTTGAGGGAAAGATGAACGGAGCAAAGTACAGAGAGATCCTTGATGAAAACCTGCTCCAGAGCACTCAGGACCTCAGACTGGGGCGAAGGTTCACCTTCCAAATGGAAGACCCTCTTTTACGCTGCTGCTACTCTCTGTTTATTATCTATTCATAGTCACTTTAATAACTCTACCTACATGTACATATTACCCCAATTACCTCGACTAACCGGTAACCCCCACACATTGACTCGGTACTGGTACCTTGTGTATATAGCCTCGCTATTGTTATTTTTACTGCTGCTCTTTAATTATTTGTTACTTTTTTTCATATTGTATTTCTTTATTATTTATTTTGGTATTCTGTCTTAAAACTGCATTGTTGGTTAAGGGCTTGTAAGTAAGCATTTCACTGTAAGGTCTACACCCGTTGTATTCGGCACATGTGACAAATACATTTTGGTTATTTGATTTGATTTGGTCTTCTACCAAATAGGGCCATCTTCTGTATACCACCCTGACCTTTTCACAACACAACTGATTGGCTCAAATGCATTAAGAAGGAAAGGAATTCCACAAATTAACTTTTAACAAGGCACACCTGTTATTTGAAATGCATTCCAGGTGACTACCTCATGAAGCTGGTTGAGAGAATGCCAAGAGTGTGCAAAGCTGTCATCAAGGTAAAGGGTGGCTATTTTAAGAATCTCAAATATAAAATATATTTTGATTTGTTTAACACTTTTTTGGTTACTACATGATTCCATATGTGTTATTTCATAGTTTTGATGTCTTCACTTTATTCTACAATGTAGAAAACTGTAAAAAAATAAAGAAAAACCCTGGGAATGAGTATGTGTGTCCAAACTTTTGACTGGTACTGTATATATAGACCAAAAAAAATTACAAAATGATATGGGCAAAAATTGAATAGCGATTTATTTAACCAAATGTGATTGCGATTTGATTTGTGATATACAACAGATCAAAACACTTGGGTGAACTTTTTCAATCATAGAAATATAATGATTTTTATTAAGAAGCAAAGTTTAAAGCAGCAACGTTCTTCTTTGGAGCAATCGGTTGACTGCATTTGAACTAAAAGTACAGCATGCAAACTTTTATCTAAAAGAGGGGAGGAGGAACTGCGCTGCTTGAGTGACAGGGGGGGTGAGGCTTTATGTGTGTGGGAAGCAGCAGCAAGAGGATAGAGGGAGAGAGACGACAAACAGAGTAAACTATAAAAAACGGACGTTACATGCAGCTGAGTGGCGTTTCAAAAATATTATGATATGGATATTGCACATGTCAATATTGTGGTTTCGATCTGAATGAGATTAATTGTGCAGCCTTAACTAATGTTGTCATGATACCATCATTTTGACTTCGATACCGATACCAGGTTAAGTATCACGATACTCGATACCATCACGATTCCACTTCCAAAAGAATAAGGCACATTAGCCAGTCACAGAATGGCACTTCCAGACAGATAAACTACTGCTCTGTTCAATCGTTGGGCATCTTTTGAGTCCAATATCATTACATTTGAAAATGTTTACATCAACATTTTCAGAGACAGCCCTGTATGCATTAACAAATCAATTATAAAGTCATACAATCAATTTTGACTTTGTTTTTTACCAATCTAATTACATATAACGGTAATCCTTTATCTGAATGGTAAATTCTATTGATAAACTGTGTGAATCAAGATGTAGCCTAGACCTATTCACAATACAGGTGAATGCATATTCAATAGGAGCGTGTGCATGCATTGAGTCATTGAGCATGTTTTGGCTGATGTCATGGGGCTACAGATGACAAACATCTGTTTCCCCTTTCATTTGGGACTTATTTTATTGTACTGATCAACAATATTTGCATAGGGGGGGCGCTAGAGAGCGTGCTATGGAGTAGACGTGCATTGCTAGAGCTCCGCTCAATTTTGAAACAAATTAATATTTATCTTAACCTCTCACAACCTATAACTTCAAACAAATATGACAAAGGGAAAAGGCAACAAAAAAGGGGCGCTAAACAAGATAATTGGAATGAGATAGACAACGAACCAATTTCAAACGTCGCCGACCCACGAGGAGCTAGCTGAAGAGGCTAGCTTCCAAGAGTTCCCCACAGATCCTACTCAAAGTGACATACTGGCTGCCATAAACGCACTAAGCAAGAAGGTGGACACAGGTTGGCTAATATCTCAAAGAGTATTGGGACTTTGGCCGAAACTGTGAAGGCAACTAAGGGAAGGGTGCACGAGGTTTAGCAGACGACAATCGATCACGAGGCCAGGCTACAGGACATAGAGAAACAGTGCGCAACGCTCAAAAATGACAACAAAACCCTGAAGGCCCGACTGGAAATGCTCGAGTCGCATTCAAGACGCGCCAGAACATCCGAATATGTGGGATCCAGGAGGACACGGAGAAAGGGAAACCCACTGAATTTGTCTCGGAGCTGATACCGGCATTGCTGGGGAGTGAACACTTCAAAACGGCCATCCTGATCGACCGCGCACACAGAGCACAGGCAACGAAGCCGGCCAAGGGCGGGCCACCAAGGGCCATTCATTGTAAGGCTGCACTATCCCCACACCAGGGATCTCATCCTCAAGCTGGCTAGTCAAAAGTTCCCCCTTAACTACAACGGAACCAGGGTGTCTTTCTACCCAGATCTTACCTTGGAGGTGAGGAACCAACGGAAAGAGTATGATGAGGTACGCAACAAATGCAGGGCGGCCAACATCCGATATGGATTCCTCTTCCCAGCCCGGTTTAAGGTGACAGTCGAGGGATCAACACGTACGTTTGACAACGCAAAAGAGGCAGATCTGTTCTTGACAAGCAAGCTCCCCGGCTGAGGATACAGAACGGCTGTGCCAGCAGGCTAAATGGCCAAATACAGGCCAGGAATGTGTGTGAATTGAAATTCCGGCCTATGTCTTTTTCGATCAGAAGATCAGAAATTGGGACTTATAGGATAGGTGAGATGGTGTGGCTAATATAGCATTGTTTGGCATGTCATGTTTTAGCGCCACTCACCCCCTAACATGAGAGTTAAGTTAAGTGTTATTTAATACTAGTTTATATGCGGAGCATCTATAGACGACGAGTTAGTTCAAGCTTTATGTCTAGACACCCTAACGTTTGTGAGTTAGCCAAGGAGTGCTTCGTTTGGGGAAGTCACTCAGTAAAGGGACGGGAGGGGGGTTGGGGTCTGTGTTTTTATGTTCACGTTATTTATTAGTACAGGTGGCATGACAAGCTCCCGCACGGCGGGACGTTTTTTCTTCTGGGTTTTTGTATGACAGCAGCAATTTGCTTTAAAATAAGAAATGCCACATAGTGACCGAGCACAGAGTAGATCAGGTGGAATAAAGATAGTCAGCTGGAACTGTAATGGATTAGGGCATGTCGTGAAACGAGCTAAGGTTTTTTCTCATCTTAAAATCACTGGGTGCTGACATAGTGCTTCTTCAAGAAACTCATATTAAACGCCCCGCGCAGGCCAAGCTACGAGTCGGCTGGATCGGTCAGATATACCAGTCTAACTTTGATGCAAAAGCGAGAGGGGTAGCAATCCTCGATAAGGAAAAACATTTCTTTTGTTTACTCAACCTCGATTTCAGATCCTAATGGTCGTTATATTATTGTGGCTGGTACACTGAATTCAAACCAATAACCTTGGTCAATTTATATGGACCCAACTTCGATGATCCATTATTTTTTCAAAGGGTATTAAGGCCATACCAAATATCTCGGATACAAGTGTTATTGTTGGAGGTGACTTTAACTGTACGTTAGACCCTATTTTAGATAAACAGCTATCAAGGTCACTTCAACAATCAAATGCCAGTGTCTGTCTAAATACATTGATGACAAACCTTAACATTGTCGATATTTGGAGACTGACGCACCCAACAGACAGGGATTATTCTTTCTTCTCATCAGTTCATAAATCATATTCCAGAATTGACTATTTTTTGTTGGACTCAAACTAATCTCAGCAGCTGAGTCGGTTACCTATCACCCCATTCTAATTACGGACCACTCTCCTCTGTCCATGGTGCTGAAACTCGACAATATGTCGACAGGACGGCGACCGTGGCGCTTAGACACATACCTGTTGAAAGATGAGGCTTTTTGTCAGTATTTGGAGGAGCAGATTGCCTTTTTCCTCAGTACTAACGACACGGGGGATGTTGACGACTCCACCCTTTGGGAATCTCTAAAGGCTGTGATTAGAGGTTACATTATTTTCTTATACATCAGAGAGGAAGAAACGTGCCAATACTAGGCTGAGAGAGAAATTGAAAGAGAGTTAGGGGAACAGGGAGAACGTTTTTAGGGACAAATTCCTCGTATACAGTCCTTGAGAAGATCACAAAGTTAAAGTATGAATACAATACCATCCTTTCGAAAGGTGGGCTCTTTACTTGCTAGAACGCAACAAAGTTATTTTGAACTGGGGGACAAACCACATAAATTATTAGCAAGACAGCTAAGGCATGTACAAGCATCTAGAGCTATTCACAAAATAAAAGACAAGAAGGGTAAAATAGTAACAGATCCGCAGGACATTAACAAATGCTTTGCACAGTTTTACTCAGAAGCTATACCAATCAAAATGCGATGCTACTGATCCACAAACTATGGAACGCTTTCTCGCTGATTGTGAACTTCCTAAACCTAGACAGGGGGGCAGCTGCCCGCACTCGATGCAGGGATAACCTTAGATGAAATTAACACAGCGATAGCACAATTTCCAAACAGCAAGGCCCCTGGGCCCGATGGATATGTAATAGAATTCTATAAGAAGTACTGCGCTAGTCTATCTCCACTTATGCTGCGAATGTTTCAACAATCCAAAGAAAATACCAAACTCCCGCAAACACTGTATGAGGCTACAATAGCCCTGATCTTGAAAAAAGATAGAGATTCCATGGAGATGTCGTCGTATCGCCCCGTGTCGTTACTCCCCATAGAAAACAAGGTGTTGACAAAGATATTGGCAAACCGATTGTAAAAAATATATTTCCGACATCATACACCCTGACCAGACAGGTTTTATCCCGGGCCGACATATATACTACAATTTGAGACGCCTTTTCAACGTAATGTATCATGATCATAAAGTTGAAGCAGTGGTAAATAGCTCTTGATGCAGAGAAGGCGTTTGATCAGATTGAGTGGAAGTATATGATGTCGGTTCTGGAGCATTTCGGATTTGGAAAGGAATTTATTAATTGGATAAGAATTATTTATGCACACCCAATGGCGTCCGTGGTGACCAATCAGGAAATGTCGCAGTCATTCCGCTGTTCAAGGGGTGCCGACAGGGGTGCCCTATTTCGCCTGCTCTCTTCGCTATAGCCATGGAACCCCTTGCTACGCGCATTCGGGCATGTGCCGATATAGCTTCTGTTAAAATAAAAGACACACAGCACAAAATTTCCCTATATGCAGACGATGTTTCTTTTGTTTTTGTCCAAAAGCCTAAAACGTCTATTCCACCATTACTTAACTTGATAAACCACATTCGGCTCCTTCTCTGGCTACAAGATAAACTGGCAAAAAAAGTGAGATGATGCCAATATCACGGCCTGTGGATATGCAATTTCTGCAATCTACCCCGCTTAGAACAGTGAGGGACAAGTTCACAAACCTTGGCATAGTAGTGACAGAGACCTTGACAGCTATTGAAAGTGAATTGGGACATGAAAAATATATCAGCTTAAACAAAATATAGATTTCTGGAAAACTCTGCCTATTTCCTTGGTTGGTCGTATAAACGCTATTAAAATGGTTGTCCTACCCAGGTTTCTTTACCTCTTCCAATGTCTACCCAATTTCATACCACAAAGCTATTTTAAGAAAACTGGATTCAATAGTAACTCCATTTTTTATGGGATAACAAGGCAGCCAGAATTGCAAAGAAGCATTTATGCAAGTACAAGATAGAGGGGGGCTTTGGCCTTCCTCACTTTCAAACTGTATTATTGGGCTGCTAATCTGAACATTGTGTCTTTCTGGAGGGAAAGTTTACCTGAGATGAGACGGAAGGATATGCCCTTCATGGCTTTTGATTGAGCAGGCCTCCTGTCAACGTTCCTCACTCCCTTCACTTGTTAATAGCCCATCATATGTGAAAAAAGCCACTTATGACTCCAATCCGGTCATTTGTCATACTCTTAGGATCTGGAAACAGATTAGGGATTTTCTTAACATACCCACTGTGTACATAGACAGCCCGATTAGCCGGAATCATGCTTTCACCACCCTGCAATGGATGATGTGGTGTTTTCACAGTGGAGGGAGAAGGGGCTCACAACAATTGGTAATCTATACATAGATGGTCAGTTAGCTTCATTTCAACAACTACAGGCAAAGTTCAACATGCCAACAACACATTTTTTTCAGATACCTCCAAATCAGGAATTTCTTAAGGACCACACATCCCACAGTATGGCATGAGCCAAAGAGTCCTACATTAGATAGCTTGATCCTTGTCAAACCCCATTCAAAAGGGTCGGTCTCCAGACTGTATGATGTGCTACAGGCCCACATAGAGGTATCCACAGACACACCATTAAAAGGGCTTGGGAACAAGACTTGGTTCAGAAATCTCAAATGAGGACTGGATAGAAGCTCTCAGGAATATAAACCACAGTTCAGTGAATGCCAGACACAACCTTGTACAGTTTAAGGGTGATACACAGGTTACACTACTCAAAAGTAAAACTGCATAAAATATTCCCTCGGACACCTCACCACTGTGTGAGAGGTGCAAGCAGGAGGAGGGGACGTTGTCCCACTTATTCTGGACATGCCCTAAATTACAGGCTTACTGGGCCCTCATTTTTGATTACTTATCTAAGGCCTTTGATAGAGTTCTAGCCCCAGACCCATTGATCGCTCTGTTTGGTACAGTTGATGGGAATAACCAGGAGGGGAAAGCTGTCTCTCTTTGTACTAGGCCTATTAGCCAAAAGGCTCATATTGCAATTTTGGAAATTCCCCCCCTTTTTTCCCCAAAAACCGGGTTTTGGGGTTTTGGAAAAAATTCCCCCCCCCCTTTTTTCCCCTTTTAAAAAAACCCCAAACCCAAAAAAAAAAACCCAACCCCCTTTCCCCCCCCGGGGGGGGGGGCCCCCGGGGGACGTTTTTTTTTTTCCCCCCAAAAAAAATTTTTTTTTTTTTCCCCCCCCCCCCCAAAAAAATTTTTCCCCCCTTTTAACGGGGGGCCCCCAAGGGGAAAAATTTTTTTTTTTTAAAAGGGTTTAAATTTAAAAAGGGGAAAAAAAACCCGGGGGGGGCCCCCCCCCCTTTTTTTCCCCCTTTCCCCCCCGGGGGAAAAGGAAAAAAATTTAAAGGGCCCCCAAAAAATTCCCCCAAAAAATTTTTTGGCCCCCCCCCCTTTTTTTGATTTTCCCCCCCCTTTTAAAATTTTTTTTAAAAACCCCCCAAAAAATTTTTTTTTTTTTTGGGGGGCCCCTTTTTGGGGGGAAATTTTTTTTTAAAAAAAAAACCCCCCCTTTTTTTTAAAAAAAAATTTTTTTAAAAAATTTTAAAGGAAAAAAAAAAACCCCCCCCTTTTCCCTTTGGGGGTTTTTTGGGGAAAAAGGGGAAAGGTTTTTTTTTTAAAAAAACCCCCCCAAAAAAACCCCCCCCCCCCTTTTTTGGGGGGGGCCCGGGGGGAAAAAAAAAACCGGGGGGCCCCCAAAAAGGGGGGAAAAAATTTTAAAAAAAAATTTTGGGGGAAAAAATTTTTTCCCCCCAAAAAAAAAGGGGGGCCCCCCCCTTTTTTCCCCCCCTTTAAAACCCCCCCCAAAAACCCGGGCCCCGGCCCCCAAAAAAAAATTTTTTTAAATCCCCCGGGTTTTTTTTTTCCCCCTTTTTTTAAAAGGGGGGGAAAAAAATTTGGGAAAAAAAAACCAAAAACCCCTCAAAAAAAAATTTCCCAAAACCAAAAACCCCCTTTTTTTAAAAAAAATTTTTTTAAAAAAAAAAAAAATTTAAAAAAAGTTTTAAAAAAAAATTTCCCCCTTTTTTTAAAAAAGCCCCCCTTTTTTCCCCCTTTTTTTTAAATTTTCCCTTTTTTACCCCCTTTTTGAATTTTCCCCCCCCTTTCCTTTTTTAAAAAGGGGGGGAAAAAAAACCCCCTTTTTTTTTTAAATTTAAATTTTACATTTAAAACCCTTTTTTAAAAAAATTTTTTTTTTTTAATTTTTTTTTTTTTTAAATTTTTTTTAAAAAACCCCCCTTTTCCCTTTTTTTTTGGGGGTTTTTTTTTTTTTTTCCCCCCCGGGCTTTTTTTTGGGGGGGAAAAAAAAAAAAATCCCCTTTTTTTCCCCCCCCCCTTTTTCCCCGGCCCTTTTTTTGGGGGGGGGGGGAAAAAAAAGGGGGGGTTTTTGGGGGGCCCCTTTTTTTTTCCCCTTTTCCAACCCCCTTCCAAAAAAAAATTTAACCCAAAAAAAAAAAAAAAAAAAACCCCCCAAACCCCAAAAAAAAAATTTTTTTTGGAAAATTTTGGGAAATTTTTTTTTTTTTTAAAAAAGGGGGTTTTTTTTTTTCCAAAAAAAAAATTTTTTTTCCTTAAAAAATTTTTTTGGGGGTTTTTGTTTTTTAAAAAAAAATTTTTTAAAAAAAAAGGGGAAAGGGGGAAAAAGTTTAAAAAAAATTAAAATTTAACCCCCCCAAAAAAAAAAAAAAAATTTTTTTTGGGGCCCCCCGGGGTTGGGGGGGGGTTTTTTTTTTTGGGTGGGGGGTTTTTTTTCCCCCCCAGGGGTTTTGGTTGGGGCGGGGGGCCCCCGGGGGAAAAAAAAAGGGGGGGGAAAAAATTTTTTTCCCCGGGGGCCCTTTTTTAAAATTTTTTTTTCCCCCGGGGGGGTTTTTTTTTTCCCCCCCCTTTTTTTTCCCCCCTTTAAAATTTTTCCCCCCTTTTTTTTTTTTTCCCCCCCCCCCCTTTTTCCGTTTTGGGTTTTTTCCGTTTTTTTTTAACCCCTTTTTTTTTTCCCAAAAATTTTTTTTAAAAAAGGGGGAAAAAAAAAACCCCCCCCCCGGGGGCCCCCCCCCCTTTAACCCCCCCCAAAAACCTTTTTTTTTTTTGCCCGGTTCCTTACCCCCCCCCCAAAAAAAAAACCCCCGGGGGGAAAAGGGGGGGAAAAACCCCAACCCCCCAAAACCCTTTTTTGGATTTTTGGGAAACAAACCCCCCAAAAATTTTTTAAAAAACCCATTTTTTTGGGGGGGAAAAAAAAATTTTTTTTAATTTTTTCCTTAAACCCCCAAGGGGTTTCCCCCCCCCCCCTTTTTTTTCCCCCGGGGGGGCCCGGGGGGGTTTTTAAAACCCCCCCGGGAATTTTTAAAAAAATTTTTTTTTTTTTTTCCCAACAAAGGCCCCTTTTTCCCCAAAAATTTTTTTTTCCCCCCGGGGGTTTTCCCCCGGGGGGCCCAAAGGGTTTTTTTAAAAAAAACCCCCTTTGGGGGAAAACCCCCCCCCTTTTTTTTTTTTTTTTTAAAAAAGGGGAAAGGGAAAAACCCCCCAAAAAAACCCGGGGGTTTTGGCGGGGTTTTTTTTGGTTTGGAAAAAGGGGGCCCCCCCCAAATTTTTAAAAAAAAAAAACCCCCCCCCCCTAAAACCCAAAAAACCCCCCCCAAACCAAAAAAAAAGGGAAAAAAAAAACCCCCCCAAAGGGGGCCCCCTTTTTTTCCCCCCGGAAAAAAGGGCCCCCCCCGGCCCCCCCCCCCAAAAGGGGGGGCCCCCGGGGGGGCCCCCCCCCCCCCAAAGGGGGAAACTTTAAAGGGGAATTTTTTGGGAAATTAAAATTAAAAAACCCCCCCCCCCAAAAAAAATTTTGGGGAAACACCGTTTTAAAAAAAAAAGGGGCCCCCCAAAAAAAAAATTTGGGGGGGGCCCCCCCCCCTTTAAAAAAAAGGGGGAAAACCCCCGGAAAAAAAAAAACCCCCCCTTTTCCCCCCTTTAAAAAAAAGGACCCCCCCCCCTTTTTTAAAATTCCCCCCCCCCCCTTTTAACTTTTTCAAAAAAAAAAACCCCCTGGCCCCCCCCTTCCTTGGGCCCCGGGTTTTTTCCCCCAATTTTTCCCCCCCTTTTTTCCCGGGGAAAACCCCTTTTTTTTTTCCCCCCCCCCGGGGGGTTTTTTTCCCCTAAAAAAACCCCCCCCCCCCCGGGGGGGGGTTTTAAATTTTTTTCCCCCCAAAAAAACCCCCCCCCTTTTTTTCCCCCCCCCCCCGGGGGGGGGGGGAAAAAACCCCCCCCCAAAAAAAAAAAGGGGTTTTCCCCGGGCCCCCCCTTCCCCCTTTTTCCCCCCCCCCCCCGGGGGGGCCCCGGCCCCCCCCTTTTTCCTGCCCCCCTTTTTTCCCCCCCCCCCAAAGGGGAAATTTTTTTTCCCCCCCCCGGGGGCCCCCCGGGGCCCCCCCCCCCCCCCCTTTTCCCCCCCCTTCCCCGGGCCCCCCCCCAAATTTTTTTTTTTTTCCCCCCCGGTTTTTTTCCCCAAAAAAAACCCCCCCCCCAAAAAATTTCTTTTGGGGGTTTTTTTCCCCAAAACCAAAAAAAAAATTTTTTTCCCCCAAAAACCCCCCCCCCTTAAAGGGGGGGAAAGGGAAAAATTTCGGGTTTTTTTTTTTCCCCCCCCGGGTTTCCCCCCCCCCAAAAAGGGGTTTTCCCCCCCAACCCCCCAAAAAAAAAAGGGGGGCCCCTAAAAAAAAACCCCCCCCGGGCCCCCCCCCAAAAAAACCCCCCCCACCCCCCCGGGGGGGGCCCCCCAAAAGGGGGCGGGGGGCCCCCCGGGGGCCCCCCCCAAAAAAAAAAACCCCCCTTAAAACCCCCCAAAAAAGGGGGTTAACCCCCCCCCCCCCCCCCCCAAAAAAAACCCCGGGGGGTTGGCTTTTAAAAAAAAATTTTTTTCCCCTTCCCCACAACTTTTTAAAAATTTCCCAAAAAGGCCCCCGCCCCTTTTTTTTTTTTAAAAAAAACCCCCCCCTTTTTTTTTTGGGGGGGGGTTTTTTTTTTTTAAATTTTTCCCCCCCCCAAAAAACCCCCCCCTTTTTTTTTCCCCTTTTTCCCCCTCCCCCCCCCTTTTTTTCCAACCCCTTTTCCTTTTAACCCCCCCCGGGGGGGGGGGGGGTTTTTTGGGGGGGAAATTTTTTTAAAATTAAAAAAAAAAATTTTTTTTAAAACCCGGGTTTTAAATTTTTAAAAAAAAGGGGGGCCCGGGGGGGGGGGGGAAAAAGGGGGGTTGTTTTTTGGGCTTTTTTTTTTTTTTGGGGGTTTTTTTCCCTTTTTTTTAAAACCCCCCCCCCTTTTTTTTTTTTTTCCCCCCCCCCTTTCCCCCGGGCCCCCCCCGGGGGGGGGGCCCCCCTTTTTAAAAATTTTTTTCCCCAAAGGGGGTTTTTTTTTTCCCCCCAGGGCCTTTTTCCCCCCCTTTTTCCCCCTTTTAAAACCCCGGGGAAAAAAAAAAAAAAAAAAATTTTTTTTTCCGGGTTTTTTTTTCCCCTTTTTTTTTTTTTTTTGGTTTCCTGCCTGCCCCCGGGCCCCCCCCCCCCCCCCTTTTCCTTTTTTTTAAAAAAAAATTTTTTTTTTTTTTGGGGCCCCCCGTTTAAAATTTTTAAAAACCCCTTTTCCAACCCAAAAATTAAAAAAAACCCCTTTTTCCCCCCCCTTTCTCCCCCCCCCCCCCCCAAAAAACCCTTCAAAAAATTTTTTTTTTGGGGGGGGAAAAGGGGGGGGGGTTTCCCTGCAGGGGCTATTTGAAAAAAAAAAAATTTTTTTTTTAAAAAGGGGGGGCTCCCAAACTTTTCCCAAATTTTTTTGTGTCTGCCCGGGGGGGTTTCAAAAAAAACCGAGGACAGTGGAAGGGGGTTTTTTTTTGCTAGACAACGTTTTTTTTTTTTTAAAAAAAAAAAAAAAAAAAAACCCCCCCCCCTTTTGGGGGAAAAAACCCCCTTTGGGGAAAAAAAAAATTTTTAAAATCGGGAAAGGGCCCTTTTTTTAAAAGAAAAAATTTTTTTTAGTGTTTTTTTTTTTTAAAAAAGGCCCTTCCCCCAAGGGGGTTTTTTAAATTTTTTCCCCCCCCCTTTTTTTTTGTTTTTTTTTTTTTTTTTTCATTTTTTTTTTTTCCAAAAAAAAAAAGGGGGGGAAAAAAAAAATAAACCCCGGCCCCCCCCAAAAACCCCCCCCCCCAACCCCCTTTGGTTTCCCCCCAAAAAAAAAAAGGGGTTTTGGGGGTTTTTTCATTTTTTTCCCTTTTTTTTTTTGGGGTTAAACCGGGCGGGGAAAAATTTTTCCCCAAACCCAAAGGCCCCCCAAAAAATTTTGGGGGGGAAATTTCTTTTTGGGGGAAAAAATTTTAACCCCCGGGTTTTTTTGGGGGTTTTTCCCTGAAACCTTTTAAAAAAAATTTTTGCCCTTAAAAAAAAAATTTCCCCCAAACCCCCCAAAAACAAATTTTTTAAAAAAAAAAAAAATTTGCACAAAAAACCTTTTTTGGGGGCCCGGGTTTTTTTAAACCCCAACCGGGGGTTTTTTTTTCCCCCCTTTTGGTCCCCCCAAAAAAAAAAAATTTTTTTTTTTGGGTTTTCCCCTTTTAAAAAACCCCTTTTGGGGGGCCCCGGGCCGGGGTTTTTTTTTTTTTGGGGAAAAAAAAATCCCCGGGAAAAAACCCAATTTTTTTTTTTTTTTTTTTTTTTTTTTTTTTTTTTTTTTTTTGGGGGGGGGGGGGGTTTAAATTTCCCTTTTTCCCAGGGTTTTAAATTTTTTAAAAATGGGGGGGTTTTGGGCCCCGGGGGGGTTTTTGGGGGTTTTTCCCCCCCTTTTGGGGGGGGGGGGTTTTTTGGGGGGGGGGGCCCCGGGGGGGGAAAACCCCCCCCAAAAAAAACCCCCCCCCCCCCCCCCCCAAAAGGGGGGTGGGGGAAGGGGGTTTTTGGGGGGGGGGGCCCCCCCAAAAAGGCCCATCCCCCAAAAGGAAAAAAAGGGGGGCCCCGGGGGGGGGGGGGGGGGGGGGGGAAATTGGGAATTTTTCCCCCGGGGCCCCTTTTAAAAGGGTGGGGGTTTTTAAGGGCCCGGGGGGGGGGCCCCCCCCCCAAAGGGAATTGGGGGGGGGGAAAAAAGGGGTTGGATTTCCCTTTCCCTTTTGGGGGGGGGGAAAAAAGGGGGGGGTTTTCCCCCGGGATGTTAGGGGGGGTTTTTTTTTTCCCCCCCCCTTTTTTGGGGGGGGAAAGGACAAAAATTTTGGGGGGGTTTTTTCCCCCCCCCCCGGGGAAGGGGCCCCTTTTTTTTCCCCCGGGGGGGGTTCCCCCCCCCAAAATTTAAAGGGGGGTTTCCCCCTGGTTATCAAAAGGGGGAAAGGAGAAGATTAGTTTTGTATCGTCAGCGGGAGCAAAGATGGAAAGGGCCCCTGGGGAGGATTGAAAAGAGCCAAGTGACTTGGTGTATAGGGAGAAAAAGGGGAAAGGGCCCCAGAAATGGCCCTGGGGGGCCCCCCGTGGGGGAGCACGTGGTGGGGAGACAACTTCTCGCCACGCCACTTGTAGGGGCCCACCGGTCCAGGAGGAAAAAAAAAAAAAAAAAAAAATCCAGGATGAGCCGCCCCCGGAGATGCCCACTCGGAGAGGGTGGGAGGAGGGTCTTATGGGTTTACCTATCAAAAGGGAGCAGACAGGTCTAAAGGACAAGACAGAGGAGAGAGGTTAGCTTTAGCAGTGCGGAGAGCCCCCCGTGACAAAAGAGAAGAGCAGTCTCAGGGTTTAAAGACCAGTCCCGAAACCTGACTGGTTTTTGGTCAAGAAGGTCATTTTTGAGAGAGGTAGCAAGAGAGTTGGCTTTAAAAACGCACGTCAATAGTTTTGGAAAAAAAAGAAAAGGGATACTGGTCTGGGGTTTTTTGAAAATCAGTGGGATCGATTGTTTGGGTTTTTTTTAGAAGGGGGGGCAACTCTCGCTCTCTTGAAGACGGGAAAGGGGCTTTGGGCCCGCCCTTTAAAGGGTAGTTTTAAAACAACGGTGAGGGAGGGGGAAAAAGGGCACCGTAGATGGGCGGGGGAAGAGAGGAGGGGGTGGGGGCAAGCGGGGAGGTTGTTGGGGGGGCCTTTCAGTCCCCTAGTCGCAAGTTTTATCTGGGGGAAAAAGGGGGAAAAAAGAAGTCAAAACTAGGGGAAAAGGGGGGTGTAGCAGGCCAGCAGTGTCCCTTAGAAATTACAAAAGAGGATCGGGTGTCGTCAACCTTTCCCTTTTTTAAAATGGTTGACGAAATCATCCACAGAGGGGAGGGGGGGGGGGGGGGAGGATTCACAGTGAGGAGAAAAGTGGGCAAAGAGGGTTCCTAGGGTTTGAGGGAAGCTTGGGAAATTTTGAGTGGGAAAATGGGCCTTTTCAGCAGAAACAGATGAAAAAATGTAGGGGAGGAAGGGGGTGAAAAGATGCCATTCGGGAGGGATTTTTTTTCTTTCCCTTTCCGCTCGCGCCGGAAATCCCGTTCTGTGAGCTTTGCAATGATCATCAAGCCACGAGCTGGGGGGGAGGGCCGAGCCGGCCGGGGGGGTAGGGGGAAAAGGGGGGCAAAAGGGTGCAGAAAAGGGGGAGAGGAGGGTTTAGGAGGCAGAATTTTAAGGGTTTGGGGGGAGGGAAGGGTTGAGCAGAGGGAAAAAGATGAAGGATGGAAAAGGAATTTTGTGGGGGAGAGAGAGGGGAAGGGTTTCGGCGGGGGCGTTACCAAACTGTGTAGTGGGAGAGTGAGTAGTGTTTTGGGGGAAGGGGAGAGAGAAAAAGGGTACAAAGTAGGTCAAAAATGGAGGGGAAATTTGGGGTGAGATTTGTGAAGGCAACATCTAGGGAAAGATGAGTCAAGCGTATTTCCTGCCCTTTTGAGTAGGGGGGGGACGGTGAAGGGTGAGGTCAAAAAAGGAAAAGGAGTGGAAAGAAGGAGGCAAAAAAAATGGTCAAAAGTAGACGTAGGGAGGGGTTTAAATCCCCCCCAAAACCCTTTAAGGGGGAGCCCTCCTCGGAAATAACTTATCAAGGCCTCAAGCTCATTTTAAAATTTTCCAAGGGAACCTGGATTTAAAGACAAGGATATTAAACTTAAATGGGGGGTTTGTGACTGTGACGCGTGGGGCAATTAAAGGGGATAGACAGATAGGTTAGGGGAAAAATTTGGGAAAGACCACTTTGGGGGAGATGAGGATTCCTGTGCCACCAAAACCCCCCTGCCCCAAAGCTCTCGGGGTATGCGAGAAAACCTGGTCAACAGGAGAGGCAGTAGGAGTTTCAGTGTTTTCAATTGGGAAAACCCTTTTTTCCCTCAGCGCCAGGAAATCGAGGGCTGGAGGGGGGGGGAGCATAGGCTTGGGGTGAAGGGAGCCCTTTTGGCGGCAGAACGGCAGTTCCAAGGCTTTCCTGAGACCTGGAACTCAGTTTTGGGGGCTGCAGGGGCCACCAGGGTTAAAAGAGCAGCAGCCACGCGGTGGGGAGGGGGTTTGTGTAGCCCCTTTTTTGGGGAAAGGGGAGAACATGGGGAAACCAAAATCTAGGGTTCAGGCGGGCCCAGATGGCTCAATAATGCAGAGGAGATCGGAATTGAAAAGAACTAAAAATCTGGGAAGGAAGAGGCAAAGGGCCCCCCCACCAAAAAAAAAAAAAAAATAACTCTCCCAAATTCCACCCCAGAAACTATAAAATTGTTTTTGCTGAACCACCCGAAATAAAAATCTCCAAATTCCACTTTGAAAAAAAATTGTTTTTAAACTACAGCAGACCCGTTATCATTTGCTGTAATTAAATACAGCAGGCTACCCAACCCCTAAAAGTTAATTGGCCTCGGATAATGAGGTTTAAAAAACACTGAAAGGTGGCAGCCCAGCTGGCTCAATCACAGGTACTCTTAAAAACATGAAAAAACATTGGAAAAAACTAACCACAGTTGCTAAAAATTCCAAATAGCTTTCCCGCTAGCTACTAGCTTGGGTTTTTTGGTCCAAGTATTTGGGAAACTTTTCCTCGTTCTTCGCCGGGGTCCCCGAAACAATCTTACCTCCCGTAAACCCACAATAAAATAACTGATTTAAACTACCCATAATACCCAAAATACAAAACCTACCTACAATCTAAAAAACATGGTTTAAGCTTTAAATCAAACCATATAAAAAGCCAACTTACCTTTTTATAAAGCAGCAAAGATTAAACGTTGGGGACTAGCACAAAATATTGTATTTAGCTACTACAGTAAACCCTGGTAGTGTTGGCCCACTAGACAATGGCTGCGGTGTTGGGCTTTATTGAAAAAGGGGTCGCTGCGAAAGAATGTTTTCTGGCTAAAAGGATATTGTTTTTTGTTTGGGGTAAACCCTTGCTAATAGCTACTCGCCCTCTAATCCGGGGGTGAATTAGCTTGCTAGCTTTGTGCTACACCCGGCACCCCCCGGGTAAAAAAAGTAAAACCACAATAACTACCAACAAATACCCCCAACAGCCCACATGCCTACCTATACTACTTAATAAAAACAGCCCCACGATGCCCCCCTATAATACCTAACTACAAACTAAATACATATTAAGGGCCTTTCCCCCACAAAACCCCAAACTATGTATAAAAACCAAACTCAGACTGCCAACCCTACCCCTAAGGGTTTCCCTTCTGGGAACTGTTGAAAGCAAGCTTTCCTAGGGTTTTAAAGGGTCTGTCTTTGTCTGACAGACATTTTTTTAGGGTTTGGGCTCTGTGGGTTTGTTGACTTTTTGTTGTTCCCCCTTTTGGGTTTTGGGTGAGGGAGGAAGTGGGTGTTTTTGTCTATGGGCAGAGTTTTGGGGGCTTAAAAATTCTTTTTTTTCCCCTTTTGCATTGTTTCAAAAGGGCAAATGGCTGGGTATCCCAAAAGAAACATTTGGACATGATGTGAGGCATTTTGATGTCTTTTCTGTGTGTTTATTCGCTGGCCAGGGCCTCTCACGATTTTTTCTTCCTTAAGTACTCCTCCCCTTTTGTGGTCATTTTAAACCTTTTACTTCTGTGACCTGGTCAACCACTTTAAAGGGATCTGAAATGGGTGCTGCTTGGGGCTTTTGGTTATCCAGAGATGAAAAGGAAGGGAATTCCCTTTTATGAGGGTTTTTCGCCGCACAAACCCCTGAGGTTTGGGTCTGTGTGTCCCTACAGGGCCCCATTGTTTTGGAAAACTAGAGGGTCGCACTCATCCCGACCGTTTAAAATAAAAAGTTTTGATTTCACCCCACTGAAACCCGTCAATATCTTTCAGATCTGGGCCCTATTTTTGCGGAAAATTGCATCGACTATATTGACAATTTTTTTAGGGTTTAAAGGGGGCCGGAAAAAAAAGGGAAATATGAAATGAAGATCTTTTATTTTCTTTTTTACCTCTGCCCATCAAGGGTAATTTCCCGCACAGAAAATGTTTTTTTCCAATGCCAGCATTCCCTTTGGGGGCCCCAACCCGTCCTGATACGTTTTCTTTTCCCGGGAAAATTTTGAAGATGTTGTTGCATTTGAAATTTCTGTCTTTTGGGGTGGTTTGTTTTCCCCAGAATCCATCTCGTATTTCCACCTCATGTTCCCTTATTGGGCCCCCTCCCCTTTTCCCCCTTCCCGTGATGTAGAGCTCTGTGTTTAAAGTCCCTTTAAAAGAGTTTTTTGGGTTTTTTTATGGTGTCCCCCAATTTTCCCTTTAAATATTTTTTTGAAAATTCTTCCCCCTTTATTTTTATTCTCTGGGTTTTTCCAAAAGTTTTTTTTCTTGGGGAAATAATAAATTGAATTAGTTATCACAAAAAAAGAAGATTCAAAAGTCCAAAAATGAAAAAAGATTTTCAAACCCCTAGTCATTTTGAATGTTACATAAATGGAGAAATTGGGGGTTTTAAAAAGTTTTGAAATGGGGGTTTTTAACCCCCTTTTTTTCCTTTGTCTGAAATGCATTTTTAACTTTTATGTCTAAAAAAGTTCAGTGTGTCTTCAAGCACCCTCGCTTCCAAAACTCTCCCCGCTCTTCTCAAATAAAACCAGGGAAAATCTTCATTGTCCACGGGTCTCAAAACACTCCCGGGGAACCAAAGGATCAGAGGGTTTTTGAAAAGATTCAAATCACTCATGTTTTTTTCATTGTCTGACCTAGTAGAACCGAAGTTCCCCCCGAATTGGAATCTACTAAAAAAAGGGAAATATCACTTACTTAAACAATTTTTCCAGAAAGGAAAACAATTTGGGAAAAAGCTGTCCATATAAACAAAAAAACAAGAAAGAGAAAGATTCAAAAAATTTTTTTCACGTGCAAGGGTAGATCCCACTGGGCCACAGAAATTTTGGGTTTTTAAAATCTAGTTTTGATTTAAAATTTTATTGAGTTTTTCAACTAACGTGAATTTAACCAAAAAATTTCCCAAAATGTTGGATTTAGGGTTTAAATTTTTGGGGAAAAAAAAACCAAAAGCTTTTAAACCCTTGATTTTTTTAAACCCAGTCAGTTTTTCCTGTTTATTCAAAGTCATCACATTGATTTTTTTTTGTGTTGAAAAAGCCTGGAACCCAAATTTTTATTTAACCATTTTTTTCCCCCGGGATGGGGTTTTTAATGTTGTGTTCCCCTATAAAATAGATACAGAACATAATTTCTTACCTTATGTAACGTTTTCTGTGCCTCTGTGGTCCCCCCCTCACACACATTACAGTATATCTGGTCTGTCTTACAGAAACTTCCCAAAAATTTGTGGTGCCTGGCAAAGTTTTTGCTCCCGGGTTTTTCCCTTTCCCCTCCACCAGGGGGGGTGTTTTTTTTTCAAATGCTTTCTTTTCTGTTATTCCGCCTTTTGTGGCTCCCCACAGTAGGAGGGAGTGCAGATCCCAAAAACTTTCCCCAGCTTTGAGCTTTTTCTCAGTGGGAAAAGATCACAAGGGCCAAAATCTCCAGGTCCACGAAAACCAAATGAGTTTTACTCGATTTCTGTGTTGGAGGGTTCAGGTGAACCCAAAAACGCTTATGCCCGGCCCGCATAACTGGGGTCCCACAGGGGAGGGGGCCCTTTATCCTTTGGCATTCTTTCACACCGGGCACACGGTCTACGTTTGCCCACTAAAAAGATGAGGAAGGGGGAAAAAGTTTTATGTCTTTCTCAACCGCTTGTTCAATGCCAATGAAAACCCCAAAGGGATAAATGGCCTAAGTTCAGTGTTTTTTGCAATGCATTGCCCTATTTTCTTTTTTATGTCCTGCAAGTCACGAGATGCTGTTTCCCGTTTACCTTTTAAAAAATATGGTTTTTTTTAGGGATTTTTTATGACCATAAAAAGTGCCTTTGGGTTAAAAGAATTTGGGTGAATCATTTTAGTTGTCACTCTTCAGGGTGATATAGTTGACTCCCACCCCGTGCTCCTGGACCCCAAACAAAACTGTTTAAAGTGGGCAGCTTGTTCTTTTCCCCTTTTTTGTTTCCCTTCCTCCTTGTTTTTTTCCCCCCCTTTGTCTGTTTTTTTTGTAAATTTTGGTTTTTCCCATTATGGGGTGTGTCTGGGGGTGGGTCGGGGGGGGGTTTCTCAGGATCTGCCTCTCCCCTTTTGCAGCTGCGGGGTTTTTTTAAATGAAATTTCCCCCCCTACCAGCCAAAACCCATTTTCTCACAACCTGCACTACTAATTTCCCGGGCAAAGGGGGGCTCCACCGGGGCCAGAAACGTTGTTCTTTCTAGAGCGGTAAACTTGGGGTCCCATAAAGTTTTTTTGGGCTTTGTCTTTAACCTGGCTTTTTACTCTCCTTAAACCCGTCGTTTGTTTTGGGCTTCAGTTCCCGCCCACCTCCCAACATGCCTGCCTTTTCCTTTCCTGCCTGCCTGCCTGCCCCCCCCGCCTCTCCCCTTTCCCCGGAGGCCCACTACCCCCCTCTGTTCCTTTTTTTTTATTGTTTTTTGGGGCAACTTTTTTTTTAACTTTTTTTTAAAATATTTTTTTTTTCCTCCACTCCCTTAGTTTGTGTTTTTTTTTCTCTGAGTCTGGGTTAACCATAAACTTTCCAAAAAAAAGGGAGACAGGGTCACCTAAACACATTTCAACCAATTGGGATAAAAAAAACTAGAAAGTATACTCTTTTGGACTCTGACAATCTTTAAGGAATCCTTTTGAGGGCAGAAAAAGGGTATTCATATAGGTTTAAAATATTCCCAAAAATTTTCGAGGGGCCATCAACTGACCAAACCCCTTAGAAAAAATATAAACCCATTGGAACCAAGACTTAAAAAAACTGAAAATTGGGACAAGAATTTGGGTGGGTGTTGGAACATAAATAACGAACTTACAGTTAAAGAAAAATTTTTAAAATTAAAACCAATTAAAAATTAAAGGGATGAAATTTTTAAAAAAAAAAGAGACAAAATTTTACAAATTTTTACCGTATAATGGGGCCAAATCCCTGTCCCCTTAAATTAAAACTAAAAAGGATAGTTTCCCTAAACCCAAAACCCGATGGGATTTCTGGGGTTTGCTTTCAGAATCTTTGGGGAACCATGATGGTTAATGGGGCCCCTTTAATTTAAATAAATCCAGACAATGTCACAGCAAAGCACCCCCACAACCCTCAAAACCTCCTCCCCCCAGCTTCACGTGGGGAAACCCCACATGCCCGGGGATCAATTTGCACCTACCCCTGTGGCTCAAAAAGACCACGGCGGTTTGGAACCCCAAAAAATTCTAATTTGGACTCATCAGCCCAAAAACAGATTTCAACCCCGTCTAAATTTTCCCTTGCTGTGTTTTCTTGGGCCCCAAACAAGTCTCTTTTTATTATTGGTGTCCTTTTGGGAGTGGTTTTTTTTGCAGCAATTCAAACCCTTAAACTGTTTACGCCATTTTCCTCTGAACAGTTGAAAGTTTAGAAATTTTCTGTTTTTTTAACCTGTGGGGCATTTTTTTTTGGGGGCCCAAATTTTTGAGGTGGTAACCCCCTTAATGAACTTATCCTCTGCCAGAGGTAACTTTTGGGGCCCCTTTCCCTTTTCCCGTGGGGTCCTCATGAGAGTCAGTTTCATCATAGCGCTTGATGGTTTTTGCGCTGACTTGAAAAAAACTTTCAAATTTTTGGGCATTTTTTTCCCTATTTACTGACGTTCAGGTCCCCTTTAAATAATGATGGACGTCTTTATCTTTGCCCTTTTTTGACTTTTTCTTGCCAAAAATATTTCTCACATCAACACCCTTATCCCCGAAACCCTAGGCCCCACTAAATTTGAATCGCCCCAAAAATCCACAGATGATCAAATCTCTATTGCCTCCACACTGCCCCCCCTCCCCCCATGGACAAAAAGGGAAACCTATGGGGAGAATGCTATTCATTGATTACAGCTCAGCGTTCCCGGGCCCTATGCCCCAAGCTCATCACTAAGCTAAAAGGGCCCGGGGGCTAAAAACCTCCCTCTGCAACTGGATCTGGGGCTTTCCCGACCGGGGCCGGGGCCCCCCGGGGGGAAAAGGGGAAAGGGAACAACACATCCCCCCACGCCCGATCCTCAACCCGGGGGGCCCCTCGGGGGGCGTGCTCCCGTCCCCTCCCCCTACTCCCTGTTCACTTTATGCCCGCATGGGCCCGGCCCGACCCAACACCATCATTAATTTTGGGCCCATGACCCCAACATTTTTGGGCCCGATCACAGAAAAAAACGACAAACATCCTATAAAGGGGGGTCCCGAGACCTTGGCCCTGTGGTGCCAGACAAAAACCTCTCCCTCCTTATCAAGACAAGGGGGATGATTGTGGACTCCCGGAAAAAAAACAAGCCTTTTGGGATTTGGGTCCCCCAAAACGTTTCCCTTTAAATTTAAAAAAAAGAGGGGAGGAAAAACTCAAAATTTTTTCTCATTAAAAGGAAAAAGGAAGGGGGGCTTACTTTAAGGGGTTTTTCGATTTAAGAAATGGAGGGGAAAAAAGGGGTTTAAAATTCCCCTTTTTTTCCCCAAAATGTGCTGGTTTTTTTTTAGCTACAACCTCATCCACAGGGTAATTGCTACCGGACACAGCTGGTAGATTGCTATAACCTTCTCCCCTGGTTCAATTGATAATGAACACTCCTACTGGGCACAGAGTCATTTATTAATTAATTTGGTTTAGTTTTAGACCTTTTTAAAAAAAACCGTCAGGTTAAGGTTGAAAAAACAAAATTTTGTTGTTTTAAAAGGGTTTTCACGGGTTGAACCCACCTAAATTTTGGGTTAAATGCCCTTGGTCAACCGCTGAGAACCAGGACCGGGTTGTTTATTACATGATCATGTTTTCATTCATAAGCAGTAAATCATTATTCAGTTCTGTATTATACTTTACATGATTGTGTTGCATGATATTACCCCATTTGTATAGGCTTGGGGAACACACATGCGATTTTGGGGGGGATTTTTTACTATTTTATTATGAGGATCTCTTTTAGCCACCAAGGCTAGTCTTGCAAGGGGGTCTTTGTATGTCAATTTTTTTTGGAAATAGTATAGAGCAGGGGGATTCAACTCTTACCCAATGAGATCCGGTGCCTGTGGTTTTCTGTTCTACCTGATATTATTGCGTACAACCTGGTGTCCCAGGTCTAAATTGTTCCTGATTAGAAGGGAACAATGAAAAAACGCAGTGGAACTGGTTCGAGGTCCAGAGTTGATTTGAGGGGTTAGAGTATGGAAATGTACTATTGAAAAATACATCGTAAGAATGAAATGTTCCCTTGTGTGATTAAAAAAGTACTTCCAAAAGGTCTGGACCTTAAGAACTTAGCGGCCCAAATGATACTTACACTGCCGGGTTGCTAGTTCAAGCCCATAATGCTGTTTATGATAGGGAGTTTTTCATCTGAGTGTGTTTTTGTATGTGTGTTGGCT
>CM072220.1:34738139-34812586 GCA_036851935.1 Coregonus suidteri | reverse complement strand
AACATTTTGATAATTGATTTAATTTATCAGGGAGTGCTGCAGCACCTCCAGCACCCCTACTTATGTAGACAAGGAAGAGTCTGGGTAAATCCAAAACCCAGGATAGAGGGGCTCAGTGAATGTGGTGTAGAATGTGTGAAGGTGTTTCTGTTTACCAAAAGACACACTATAGAAGGACAAAGTACCAGCTGGCCAGTCAAGATACACACCAATTCTGTGCGTAACAGGGCCACGGAAGAATGTGATATTGGGTCCCGCATTGTTAAAGTAATTGTAACCTTCACCAGCGCAGTTCAAACTCCAGGACTTGGTATTTTGTCCAATCCAACTGTCAGACCCCCATCCCATCCGAGTCATTCCTTTGTAAGTCACTCCAATGTCAGGCTCTCCACCATCCCACACCACCTCCCAGTAATATCGAGATCCAGATAAGCCTTCTCTACAGAGAACCTCGGGATGCCATTGAAATCTGTCTCGATGGTCTTCATAATGCTGCTCTTTGTCCACCCGTGTCACCTTCCTGTTCTCCTCAGAGAGTAACAGGTGTGTGTTTGCTGTATTTGGGTCCATGGTGAGCTGACAGGCATCTGTAGACAAAGGGGATACATTGTCATACTCATTATCTCTAGCCCCCTACCAGTATATACAGTTGAAGTCGGAAGTTTACATACACCTTAGCCAAATACATTTAAACTAAAAAAATCCCTGTCTTAGGTCAGTTAGGATCACCACTTTATTTTAAGAATGTGAAATGTCAGAATAATAGTAGAGAGAATGATTTATTTCAGCTTTTATTTCTTTCATCACATTCCCAGTGGGTCAGAAGTTTACATACACTCAATTAGTATTTGGTAGCATTGCCTTTAAATTGTTTAACTTGGGTCAAACGTTTTGGGTAGCCTTCCACAAGCTTCCCACAATAAGTTGGGTGAATTTTGGCCCATTCCTCCTGACAGAGCTGATGTATCTGAATCAGGTTTGTAGGCCTCCTTGCTCGCACACGCTTTTTCAGTTCTGCCCACAAATGTTCTATAGGATTGAGGTCAGGGCTTTGTGATGGCCACTCCAATACCTTGACTTTGTTGTCCTTAAGCCAATTTGCCACAACTTTGGAAGTATGCTTGGGGTCATTGTCCATTTGGAAAACCCATTTGCGACCAAGCTTTAACTTCCTGACTAATGTCTTGAGATGTTGCTTCAATATATCCACAGCTTCTAAAGCCATGACATCATTTTCTGGAATTTTCCAAACTGTTTAAAGGCACAGTCAACTTCTGACCCACTGGAATTGTGATACAGTGAATTATAAGTGAAATAATCTGTCTGTAAACAATTGTTGGAAAAACGACTTGTGTCATGCACAAAGTAGATGTCCTAACTGACTTGCCAAAACTATAGTTTGTTAACAAGAAATTTGTGGAGTGGTTGAAAAACGAGTTTTAATGACTCCAACCTAAGTGTTTGTAAACTTCCGACTTCAACTGTAAGTGAAACCAGTAACTTTCTATGTTCTGTAGTCAAAAATAAGATAATTACTCTCAATGATGTAATCAGGAGTACAAAAAAACAGTGATTTATTTTTTGCAGTGACATGGAGAGCAGGCAGACACCCTCCTACTGGCTGGAAACTTGGTGTAGTTTTTGACAATCAGTTTTTTTATTACCGACGATGACATCATCAAGAGTTATTTTTTACTACAGCACACACAAAAGAAAATCGCAGTTTTAACATACAGCAGGACCTCGCAGATACGAACACGTCGTGAATAGAGGTCGTTCTAAATCCTGAAATGTTGGTACATTTAAAAAACACTCTTTGGGTTTGAGGTAAATCCAAAACCAGAGTTCTTTGAGGTTCTACTGCATGTAGACACTGGTATGGTTAAAGGGGCAATCTGCAGTTGCTACATACATTTTTGGACTTTTAAATTAACGATATACACTGAGCATACAAAACATTAAGAACACCTGCTCTTTACATAACATAGCTTTCACCTGGATTCACCTGGTCAGTCTATGATCCCTTATTGATGTCACTTGTTAAATCCACTTCAATCAGTGTAGATGAAGGGGAGGAGACAGGTTAAAGAAGGATTTTTAAGCCAATTGAGAAATGGATTGTGTATCTGTGTCAACTCAATATTAGGAAAGTGTTCTTAATGTTTGGTATACTCAGTGTATATTATATACCCATTGATTCTTGAATAATATAACTTATAAATGCCTCATGAGCTTAGTTTAATGGTCGTACTCCATCAGAACCCAAAATATAAGCTTGTTTACTCCAATGTTTGTGAACAAAATAATTGTAAACGAACACTGTATAGCCTCAAAACATGTCTAAAACTATAATTTATATGTCATTGATTGTCAGTCCTTGCATCCATAGCTCTATGAATTTGAAGTGGTTACATTTCTCCAGCCCCATCCCTCAGCTGTTTACCAAAAACGGTGGTGGGGTGACCTTCACATTACCCCTTCAATTAAGATTTCTTACACTGATAAGACATTATGAATATGATATTACAATTGTTAAAATTGTTAATTCAACCACAAAAAAACAAAATCGTATAAAATGTTATTTTGTAGGTACAAGTATGTATTCATTACTATGTCACTATATCTGTAGTTCTGAAGATGCAGTTGATTACAATTGAAGGGACTTACATTTTCTCAGCCCGGATACCAGCCTGCACTCTGCACCGTGATCCACACTGTAGTAAAAACAACAACAACATGGTTATTACGTAACAAGGAACACGCATGAATACTCATGTGATAGAAAAGCTCCTCACACTACAAGGTGTTACAGTATGCATACTTTTTTCTTACTTCAGCTTCATCGGTTTGCATGTGGGATCCCCTTGACCAGCTGAAAGCAGTCGCCCTGCAGAGTCTCCTGGGTGATTATAGCTCAGGTCCAGCTCTCTCAGGTGGGAGGGGTTTGACCTCAGAGCTGAAGCCAGAGCAGCACAGCCCTCCTCTGTGACTTCACAGCCAGACAGTCTAAAGAGGGAGAGATACAACAGATGTGTAGGTTGGGGTAATGATCTACCATGTGGCATCTACACTACACATCTGTCCATGACACAAACATTACCAGACTTTGACAGACAATAATGATCACAAAAATATTGTAAAGAATTTCTAATTCACAACATTGTTCTTCTTTAAACAGCTGTACTTACCCCAGCGTCTGTAATTCACAGTTTGGTTCCTTCAGTCCAGCACACAGCAGTGTAACACCGGAGTCCTGCAGATTGTTGTCTCTCAGCTCCAGTTGTTTCAGTTGTGAGTTGGATGCCCTCAGGACTGAGGCCAGATATGAACAGCAACCCTCTGTCAGACCACATTGACCCAGACTGCAGCATGGGTTCACAAGAGTATGTTAAGGATGCATCCATGACAATTACAGATACACACACAACACACACAAACACACACACACACACACAGTGCATTCGGAGAGCATTCAGACCCTTCCCCTTTTCCACATTTTGTTAGGTTACAGCCTTATTCTAAAATGGTTTAAATAAAAAAAAGTTCCTCAATCTACACACAATATCCCATGATGACAAAGCAAAAACTGGATTTAGAAATATTTGCAAATGTATAAAATAAAAAACAAATACTGTATTTACAAAAAATTTCAGACCCTTTGATATGAGACAAAAAATTCAGCTCAGGTGCATCCTGTTTCCATGATCATCCTTAAAATTTTTCTACAACTTGTTTGGAGTCTACCTGTGGTAAAATTTAAATTAATTGGACTTTATTTGGAAAAGCCAGTAGAGCAAAAACCAAAGCCATGGAGTCGAAGGAATTGTCGTAGAGCTCAGAGACAGTTTTGGGTCAAGGCACAGATCTGGGGAAGGGTACCAAAACATTTCTGCAGCATTGAAGGTCCCCAAGAACACAGTGGCCTCCATCTTTCTTAAATGGAAGAAGTTTGGAACCACCAAGACTCTTCCAGATTTCGCCGCCCGGCCAAATGAGCAATTGGGGGAGAAGGGCCTTGGTCGGGGAGGTGACCAAGAACCCAGTCAAGAACCAGTGGTCACTCTGACAGAGCTCTAGAGTTCCTCTGTTGAGATGGGAGAACCTTCCAGAAGGACAACCATCTCTGCAGCACTCCACCAATCAGGCCTTTATGGTTTAGAGGGGGCGGGACAGAAGCCACTCCTCAGTAAAAGGACATGACAGCCGCTTGCAGTTGCCAAAAAGGCACCTAGACTCTCAGACCATGAGAAAACAGATTCTCTGGTCTGATGAAACCAAGATTGAACTCTTTGGCACGAATGCCAAGCTTCCCCAAATAGGGCCATTTTCGGTATACCACCCGACCTTTTCAAAACACAACTGATTGGCTCAAATGCATTAAGAAGGAAAGGAATTCCACAAATTAACTTTTAACAAGGCACACCTGTTATTTGAAATACATTCCAGGTGATCCCTCATGAAGCTGGTTGAGAGAATGCCAAGAGTGTGCAAAGCTTTATCCAAGATGGCGTAGCAGTGCGGTCGCTTTTATTCATTGTCCTTGTGTAAATATCCCGTTTCTTGTTTTTTTGTCTATTTGTATATATTTCTAAATTTTACTTTCATTCTTTAATAAATATACTTTCCTGCAAACTCGCCTCACCCAACGTGGAAAGGATTCTATTTTTTCTTATAATTTTCATCAAAAAACCTTTAAGCTGAAACTAGTGTAGCTGAAAACTGAATGGCTACTTGTATTAGTCACCGTTAGGTCTTCACCATTGTCCTGGCCTACACTATCCACCAGCCAGCTCTACCCTCTAGCCTGGACAATTCGTCGGCCAGTCTTTACAGCGTGCTATCGACCCAGAGCTTTTTGGATTTTGCCGGAATACTGGACCCTAGCGCCGGATCATCGCAACCAGCTATCTAGCTGCAACCTGTTGTTGGCTAATTACTAGTGTCCGGAATCTGCCGAGGCTGCTCCTCCTCCTTGTTCGGGCAGGCTTCGGCGGTCGCCGTCCCGGAGTACTAGCTGCCACCGTTAGATGTTTCCGGGGTTGATTGCTTTTGTCTATATGTTCACCGTGTCCGTTGGGCACCATCCGAGTGTTTGACCACTCGATCCCGAGTTCCTTTCCCGCCGATAACCAACACGACTGCCTGGGTTTGGCCGATGAAATCGTCTGAATGTGGTTTCACAACGGCCTTCCCGTTGGCGTCCCGACACACGAAGATCCCCTGCTAGCCCGCCCCAGCCCCCGGCCCACCCGCTATCACATGCAAAACTACCCAACTGTGCTCCTCCGTGCTAGATGGTTCTGAATTCAAAAACAATATTTGTTCCATTTAGAACTGCTCGATCCTGTACAGACTCAGTGATTTGAAATCGATTCACTGGACCTTTTTATGTAAAAAATCAAACCAGTGTGACTGAAATCAATACCCTGGATACTGGACATGTCCAGCTGATGCTTTCCTGGATTCCTGTTCCGTGTAAGGACGGTATTGGTGGCTCCTGTTTACTTCTCGCTCGTCGGCTAGACACGCCATCAGCCCAAACTTATATCCTTTTGTCGTCTATGGGCGCCTTTGCGCTGTCTCTTAGCTCTCTGACGTAATATAAAACCAGAGTGAATCGAGTAATGCTTTATGCCCTCCTCCTTAAAAGTGGTCAGAATAAACATCCTATAAAGTCTGCCTGCTTCTGTCCAATGGGTTAGTTCTTAGTCTCGATACACGCGATTTATTACATGTTAGAATAATGTTAGACCCCCATATGTTGTCCAAAAGGCTCAAACTAGCTGCCCCTCACGATGTAGTCGCTCATAGGAATGTAAATCCACCCCCCCCATAGTACATGGATCGTTAGCAATACACCACCGGCTCAAAACACTCCAGTGCGCAAAACAGGGCACTGGAAAATACAAGGCTTACAGGGAATTTTCCCTCATTGTGTATACAATACTGGAGCCCTTAGAGCTTCTCTCCTCCTCCACACTAAACAAATCACACACAAGACAATCCGGGGGGGGTACATAATGGCCAGAGCCATCACTTTTCTACAACGCCCGCCACCAAATGAACGGGTGTGGTTCACTTTCACTGGTAAAACAAATGGAATGATAGAGATGAAGGAGCGTCAGTGTGTCACCCCTGGCTCTAAGGACACTTGTATGTTGACCAGGGTGTGCATTTCTTGTTCTCGAGCATTTGTTTTCTTGTTCCTCTGGTGAGTGGCTCCCAGTCCTAACCAACGAGCGTCAGCTGCAGCCCCCCGTCTCTGATTCGGGCCATATTTCAACTGTTCTGTTTCCCCCCCGGTTTGTGGGATCATTTGTTTCAGGACTGTCTGTGTGTGGAACCGTACTGTCACGAATCGTTTGTTGTTCTGATCGGTCTACTATTCAAGAGTATGTTTGCCTGCAAAAGCTGCGCCTTGGTCCTCTGTTTGACGACGTTTAGAAGATCCCATCTAGTCTTGGATCTTCCAGCGTGAACTCCGGAGAGAGGAATTGACCTGGGAGGAGATGATGAGAGTCTGGCAAGAGGGTGGTGCGTCCATGAGCATCCTGGCTAGAGACACGGCCATCCAAAAATTTATGGGGACTACGCCGTGGACCAGAAGAACAGAGGAATAGAAAAAGAACAAGGAAAAAAGAAGAGAGTAGAAAAGAAACTAAACAGAGGAGAGAAAGATAAGAAAGAGAGAGAAGAAGAGAGAGGAAGGACGTAGCGAAAGTTCCCCCCCCCCCCGGAGACGAGTTTCGTAACCCCAGGGAAAGAAAAGTGCCTCCAGGGTGCGCTGAGTGTGTCAACGAAGAAACTGTAGCAGCTCTATCATACTAACAGTTTCGCAAGAGAGATACGAGATATGAAAGGTCCTGAAGAGACGCAGAACAGTTTGAGCTCCTAGCTTCTAAGAATAAAACCACCTTTCCCCAGAAATAAGAAGAAAAAAATCCAGAGAGAAAAGAAGAGAGGAGAAACCCCCCCCCGGAGGACGAGGAAGAGACGAAAGCGAGAGGGAGCAAGAGAAGGAGAGGAAAAAAGATTGAGGACCCCCAGAGAAAAAAAAGGACAAGAAGAGATAAGTGAAGAGCTCACAGGAAGAACAACAGAAAGACAAAGGGACGGAAACGAGAGATGACTACTCCTCAGAGGTCGAGACTGAAAGATTGAGAAAAAAAAGAGAAAGAAAGGAATAGAAAGGAGAGAGAAGCGAGAGAAGAAAGAGGAGCGATGACCAGAGCCATAATGAGGAGAAGAACGGAAAAGAGAAAAAACAAGACGAAGAAAAGAAAGAAAGGAACCCTAGAAAAGAACAAACCCGGAGAAAAGAATAAACATGGGTACCCTCATAGATAATCATCCCCGGAAAAACCTTAGTACACGCGAAAAAAGAAGACAAGCAGGGATGTATGCACACGGCTCAACGAGGAGGCATAAGAAGATGGTCAACTGACAAGTAAAAAGGGTCCGCCGGTACAAAAGAACAACACCCGGCGAACACAAAAAACATAAGAAATGGGTCACTTGTTAAAACGCCTCCCAAAAACACTTCAGCGAGCAGGCCTCTCCTAATTAGAACCTGGCCCAGGTATCCTGGATGGGAAAAGCTCTCATTCCGTCAGTAGAGGATGCCTGGTTTGTGTTTCTTTAAAAGTAATTTGACTCTCAATCTTAAAAAGACACTGCCCCATTCAAAAACAATACAGAACTAAGAACAGATATAGCCCCTGGTTCTCCTCAGACTTTGACCTGCCACTTGACCAGCAAGAAAAAACATGCCTGTGGCGTACTGCATTAGCATCAAAGAGCCCCCGCGATATGCACACTTTTCAGGGAAGTTAGGAACCCAATATACACAAGAAGTTACGAGAAATGCAAAGGCTAACTTTTTCAAACAGAAATTTGCATCCTAGTTAGCACTAAACTCCAAAAAAGTTTTGGAACACTGTAAAGTAAGTCCATGGAAAATAGAGAGCACTTCCTCCCCAGCTGCCACTGCACTGAGGCTAGAAAACACTATCACCACCGTCTCAATAGTTCTAGTCCCGATACAAATCTACAATAATCGAGCGAATTTCAACAAGGCATTTGCTGGCCACTCCGTAGCGTCGCCGCTGGCCATTGCTTTCCACCTCGCTCCACAACACACTTACCACTACCAACCCTTCAGCTACCCAACCCACATCACAGATCCTCCCCTACACCACACCACCCGCTTACCACTCCCAGCCCACCGCTCTGGCACTCTCTCTTTTTCCCCTCCGCTGCAACTTGCCCATCTCTGCCCAGCTTCCCTCCACGCCCCCACCCGCTTCTTTCCCTCTCAGCCCACAAAATCCGAGACAGCTGAGGTCTTCTGAAAGAGAGTGCAAATCTGGACCTCTACAAACTGCGGGGGCACTCCTGGGCTAACAATCTGCGACCCTTTCCTTCTCAAAGACCTTTAGATAAGCCCGAAACATTTGTCGCAACCCCTATTCACTAGCCTGTTAGAACCTCTCTTTCGTAACGTCTGAGATCCCAGAGATTGGAAAGCTGCCGCCTTCCCGTCTCCCCCTCTTCAAAAGGGTCGCTGATACTCTAGATCCAAAATGTTACAGACCTATACTCCATCCGTGCCTTCTGCGGCCTTTCAAAAGTTTTTCGAAAGCCCATTCCTTTAACAGAACAGATCAATCCCGGAAATTCTTCGAAGTCCCCCCCGTACCCCTTCATTTCTCTCGTTATGCAATCTGTTTTCCCGCGAGCTGTTCATGAGTACACGTAACATCAGAGCAGCTTCAGCCCCGCTCAAAGGTCCCCTAAACTGATATGTATACAGACCTTTTTCCGACGATAATAGATCCAGTACTGTGGCAGCAGTATGGTTCCCCGTCTTCATCCGACCCTGGCCCCTCGGATTTTCGACTCCTGTCAACCACCGCTATTCCTTACTTGGCCAGAGACCTATACTGCCTCGCTGGTAACTCAAATGACTGCGCCGCCTCGCCCGCTGTTCACAACTTCCTCCATTCAGAGAGATTTCAATGCTGTCAAATTTCCGGAGGGTCCTTTGTCTGGACCCCCCCCCCCCAAAAAAAAAAAAAAACCCAGTTATCTGGCCGCTCCTCTATGCGCGGGTGCAACAGCGTTTCAATTCTTGGGTTCTTTCGACTCTTTTCTCTGTGTCTATATCAACTGGTGTCCCGCCTCCTTCGCTGCTGGGTGACTTCTTTCAGCCATCCACCTCTACTGCAGACGACAACCATTTGTGTATAGATCCTGTGCCCCTTCATCTGGAGACATGTTGTTAATAAAACAAATCCAAACGAGCTTCAATGCCATAGAACACACTCATCGGTAGCCTCGAGAGAAGATGAAAAACAACTATTAGAAGAAAAGAATGATCTTCAATCCGAACGCTGATAGCACCGCCCAGCGTACTAGGAAGAGGAAGGATTGACGGGTCTGACCTAGAGAACGTTGCGAAAAAGAACTAGAAAAGAGAAAAGAGAAAGAGAACGTAAACTCTCCTTCCAGAAGCAAAACAGTAAGAAATATCAAGGAAAGAAGAGTTAAA
This sequence comes from Coregonus suidteri, assembly GCA_036851935.1. Classification (NCBI taxonomy): domain Eukaryota; kingdom Metazoa; phylum Chordata; class Actinopteri; order Salmoniformes; family Salmonidae; genus Coregonus; species Coregonus suidteri. Next base: position 34,803,036 of record CM072220.1, on the reverse strand, counting down.
AAGAGAGGAAGAGGTGGAGGCGAACGAGAACACGGAAAAACGAATACAAGAAGAAGAAAATGCCCTCGAAAGACTGACTAAGAAGAAAGAGCCGGACAGAGAAAGAAGTCATTTACAGAGATAAGAGACAAAAGAAAACGAAGACGACTAGGATTGAAGTCCAGCACACAGCCATCGGTTTTGTTCCAAAGCCCCAGAGAATTACAAGGATTGCGAAAAGTAAAGCCGAGGGACTGGTCCCAGAACAGGAGACGAGTGAGAACACGAACAAACAAGCGAGAAATGGATAAAATCATGAGAAGGACGAATCCCCCGCTTGCGGGAGAACATTGGTCAGATAGAAAGCGGAGCCTGAGAAAGAGGACAGCGGATAGAAAAGCGAGAGAAGAGAAAAAAGACTAAAGAGAGAACTGGCCGCAATTCTTCACGTTCTCTGCTGAAAAGGACTGGAACACAAATTGCATCAAGATAGAAAAGGAGCAGAGAGCAACGTATCTTCCCTCACTCAGAGAATGAGGATAGAAAAGAAGTCAGAAAAGAAGACACAATCACTGAGAAGAGTACACAGACAAGAGCGCAAAAAGAGAGCCAAAGGAGGTCACTGGAGGTATGAAGAAAAAACAGCCACGAGAAACGAAGAAAAAAAGGAAACACAACAAGGAACATCAGAGAGTGAGCGAATCAAAACCGAAGAGAGAGAGAATGAAAAAAAAAAACGAGAGCGAGAAGATAAAAGAGCAGAAATAGTAGAAAGCAGGGACTACGAGAGAAGAGAAGGAGAAAAAAAGAAACAGGAGATACGAAAAGACGATTAAGAAGAACAAAAGACCGAATACGACGGAAAACACAGAGAGAAAATCGAAGAAAGACGAGAACGAGAGAAAGAGACGATAAAAACCAAGGCGCGAGAGACAGACGACGAGAAAGAATAGAAGACACTCGAGATAAAGAGAAGGTTGAGAGACTGGAAGAAAATAGAGAGAAGAGACGAATGAAAATGAAACACTTTTTTGGTTACTAACATGATTCAATATGTGTTATTTCATAGTTTTGATGTCTTCATTTTATTCTACAATGTAGAAAACTGTAAAAAAAGAAAAACCCTGGAATGAGTATGTGTGTCCAAACTTTTGACTGGTACTGTATATAAGACAAAAAAATACAAAATTAACCCCCAATAGGACTGCATGATTTGGGCAAAAATTGAATAGCGATTATTAACCAAATATTGTGATTGCGATTTGATTTGTGATATACAACAGATCAAAAACTTGGGTGAACTTTTTCAATCATAGAAATATAATGATTTTATTAAGAAGCAAAGTTTTAAAGCAGCATCGTTCTTCTTTGAGCAATCGGTTGACTGCATTTGAACTAAAAGTACAGCATGCAAACTTTTATCTAAAAGGGGGGAGGAGGAACTGCGCTGCTGAGTGACAGGGGGGCGGGGGCTTTATGTGTGTGGGAAGCAGCAGCAAGAGGATAGAGGGAGAGAGACGACAAACAGAGTAAACTATAAAAACGGGACGTTACATGCAGCTGAGTGGCGTTTCAAAATTTTACGATATGGATTTTGCACATGTCAATATTGGGTTTCGATCTGAATGAGATTAATTGTGCAGCCTTAACTAAGTTGTCATGATACCATCTTTTTGATTTCGATACCAGGTTAAGTATCACGATACTCGATACCATCACGATTCCACTGCCAAAAAATAAGGCACTTTAGCCAAAGTCACAGAATGGCACTTCCGGGACAGATAAACTACTGCTCTGTTCAATCGTTGGCATTTTTTGAGTACAACATCATTACATTTGGAAAATGTTTACATCAACTTTTTTCAGAGACAGCCCTGTATGCATTAACGAATCAATTATAAAGTATACAATCAATTTGGACTTGGTTTTTACAAACCTAATTAAATAACGGTAAAAAATTTATTTGAATGGTAAATTCTATTGATAAACTTTTTGAATCAAGATGTAGCCTAGACCTATTCACAATACAGGTGCATGCATATTCAATAGGAGCGTGTGCATGCATTGAGTTATTGAGCATGTTTTGGCTGTGTCAGGGGGTACAGATGACAAACATCTGTTTCCTTCATTTGGGACTTATTTTATTGTACGGGATCAACAATATTGCATAGAGGTAGCTTTTTTGATAAAGTGCAGTTTTCTCTTAACCCAGTAATGACTCATTCACGAGGCAAAAACAAGCCCTATCTCACACACACACACATTTAATAATATTTGCGGAGAGAGGTGAGATTAAGTAAAATTAATAAAGTTTTGGTCGCAATCAGCTTTAAAAAATCAGCATTTTTTGCTTTATTGTTTATCACAAACAAAGTACTAGGGTAGTGAATTGATTAATCTTCAGCTGACTTAAATCGAAATCCTTAAATCATGTTACGGAGGGAGAGAGGGGAATGTAGAATTTTTACATTCTGTCAGAAACATGTTATTGTTATCCATCAGGTATCCTACGGAAAGGAGAAGGGCCATAGTCTGGTACAAGCCAACCAGGACAGCCGTGATTTGGGGGGAGGAGTGAAATATTTGGGACGAGGACAGGTAGATGAAGTGAGAAAGAACAGGCTCACTAAAGTCCTGTTAGCAACAGAGATGTATTGGCTGCCCAGAGGGTGTGATGAGGAGACAGCATAGGAGGAAGGTTAAATACTAGTGTTTGTGTGAATAGGTCTTTGTCTTATGCAGCTGTGTGCCCCCAAAGTGGGTGAATAAACTTGGTTTGAGCTTCATAGCCGTCCGCTGGTTTTTACTCTGTTTTTTTAGAATCTAACATTAAAAAGCTGGAAGTCCCGGTATCTTCTTGCATTGTAACCTGGGCCAACGAAGATGGCGGCCTGCGACTAGCTCTTAGGAAACTTTTTATGTACAATTTGACATTTTTTGCCGGGAAAGTGTTTGTTTCATTACATAAGCCGGGGAAAACAATTGGATATCAGAGCAGCGGTAACTCACCAGCATTACGCCCAGGAATTTTACTTTCCCGAAGCCGATCCTTTGTTTGCTTCCCCAGGGCAACTAAAACTATTCCAGCGGCTGACCCAAAACATTGTCGGCGGAGGAGAGGCACTCGGAGCGGCCTGCGGGTTGACTTAGGAGGCGCGCCCACCACCCACCGCTTCCAAGTATACTACTCGCTAATGTTCAGTCTTTGGTTAACAAGATCGACGAAACCCCGGGCAAGGATTTCTTTCCAGAGAGACACCAAGGCCTGTAACATACTTTGTTTCACGGAAAACATGGCTCTCTTGGGATATTCTGTCGAAACGGCCCAAACCCAAGGGTTCTCAGTTCATCGTGCAGACAGGAATAAAATTTTCCGGGAAGAAAGGGCGGAGGTGTGTGTTTCAGATTAACGCTCAGGGTTTGTATTGTAGTAACATACAGGAACTCAAGTCCTTTTGTTCACCGACTAGAATATCTCACAATCAAATGTCGACCATATTATCTCCCAAGATAATTTTCCCTCGTTATAGTCACGGCGTGTTATCCCCCCTCAAGCCGATACCACGACGGCCCTAAATAACTTCACTGGACTTTATGCAACCTGGAAACACATATCCTGAGGCTGCATTATTTTAGCCGTGGATTTTAACAAAGCAAATTTGAGGACTAGGCTGCGAAGTTCTATCAACATATCGACTGTTGTACTCCTCTACCATTGCTATTCGAATTTCCCGGGAGGGTTTATAAGGCCCCCCACGCCCTCCTTTCAGAAAATCTGACCACGACTCCATTTTGCTCCTCCCTTCCTATAGGCAGAAACTCAAACAGGATATACCATGCTAAGGACTATTCAACGCTGGTTGACCAATCGGAATCCACGCTTCAAGATTTTTTTGATAACGCGACTGGGAGCTTCCGAAAATAATTTAGACAAATACACTGAAACGGTGACTGATTTTATCAGGAAGTGTATAGGTGATGTTTTTGCCCACTGTGACTATTAAAACCTAACCAGAATCCGTGGATAGATGGCAGCAGTCGCACCAATCTGAAAGCTGCGAACAAACACATTCAACTAAGGCAAAGGGTGATGGGAATATGGCAAAATACAAACAGTGTAGCTACTCACTCCACAAGGCAATTAAACTGGAAAAAACATCAGTATAGAGACAAGTGGAGTCGCAATTCAACGGCTCAGACACGAGATGTATGTGGCAGGGTCTACAGACAATGACGAGACTACAAAAGGAAAACAGCCACTTTCCCGACACCACGTCTCGCTTCCAGACAAGCTAAACACCTTCTTCGCCCGCTTCGAGGATAACACAGTGCCACGACGAGGCCCACTATCAAGGATGGGGCCCTCTCATTTTCCGTGGAGGGACGTGATTAAGACATTTAAGCTGTTAACCCCCGCAAGGCTGCCGGCCCAGATGGCATCCCTACCCGCGTCCCGGAGCATGCGCAGAACAGCTGGTGGTGTGTTTATGGACATATTCAATCTCTCCCTTTCCCAGTCGTGTTCCCACATGCTTCAAGAGGCCACCATTGTCTGTCCCCAAAGAAAGCAAAGGTAACGAACTAAAGGGACTATCGCCCTGTAGCACTCACCTCTGTCATCATGAAGTGCTTTGAGAGATAGTCAAGGATCATATCCCCTCTACCTTACCTGCCACCCTAGACCCACTTCAATTTGCTTCCGCCCCAATAGATCCACAGACGATGCAATCGCCATCACACTGCACACTGCCCTATCCCTTTCTGGACAAGAGGAATACCTATGTAAGAATGCTGTTCTTTGACTATAGTCAGGCATTCAACACCATAGTACCCCCCAAGTCATCATCAAGCTCAAAGCCTGGGTCTGATCCCCGTCCTGTGCAACTGGGTCCTGGACTCCTGACGGGCCGCCCCCAGGTGGTGAAGGTATGAAACAACATCTCCACTTCGCTGATCCTAAAACACGGGGCCCCACAAGGCTGCGTGCTCAGCCCCCTCCCTACTCCCTGTACCCCTATGACTGCGTGGCCAAGCACGCCTCCAACTCAATCATCAAGTTTGCAGACGACACAACAGTAGTAGGCTTGATTACCAACAATGACGAGACGGCCTACAGGGAGGAGGTGAGGGCTCTGGGAGTGTGGTGCCAGGAAATAACCTCTACTCAACGTCAACAAAACAAAGGAGATGATCGTGGATTTCAGGAAACAGCAGAGGTGCACCCCCCTATCCACATCGACGGGACCGCAGTGGAGAAGGGGGAAAGCTTCAATTTCCCTTTGGCGTACACATCATCGACAAACTGAAATGGCCCACCCACGCAGACAGTGTGGGAAGAAGGCGCAACAGACCTCTTAAACCCTCTGGGGCTGAAGAAATTCGGCCTTGGCACCTAAAACCCTCAAAAAACTTTTACAGATGCACAATTGAGAGCATCCGTCGGGCTGTATCACCCTGGTACGGCAACTGCACCCCCCGAAACCCGCAGGGATATCCAGAGGGTGGTGCGGTCTGCCGAACGCATTATGGGGGGCAAACTCCGCCCTCCAAGACACATACAGCATATACGTCCAAGTAATAATGGGTAAGTCTCAAGTCAAGTCCCAAGTTCCACAGCTCAGGTCGAGTCAAGTAACACATCCAAAATTTTTGGGTTTTGAGTCCTAAGTCAATGGTTAAGTGTTTTATGCCAATTTCATGAAATTTGCAAAGCATCAGTGATTTTGGACCCACATGTTTTACAAACTGGATCCCTTTCCCCCCCCACTACCACAGTCTTTGAAACTGAATGCAATGATTTTTGGGACCGATGATGCCCTGATGCAGAGACGGCACCACAGGTCCCAGAGTGGTGGGGCAAATTGTTTTCCTGGAGCTTTTCCAGGCATATTTTCGGGGCCCCTATCGGATATGACAGTGATTAATCAGTGGAAAAAAAAATGTATATGGGCAATGAGGGGAGTGGGACCAGAGATTTCTAATCAGCTCACATGGTTTTAAAAAAAATAAATCTGGAAAAACTTTGGCCCTAGGAGGATGTCAAACTGCAATAACCTTGTACTTGTCTTTATGAATTATATTTTTAAACTAGACTAACAAGGTTTTTTTTACACAGACCACAGAGCCAACCATGCATTTGGACAATAGAACTAAGAGAGTGAGCTTCCTTATGCGGGTTTTTGCACCGTGTAGGCCTTTGCATTTTGTAATTAAAAAATAACTCACACAGTCTATGTAATCAGTATTGTGTTGATTTATTTCAGTTAATCATTTTGGATTAAAAAAGGGTCAAGGTAGCCTAGCCAGCCTAAGTTTGAATATAGACTAAACCAAATTGGACACATTCACATTTTCTCCTAACACAGAAAAAATGGGCAATAAATAGCCTACATAACATTACCACTTATTTTACCCTGGCCAGAGGGCAAGAGGGGACAGGGTGCTCTAGCCTGCAGCTGCGGCTATTTGAAAAGACTAAAAAACATTTTTTTTTATCCCATACAGTTCAGGTGTAGGCTGCTGCTACATTTCTGGAAGAGTTTTGCTTGGTGTCTGTCGGGAGGAGGGGTTTATCAAGTCGTAAATAAATAACCGGAGGACATTTGGAGATGGGTGGTCCTCTGTAGCTCAGCTGGTTAGAGCACGGCGCTTGTAACACCAAGGTAGGGGGGTTCGATCCCCGGGACCACCCATACACAAAAAAAAACAAAAACAAATGTATGCACGCATGACTGTAAGCGTTGGATAAAAGCGTCTGCTAAATGGCATATTAGGGGGCACACGCTTTGTGTCAAGATTGGTCAAGAACAGAACAGAATGACAGAACCTGCAGCTCTCCTTTATGAAGGACAGATAGGCCTACATTGTGCGTGAGATGACAAATCGAGTCTCGAGTCATACAGATGAAGCCCGGGTTTAAAAGTCACGAGTCATAGTTACTAAGTCGAAGTCGAGGGGCAAGAATTTTTATTTTAAAACCAAGTCAAGTCTCAAATCGCAAAATGTGCAACCGAGTATTTATGAGTCCAAGTCACGTGACTCGAGTCCACATCTCTGGTAATGAATAGTTTAAACATTTCTACATGCCGTGTTGCATTATTCAAGTGTGTTTTCTGTGCAGCATGAGTAGGGAGCAAACCCTGATGCTGCCCAGTGCAGGTAAGTGGGACGGGGTGGGGGACATCAGCTTTAGCTTAGCAGTGCGGAGAGCCTCCGTGACACAGAGAAGAGCAGTTCAGTTGAATGACCAGTCCGGGAATTCAGAGTGAGGAGAATGTGGCAAAGAGCTTCCTAGGGTTAAGGCAGAGCTTGGAATTTGGGAGTGGAGTAGAAAGTGGCCTTAGCAGCAGAAAAACAGATGAAGAAAATGTAGAGAGGGGGGGAGTGAAAAGATACCAGGTCGGCAGGGAGTTTAGTTTCTCCAATTTCCGCTCAGCTGCCGGAGCTCTTTTCTGTGAGCTCGCAATGAGTCATCAAGCCAGGGAAAGCTGGAGGGGAGGACCGAGCCGGCCAGGAGGATAGGGGACACAGGGAGTCAAAGGATGCAGAAAGGGAGGAGAGGAGGGTTGAGGAGTCAGAATCAGGAGATTGGAGGGAGAAGGATTGAGCAGAGGGAAGATATGATAGGATGGAAGAGGGGGAGAGAGTGGGAGAGAGAGAGTGAAGGTTGCGGCGGCGCGTTACATCTGTGTAGGGGCAGAGTGAGTAGTGTGGAGGGAGAGCGAGAGAAAAAAAGGATACAAAGTAGTGGTCGGAGACATGGAGGGGAGTTGCAGTGAGATTAGTAGAAGAGCAACATCTAGTAAAGATGAAGCAAGGTATTGCTGCCTTGTGAGTAGGGGGGGGCGGTGAGAGGGTGAGGTCAAAAGAGGAGAGGAGTGGAAAGAAGGAGGCAGAGAGAAATGAGTCAAATGTAGACGTAGGGGGGTTTGGGAAATCCCCAAAACTGTGAGGGGTGAGCCATCCTCAGGAAAGGAACTTATCAAGGGTCAAGCTCTTTGATGAACTCCCCAAGGGAACCTGGAGGGCGATAGATGACAAGGATATTAAGCTTAATGGCTAGTGACGTGACAGCGTGGAATTCAAATGGGGGAGATAGACAGAGGGGTTAGGGGAAAAAATTGAGAATGACCACTTGGGAGAGAGAGGATTCCTGTGCCACCACCCCTCTGACCAGATGCTCTCGGGGTATGCGAGGAACACATGGTCAAAACGGGGGAGGAGAAGCAGTAGGAGTAGCAGTGTTTTCAGTGGTAAATCCATGTTTCCGTCAGCGCCAGGAAGCGAGGGACTGGAGGGTAGCATAGGCGGGGAAAGGGAAGTCAGCCTTGTTGGCAGCAGAAGGGCAGTTCCAGAGGCTGCCTGAGACCTGGAACTCCAGGTGTGTGGTGCGTGCAGGGACCACCAGGTTAGAGAGGCAGCAGCCACGCGGTGTGAGGCGTTTGTGTAGCCTGTGCGGAGAGGAGAGAACAGGGATAGGCAGAGGCACAGTTGACAGGCGTAGCAAAATGGCTACCCAAAAATGCAGAGGAGATCGGAATGAAATGAAATAAACATCTGGGAAAGGAGAGAGCAGGGCCTCCCTCACCAAAAAAAATTTAAATCTCCCAAAATTCCACCTCAGAAACTATAATTGTTTCACTGAACACCCGAATTAAACCTCCCAACTTCCACTTTAGAAATTAGAATTGTTGTAAACTACAGCGGTTCAATGTTTCAAGGAATAGACTCAACTTACTTTATTCAGCTAACTAACTATGAGCCATAGCTAACTAGCATGCTAGCATCCAATAACACACAGTTTAGCACAATACTTGGTTACAACAAACTACCAATAGGTGTTAAACACACCTTTAAAAAGATAATTTGTGTCCGTGTCTAGTTCTTTATAACGCAGCAATAATTAAACGTTGGCTAGCTAGCACAAAGATAATTTTATTTAGCTACTACAGTACAGCTAGCTGGTAGTGTTGGTAGCTAGCAATGGCTGCTGTGTTGACTTTTTTGAAAAACGGCGTCGCTTGCGAACGAATGTAGCTGGCTAAAAAGGGCATTGTATTTAGTTGCTACCGTTGCTAATAGCTACCGCCCGCTAGTCCAGGAGGTGAGTTAGCTAGCTTAGCTTGGTTGCTACACCCGGCCACCGCGAATACAAAAGTAACCACAATAAACTAATAAACAACTACCCACAACAACCCACGATGCCTAGCTACAATACCCAATACAATCTAAATACAAGTTTAAGCCTTTCTCGAAAAAAGCCCAAGCTAGCATAAAGCCAAACTACCCGACGCCAGCTGTCTGGGTGGTTTTTTTGCAATCAGTAGCTGTAATTAAGTACACTAGCTACTAACTACCTAACGTTAATGCTTCAGATAATAGGTTAGAAAAAAAAGTGAATGGTAGGTAGCTAGCTGGCTTAATTACAGGTACTCTTAAGCGTGAAATAACATTGGAAACACTATCCACCGTTGCTAAAAGTTACCAGTAGCTACCCGCTAGGTTAGCTGCCTCGTGCTTCGCCGGGCTCACTCGAATACAATACTTACCTGTTCTTCAATTCCAACCACTGGTTTCAATGAAGTTGAAGTCTGTAGACTGAGATGGCCATTGAAAAATGTTGATTTGTGGTCAGTTTGGGATTCTTTGTGGATTTTCATGTGTGCTTGGGGTATTGTCCTGCTGGAAGATCCGGACTGTCACAGATTTACGTACATATATTACGAATTGGCCGGAACCACATACATTTAAATCATTTAGCAGTGCTCTTATCCAGAGTGACTTACAGTTAGTGCATACATTTGATTTTTTTCTACTGGCCCCCGTGGGAATCAAACCCACAACCCAGGCGTTGCAAACGCCATAATCTACCAACTGAGCTACATCCCTGCCAGCCATTCCCTCCCTCCCCGGGCCAAATGTGCACCCCCATGGGTCTTTTTGGGCGCGCCGGCTACGACAGAGCCTGGGTTTGAACCAGGATCTCTAGTGACACAGCTAACACTGTGATGCAGTGCCTTAGTCCACGCGGGCCCCTTGGGAGACCCGAGTGTTTAAATTTTTATTACAGGGCTCCGTACTAACATGGTGTCACTGGTGCCACTAACTTTTACAGGTTTGGGGGCATCAGCCATGATTTGGTCGGTCCCAAATCATGATTTGGAATCATCTTATAAAATCATTTGACTTTGAATGTGAGTTTGTGTAACCTCAGCTCCGACTATCAGAAACAACGGGCCAGCCCATCTTGGTAGGGGGGCCGGCCATGCCCACTGATCAGCCAAATGCTCATTACGATTAGTATAAAAGAGAAATTTCCCCAAAATATTTACAAATAAATCTTAACGGCCTGGCCATGGCAACTTTTTAATTGTTTTATTTTTATATAAAAAAAACATATTTTTGTGCGCAACAAAATTTTCCAGCCCATCTGGCATTTGCCAGAATTGCCAGATGGCCAATCTTCCCGGTTGTGGGGTGTGTGGGTTGGGGGTTAGTTAAATTAAAAATTTCATCTCCAAATTTGGTATACTAAAAGAGACCATATCTAATCCCGATTAACTTAAATTCATACAGGGGATGCAAAATGACTCAGTTTTCAACAAGTCTTTTCCATTTTCCTGTTTTCTGTTGCTAAATTGGGACTATGTACAGTCTGGTCAAAAATTTTGACAAGGGGCACAAATACCCAAATTTTCACAAAGTCTGCTGCCTCAGTTTTGACGATGGCAAAATTTTCATATACTCCAGAATGTCATGAAGAGTGATCAGATGAATTGCAATTAATTGCATAGTCCCTCTTGCCATGAAAATGTACTTAATCCCCAAAAAAAAATTTCCACTGCATTTTAGCCCTGCCACAAAAAGGGCCAGCTGCCATCATGTCAGTGATTCTCTCGTTAACACAGGTAAGAGTGTTGACGAGGAAAAAGGCTGGAGATCACTCTGTCATGCTCATTGAGTTAGAATAACAGACTGGAAGCTTTAAAAGGAGGGTGGTGCTTGAAATCATTGTTCTTCCTCTGTTTAAAACCCTGGTTACCTGCAAGGAAACACGTGCCATATCATTGCTTTGCACAAAAAGGGCTTCACAGGCAAGGATATTGCTGCTAGTAAGATTGCACCTAAATCAACCATTTATCGGATCATCAAGAACTTCAAGGAGAGAGGTTGAATTGTTGTGAAGAAGGCGTCAGGGCGCCCATGAAAGTCCAGCATGCGCCAGGACCGTCTCCTAAAGTTGATTCAGTTGCGGGATCAGGGCACCCCCAGTGCAGAGCTTTCTCAGAAGGTACCAAACACATCCTCCGAGAGCAACTTCTCCCAACCATCCAAGAACAGGCATTGGTCTTTGTTTGGTACCATTCTGAGCAAGCTCTGCATGGTGGTGCCCCTGATCCCGCAAATGAATAAACTTTAGGGAGGTCCCGGCGCATGCTGGACTTCATGGGCGCCCCTGACGCCTTCCTTTACAACAATTCAACCTCTCTCCTTGAAGTTCTTGATGATCCCATAAATGGTTGATTTAGGTGCAATCTTACTAGCAGCAATAAACCAGGCTCTGTCGTAGTCGTTGGGGGACGACCAATGCCTTTCCAGCATGAGGGGGCACCTTTCCATAAGGCAAAAGTGATAACTAAGTGGCCGGAGAACAAAACATCGACATTTTGGGTCCATGGCCAGGAAACTCCCCAGACCTTAATCCCATTTAGAAGTTGTGGTCAATCCTCAAGAGGCAGGTGGACAAACAAAAAACCCCAAATTCTGAAAAAACTCCAAGCATTGGAGTCGCAAACCGGCCGCGACCGGGAGATCCCGGGGCGGCGCACAATTGGCCAGCGTCGTCCAGGGTAGGGGAGGGAATGGCCGGAGGGATGTAGCCCCAGTTGATAGAGCATGGCGTTTGCAACGCCAGGGTTGTGGTTCGATTCCACGGGGGCCCGTATAAAAAAAAAATGTATTCACCAACTGTAAGTCGCTCTGGATAAGAGCGTCTGTAAAATGTAAAAAATATTATGCAAGAACGGGCTGCCATCAGGAGTTGGGGCCACTTATTACATGATTTGTTGAGCGTATTTGTACTCCTGAAAATAATTTAAGCTTGCCATTTGTGTCATATGTAGCAAACGCTTAATTCCCCTTTTCTTTTCTTTTTACTTTCTCTCTCACTACTTCTCCTCTCTACTTCCTCCCTCAAATACTTCCCCTCTTCTCAGCCCTTTTTTTTTCTCTGTTTCACTCATCAGTTATATAATTTGACTACAAGAATTAAACATTTATTTTTGATCTCTTTGATACATACAGTAGCCTTAGGGTTACCTGGCTTCCTGGCAAACAGGGGCACTGCCACAGTACCAGACAATATAATATAACATTTACATTTTAGTCATTATCAGACGCTTTATCCAGAGCGACTTACAGTTAGTGAGTGCATACATTTTCCATACTGGCCCCCCGTGGGAATCGAACCCACCACCCTGGGTTGCAAAGCCATGCTCTACCAACTGAGTACAGGAGGCACTTGAAATAAGAAAACAGGACAATTTCTGTTAATAAAACAAATGTTGTTTCATTCTCAGGTCACCTGCTACATAAAGTGTTAGCACAGGTCCATTTAACTGGATTTAATGTACAGAGAAAACAATCACATTAACAGAGCCATCATTTTATTTGAAAAAAAAATATACATTGTGGAAGAAAACAAAAAAACGGCAACCCTGTTTACACCCCAACACAAATGTCATCCAGGCTACCTGGGAACAATACAAGTATAACCACTTCAGATAACGAAACAGGAAGGAAAAAACTGTTATCAAAACCCAAATTTTATTTCATTCTCAGGTCACCCCGCAGCCTTTCTTTTATTTTTTGAGAGACCTTTCAGAGCTCCTTTTGTTGTGGGAAAAATTTCAAACTTTCGACAATGTCTTCGACAACTGCACCTGTATTTGTTTGTCTATTCTGATCACACTCTTCCTGCATGCACTGAGGTTTGCACCCACAGGGTGGAGCCCAAAGGGGGTGGTGGGAGGAGGGGGAAGGGAAGGGTACTTTTTTGGAAAAAGCTTTAGATCTTTTGTTTTTGCTAGGGAAGGTGGCTAAACAGGATGCAAGTTGTTCTGAGATGCTTTTGGAGGACGTTTCCTCTGGGGTTTTTGGGATTGGAAAGCTTAGGTTTTGTGTGTTTCTTTGCCCCGGTGGTGTTTCAACCACTGTTTGAACCTTATTGATGATGGCATTTTTAGTAAAAGAACAAAAGGGAAAGGGAATTTGGGGTTACGCATTACCCCGGGGGGGGTCACAATGTACCTTGCCCGGAAACCATCTGGTAAGGACACCTATCCAGTATTCCAAGATGGGAATGTGGAAGTGGAGGGCCGGTTTGGGGTTAAGTTGAATTGTTGTTGGGGAAAAACAATTACCCCTTTTTATTCGCTAATAAAGGGGATTATCCCTGGGTTTCTTGTTATGGGAATAAACCCTTGGGGGGGGAGGGGGGGGAAGCGGGGAATAAAAAAAAGATGTAGGAAAAGTTGGGGAAACCTTTTTTGGGGGGTTGGTAAAAAAATACTAAACAAACTTAGAACAACACCTAACGACTTCACCAAAGATTTTAGCCTTTGGTAATGGTTTTTGAATGGCAGTCACAGGTACCAGGGTTTGAGTCCAAATAGGGTACTCCTGTGATTAACTACTTTCGTGTCAGGCAGTAGTTTTATAGTGCCATTTAAAGCATGTCCCGGCGAGTTTTGTCACAATCAGAGGTAAAAGTTCTGCCATTTTTCATAATTGATGTGCTAGCTGAAATACATTGAGTATACCAAACATTAGTTGAGTTGCCCCCCCTCCCTTTTGCCCTCAGAAAAGTCTCAATTTATGGGGGCATGGACTCTAAAGGTGTCAAAAGCGTTCCACAGGATGCTGGCCCCTGTTGTCTCCAATGCTTCCCACAGTTGTGGCTAATGAAGATTGGGTTTCAAAGGGGAGCAGATGGGTATGGTCAGGCTCTATGTCCATATATAAATCCTTTTAATAGGCCCATTCCATGGAGTTCTCTCCAGGGCTGTGTTTCAATAGAATGTCGGAGCCCGTGTATGGAGTTCCTTTTTCCGGGCCACTTTCCAATATGAAAGGCTGTGCCCATATTGGAGTTCCTTCTCCAAAGGGTGCGTTCCAATATGTAAGACAATGCCATATATGGAAGTTTCCCGCGTGGATTAGATGTGTTGCCCGAAGCCTAAAGGGGGTCTACAGAGAATACCCAATGCAATGTGTTTTTTGTCACAAAAGGAGCCGGCTCCTTGTTAAAACGCTCCGTCATCCGACAGTGTTTTCTACCCGGAATTGAGACCCGACACCTGTAATGTCAAATTTCTCGAGTAAACAATATTTCATTTATAAATATAATTTTAATTCTGTCCCAAAAAATGAGGGCAGTATTGAACGAGTTTTTCAAACTGAAGTCCCAAAAGAGTTTAAAAGTTCCGCTACTTGCTTTTACTACTTGAAAGCTTCTTTTTTTGGCTTTTATTTTGAGATTTGCTACGCGCAATTAGTCTATGTCTCTGTCCAGTTTTGAGGAGCGTCAATGCGAGCTGGTGAGACAATACGAAACCTTTACGGTTGTATTCGGACAACCACGCAAAAAGACAACAGCTGGAAGGAGATATCACGAATTTTGAAACGTCGTTACTGATATCAAAGAAAAATGGGGAAAGATTGGGGACTGTATGTTCGCAATCTGAAAAGGTTGAAGGAGACGAGGAGGGGGCTGCTGCTGGTGTGTGTGTCCCACCGATTGGGCCTACAACTGGATTGGCTTCGTGATCACGTGAAACATCGTCAGACACCCCACCAATATGCCAGATATGGTACTAGATTGCAGGGTCGTGGAATGACTGTTCTAAAATGACTGGGGAAGCAGAAGGGGGCGCTGTTCCGAAGCCACTACCAACAATCTCACGTCAGAATTAGACGTTCATCCATGTTCTCAAACATCAATTTCAAAGTGTTTTAAAGGGTTAGGTTTAGGCAGGCATTAACACCGAATGGTTAAGGAAAGGTTTAAGGTTTAGGATTAAAACAAAACATCTCAAAAACAAAATTTTATCTCTGGATTCAAACTGCAAAACCCTTTGGAATCAGCGGCAGATGCTCACTGTTAACCTGGAAACCAGCCACTAGGGGCATCTCCCTACTGACTTGTATCACGGGTGACCTGGCTGACCGCTACAACTAGGCCTACACATTCTCAGCCCATTCTCTTCATTAATTTTGTAGTACAGTATTCCAATAAATACATTTTTCTTTGATACATTTGCTTGTTATACAAAATATTTATTTTTACAGATTGTAATTTATTCATTGAAATAAGGCTACATTTTTACAATATGTATTTCACTTGAATACTGTGAATTATAAATGCTTTTTGCTTGCATCATCTCTAATGACATGTAATTCTTAGTCCAGTGATGTAACATTTGCTGGTTTAAAGGTCCAATTCAGCCGTTTTTATCTAAATCAAACATTCTGGGTAACAATTAAGTACTGTGTGCGACTCTGTTTTTATAGTTACATTCAGTTAAAATTGTAAAAAAAACTAAAACAAAAATAGCTTCTTAGCAAAGAGCAATTTCTCAAGCAAGAATTTTACTAGGGGCTATCTGGGAGTGGTCCTTTACTAGGACTATCTCGGAGTGGTCTGAGTGGGGAGGGGAAAACAAGAATCTAGCTGTTATTGGCAGAGGGGTTTGGAACTCTCTTTCTTTTTGGGGCTATTAACTAATTAACACCTGGTGATGTCACCAGGCAGGCAAAACTCCATCCCCAAAACATTTACATTTTAGTTATTAGCAGACGCTTTTTATCCAGAGCGATTACAGTAGTGCATACATTTTCATACTGGCCCCCCATGGGAAACGAAACCCACGACACTGACGTTGCAAGCGCCATGCTCTACCAACTGAGCTAAGGACGCTGAAAAATTTTAGGCAGTCATGTCAAACTAGAGGGCATTTCACAATTACGCAGTATTATTCAACCTCATAGTGTGTAATTATAAAACAAGAAAAATCACGTTTTTTTACTGCACAGGGGCTTAAAAATTGACTTTCACGTAAAATGGATTTATTTCATTATATATTGAACAATAACAAAAAAAAAAACAAAAATGGAAATATGCTGGAAAGAGTACAAAAAACTTAACATAGACAGGGGTTTTTACACGTCAAAAGAAAATGTACATTTTTCAAAAAAGTTTTGGTATGTAATGCTTTTTGTTTTTACATTTTCTGATCATTTCAAAATAATGTTTTAGTTATACCTAAACAAATTTAAAAAGCGGTTGTTCTCCGCCCATACATCTTATGAATAAATAAATTACTAGAAAAAATAAGCAAATGAACAATAACAATTTAATCGGGGTCCATATCAGTTGGGTCAAAATTAAACATAATAACGGAATCTTCCAGATAAAACGTTTTAAAAGTGGTTTCCCTTAAAATAAACTATTCTAAATCAAACCAAAATCTTCTGACATGATAGCCGACATGCACCCGTTGGAGGGCTGGATAAATGACTTATTCATTCCCTAAGAGCACACTGGGCTGCGTGTTGACCACCATTTTTATCCCCTATGCAGCATTGGTAACCGGTCGGGAGAGAGACACCTATGATGCTCTTCAACAAAGGGCACGCACCTGTTTGGGGTGCTAAATGGATGACTCACTTTGTATTTTTTCACAGCCACTTTGGGGTCATTCAATACAATAAAATACAATACATCATTTTTGGAGTGGCACACTACATGCCACTGATCTGTGCTGCCTCCAGCCTCTAATGTCTGTGTGTGGGGGGGGGGGGATCTTAGGACCATTCCTCCATAAATAATATTTTCAGATCCTTGATATCTTCATCTGCAATTATGGACTGCCCTCTTCAACAGGGATGGACCCTAGTGATTTGGAGGCCCAGGGGAGAGGCCAGTCTTCTTTTAATGGGTTTTATAGTAAAGACATGTCATTTAACTGTAAAAATGTATTACCTTTGAATGTGCCATGCACACAACCATCATGATGTTTTCATCTGATTGTCAAACAAATCACTTCACAAAAACGGTACCTTCGCACGTTCATCCAAAAATTCCACCACCCAACAGTGCACTGTGCACCTGTCAACTTTCCTTCAATTTTGCAAGTGCTTGATCAATCTCACCGTAGAAAGCATCCGAGCTAGCGAAACAGTGTTTCACTATTTTGTAGGGTTGGGGGGACTCGAGCAGGAAATGATATATATTTTTAAATGATTAATAGTATTAGTATTAGTTAATTCTTCCCATCTCACGAACGAGGCCCCCCTTTTGAATATGCATGTGACGGGGCCTGAGGCACTTGCCATCTTCTGCCTAATGTTGTTTGAAAAAGTAAGTAATTAAAAATGTATCCACTCCCTAACTGTAAAGTCTGCTCTGGGAAGAGCGTCTCTGCCTAAATTGACCAAAACCAAAATGTAAACATGTAAATGGAATGTTAAGGTACCGCCACTCCTGTTCTTTCATTCCAACGCACTGGTTTTCAAATGAAGCTTGAATAAGTCTGTAGACTGAGATGGCCAATCATTTGAAAAAATTTTGGTTTTTGTGTCAGTTAGCCCTTTCTTTGTGGACTTTTGAATTTCTGTGCTTGGGGTTATTGGTCCTGCTGGAAAGATCAGAATGTCAACGATTTACGTACATCAACATTACGAATTGGCCCCTGAAAACCCACATTACATTTAAGGTCATGTTGCACAGACGTATATATTTGTTTTTCATACTGGGCCCCCCCATGGGAATCATAAACCCACAACCCGGGGGGGGGCGTGCAAAACACCTATGCTCTACCAAACTGAGCTACATCCTGCCCAGCCATTCCCTCCGCTAACCCTGGGCCAATTGTGCACCAACCCCATGGGTCTCCCGGTCGCAGCCGGCTACGACAGAGCTCTGGATTCGAAACAGGATCTCTAGTGGGCACAGATACCTGTGATGCAGTGGCCTTAGTCCACTGCGCCACTCGGGAGTGTTAATTATTATTACAGGGCTCTGTACGTAACATTTCCCACTGATAAATGTCACTGGGTGCCACTAATTTTAACAGTTGGTGGGCATCAGCCCATGTTTTGGTCGGTCCCAAATCATGTATGTGGAATCATATTATAAAATCATTTGACACTTTGAAATTTGAGTTTTGTGTAACCTCAGCTCCGACTATCAGAAACAACGGGCCAGCCCATCTTGGGAGGGGGGCCGGCCAGTTTGCCCACTGATCAGCCAAATACTCAGTATAGATTAGTAAGAAAGAGAAATTGCAACAAAAAATATTTACAAATAAATCTTAACAGGGGCCCCATGGCCCATGGCAACTTTTTAATTGTTTTTTTATATAAAAATAACATATTTTGGTGCGTCCAACAAATTGTCCAGCCATACTGTGCCATTTGCCAGAATTGCCAAATGGCTAATCTTCCGCTGTGTGTGTGGTGTGTGGGTTGGGGGTTAGTTTTAAATTAAATTACATCTCCAAATTGGTATAACTAAACGAGACCATATACTAATCCTTGAGTAACTTGAATGCACATAGGGTGATGGCACATGACTCAGTTTTCAACAATGTCTTTATTCCATTATTCCGGTTTTTCTTGTTGCTAAAATTTGGGGACTATGTACAGTCGTGGTCAAAAAGTTTTGAGAATGCACAAATACTAATTTTTCACAAGTCCTGCCTGTCTTCGTTTTTTGACGATGGCAATTTGCCTATAATCCAGAATGTCATGAAGAGTGATCAGATGAATTGCAATTAATTGGAAAAGTCCGTCTTTGCCATGAAAAATGTACTTAGTCCCCAACAAACAGTTCCCTTGCAATTTCAGCCCTGCCACAAAAGGACCAACTGTCCCACCATCATGTCAGTGATTCTCATCGTTAACACAGGTGAGAGAGTGTTGACGAGGCCAAGGCTTGGAGCTCACTCTGTCATGCTGAGTGAAGTTAGAATAAAAAGAACTGGAAGGCTTTAAAAGGAGGGTGGTGCTTTGCAATCATTGTTCTTCCTCTCTTTAAACCATGGTTACCTGCCAAGGAAACCCGTGCTTCGTCATCATTGCCTTTGCACAAAAAAGGGCTTCAACATGCAAGGATATTGCTTCTAGTCAGTATGGCCACCTAAATCAACCATTTATCGGATCATCAAGAACTTCAAGGAGATAGGTTTTTAGTTGTGTGAAGAAGGCGTCAGGGGGGCGCCAAGAAAGTCCAGCATGCGCCAGGACCAGTCTCCTAAAGTTGATTCAGCTGCGGGATCAGGGCACCACCCCAAAAAAGTCGCAGAGCTTGCTCAGAATTGTATATCACATCCTCCGAGAGCAACTTCTCCCAACCATCCAAGAACAGTTTGGTGACGACCAATGCATTTTCCAGCATGATGGCAGCACCTTCCCATAAGGCAAAAGTGATAACTAAAGTGGCTCGGAAGAACAAACATCGACATTTTTGGGTCTATGGCCAGGAAAACTCCCCAGACCTTAATCCCATTGAGAATTTGTGTGTTCAATCCTCAAGAGGCAGGTGGAGACAAACAAAAGGACCACAAATTCTGAACAAACTCCAAGCATTGATTATGCAAGAATGGGCTGCCATCAGTCAGGATGTGGGCAGAAGTTAATTGACAAGCATGCCAGGGGGATTGCAGAGGTCGTGTAAAAGAAGGTGTCAAACACTGCAAACATTGAAACTCTTTGCATAAACTTAATGTAATTGTGTCAATAAAAGCCTGTGACATTAATGGAATGCTCTAATTATTACTTCAGTATACCATAGTAACATATGACAAAAACATCTCATAACACTGAAGACAGCAAACTTTGTGAGGATACCCCTACTTTTAGACCACGACTGTACACACAGACAGTTTATATCTTTAGAAACCCCATTACAAGACATACAATTTCTTCACACCCCCTGACTTTTTCCACATTTTATTGTGTTATAAGGTGTGATACTCAAATTATTTTAATTCTCATTTTCTTGTTAATGTTGTACAGTAGAAAGAAAAAATTCTAAACATTTGAAAAATAAAACACTAATATATTCTTGATTAGATAAGTATTCCACCCCCCTGAGACAATACCTGTTGAAACACATTTGACAGCGATTAAAGCTGTGCGTCTTTTGGGGTAAGTCTCTAAGAGCTTGGCCAAACCTGCATTGTTACAATATTTGCCCACAATTCTTAAAACAATTATTCAAACTCTGTCAAGTTGGTTGTTTGATAATTGTTTGCTAGAAAGACATTATCAAATCTCTGCCTAAGATTTACACAGCCGATTAAGTCAAAACTGAAACTAGGCCATTTCAGAGAACATTCAATGTCGTCTTGGTAAGCACCCTCCAGTGTAAGATTTGCCTTGTCTTTTAAGTTAATTATCCTGCTGAAAGGTGAATTCATCTCCCAGTGTCTGTTAGTGTCACGCCCTGCTTCTGGGGTCTCTAATATGTTGATCCCAGGGTGTGTTAAAGTCTGTGTGTTTTGTTTCTAGGTTTCACTTTCTAGTATTGTTTTGTTGCTATGTTGGCGCAGTGTGGTTCTCAATCAGAGTCAACGTGATTCAGCTGTTGCTTGTTGTCTCTGGATGAGGAACCCAGACTTAGGCAGCCTTTTTCCCCACAGAGTTTGTGGGATCTTGTTTCTATTCTGTAGTCGTTAGAAGACCTGAACTGTGCACGTTGTGTTTGGGTCGTTTTTGGACGTGTCTCTAATAAAGAGGTATGTTTTCCTGCAACGCGGCGCCTTGGTCCTCATCTCTGTTCGATCCGATCTGTTGACAGAGAATTCCACCTGACTCGTACCAAGCAGCGGGTCGAGGACCATCGCCAGGGAAATCCCTCAGCGGATATCCAGCGCCTCTCGACGGGTGTCAAGCCGGGGTGAGGATAGAGGGGCCTGAACGTGGGGGCAGAAAGGCGAAAGGCTGGGCGAGAAAGCATGGCGACATGGTCCCGGGTAGGAGTGAGCGCCCATACATTTTTTTTAGGGGGAGCTATCGCCGTGGACGACGGGGCAGCAGAGAGCCCCGCCAGGTTACGGGAGTAACTGGGTCACCCAGGGGGAAGGAGGATGTAGAGGCACGGCGAGAGGTTATGTGCGTGTGTTTGCCAGTCCCGGTCCGGCCTGTTCCTGACCCCCACGTAGGGGCCAGTGGTGTGTGTTCCCAGTAGCTGTCCGGCCTGTTTCCCTGCCACTCGACCCAAGTCTGACGGTGCGCTTCGCCAGCACGGGCCCGGCCTGTCCTGCTCCCCGGCACCAAGTCTGTGGGGCGTGTCGCCCGCCCAGTCCGGCCCCCCATACCTTCTGCCCCGCACCAAGTTCATTGTTGCGTTTTCGGCAGCCCTGTCCGGCCCATTCCTGCACTCCCCCGCACAAAGGCAGTGATTGCGTTTCGTCAGCCCTGTCCCGGACCATCTGCTCCTCCCCGCACCAAGTCAGTGTTGCGTCTTTCGTCCAGCCCGTTACGGCCCGTTCCTGCTCCCCGCACCAATTCAGTTGGTGCGACGTCTCAGCACCAGTCCGGCCCATGCCTGATCCCCGCACCAATGTCGAGTGGTGCGTATCGTCAGACCAGCTCGGGCCCGTTCCCCCCCCCCCTGCTCCCCGCACCAAAGTCAGTGGTGCGCTGCGTCAGCACGGAACGGCCCGTTCCTGCTCCCCGCACCAAGTCCAGTGGTGCCACTTCGTCAGCCCGGTCCGACCCGCCTCCTGCTCCCCGCACCAAGTCAGTGGTAGCGTTTCCGTCAGCCCGGCTCGGGCCCGCTCTCTGCTGGCCCCACACCAAGCACGTGGTGTGCGTCGTCGTCCGGCATGGCCCTTGACTGGTCTCACCGGTGGCACGCCGGAGCTAGAGCAATCCGGCTCCACCAGTGTGCAGTCCAGCTCGCGAGCCAGCGTGGCCAGACAGGACCAGGAGGCGTTTGGGGTGGGTTGATGAGTGAGCGGGGGATCAGGCCCGGGAGCCGATCGCCGACTAAGCGGAGTGGCCCACCACGGTCCCTCCCCTGTGGGATTGGTGGGCGCGGTCGGAGTACGCGCCGTTCGGGGGGGGTCCTGTCACGCCCTGGCTCTGGGGACTCTAATATTGTTTTGAGCCAGGGGTGTTTAAAAGTCTAGGTGTTTTGTTCTAGGTTTCACTTTCTTGTATTGTTGTTCTATGTTGAGCCAGTGTGGTTATCAATCAGAGGCAAAGTGATTCAGCTGTTGCCTTGTGGGACCTCTGATTGAGACCATACTTTAGCAGCCTTTTTCCCCACAGAGTTTGTGGGATAATTTGTTTCTAGTCTGTAGTGTTAGTCCGTGAACTGTAACGTTTTGTCGTTTTTGATCGTGTCTCTTAATTAAGAGTATGTTTGCCTGCACACGCTGCGCCTTGGTCCTCATCTCTGTTCGACGATCGTAGACCGTTAGAAAGAATAATGAACCAGGTTTTCTGCTAGAATTTTGCCTGTGCTTAGCTGTATTCCATTTATTTTTATCCAAAAAAAACTCCCTATTTCCTTGCCGATGACAAGCATACCCACAACATGATGCAAGCAACAACCATGACATGAAATAATGAAGAGTGGGTACTTAGTATGTTTTTTGTGTTGGATTTGCCTCAAACATAACATTTTGTATTCAGGACAAAAAGTTAAGTCTTTGGTCACATTTTTGCACAGTATTACTTACGTGCCCTTGTGGCAAAATCAGGATTGCATCTTTTTGTAATATTTGTATTTCTGCTACAGGCTTCCTTCTTTTCACGCTGTCATTTTAGGTTAGTATTGTGAGAGTAACATAACAATGTTGTTGATCCATCCTCCGTTTTCTCCTATCACAAACGATTAAACTCTGTAACTGTTTATAAATCACCAATTGGCATAATGGGGAAATCCCCTGAGCAGTTCCATTCATCTCCAGCAACTGAGTAAGAAAGATATTATTATCTTGTAGTGTCTGGGTTTTATTAATACAACCATCCAAAGCTAATTAATAAACTTCACCAGCCTCCAAATTGCTATTTTTTATATATAAACACCAATCTGTGCCTCTTCTTTGCGAGGCATTTAAAACCCCCCCTGGTCATTTGTGGTTGAATCTGTGCTTGACTACTCGATGAGGGACCTTACAAGATAATTTTTGGGGGTACAGAGATGGAGTAGTCATTCAAAAAAAATTTTTTTAACCATATTATTTAAATAGAATGAGTTTGTGCACTTATTACATGATTTGTTTAGGATTTGTATCCTGAATAATTTAAACTTTCCATTTGTGTCTGATCCCCAACAACACCAGATGATCCTGAACAGCCACAGGATCAACCACAGATGATCCCTTAACAGCCACAGATGATCCCACAACAACCGCAGATGATCCCTTAACAATCACATCTGATCCCACAACAAACACAGCTGCTCCTACAACAACCACAGCTGCTCCCACATCAACCACAGCTGATCCCACATCTACCACAGCTGATCCCACAACTACCACAGCTATTAAAACAACAACCACAGCTGATCCAACAACAACCATAGCTGATCCTACAACAACCACAGATGGTCCCACAACAACCACAGCTGATCCCACAACAACCACAGCTGATCCCTTAACAGCCACAGATGATCCCACAACAACCGTAGATGATCCCTTAACAACCACATCTGATCCCACAACAAACACAGCTGCTCCTACAACAACCACAGCTGCTCCCACATCAACCACAGCTGATCCCACATCTACCACAGCTGATCCCACAACTACCACAGCTATTCCAACAACAACCACAGCTGATCCAACAACAACCATAGCTGATCCTACACAACAACCACAGATGGTCCCACAACAACCACAGCTGATCCCACAACAAACCACAGCTGATCCCTTAACAGCCACAGATGATCCACAACAACCGCAGATGATCCACTAACAACCACATCTGATCCAACAACAACCACAGCTGCTCCTACAACAACCACAGCTGCTCCTACAACAACCACAGCTGATCCACAATTACCACACATCTGTTCCAACAACAACCACAGCTGATCCAACAGCAACCACAGATGGTCCCACAACAACCACAGCTGAACCAACAACAACCACAGCTGCTCCCACAACAACCACAGCTGATCCCACAACTACCACACAGATGGTCCCTTAACAACCACAGCTGATCCAACAACAAACACAGCTGCTCCTACAACAACCACAGCTGAGCCTACAACAACCACAGCTGATCCCTTAACAACCACAGCTGATCCCTTAACAACCACATCTGATCCCACAACAAACACAGCTTGCTCCTACAACAACCACCAGCTGCTCCCACATCAACCACAGCTGATCCCACATCTACCACAGCTGATCCCACAACTACCACAGCTATTCCAACAACAACCACAGCTGATCCAACAACAACATAGCTTATCCCACAACAACCACAGATGATCCCACAACAACCACAGCTGCTGATCCCACCGTAACAGCCACAGATGATCCCACAACAACCACAGATGATGCCTTAACAACCACATCTGATCCAACAACAACCACAGCTGCTCCTACAACAACCACAGGTGCTCCCACAACAACAGCCACATCTGATCCAACAACAACCACAGCTGCTCCTACAACAACCACAGGTGCTCCCACAACAACCACAGCTGATCCCACAATTACCACAGCTGTTCCAACAACAACCACAGCTGATCCAACAGCAACCACAGATGGTCCCACAACAACCACAGCTGAACCCACAACAACCACAGCTGCTCCCACAACAACCACAGCTGATCCAACAACACAACCATAGCTGATCCTACAACAACCAAGATGGTCCCACAACAACCACAGATGATCCCACAACAACCTCAGCTGATACCTTAACAACCACAGCTGATCCCACAACAACCACAGATGATCCCTTAACAACAACATCTGATCCAACAACAACCACAGCTGCTCCTACAACAACACAGCTGCTCCCACAACAACCACAGCTGATCCCACAATTACCACTGCTATTCCAACAACAACACAGCTGATCCAACAACAACCATAGCTGATCCTACAACAAACCACAGATGGTCCCAAAACAACCACAGCTGATCCCACAACAACCACAGCTGATCCCTTAACAACCATAGCTGATCCCACAACAACCACAGATGATCCCTTATCAACCACATCTGATCCAACAACAACCACAGCTGCTCCTACAACAACCACAGCTGCTCCCACAACAACCACAGCTGATCCCACAATTACCACAGCTGTTCCAACAACAACCACAGCTGATCCAACAGCAACCACAGATGGTCCCACAACAAACACAGCTGCTCCTACAACAACCACAGCTGCTCCCACATCAACCACAGCTGATCCCACATCTACCACAGCTGATCCCACAACTACCACAGCTATTCCAACAACAACCACAGCTGATCCAACAACAACCATAGCTGATCCTACAACAACCACAGATGGTCCCCACAACAACCACAGCTGATCCCACAACAACCACAGTTGATCCCTTAACAACCACAGCTGATCCCACAACAACCACAGATGATCCCTTAACAACCACATCTGATCCAACAACAAACCACAGCTGCTCCTACAACAACCACAGCTGCTCCCACAACAACCACAGCTGATCCCACAATTACCACAGCTGTTCCCAACAACAACCACAGCTGATCCAACAGCAACCACAGATGGTCCCACAACAACCAAAGCTGAACCCACAACAACCAAAGCTGCTCCCACAACAACCACAGCTGATCCCACAACTACCAAAGCTGATCCCTTAAAAACCACATCTGATCCAACAACAACCACAAATGATCCCTTAACAACCACATCTGATCCAACAACAACCACAGCTGCTCCTACAACAACCACAGCTGCTCCAACAACAACCACAGCTGATCCCACAATTACCACAGCTGATCCAACAACAACCACAGCTGATCCAACAACAACCACAGATGGTCCCACAACAACCACAGCTGATCCCACAACAACCACAGCTGCTCCAACACAACAACAACCACAGCTGATCCCACAACTACCACAGATGATCCCTTAACAACCACATCTGATCCCAACACAACAACCACAGCTGCTCCTACAACAACCACAGCTGAGCCTACAACAACCACAGCTGATCCCTTAACAACCACAGCTGCTCCAACAACAACCACAGCTGATCCCACAACAACCACAGCTGCTCCCACAACAACCACAGCTGCTCCCACAACAACCACAGCTGATCCCACAACAACCACAGCTGATCCCACAACTACCACAGCTATTCCAACAACAACCACAGCTGATCCAACAAACAACCTTAGCTGATCCTACAACAACAACCACAGATGGTCCCACAACAACCACAGCTGATCCCACAACAACCTCAGCTGATCCATTAACAACCACAGCTGATCCCACAACAACCACAGATGGTCCCACAACAACCACAGCTGATCCCACAACAACCTCAGCTGATCCATTAACAACCACAGCTGATCCCACAACAACCACAGCTGATCCCTTAACAACCACAGCTGATCCAAACAACAACCACAGCTGATCCCTTAACAACCACATCTACAGCTGATCCAACCCAAACAAACACAGCTGCTGCTCCTACAACAACAACCACAGCTACTCACACAACAACCACAGCTGCTCCCACAACAACCACAGCTGTTCCAACAACAACCACAGCTGGTCCAACAGCAACCACAGCTGATCCCTACAACACAACACAGCTGATCCCACAACAACCACAGCTGATCCCTTAAACAACCACATCTGATCCAACAACAACACAGCTGCTCCTACAAAAACCACAGCTGCTCCCACAACAACAACAGCAGCTTCTCCCACAACAACCACAGCTGTTCCAACAACAACCACAGCTGATCCAACAGCAACCACAGATGGTCCCACAACAATCACAGCTGCTCCCACGACAACCACAGCTGATCCCACAACAACCACAGCTGATCCCACAACAACCACAGCTGCTCCTACAAAAACCAGAGCTGCTCCCACAAGAACTACAGCTGATCCCACAATTAACCACAGCTGTTCCAACAACAACCACAGCTGATCCAACAGCAATCCCAGATGCTCCCACAACAACCACAGCTTCTCCCACAACAACCACAGCTGCTCCCACAACAACCACAGCTTATCCCACAACAACCACATCTACTCCCCACAGCAACCACAGCTGCTCCACAACAACCGCGGCTGCTCCCACAACAACAACAACCAGCTACTCCCACAACAACCACAGCTGCTCCCTCAGTAAATACAGCTACTCCCACTACAACCACAGCTGTTCCAAAAACAACAGCTGATCCTATAACAACCACAGCTGATCCCAAAACTACCACAGCTGATCCCAGAACTACCATAGCTGATCCCACAACAACCACAGATGGTCCCACAACAACCACAGATGGTCCCACAACAACCACTGCTGCTCCCACAACAACCACATATTATCCCAAAACTACCACAGCTGTTCCAACAACAACCACAGATGATCCAACAACAACCACATCTGCTCCCACAACCACAGCTGTTCCCACAACTACCACATCTACTCCCACAGCAACCACAGCTGCTCCCACAACAACTGCAGCTGCTCCCACAACAACCTCAGCTACTCCCTCAACAACCACAGCTGCTCCCTCAGCAACTACAGCTACTCCCACTACAACCACAGCTGTTCCAAAAACAACAGCTGATCCTATAGCAACCACAGCTGATCCCACAACAACCACAGCTGCTCCCACAACAATCACAGCTTCTCCCACAACAACCACAGCTGCTCCCACAACAACCAAAGATTTCCTACAACAACCACAGATGGTCCCACAACAATAACAGCTGATCCAACAACAACCACAGCTGTTCCCACAACAACCACAGCTGATCCAACAAACAACCACAGCTGGTCCCACAACAACCACAGCTGGTCCCACAACAACCACAGCTGTTCCCACAACAACCACAGCTGCTCCCACAACAACCACAGCTGTTCCCACAAGCAACCACAGCTGCTCCCACAACAACCGCAGCTGCTCCCACAACAACCTCAGCTACTCCCACAACAACCACAGCTGCTCCCACAGCAACTACAGCTACTCCCACTACAACCACAGCTGTTCCAAAAAACAACAGCTGATCCTATAACAACCACAGCTGATCCCACAACAACCACAGCTGCTCCCACAACAACCACATCTGCTCCAACAACAACCACAGATGCTCCCACAACAACCACAGATGTTCCCACAACAACCAGATCTGCCCCCACAACAACAACCACAGCTTCTCCTACAACAACCACAGCTGCTCCCCTCAACAACCACAGCTGCTCCCACAACAACCACAGCTGT
Organism: Coregonus suidteri; assembly: GCA_036851935.1. Classification (NCBI taxonomy): domain Eukaryota; kingdom Metazoa; phylum Chordata; class Actinopteri; order Salmoniformes; family Salmonidae; genus Coregonus; species Coregonus suidteri. The sequence goes on along the minus strand of CM072220.1, from coordinate 34,774,574 downwards.
TCTAACAACAACAACCACACCTGCTCCTACAACAACTACAGCTGCTCCCACATCAACCACAACTGCTCCCACAACAACCACAGCTGCTCCTACAACAACCACAGCTGCTCCTACAACAACCACAGCTGTTCCAACAACAACCACACCTGTTACAACAACAACCACAGCTGTTACAACAACAAACACGGCTGTTCCAACAACAAACACAGCTGTACCAACAACAACCACAGCTTTTCAAACAACAACCACAGCTGTTCCAACAACAACCACACCTGCTCCCACAACAACCACAGCTTCTCCAACAACAACCACAGCTGTTCCAGCAACAACCACAAATGCTCCAACAACAACCACAGCTTCTCCCACAACAACCACATCTGCTCCCACAACAACCACAGCTGCTCCAACAACAACCACAGCTGCTCCCACAACAACCACAACCGCTGCTCCCACAACATCCACAGCTGTTCCAACAACAACCACAAATGCTCCAACAACAACCACAGCTTCTCCCACAACAACCACAGCTGCTCCCACAATAACCACAGTTTCTCCTACAACAACAACAGCTGCTCCCACAACAACCACAGCTGTTCTGACCACAGTTACAACTGGTTTGTCAACCATTACTACAACACCGGCCCCTCCACCACCAGAGGTGAAGTTGGAGTTCAAATTGGAGAAAAACTTCACAGCTGACTTGAATAATGCGTCTTCACCAGAGTTCCAAGCATTAGCAACAACTGTGGCTACAGCGGTAAATACTCATTTATTTTCCACCTGTTTAATGTCAAGCTTTTAGGTTCCCTAACAAAATAGGCTTAGTCTAGTCAATTCAGTAAAACAAAGATCATGCTATTAATCCAGGGAATTTATGGTAAAACTTTTTTTTAAGGTCTGCTCAATGACTGCTACCACTGAATTTAAATGATTGATTGATATATTGATTTAGAAGTAGTTTACAAGTGATGGAGAAAATATTTCAGAATGATAAGCCAACCTTTAAATGAGTATAAATTACTTTCACCATGAATTGTAAAATCTTTTTCAATGCAGTACCTTCTCAATGTCTCAGGACGTATTAATTTATAAAATATGATATATTCATATTATTTTTACAGCTGGACAATGTGTATAAAAATAAATATGGATCCAGTTTCAATCGCACAGAGGTTCTAGGTTTCAGGTAAGTAGTAATTCTAAGCATTATTTTCTTACATTGAGCCGTTCGTGGGTTTCTATTTAAGGTAGAAGTCATTTGATTAATTGTTCATAGTTGTCATAGAATTGAAACATGAATCTGATCTAATGATGAAATCATATAATTTAAAATAATAATTGTGGTTGTTTTCCAGTCAAGGTTCAGTTGTGGTAAACACTAAGCTGGTATTTAACAATATCAGTTCAGTCCCTGAGACCAGTGATGTGGCTGCCACGATGTTAGAGGCAATTTCAAGCAACAGCTCTAATTTCTCTCTCCCAGTGAACACAGCCTCTGTTGTGGCGACAAGTAAGACTCAAATATTATTTGCACTAGTTGTTCATCACAGATTTACTGTTACTACTTTGTTGTAACATATCAGTTAATTATAGATTGAATATGCAAGGGATGGTCAATTCAAGGCTGTGCAGTTCTATTAAAAATAAATCATAACTTGGGGGGTGTGTGATACGGTCCCAAAGAGGTAGCTGAGGTGAAGTAGTTAATTTTCATTGAACGACGCAGCCCAGAGTTGATAATCTGTTTTATATTATTGCTACTTGACATAGAAAACAAACTAACAAATGTGGTTGTAAAAAAAAGAATTTTCTTAAGAGAAAACCAATTTCCTTCTTATCTTAATCTCAATAACAGGACTAGAAAGCTGGCTAGCTAGTTTGCTAGTGTAGTAAAAATGAGTAACCTTCCGTCCTCAACATTGTTGATGAAACTTGTGTAACTTTGTTGCCTGGATTTTCTGTTAGAAATAGTTTTGAGTTGTACACAATTTTTTGTCACTGTGCAGTTAATGAACATTAGGCCTGATTAAATCCTATAGAACTCCCTTCGGTCAATCAGAATAGAACACCTAACAATCCATTTTATAATTACAGAGGTGATCGTACAAACTCAACCCCCAGAAGCCACAACAACCACAGCTGCTCCCTCAACAACCGCAGCTGATTACACAACAACCACAGACTCTCCAACGACAACTACATTTGGGGCTACAACAACCACAGCTACTCCAACAACAACCACAGCTGCTCCCACAACAACCACAGCCGCTCCCACAACAACACCAGCCATTCCAACAACAACCACAACTTCTCCAACAACAACCACAGCTGCTCCCACAACTACCACAGCTGTTCCAACAACAATCACAGCTGATCCAACAACAACCACAGCTACTCCCACAACAACAACTGCTGCTCCCACAACAACCACAGCTACTCCCACAACAACCACAGCTATTCCCACAACAACCACAGCTGCTCTCTCAACAACCAAAGCTAATCTCTCATCAACCACAGCTGTTCCAACACCAACCACAGCTGCTCCCAGAACAACCGCAACTGCACACACAATAACAACAGCTGCTCCTACAACAACCACAGCTGCTCCTACAACAACCACAGCTGCTCCCACAACAACCACGGCTGCTCTCACAAAAACCAAAGCTGTTCTAACAACAACCACAGCTGATCCAACAACATCCACAGCTAATCCCACAAAAAGCATAGCTGCTCCCCACAAACCACACAAATGCTCCCACAAAAACCACAGCTGCTCCTAAAACAACCACAGCTGTTCCTAGAAACACACAGCTGCTTCCACAACAACCACAGCTTTTCCAACAACAACGACAGCTGATCCAACAACAGCCCCAGCTGCTCCGACAACAACCACAGCTGCTCCCACAACAACCACAGCTGTTCCAACAACAACCACATTTGTTCCAACAACAACCACAACTGCTCTAACAACAACCACAACTGCTTCCACAACAACCACATCTGCTTCTGCTTCCACAACAACCACAGCTGCTCCCACAACAACCAAAGCTTCTCCAACAACAACCACAGCTGTTCCCACAAGTACCACAGCTGTTCAAACAACAACCGCAGCTGATCTAACAATAACCACTGCTGCTCCCAAAACAACCACAGCTCTTCCCACAACAACCACAGCTGTTCCACAACAACCATAACTATTCCAACAACAACCACAGCTGCTAACACAACAACCACAGCTGCTCTCACAACAACCACAGCTGCTCCTACAACAACCACAGCTAATCCTACAACAACCACCGCTGTTCCCACAACAACCACAGCTACTCCAAAAACAACCACAGCTGATCCCACAACAACCACATCTACTTCCACAACAACCACAGCTGCTCCCACAACAACCACAGCTGCTCCCTCAGCAACCACATCTACTCCCACAACAACCACAGCTGCTCCCACAACAACCACAGCTGCTCCCACAACAACCGCAGCTGCTCCTACAACAACCACAGCTGCTCCAATAACAACTACAGCTCATCCCACAACTACCACAGCTGTTCCTGTTCAACAAACACAGCGGATCCAAGAACAACCACAGCTGCTGTCACAAACAACCACAACTGCTTCAACAACAAACACAGCTACTCCCACAACAACCACAGCTGCTCCCTCAACAACCACAGCTGCTCCCACAACCACTACAGCTGTTCTAACAACAACCACACCTGCTCCCACATCAACCACAACTGCCCCCACATCAACCACAACTGCCCCCACAACAACCACAGCTGCTCCTACAACAACCACAGCTGCTCCTACAACAACCACAGCTGCTCCTACAACAACCACAGCTGTTCCAACAACAACCACACCTGTAACAACAACAACCACAGCTGTTGCAACAACAACCACAGCTGTTGCAACAACAAACACGGCTGTTCCAACAACAACCACAGCTGTACCAACAACAACCACAGCTTTTCAAACAACAACCACAGCTGTTCCAACAACAACCACAACGGTTCCAACAACAGCCACATATGTTTCAACAACAACCACAATTGTTCCTAAAACAACCACAACTGTTCCAACAACAACCACAGCTGTTCCAACAACAACCACAGCTACTCCCACAACAACAACTTCTGCTCCCACAACAACCACAGCTACTCCCACAACAACCACAGCTATTCCCACAACAACCACAGCTGCTCTCTCAACAACCAAAGCTAATCTCTCATCAACCACAGCTGTTCCAACACCAACCACAGCTGCTCCCAGAACAACCGCAACTGATCTAACAATAACCACTGCTGCTCCCAAAACAACCACAGCTCTTCCCACGAGAACCACAGCTGTTCCACCAACAACCATAACTGCTCCAACAACAACCACAGCTGCTAACACAACAACCACAGTTTCTCTCACAACAACCACAACTGCTCCTACAACAACCACAGCTAATCCTACAACAAATACCGCTGTTCCCACAACAACCACAGCTACTCCAAAAACAACCACAGCTGATCCCACGACAACCACATCTACTTCCACAATAACCACAGCTGCTCTGACAAAAACCACAGCTGCTCCCTCAGCAACCACATCTACTCCCACAACAACCACAGCTGCTCCCACAACAACCACAGCTGCTCCCACAACAACCGCAGCTGCTCCTACAACAACCACCGCTGCTCCCACAACAACTACAGCTCATTCCACAACTACCACAGCTGTTCCAACAACAACCACAGCGGATCCAAGAACAACCACAGCTGCTGTCACAACAACCACAGCTGCTTCAACAACAAACACAGCTACTCCCACAACAACCACAGCTGCTCCCTCAACAACCACAGCTGCTCCCACAACAACTACAGCTCTTCTAACAACAACCACACCTGCTCCTACAACAACTACATTTGCTCCCACATCAACCACAACTGCTCCCACAACAACCACAGCTGCTCCTACAACAACCACAGCTGCTCCTACAACAACCACAGCTGCTCCTACAACAACCACAGCTTCTCCTACAACAACCACAGCTGTTCCAAAAACAACCACTGCTGATCCAACAATAACCACTGCTGCTCCTCCAACTACCCCAGTAATCAACATAACAGCTCCTTCAACTACCCCAATAATCAACACAACAGCTTCTCCAAGTACCCCAGTACTCAATGCAACAGCTCCTCCAACTACCACTGTAATCAACGCAATATCGTCTCTAACTACCCCAGCAGCAAATTCAACTCTAGCTCCATTAGCTCCGGTAACCAATTTGACCACAGTACTATCTACCCCAGTGCCAACTACCATGTTAGCAACTACCCAAGTGCCAACTACGAAGGCAGCCCCAACAACAGAGGCGCCACTGACCAGCCCTAAAATTTCACTGCAGTTCAGCCTGACACGTATCTTCACTAGCTCTTTGAGCAACAGCAGTTCACCAGAGTTCCAGGAATTGGAAAGTCAAGTGGTTACACAGGTAACTTTCATTTGATTTCATTTGACCATAGACAGTGTCCTTAGTTGTCTTGAAAGGCGCTTCAAAAAATCATAATCACGATCATCATCATGATCATCTTCATCATAATTGATCATATGGCATATTGAAACCACCCTTACATTGATGAATTGTTAACGTAATATAACTTATAATTCTTTATCCAATGTTTTTCAGCTGAATAATGTGTACAAGGCTAAATTTGGAGTGAGCTTCATTCGAACTGTTGTCAATAGTTTCCGGTAGGTAACTTTGGAACAGTGTGGATTATGGAGGAAAATAAGATTTCTACAAGCATTTTTATTTAGTATGCTTTGGGAGGGGGTTTGTTACTGAAGTAAAGCTAGCAAAAGATCAACATTTGTCTCATATTATTTTCAGGTCAGGATCAGTTGTGGTGGATTCTACGTTGATATTCAACAACATCAGCTCAGTGCCTAACAATAGCCTGGCAGCACAAACTTTACAAAATGCCATTACTTTCAACACTTCTGGCCTGACCTTGCCTTTCAATTCATCCTCCATTGTGGTTACACGTAAGAAAATTCACCAAAACATCACTTTACTTACTTATTCTCACACACTCATTTATTGCAATATTTAAACATTACATTGAATGTTGCAATTTTGCAGGCACTTCTACAATAACTACTGCAGCTCCAACCACAGCTGTCACCACTGCTTCAACAACTGCAGTGGCCACCACCGTCACTCCGGCAGCAGTCACCACCACCACCGTCACTCCGGCAGTGGTCACCACCACCACCGTCGCTCACAGTGGTCACCACCACCGTCGCTCCGGCAGTGGTCACCACCACCACCGTCGCTCCGGCAGCGGTCACCACCACTGCTGTCGCATCAACTGACCCTCCATCTTCTAGTGAAGGAACCCTGAGTCTTCGGTTCAGCCTCGACCAGACGTTCACCTCGGATCTTGCCAACTCGTCCTCTTCAGCATTCAAGGCTCTGGCTGGCAGAGTGGTCTCGGAGGTAAGTATCCAGATCCCTTTTCATCAATATACACCACACAAGAGAGACTGGTATGAGTGGGCATCCTATTGTTAGTTAGAACCAAAGATTATTCAGTACGAAGATATCGTACTCTGGGACCTCCACATTTAGAACAGTTTCCAGACTATTTTATGGTCTTCTTAGTGGACATGAACCCTTGTGCCTGCCTATGAACCCTTGTGCCTGCCTAACCACTGTTATGGGCAACAGAGAGTGCAATGTGCACAACATGGGAAACATTTACAGTTTTGCATGTCAGTAATCAAGTCTTCAAGATATATAACTTTTAAAATACAGAAATACAGCCAGTATGATGCATTTTGCATCATATGAAGCAAACGCAGCATCTTATGATTCAAAATGGATCATACTGGCTGTATTTCTGTATTTTGATAGTTATATATCTTGAAAACGTGATTGTTGACATGGAAACATTTTTGGGACTATATCAACAATGGACTAATGAAACAAATACCAAAAGACCGTTTTTGAGTGGCGTTTTCCTTTAACTTTTACATTTGAAGTTTGGAGCAACTTCGAAATTTGACGCTGTACAGCATGTCAGCACTCATGTATAGCATGACACATTTTCCTTTAATTAATGGTTAAGATTTTGGACAGGGTTAAAACAGTACGCTTAGGCATTCATTCCGAAAGGTTAAGTTAACGGTTAATGTTTGGGATAGAGTTGAAACATAAACATAAAAAACTAATGTCTACTACTGGTAATAAATATGCAACCTTCGAATCCGGAGTCACGGGATTATGGGATTTCCCGACGTCCTCAGGACATGGACAGACGTCCAATTTCAAAGTCAATCTTGAGCGATCTGTCTGGGTTTGCTTGTATGACACCAAAGCTGTATTTATTATAATCCTCAACACCTCATCTTTCAGAACACATCAAGTCCTCTTGATTTACAGCTTTCCCCTCTCTCAGACAAATAAAATAGCAAAAGTAGCCCAATTAGCGGGAGGGATGGGGGCACCTTCTTGTAGCGCATGGTGCTCACGTTTAGAACATCTATCAGTTGAATCCCATACTGCACTGTAAAGTGGAGACCCTAAGCTGATGTTATGTATAGCTACGTTCCAATTTAGGCACTTATCAGTGACCAATTCTGCCATTTTCAACTCATATATGGGTTGTGAGTGTAAAGGACTACCATCTTGTTGTCCCATTATTTATGTGAATTATGGTATAGACACACCACACACACACTGAGGAAGATGCAATCTGAAATGTATTCCATTGTGTGGCCATGTTACTATGACAGAAAATTAAAACAAAGCTGTTTTGGCGCTGTGAGTTCTGGCCCTCTTTAAATTTTTACGTGAATTATGATAACCTTTGGTAATCAATCGTATGGTAATCTTTCAATGCAGGTGAACAGGATTTATGCTAGCACCCCAAACTTCCTTCGTTCCATTGTCAACTCATTCACGTAAGTATTAATTCTCATTACCGACTGACTTAAAAACTTTGCCGATGACAGTGATGATGATGACGATGATAATGATTAATGTGAGTTGTCCATTTTCTTTTCTTCTCCTGAGTAGGAGTGGATCTGTAGTTACCAAAATGACTCTCGTGTTCAGAAACCAAACTTCGGTTCCCAACGCAAGCAGCGCACTGGCAACTTTCAGTAACAGTTCCACCTCCCTGAGCATCGTACCTGGCAGCGTCACTGTTGGTAAATATCCATCATCATCATACAACTAGACATCTATAAGAGAAAAGTCAACATTTAAACAAAAAACATTGAAAAGACAATCCGCTTTTATAATTTACTGAACAATATCTAAATTTGTCCTACTTTTTCAGAGTCATCAGTAAATTCGGGAAGTGCTCCCGGACCCACTACCTTCTGTCTGGCTGCCTTGCCTCTCACTTTGGCACTGCTAATGATACAACTGTTGTCTAGCTAATAGCCTGTCATAGCTGCTGTGGCATTGGTTTAACCAATTCACTGTTTCCCAGCTCTCAGAGAGAAAGCCTTAAAATTAATGACCTGCTTAGGCAGGAGAGTGCACAATGGATTTTAACCGTGTTAATAGGCAAAATAGATATGCATTTTATGTACATTCCCCTACATACATACACAAACAAAAACACTACTAAATGTACTTTTTTGTTGCCAAAATATTTGTGACATTCGTTAAGAATTTGTATTGTTTTTATTTATGAATATTGATATTTATAGTATTTTGAATTAAGGGATTAAAGAAATTAAATATATATGTTTTTACAAACCAATGCTAAAATGTATGTGACAAGGTTAAATGCATATACCTTATCTTTCAATTGACTGTATTTCCACTTAACCATACAGGCTCTCGCTGACATCAATTACTTATTTATTTGTATTAGGTACAGTACCTTGTCAGATATGCATTAGATTTATTCTGAAAATAACTGAAAGATTAGAAAACCTTTCCGCAAAGTGTGACATCCAAATCCTATTGTATAATTTGTTTGCTTTTTAAAAACATTTTGAATGTTTTTTTAAAATGTGTTATTTGATTTGTAACTATATTTACATTTAAATTCGCAAATACCTTTATGATATTTACTTTTAGTTATTTTGGGCATATCATTAAAGCTTCAAAGTGGACGAGGAACTAATATGGGTCACTGCAATATTTTAAAAATGTTGTAAAGCCTGGTTTGTACTTATCCTGTTATTATTAAATCTAATATATTTCTTCATTACTGTTTAAATATAATTATATTTTGGATCACATGTAATTGGGTTGAAAAATTTGTTTAAAAAACATTTACAGTATGAGTACTCATGTGAGTAACACTTTACAAACATGCACCCCAAATTATGTTATGAACGGTCATCTTATATTTAAATACAAATTACTTAAATGAACTCCCCTCTCTTTGTGCAATGTTATCATTGTGTAAAATATGCTGTTGGATGAAATTAAATAAGCAGACGTTAACATTTTACTGCAATGAGCTTAATCAAGGTCACACATTTTTTTCTTGGTAGTCAAACAAATCGACTTTGAAACAAAAGTATACGCGTCACACACAAGGTTATGGGCTTAAGAAAAAGAAGACACCTGTACCATGTCAGATATGGAGTTGAGATGCATTTAAGTTTGAGTTTGTATCCCAATATTACACTTGATATACATCACAGAAAACTGAAATATAACAAAACCATTTGACATAGCAGACAGGCTCTCGCTGACATCAATTACATAGAAACACCGGATTTTCAGCATTTAACAAATGTCATTATGTCATTATGAGAACTATGAATAATATTCCACCCATGAGGCCATTAGAGGGAGATTTGGTCATTTGACTGCAGGACAGGGCTACAACCAGCCATTGGACAGCTGATTATTCTAATACATTATAGGCTATGTGATGCTTTTATTACAAGACAGCAGAAAAATGACAACTAGACATTTATTTTATTTCACAGTGGTATGTCACTGACATTTTAAGTAAAAATGAACCACCATATTACATTCATATTTAAAACATGTGTGTGGAATTTCACCACATCTCAGATTAGCCAGTAATACTTAATTAATCAATTATTCATAAATAGTGTACATACCATTATGGTGGTATGTCGGCCAGATCATTGAGCACGTTGAGTACTATAAGCACCTGGGCACCATCATTGACTACAAGAGGAACCGCCCTTCAAGAAGAACTCCTCTCCAACAATGCCTCGACTTCCTGTGAAAACAGAGAAGACCATTTTACAATTGCTTTATGGAATCCATCTTAAAGATACTTTATAGGCACACTGTGTTTTTACAATTGGCCCATAGAATCATCCATTCAAGTCCTAATAGGTATGTTATCCAGGCTCTGTCGTAGCCGGCCGCGACCGGGAGACCCATGGGCGGTGCACAATTGGCCCAGCGTCGCCCAGGGTAGGGGAGGGAATGGCCGGCAGGGATGTAGCTCAGTTGGTAGAGCATGGCATTTGCAACGCCAGGGTTGTGGGTTCGATTCCCAAGGGGGGCCAGTATGAAAAATAAAAAATAACTCACTAACTGTAAGTCGCTCTGGATAAGAGCGTCTGCTAAATGACTAAAATGTATGTAAATGTTAAGATATAGGTACATTTTCTGAAAAATCATTTTGTAAATAAACTTTTTAAATGAAACAGTAAAAACGTAAACGTCTTTCTTTCTTTTTCTTTCTTCTTTTCTTTCTTTCTTTCTTTTTTTCTTTCTCTTTTTTCTTTCTTTCTTTCTTTCTTTCTTTCTTTCTTTCTTTTTCTTTCTTTCTTTCTTTTTCTTTCTTTCTTTCGTTCGTGTTCCAATTGATACACATAGTAGAGAACATGTTGACTTGCACTCAACATTGAAAAATACCAGTTCATATTCTGACCGATACCATCAGTAGGAATAATACATCAAGTTTGACAACACACACAATTTATTTGATAATTAAAATTACAATGCTGACCAGTTTAATTGACAAAAATAACCTAAAAAAAGATTGTCACCCTTGACAAAGATTAGCAAAAAATACTGTATAAAATAAATAATACAAATAGTGAGCTATATTATATGCCCCCCAAAATGTGACACTTATCCTTTATACTTATACTCTTGCTCAGAGAGGTTTTGTTTCACAAAATAGGAGTCGAAATTAATGTCAACCATCTTTTCAATACTTTGTGCACACTCCACTTGTGAGGATAACAGCAATGGTTATCCTCACAAGGATAGAGAACACATTGGTAGGGATCTTAGACCATTCCGCCATACGTAATCTTTCCAGATTGATATCCTTCTGTATGCACTTATGGACTGCCCTCTTCAATTCAAACCACAGGTCTTCAATGGGGTCCAGAAAATGAAATGGTCATTGCAGAATGTTGATTTTGTAGTCAATTAACCATTTCTTTGTGGATTGGCTAAAATGGTTAAAAAAGACTGTCAAAAAGTATATCACAAAGAAAAAGGTTTTGAAGTTTCTGTCCTATATCTAGGAGATATAAGAATGCTCAGGAAATATATATATAGTGTGCAAAGCTGTCATCAATGCAAAGGGTTGCTATTTGAAGATTCTCAAATATCAAATATATTTTCATTTGTTTACTTTTTTGTTTACTACATGATTCCATATGTGTTATTTCATAGTTTTGATTCTTCACTATTATTCTATGTGGTCCTCTGTAGCTCAGCTGGTAGAGCACGGCGCTTGTAACGCCAAGGTAGTGGGTTCGATCCCCGGACCCACCCATACACAAAAAAAAAAATGTATGCACGCATCACTGTAAGTCGCTTTGGATAAAAGCGTCTGCTAAATGGCATATTATAATTCTACAATGTAAAAATAAAGAAAAACCCTTGAATGAGTAGGTGTGTCCAAACTTTTGACTGGTACTGTATGTAATATATATTCTTTTTTTCTACACATATTTAAATCCTTATTTTTGTTGCACACAAACTACCTCCATACTTCTATTAATTCCATTAATTTGTATGGGTTACCTTTCCACGAGTCCCATGACACTTGTTGGAGAACAACCTCGTATTCGTGAGAGTTTCCCCTTTCTACAGTGGGGTCATATTAGTTTGTAGGCAAAACCCTTCGGATGTTAGACATTTTCATGAGAAGACCAATTTTCAGGATTTCTCTTGGTCTGACAAACAGTGCTGTAGCTCTGCCAATTTCCACCGCAGATGAGGATTTGCGACATAGGCGGATGTGGTGGATTGAGATACAGCCCATGCAAAAACAGATATCTCTAGCTTAAATCGACTGATTTTGATGAGGATTTTAAAAAATGTTACTTAGATAGTCTCTAGGTGGTTAAACAAAATCTCTATCTCTGCGCAATAATGCCACATTCATATGCTAGTGCTAGTGGGAACTAGGAAGGGGGTGCAACTCAATATTAGGCAGGTGTTCGTAATGTTTTGTACACTCAGTGTTTTTTTGCTCATCTTTATCAGGGGTGCCAATAATTTCGGAGGAGACTATCTCTCAATTGAAGAATGTGTAGTTCTTGCAACAACTTGCCATGTGGCTCCATTTTTAGAGGCTTGAGGGAAATTAATTATGTTTTTTACTTTGACACTTTATACAATGTTGTACGCATGTTTTTGAAGAATGAACAGTATATTTCTGTATTAGTACTAAGTAGTTTGTAATGCTATGAGGTGTAATGTATCATGATGGACAGGTATCAATACTTTTGGGCAAATTGTCTTTCTCCCCCATCAGTAAACCATACATTAACTTCTTGATTCTTGCCTTTCTTGCCTCTTCCTTCGACCCAAGAGAACTATTTGGACAGAAATGAGCAGAAGCTCTGAGCTGTCACATCAGGCCCATGTGTACCACTTCTAATGAGGCAATCGCAGCATCCTGCTGTGCTTACGGTTTTACCTCTTACTGCAAGTGGAATGAGCATTGTGCTCAACCATGCCTTTTAAACCATGTTTAAAGCTGCAATATGTAACTTTTTGGGCGACCCGACTAAATTCACATAGAAATGTAATAATAACAATAATATGCCATTTAGCAGACACTTTTATCCAAAGCGACTTACAGTCATGTGTGCATACATTTTAACGTATGGGTGGTCCCGGGGATCAAACCCACTACCCTGGCGTTACAAGCGCCATGCTCTACCAATTGAGCTACAGAGGAAATGTGAGTGGACAGATCTGTCATTCTCATTGAAAGCAAGTCTAAGAAGCAGTAGATCTCTTCTATGTGATATTTCTATTCTTCCCGTTCTAAATTAAATGTTTGCGTCTTTTACTTTCGGTTTTGTACAACAGCTTCAAACAGCTGAAAAATATAATATTCTTAGTTATGGAAAATATATTTTACAGCGGTTTAGATGGTTACAATGATTCTCTACATAATAACTGCTTGTTTTTTCACATAAACGGAAATTAGTTGAACTATTTAAATTATAGCTACCAGGAAATGGCAGAGTGATTTCTGCATATTGCACCTTAAACATTGTGACCCGATCCCCAAAAGTAATTAATCAAAAAGATAATGTAGATCTAATATACAATAACAGTTCTGAAATAAATTAAATTAAGGATCTAAGACATTTTTTAAATGCTGTAAGTTGGTTTGACTTTTCTTTTTTTGTGTTACTGAAACACTAAAATCTAAGTATATTATACTTAAATGTTTTACAGTGCAGAGAGAAACATATCTTAAAGGGCAATTCCTCCACTTTTAGACCTCATTCATTATCTCCAGCAGCACCAAACCAGTGTATACATTTGTGAAAACAGCGTGTTTCTATGATCTGTGGTTATAAAGATAAGAAGAAAGGTCCTAAAACATCCTTCTCTGTGACAACACAGGGTAACATTTTTTTTATTTTTTTATGGTGATTTTCAAAATCTTCAACGAGTTTCTAGCCAGGGGTGGCAATTTACTTGCTCCCTATATCACCACGAATCTCAGTGTTAAGTTTAGATGTTGTTCTACAAAACGTAGAAATGCAACATTTTCATATATGTAGACACTGCTTTTGTGCTGGAGATAATGAATGTAAGGTTGAAAAGTGGTGGAATTGCCCTTTAATTCTTGTCAGTTCCAGTTCACAATAAATGTCCCTAATACACAGTAGTTACATAGGTAGGCACTGTAATACCAGTCCAGGACCTAGGTACACATTGTTACATATAATTTCAAGTGTTACGGCTGTTTGTGGTTTCATGTAATTACAAGTTGAAATGTAGTGATATGCATAACCAGGTATAAAACATTTATGTTCTATTTAAAAGGGCAATCTGGGATTAAAAAACAACAACAAAGCACCCCACCACTTTTTTTGTAAACAGCTAAGGGATGGGGCTGGAGAAATGTAACCACGCTCAAATTAATAGACAGAGCATGGATGCAATGAGATCAAAATTATAGTTTTACAGTGTTTGATTACAATTACATTGTTTACAATTCATTGAGTAAAATAAGCTAATATTTTGGGTTGTAAGTATGTGAGACAGTTGATCTAAGCTCATTTGAAGTTACATTATTCAAGAATCAATGGCTACTGTATATATTGTTAATTTAAAAGTCAAACATGGAAATACCAATCAAATTTACCTACATTGCAAATGCCTGTGTAACTACCATTCAAACACAAAGTTTCACCTTTTTGTCTGATTTTCAGATTTAATCAATTATTTTATTAAAAAAGGCTAAACGTCTGTATTAACTACTATCCAATCTGAGAGTATTTAATGAGATCTTTCAGCTCTTCACATTTCATTAGGACTCCCTCTGTCACTGTGCAAAGTGCCAATAAAGAGTCATCGCATCAGGTCAGACAGCATCCTTGGAATTCCAATCCTATTACAATTCAGCCACTAATGTGGTTAATGATGAACTAGTCCTGTCAACGTGTACTTTATAATGCACAACTGAATAAAATGTGCTGAAAATAGATAAGCATGTGACAATAATACAGTAGGGGGATTGATGCTATTCAGATGTTTGTTCTGTTATGTAAGTATTCAATTAGCCCCTATGTTGATATGAAGACACATTTTACAAAGATTCTCATATGCACCCTTGACACACACACTCACTCCCACATGCACATGCGCAAACATTTATGTCAGAGAAATTCCCTTTGATTTCGCATTGGAAAGGGTGGGGTTGCAGATGGGCAGGAAGGGCAACATTGTTTTAAATTCCATATAAAGGTGATTCCACTCACACCTAAGCCATTCAAGTGAATCAGTTTTCAGAATTATCGCAGCAAAGGTTATTATTCAATAATGGGAGATAACACATTCACAGTATTGCGAGCAGGTGAGTCTTGAAATTATTTATGGTTGGTTTGGAAGAGCAATTTGAAATAACCTAAATACAAACCTATATCAAAACATCCCTGACATATTGGCTACATATTTATGTTATTTTCAACATTTCTTTCAAGATGATAAAAAGTTGAAGATTAATATTGTTTAATCGAATATCTGAATAGACATGCAGATTAGATTACAAGCAAATATATATCCAAATTCAATAACATTTAATGCCACGGCTAGAACATGAATAAAATCATACATTTAATTTTAAAGCCCAATGTAAATATGTACATTTATCTACTTTAAAAACATATCTGATTTGCTGTTATTTGTATGTAATAGTAATGTTAATTTAATACACAATACATTTTGCTATTATGGTTGTCACTGGCATATTACCACAATTGTTGTAAAAAAAAGAAAATCAGAAAAGCTGAACATCAATATTATTTCATCAGATACAGCATCTGAATAGATATGCAGATTAGATTACAAGCAAGTAGATATCGTTCAATAACAGTTAATGCCATGAAAAGGGACAAAATTATCCATTAATTATAACATCAATAAAAATATTTACTTATAAAAATCCAGATCTTTATATGATAATCTTTATATTTCTGTTATAGGGAAAATGATCTATATCATCATAACATTAAAACACAATACATCTTGCTATTATGGTTGTTACCGGCATATTTATTTATTGCCTAACATTATTATTTGGAAACAGTACATTGATTATATTTTTATTCTATGGAGGGGTGATGCAGAACAGCTCCAGGCGTTCCATGCTTTTCTTAACTCTTGTTCTGAGCACCTGAGATTTACTATGCAATCTGACACATGTCAAATCAGTTACCTTTAGATGATGTGTGAGGATAAACCTACTGATCGTATCAGTTTGTTGAGGGCTGATAGCTGATACCCGCTTCCTTGAAAAAACAGTTTGCCTTACAGCCAATTCTGTTGAATCAAGGAGAGGGGGTACAAAAACGGTCAGATTAATACTGCCATCGAGAAAATCTAAAACAAATCGAGACATGATCTCTTTCAAGGACAGGCTCACAAAAAGAAGCATTCTTACTACTGTATGCACTATTCAAAGTGTTCACAAACATTGGCATATTCTAAGATCCGATGACAGTATCCATAATGTGTTTTCGGACCCTCCCTGGGTCGTACTCTCGCGGGGCAGAAATTTACATTATACATGTTAGTCCTTTAGCAGACGCTCTTATCCAGAGCGACTTACAGTTAGTGAGTGCATACATTTTTTCGTACTGGCCCCCGTGGGAAACGAACCCAAAACCCTTGTGTTGCAAGCGCCATGCTCTACCAACTGAGCTACAGGAGGGCCACATCTCAGAGATCAATTAGGAAACTCTGATTTACCACCCCAAAATAGCCCTGCACAACGTTTATTTGCGCCTCTACAGATAGATACCACAAGTGTAATGGCTGTGCTCAATGCAATGGCACTTACAAATGTAGTTCTTTCAAACACCCTCAAACAGGGAAACAGATCCTAATCAATGGTGTTATCACGTGCTCCACTAAGGGAATTATTTATCTTATAACTTGTCCTTGTGGTAAAAAATTATGTGGTTAAAACGAAGCACGGAGCATCATAGCCCCATTAGGTACAAACACTCGACACACCTTTTGACCCACCTTTTGGATGCGAACCACTGTATTTCGTCCCTTCTCATGGGCGCCTTCGTAAATTCACTCTGGATATCTACTCTGATTTCAGAGCACTCTAGTCTGAGTGTGCCAGAGCGCAGCATAACTGATTAATATATGAACGCTCAACACCTGTTGAATATGACCGGTGTCAGTAAACGTCGGCAAAAAAGCTTAATTAAATTGTTGCCAGCAGCGCAGTTAGTCACCAACGCTCTGGATAACATGAAAATAGCCTAACCAGCTCTGCTAGGGCGAGTAAAATGGTCAGAGTGGGGTGTGCTCTCATTTGTACTGGATGTAGCTAGCCAACGTTAGCCATTTCGTTTGGGTGCTTGATTGCGGTTGTGAGGTCTGAATGCGAGGATCAACCCTACTCCTCCGCCAGAGCGTCCAGTGTGCGCTCTGAACGCTCCGAGTGCTAAACGCTCTGAATTTAGGAACGGACAATTTGACAATGCTCTGAATTTATGAACGTCCCTAGCGCACTCTGAGCGCACTCTGGCATTCCAGATTGAATTGATGAACACACCCTATATCGGCATCCAACACGTCAAATCAAATCACATTTTATTTGTCACATGTACGCTACTGAATACAACAGGTGTAGACCTTACAGTGAAATGCTTACTTACAAGCCCTTAACCAACAATGCAGTTTTAAGAAAAATATGTTTTAAGAAAGTATTTACTAAAATAAACTGAAGGGGGAAGGGACAGGGGGTCAATGCAAATAGTCCGGATAGCCATTTGATTAGCTCTTCAGGACTCTTATGGCATGGGGATAGAAGCTGTTAAGAAGCCTTTTGGACCTAGACCTGGCGCTCCGGTGCCACTTGTCGTGCGGTAGCAGAGAGAACAGTCTAAGGTGGATGGCAGGAAGTTTGGCGTACGCACTACCTTCTGTAGTGCCTTGCGGTCTGTATTGACACTTTGCCTGTTTGATGGTTCGTCGGAGGGCATAGCGGGATTTCTTATAAGCGTTCGGGTTCGAGTCCCGCTCCTTGAAAGCGGCAGCTCTACCCTTTAGCTCAGCAGCGTGGATGTTGCTAGAAAAACAGTCCTGTAGCTTAGCATCTGCGTCATCTGACCACTTCTGTATTGAGCGAGTCACTGGTACATCCTGCTTTTGTTTTTGTTTGTTTTTGCCTAGGAGAGGGGGTGACCTTGACAATTTATCGTTAAAACGAGAGGCTGCCTGGATCTTTAATTTAAAGACCCTAGCTCCCTTTGGTCTCAACGTAGACTTTGATCTGAAGCCATTCTTATGATTTTCCTATTGATTGTACAGTTATGTAGGCCTATGTAGCCAAATTGTGTCTATGATCGTGTGTTATCCATTCATGCTTTATATCTGGAAATTAACCAATGGAAATCAAGCCACACACCCGGCCATGATTACAGACACCTGTGTGTCCTTTGAAACTATATAAACTAGTGACCCGCAGTGTTTGTCATTATATCCTGATGAAGACAGTTTATCTGTCGAAACGTTGGTTATTAAATTATTGCATCTGAGCTCCTACAGTGTGCAGCTCTCCTTTTCTTTTTCAAGTGTTCTACTCCGCTAGCCAGAACCTCGCCTAAACAGGTGTGCATTTCTTTCGCCTCCAGATTAACCTGTTACCGGCATATTACCACGATCATTACATTTTTTTCAAATTATTAATTCCAAGAGAACAGAGATTGTTGACAAACAAAATCAATCGAATTTTGTAGATGGTACCCTTCAAGTAAAGTGTTACCCAAAGTTGCAACTTCCCAACCTTTATTCCGAAATAATTACATGAAAGTTTGACTGTTTTGAAGTAGTTTTGACTGTATAGACTGTAACATTTAAGTGAGGAAACTATTTTCATCATCATTTACTGACATATTAACTAAATTGTAAAATGTCTGAACTACCACTCTAGCTAGACTGTGTACTGTACATAGTTCACATTTTATAGAAACCTCTATTCAGACTTTTTTTTATGGGCAACAGTTCAAGTAAATCTGGATATGCATGTAGCCCTATATTTATCCTCAATTCAGCAGTTAGGGACATAAAATGATCAATCATGTCAGTGACAAAAATAGCACTAAAAGTTTTGAAAAGTCTGAAATAAAAATTTACGTCATTTAGCAGACGCTCTTATCCAGAGCGACTTACAGTTAGTGAATACATTATTTATTTTTTTATACTGGCCCCCCGTGGGAATCGAACCCACAACCCTGGCGTTGCAAACGCCATGCTCTATCAACATCCCTGCCGGCCATTCCCTCCCCTACCCTGGACCAATTGTGCGCCACCCATGAGTCTCCCGGTCGCGGCCGGCTACTTGACAAAGTCCTAACATTTCAGAAGGATAAAAAAAAGGTTTTGAAATTGACATTTTTGACCCCTTGGGGTCTAAATTGACCATGTTGGCGCATTTAGGGTTAACGCAATAGAAACATAATATCCTACATAATTATTATTCCTAATGGTTGTTGTCAACCCGTCTTGGACATTCAGATCTCTTCTTCTTATTGGTGTCCTTTAGTAGTGATTTATTTGCAGCAATTCAACCATGAAGGCCTGATTCACACAGTCCTCTCTGAACAGTTGATGCTGAGTTGCGTCTGTGACTTGAACTCTGTGAAGCATTTATTTGGGCTGCAATTTCTGGTATATATATATATATATATATATATAAAAGAAAAGTAAACCAGAACAGTGTTTAGAGCGGAAGTCTTACATTTCTAGTTTTATAACATTACCCATTTTTGTATTTATTATTGTCATAGGAGACATTGTAAACATATAATATATATATTCAAATCATGTTAAATCACAGCAGCTTACAGTGTGACTATGATTTGAAAAGATAAGACTTGACTTGATGTAAAATCACCATACTGACTTCTTCTCCCTTCAAGGTGGCAACTGCGACTGATTTCACAATGAACAGGATAAAGTTTTGTTTTATTGGTAAGATAAAAAGACACATACAGTTTTTGATAATGTTTCATATCCATGTATGATTGTATCATTTAACATTGTAGAATTTTCAAGATGCCTTCATGCCACTAGGGGTCAAAAGATGAGAGGCTTTCAAATTAACAACATCAACATAGATTTGTTCAGGAATTTGAAGAATCTGGGATTCTCGGATGATGAATAGCAAGCATTTTTTAATATTATATCGGAGAGGACAGTGATATTTTACTATTTTGGTTTATTTTTTCAAAAACTTAAAACATTTATTTATATTTCAGTCCTCACTCTAATAAACAGAGCCACAACCACAACTCCCATGGCAACTACAACAAACACAATCAGCTTCCACAGCAACCACATCTGGGTCAATGTTATTTGGTTCTACCACTCACTTAGTGGTTCTAGAGTGACATCTTCAGGAACAAGTTCAGTATCAACAACAAATCCTGTAGACTCTACAGCAACTGGTTCCACAGCATCAAATGCACCATCCACTACAACACCCGGTGCTTCGGCAGCCAATCACTAACATAACTACAACCCATGTTAGTTCAGCGGCAACAAATGCTGCTTCCACTGCAACATCTCCTAATACAACTTTAACTGCTACACCTGAGTGGGCAGACTCAACAGCCAGATCCCACTGATCATTGCACTGGAGGGGTCTTAATAATTGACCATTCAGGGGCCTTCCATGCATGCTTCGCAATAGAAACATAATCATTCATTATTTCCTATTTTCTTGTTGTCAACCCTGCAAGGATCATTTCAGATTTGGATTTGCAAGGAAATATACAACCATTGAAGCCTGAAGAATATACATGTGATGCCCCATGAGAAGCAGGGGTCAAAAAACTGCAGCCTTACATTCCTAGTTTGTCTATAACATTACCCATTTTTGTATTTCTTCAGGATACTCAGCTCCTAATTGTTTAAACATACCGGCTTACCCTTATTTAAATCATGTAAAATCACAGCAAAGTGGCGGTGATTCTGGATACAGGACAATCTGATCTTTAGGTACTTCACAATACTGACTTCTGAAATGTGGCAACTGCGAATCTGATTCACAATGAACAGGACATATAAAGTTACAAACTGTTATTACTAAGAAAATTTCCACATGTAACATTCACAAAATTTTCAAGATGCACGATACAACAGCTAGAGGTCAAAGGCATTCAAATTAACAACATCCCTTCAGTGAAATGGCATCAATCATTGCAAGTAATCCAAATTTTTCTTGTCATGATGAAATAGCAAGCATGTTTAATAGATGTCAGATCTTAGTGATAACATATGTAGGTTGCCTGCAACAGTGAACTTATATTTCAGAACTCTTTCAAATTTATTTCTTGACATGCCAATCTATGGATTTCATAGAGTAATCTACCACAACAGCTCACCCTCAAACACACATCAGTAACTTCAGTATCAGCAAAACAAAAGTACTGATTTGGCTTCAATCATTTCATCAGGGTCCACCCCAGTGACTGAAGGAGAACAGGTATAGGACAACAAACTTGGTAAATTTTAGCACTTGGCAACAACTGCAGGATCAAACATCAACGTTCAGAACACCAAAGAGCTCAACTGATCATTAGACTCAACAGCCAGCTCCCACTGAGGAAAAAAAGGGGTCACTGCAATTTAGTGCAGAATTGACTTAAGTGACTATTTGGATACTTCCACCAACTTGAGGATAAATTGTCAGGCCAAATGTTCTGCAAAGACGCGTGGAGCATAAATTTGAACAAGAATCATCATTAAAGGTCTTGAAAACGGATTATGAAAGGAATTACAACAAAAATATTCTTGAAGAATCGTTAACTAAAAATGTCTCACGTTCAACTGTCCATACACCATCAGAAACCAAACATAAAAAGCTGTTTTACTCTATTATTTGTAAACAACGTTATTGTAAATAAGCACTCTATAACTTCAAAACATGGTTAAAAAACTATCATTTTGATCCTCTAGGATGGTCAGTCCTTGCAATCCATAGCTCTGTCTATGAATTTGAGAGTTGTTACATTTCTTCAGTTCCATCCCTCAGCTGTTTATTTTTTATTTTTACCGGCTTACTCCTTATTATTTAAATATTACAATTATTTGTTTTGTTCTTCTGTCAGGTGAATCGTGGGTACAGGACAATCTATCCCATTACGTTACAAAAGATGTCGCGTCAATACATTCTCGTAAGTACAAACTTGTTTCTATTTTTAATCTGATATGCATGGGTGACTCCTTTACATAAATTTTCATTTACAATAATGTTGTACTTTACCTTTGAAAATTACTTTTATATAATACAGGAGCGGTTTCAGTGATAGTCAACATGACTCTAATATTCAACAACAACACAGTGTTCCCGATACAACCAGCGCAGAGCAGGCATTTACTGAAGTTCTGTCCAAGGGCAGCACCTCCCTTTCAGTTGAAATGGCATCCATCATTGCAAGTAAGCCATATTTTGTTTGTCATTGTCATCAGTGTCATGAATAAAGATGTTCTCTGCACATCTAGTAAAACATATTTAGAACATAATTCAAAAGGAGCACACATAAACAGCTTGCTTGCAACATTTCAATGTATATTTAATAAATATTCAAAAGGTTAATTTGTTTGAATGCCATATCTCTGGTTTTATAGAGTTAACTCCTACCACAACAGCTGCACCCTCAAACACACCAGGAGTAACTTCAGTATCAGCAACCGTTGCTAGTTCCAAAATATTAAATACTGATTCTACTTCAACAGCAATAATTCCCACGTCATCAACGGGAACAACAATAGCAGGATCAACACCTTCTGTCATCAGTTTGGCAACAATTGCAGGATCAACACCCCCAGTTAGCTCAACAGGAACAACTGAAGGGGAGTAACACTAACACTACTCATAAGTTCTACAGGAACAACTGAAGGATCAACACTCCCAGTTAGTTCCATAGCAACAAAAACAAAGTAGGGTCAAAAACACCTGTCAGCACTTTGGCAACAACTGCAGGATCAACATCAATCGTCAGAACAAACCAGCTGCTCCACAATCCAAACAGCTGCCGAAAACTACAACTAAAGGACTTAACAGCCGCACCCACAGGAAACGGGGGGGGTCACTGGGATTACGATTCAGAATTATCATCACATTCCTAAATGAACTATTTGGACACTTCCACAACTGCGTATCAGGAATTGTCAGCAAAAGGTGATCGGTGACCAAAGAGGTGAGCAACCATTCTATATTGAACAAGAAAAACAAAACAAAAAAAATGTGTCAGTAGTTTTCACAGTTGAATATAGGATGGGAAAAAGTTTTTTTTATTGACACTAATTAACTATTTTTGTTTTAGGTGAATCGTGTATACAGAAAAAATATCCTTTGTCCCTACCTAAGGTGTAGGATCATTAATTTCTCGTAAGTTTACTAATGATTGTATAACTGTGTATCTATACTCTAATAGCGTTACTTAAACAACATTAATATATGATGATATAAAAGTTGACTAAGAGAGATGTAAAATAATATTTCTTGTGAATTCTCATAGTATGTACAAAATAAATCATTAAATGAATGAAAATGTTTCAGAAAACAATTGTTCAAGCACCTCACTTGAAAAGGAATACTATGTATTTCTTGTCTATATCATTTTTTTTTACAGGAGTGGTTCAGGGATTGTCAACATTAAACTTATCTTCAAGAGCCAGAGTGTGGTTCCAAATGCAACCAGTGCAGAACAGGTGATATTTATTGACTCTCTGTCTAAGGGGAAGATTCTTCCTCACTGTTTATAAAAAAACCCATTCCTGCAAGTACAGTAATGCCATCATTGCTGACCTTGTTGTCATTGTCATCACTTTCAACATTGAACCCATGGCACATTAATATTGGTGTTACGTTGTTATTACTTAACTTCTGTGGATTTACAGGGACAACAACTACAATTTCAGCTGCTACAAACACCACAGTTGCCACAACTACAAAGCCGCAGTTAGAAGTACAGCTTCATCTACAACAACAGCAGCGGCTACAACAACCACAGCCTCCCACACAACAACCACAGCCGCCTCCACAACAACTAAGTGGCCTCCCACAACAACACAGCTACTCCCCACATCAAACCACAGCTGCTCCCAACAATAATAACTAAAGCTGCACCATCAACAACCACAGCTGCACCAACAACAACCACAACCGCATCTACAATAACCACAGTTTTCTTCCTGCACAACAACAACAGCTCCACATACAACAACAGGCTGCTGCCACAACAACAACAGCTCCACCACAACATCACCACAGCACAGCCTACAACAACCACAGCTAGTGCAACGACAACAGCAGCTACTCCCACATCAAACACAGCTGCTCCCACAGTAACTACAGCATAGCGCACAACTTCACAACCACAGCCTGCACCACAAACAACCACAGCCGCATCTACAACAAAAACCACAGCTTCTGCCACAACAACAACAGCTCCACATACAACAACAGCTGCTGCCACAACAACAACAGCTCCACCAACATCAACCACAGCTGTACCTACAACACCCACAGCTGGTGCAACGACAACAACAGCTACTCCCACATCAAACACAGCTTCTCCCACAATAACTACAGCTGCACCAACTACAACCCTCAGCTGCACCCACAACAAACACAGGCGCAACACAACAAAACACAGCTATACCCCACAACAACCACAGCTGCTCCACAACAACCACAACTGCTGCTACAGCAACAGCTGGTACTACAATAACCACAGCTGTCCCCACAACAACCACATTCCCTGTCACAAACAAACACAAGCTGCACCTACAACAACCACAGCTGTGCTGCAACAACTACAACAACAGCTCCACCAACAACAACCACAAGTCTGTACCTACAACAACCACAGCTGCTGCCACACAACAACAGCTCTACCACATCAACCACAGCTGCTCCCACAACAACCACAGCTGCTGCTACAGCAACAGCTGGTACTACAATAAACACAGCTGCCCCCACAACAACCACATTCCCTGCCACGACAAAAAAAAAAAACACAGCTGCACCTACAACAACCACAGCTGCTGCCACCAAACAACAGCTCCTACCACATCAACCACAGCTGCTCCCACAATAACTACAGCTTCTGCCCACTACAACAACAGCTCACCTACAACACCACCACAGCTGCTGCCACGACAACAACAGCTCCACCAACAACAACCCACAGCTGTACCTACAACAACCACAGCTGGTGCAACGACAACAGCAGCTACTCCCACATCAAACACAGCTGCTCCCACAACAAATACAGCTGCACCAACTACAAACCACAGCTGCACCAACAACAACCACAGCCGCATCTACAACAAACCACAGTTTCTGCCACAACAACAACAGCTCCACCAACATCAACCACAGCTGTACCTACAACAACCACAGCTGGTGCAACGACAACAACAGCTACTCCCACATCAACACAGCTTCTCCCACAATAACTACAGCTGCACCAACTACAACCACAGCTGCACCCACAACAAACACAGGCGCAACGACCAACAAACACAGCTAGACCCCACAACAATCCACAGCTGCTCCCACAACAACCACAGCTGCTGCTACAGCAACTGCTGGTTACTACAATAACCACAGCTGCCCCCACAACAACAACAGTTCCCTGCCACGACAAACACAGCTGCACCTACAACAACCACAGCAGCAGCCACTACAACAACAGCTCCACCACCAATAACCACAAATGTACCTACAATAACCACAGCTGCTGCCACCACAACAACAGCTCCTACCACAACAACCACAGCTTCTGCCACAACAACAACAGCTCCACCAACAACAACCACAGCTGTACCTACAACAACCACAGCTGTGGTACAACCTACAACAACCACAGCTAGTGCAACAACAACCACAGCTGCTCCCCCATCAAACACAGCTGCTCCTCACAACAACTACAGCTGCACCAACAACAACCACAGCTGCACCCACAACAACCACAAGCCACATCTACAACACAACCACAGCTGCTGTCACAACAACAACAGCTCCACATACAACAACAGCTGCTGCCACAACAACAACAGCTCCACCAACATCAACCACAGCTGTGACAGCTACAACCACAGCTGCTGCTACAACAACAAGGCTGCTGCTACTACAACAATCACAGCTGTCCCCCAACAACCACATTCCCTGTCACGACAAACACAGCTGCACCTTACAACAACCACAGCTGCAGCAACTACAACAACAGCTCCACAACAACAACAGCAAGTCTACCTACAACAACCACAGCTGCTGCCGACCAACAACAACAGCTGCTCCACATCAACCACAGCTGCTCCCCCACAAACAACCACAGCTGCTGCTACAGCAACAAGCTGGTACTACAATAAACACAGCTGCCCCCACAACAACCACATTCCCTGCCACAACAAAAGCACAGCTGCACCTACAACAACCACAGCTGCTGCCACCACAACCACAGCTGCTACCACAACAACCACAGCTGCTCCCACAATAAACACAGCTTCTGCCACTACAACAACAGCTCCACACATACAACAACCAACAGCTGCTGCCACACAACAACAACAGCTGTGACCACCAACAACAACCACAGCTGTACCTACAACAACAACCACAGCTGGTGCAACGGACTGGGGCACAGCAGCTACTACCCCACATCAAACACAGCTGCTCCCACAATAAATACAGCTGCTACCAACTACAACCACAGCTGCACCAACAACAACCACAGCCGCATCTACAAACAACCACAGTTTCTGCCACAACAACAACAGCTCCACCAACATCAACCACAGCTGTACACCACAACAACCACAGCTGGTATGCAACGACAACAACAGCTACTCCCACATCAAACACAGCTTCTCCCACAACAAACTAACAGCTGCACCAACTACAACACAGCTGCACCCACAACAAACACAGGCGCAACGACAACAACCACAGCTACGTACCCACAACAACCACAGCTGCTCCCACAACAACCACAGCTGCTACACAACAGCTGCTCCTACAATAACCACAGCTGCCCCCACAACAACAACACTTCCACAAACAACAACCACAGCTGCACCTACAACAACCACAGCTGCTGCCACTAACAACACACAGCTCCACCACCAATAACCACAAATGTACCTACAATAAACCACAGCTGCTGCCACAACAACATCAGCTGCTACCACAACAACCACAGCTTCTGCACAACACAACAGCTCCACCTACAACAACCACAGCTGCTGCCAACACAACAACAACAGCTGCACCAACAACAACCACAGCTGTACCTACAACAACACACAGCTGTACCTACAACAACCACAGCTAGTGCAACGACAACATTATAGCTACTCACCACACAAAACACCAGCTGCTCCCACACAAACCACAGCTGCTGACCAACTACACAACCACAGCTGCGGCTACAACAACCAACTGCAACAACCACAACCACAGCTGCGGCACACAACAACCACAGTTTCTCTGCCAACAACAACAACAGCTCCACCAACAACAACCACAGCTGTACCTACAACAACCACAGCTGGTGCAACGACAACAACAGCTACTCCACACAAAACACAGCTGTCTCCTACAATAACCACAGCTGCTCTAACTAAAACTACAGCTGCAACCACAACAACCACAGATGCACCCACAACAAACACAGCTGCACCCACAACACAGCTGCTCCCACAACAAAACCACAGCTGCTGCCACATCAACAGCTGTACCTACAAACAACAAACAGCTGCCCCACAACAATCCTGCCACGCATAACCTGCCACAAACAACCCCAGCAAGCCAACAATAACCTTTCCCACAACAACAACCACAGCCTGCTGCCACGACAACAACAGCTTTACAACAACACAGCTGCACCAAACAACCACAGCTTCTGCCCACAACAACCACAGCTGCTACAACAACAACAGATCAAGCCACAACAACAACACTCCACCTACAAGACCACAGCTGCTGCCAAAACCACAGCTGTCCCCACAACAACAGCTAACTACATCACAGCTGCAACTACAGCTGAACCACACAACAACAGATGCATCCGACAACAACCACAGCTGACAACCAAACACAACAATTACAGTTGTGCCCACAACAACCACAAGCTTCACATACAACAACAAACCACAGCTGCTCCCACAACAGCAACAGCTGTACCACACACCACAGCTATTCCAACAACCACAGCTGCCACAACAACACAGCTGCTACAGCTGAACCTAGCAACTACAACTACAACAGCTTCACCCAAAACAACAACATTCTGCTGCACACCAACCGCACACACAACCACAGCTGCTCCCACAACAACCACAGCTGCTCCACAAAGAACGAACCACAGCTGCCCTCGACAACAACACAGCTGCTCCCACAACAAACACACAGCTGCACAACAACCACAGCTGCTCCCACAACAACCAAACAAACAATGACAGCTACAGCCACACAGCTGCAACAAACAACACAGCTGCTCTCCACAACAACCACAGCTGCTGCCACAAATCAACTACTCAACAGCTCACCAACAATAACAACAGCTGCACCCACAACAACCACAGCTGCTGCAACAACAACCACAGCTGCTGCACACTTCAACAACACAGCTGCACCAACTACAACCACAACTGCACCCACACAACAACCCATCTTCTACAACAACCACAGTGGCTGACACCACACACAGCTGCCACATACAACCACAGCTGTCCCACAAAGCACAGGCTGCCACAACAGCAACCCAGCTGTCCCCACAACAACCACAGCTGCTACAACAGCAGCACAACAACCACAACTGCTGCCACACATTAACTACAGCACACGGCTACAAACACACCAAAACACATCCACACAAACAAACACAGCTGCTGCCACATCAACAGCTGAGGCTACAACAACCACAGCTGCACCCCCACAACCACAATCGCTGCACCACAACAAAACCATAGCTGCGCTATGACAACAGCGCTGCAGCAACAACAACAAAAGCTGTACCCACAACAACCACACAACTGCTGCTACACACAAACAAAACATTTCCAACAACCACAACAATGCGGAGACGACAACAACCACAGCTGCACCCACAACAACCACATTGGCTATGGCAACAACACAACCTGCTGCCACAATCCGACAACAGTGGCTACCAACAACTACAGCTGTGACCCACAACCACAGCAGCGCACCACTGCAACCACAACAGCCACAGCTGCTCCCACAACAACACCACAACTGCTGCTACAACAACACAGCTGCACCACACAACAAGTGAAGCCCACAACCACAACAACCCACAACAACCACAGCTGTACTCAACAACAAAATAGCTTCCCAACGACAATACTACAGCTGCACCGACAACAACCACAGCGGCACCCACAACAACAACACATTGGCACTATGGCAACAACAACCACAACACCACCACAACCACAGATGTGGCTACAACAACTACAGCTGCTGACTTCAACAACCACAGCTGCACCAACCAACAACCACAGCTGCTGCCCCACAACAACAACCAAGCTCCACCAACATGGCACAACCACAGCTGCTCCCACAACAACCACCAGCTGTACCCACAACAACCACACCAAACACACAGCTCCCACAACAACAACACTGCTCACGACAACAATCCACAGCCACGACAATCAGACACAGCTGCTCCCCACAACAACAACAAACTGCTCCCACAACAACCACAGCTGCAACAACAAACACAGCTGCACCCACACCAACCACAGCTGCAGCCACTACAACAACCAGAGCTAGCACCAACAACAACAACAAATGTACCCCAACAACACTAATACTGCCTGAACATCATCTCCACAAACAACCACAGCTGCTTCCAAAACAACACAGCTGCTCCCACAACAACAGCAACCACCCAAACAACCACAGCTGCCCCAACAATAACCACAGCTGCACCCACAACAACCACAGCTGTTTACCCACAACAACAACTACAGCTGCAACAAAAACAAACAGCAGCTACTCCCACACACAACACAGCCGCTCCTCACAACAACCACATCTGCTGCCACATCAACAGCTGTACCCCAACAAAATACAGACGCATGCAACCACACAACAACAAAACAACCACAGCTTTCACATACAACAACAACAGCTGCCACAACAGCAACGACAGCTTTACCACCAACCCCCAGCTGAACTACACAACAGCTGCTGCCACAACAACAGCCTGGCTGCCACATCAACCACAGCTGCACCAACAACAACTACAGCTGTGGCTACAACCAACCACAGCTGTCCCCACAACAAACAACAACAACTGCAGCTATACCCACAACAACCACAGCTGCTGCTACAACAAACCACAGCTGCTGCCACACAACAGCTGGTATTACAGGCTGCCCCCAACAACCACATTCCCTGCCCACACAACAACCACAGCTGCACCTACAACAACCACAGCTGCTGACACCACCACAAAACACTCCACCACATCAACCACAGCTGCTCCCCGACAATAACTACAGCTTCTGCACTACAACAACAAACTACAACAACCACCAGCTGCTCACACAACAACCACAGCTGCCCAACAACAACACAGCTGACCTGCCACAACCAAGCTGGACAACCAACAGCAACATCAGCTGGGGCACAGCTGCTCCCACAACAACTACAGCTGCAACCAACTACAACCACAGCTGCTCCCACAACAACCACAGCTTTAACAACACAGCCACAACAGCTGGGCTCTGCTAACAACAACCACAGCTGCTGCCACAACCAACCCACCAGCTTCCAACCACACAGCAGCCCAGGCTGGTGCAACCACAAACTACAGCATCCCCACAGCAAACAACAGCTGCACCCACAATCAACCAAGCTGCACCAACAACAACTACAGCTGCTGCACACAACAACAACAGCTGCTCCCACAACAACCACAACTGCACCACAACAACCACACTGCAGCCCCACAACAACACAACACCACAACAACAACACAACACCACACCAACAACAACAAATATCAGGGGCACCACAACAACCACAGCTGCTCCCACAACAACAGCTGCACCCACTACTACAGCACACTCCACTTTACTACAACACCACAGCTGCTGCACCACCAACAACCAGCTGCAGCTACACCACACAACCACAGCTGCCACCACAACAACCACAGCTGCACCTACAATCAACCACAGCTGCTACAACAACTATGGCCTGATGCCATCAATCACAGCTGCTCCCACAAATAAACAGCAACAGCTGCAACACACATGACTAACACCACCCACAACAACACAGATGCTACCCAAAAACAACAAAAACCACAACTGCTGCTGCACGACAACAAAATATTTACCAACTGAACCCTGGAACCCAACACAACACACAGCTGCACCCCACAACAACACATTGCTTGGCCAACAACACAAACGCTGCCACAACAAACACAGCTGTGGCTACGAAACACTACAGCTTCGCTTCAACAACAGCTGCACACAACAACCAAAGCTGCTCCCACAACAACATGGTGGCTGCTATGACAACAACAGCTGCCCCCCAACAACCACAGCTGTTCCCACAACAACAACCACAAATGCCAAACACAGCTGCACCAACAACAACATATGCCCCAACACTAACAAACACAGCGTGGCCCCCCCAACAACAACCACAGCACCACCCACAACAACCACAGCTGGCTATGGCAACAAACCACAGCTGCTGCCACAACATCAACAGATGTGGCTACCACAACTACCAGCTGTGCTTCAACAACAGCTGCACCCACCACAACAGCCACAGCTGCTCCCACAACAAACACAGCTGGCTGCTATGACAACAGCTGCGGCAACAACAAGTGAAGCTGTACCCACAACAACCACAAATGCTGTTACAACAACAAACAGCTTTCACCAACAACCACATACTGCGGAGACGACAACAACACAGCTGCACCCACAACAACCACATTGGCTATGGCAACAAACCACAACCTGCTGCCACATCAACAGATGTGGCTACGACAACTACAGCTGTGACTACAACAACCACAGCTGCTCCCACAACAACCACAGCTTCTCTGACAAACACACAAAGCTGCAACCACAACAATCCACAGAGGCAACCACAACGTCAACTACAGCTGGAGCAACAACAAACAAAGCATCCCCACAACAACCACAGCTGCCCCCACAACAACCATAGCTGATGCTATGACAACAGCTGCAGCAACAACAACTAAAGCTGTACCCACAACAACCACAACTGCTGCTACGACAACAAAAATATTTACCAACGACTAATACATGCGGAGACGACAACAACCACAGCTGCTGCACCCACAACAACCACATTGGCTATGGCAGCAAACCAAACCTGCTGCCACATCAACAGATGTGGCTACGACAACTACAGCTGTGACTTCAACAACACAGCTGCACCTACCAAAACAAACAGCTGCTCCCACAACAAACAACAACACACCACAAAAACAGCTGCTCCAACAAACAAGTGACAGCTGCTACCCACAACAACCACAGCTGCTGCTACAACAACAACACATTCCCCTCAACGAACAACCACACTGCGGAGACAACAACAACCACAGCTGGCACCCACAACACACCACATTGGCTATGGCAACAACCACACCTGCTGCCACATCAACAGATGTGGCTACGACAACTACAGCTGTGACTACAACAACCACAGCTGCTCCCACAACAAACACAACTTCTCTGACAAACACCAAAGTTGCAACCACAACAACCACAGAGGCACCAACGGCAACTACAGCTGGAGCAACAATCACAAACATCCCCACAACAACCACAGCTGCTCCCACAACAACCATAGCTGATGCTATGACAACAGCTGCAGCAACAACAACTGAAGCCGTACCCACAACAACCACAACAGCTCCTACAACAACGACAGCTTTACCAACGACTAATACTGGTGCAACGACAACAGACACAGCTGCTCCCACAACAACCACAGCTGCTCCCACAACAACCACAGCTGCTCCCACAACAACCACAGCGGCTGCCACAACAACCACAGCTGCACCCACAACAACCACAGCTGCTCCCACAACAACCCGATCAGCACCAACAACAGCTAAAGCTGTAATGGCAATAACAACTATAGCTGCATCTTCAACAACCACAGCTGATTCCACAACAACCACAGCTGCTCCCACAACAAACACAACTGTGCTCAAATCAACCACGGCTCCTCCATCAATAACTACAGCTGCTCCCACAACAACCACAGATGTACCAACGACAAATAAAGCAGGGGCAACAATCACAGCCGTCCTCACAACAACCACATCTGCTGCCACATCAACAGCTATGACTACAATAACTACAGACGTCCCCACAACAATCCCAGTTGCGGCAAAAACAACCACAGCCTTCCCCATAACAACCACATCTGCAGCTACGACAACAACAGCTTCAGCTACAACAATCACAGCTTCACCCACAACAACAAACACAGTTGCGGCTACGACAACAAACACAGTTGCGGGTACGACAACTACAGCTCTGCATACAACAACCACAGCTGCACCTACAACAACAACAGCTGTCCACACAACAAACATAGCTGCAATGACAGCAGCTGCAGCAAAAACAACCGGAGCCATGCCCACAACAACCACAACTGCTCCTACAACAACCACAGCTGCTCCATCAATAACCACAGAGTCACCAACAACAACAAAAGCAGCTCCCACAACAACCACAGATGCAGCTACAGCAGCTCCCCACAAACAACCACATGCTGCCTGCCAACCACATGCTCCACAACAACAGCTGCGGCCCCAACAACCACAGCCATCCCCACAACAACCACAGCCGCACCCACAAAAACAAATACAACTGCGGCTACGACAACTACGGCTATGTCTACAGCAACCACAGCTGCACCCACAACAACCACAGCTGCTCCCACAACAATCAAAGCTGCTTTGACAATAGCTGCTCCTACAAGAACGACAACTTTACCAACTACTAACCACAGATGCGACTACAACAACCACAGCTGCTCCCACAACAACCACATTTTCACCCACAACAACCACAACTGCTCCCACAACAACCACAGATGCTGCCACAACAACCACAGCTGCACCCACAACAACCACAGCTGCTCCCACAACAACCAAATCAGCACCAACAACAACAGCTAACAGCTGGCAATGATCTGCCACAACAACAACTATAGCTGCATCTTCAACAACCACAGCTGCTTCCACCAACAACAGCAGCTGCTCCCACAACAAAACACAACTGTGCCAGCAAAACAACCACCACTGCTCCATCAACAACCACAGCTGCTCCCACAACAAACCACAGATGTACCCAACAACAAATACAGCTACACCTACAACAACCACAGCATCCTCACAACAACCACAGCTGCTGCTACAACAACAGCTGTGACTACAACAACTACAAACGTCCCCAACAAAACAATCCCAGCTGCGCACACAACAACAACAGCTGCTCCACAACAACCACAGCTTTCCACATAACAACCACAGCTGCTGCTACAACAACAAACAGCTTCAGCTACAACAAACACAGCTTCTCCCACAACAACAGCTCCACACGTTGCAACTAGCTGACAACAACAACCACAGTCAGCATCTCCCACAACAACAAAAGCTGCACCCAACACAACAAATACAGCTGCGGCTACGACAACACCACAAATGTCTACAGCAACCACAGCTGCACCCACAACAACCACAGCTGCTCCCACAACAATCAAAGCTGCTTTGACAATAGCTGCTCCTACAAGAACGACAACTTTACCAACTACTAATACTGATGCGACGACAACAACCACAGCTTCTCCCACAACAACCACAGCTTCACCCACAACAACCACAACTGCTCCCACAATAACCACAGATGCACCAACAACAACTAAGGCTGGGGCAACAACCACAACCATCCCCCCAACAACCACAGCTGCTCAAACAACAAACACAGCTTCTCTAACAAACACCACAGCTGCTACCACAACAACCACAGAGGCACCAATGGCAACTACTGCTGGAGCAACATTCACAGACGTCCCCACAACAACCACAGCTGAATTAACAACATCCACAGCTGCTCTCACAACAACCATAGCTGCTGCTATGACAACAGCTGTGGCATCAACAACGGAAGCCGTACCCACAATAACCACAACTGCTCCTACAACAAAAGCAGCTTTACCAACGACTAATACTGCTGAGACGACAACAACCACAGCTTCACCCACAACAACCACATTGGCTAGAGCATCAACCAAACATGCTGCCACATCAACAGCTGCGGCTACGACAACTGCAGTTGTGACTACAACAACAGCAGCACCCATAACAGCCACTGTGCCCAAATCATATACAGCTCCTCTGACAATAACCACAGCTGCTCCAACAACAAAATATTTACCAACGACTAATACTGTGGAGACGACAACAACAACAGCTGCACCCACAACAACCACATTGGCTATGGCAGCAACCACACCTGCTGCCACATCAACAGATGTGGCTACAACAACTACAGCTGTGACTTCAACAACAACAGCTGCACCGCTAACAGCCACAGCTGCTCCCACAACAAACATAGTGGCTGCTATGACAACAGCTGTGGCAACAACAAGTGAAGCTGTACCCACAACAACCACAAATGCTGTTACAACAACAAAGCATTTCCCAAAGAACTAATACTGCGGAGACCGACAACAACCACAGCTGCACCCACAACAACCACATTGGCTATGGCAACAACCACACCTGCTGCCACATCAACAAATGTGGCTACGACAACTAGAGCTGTGACTACAATAACCACAGCTGCTCCCACAACAACCAAAGATTTAACAATGACAGCTACAGCTGAAGAAACAATCACAGCCGTCCTCACAACAACCACAGCTGCTGCCACATCAACAGCTGGGGCTACAACAACTTTGGCCATCCCCACATCAAGCCCAGCTGCACCCACAACAAATAAAGCTGTGATTGCAACAACAACTACAGCTGCACCTTCTATAAGTACAGCTGCTCCTACAACAACAATAGCTGCACCCACAACAATGACAGCTGCTCCCACAACAACAGCTGACACCACAACAACCACATCAGCACCAACGACATCTAAAGCAGGGGCTACAGCAACCACATCTGTCCCCACAACAATTACAGCTACTACAGCAGCTCACACAACCACATCTGCTTCTACATTAACAACAGCTACGGCTACAACAACTACAGCCATCCACACAACAACCACAGCTGCACCCACAAAAACCACAGCTGCTCCCACAACAACCACAGCTGCTCCCACATCAACCATAGCTTGTTGCTATGACAAACAGATGTCATCGGCAACAACAACCACAAGCCGTTGCCCAACAACAA
>CM072220.1:34666273-34737639 GCA_036851935.1 Coregonus suidteri | reverse complement strand
CCAGATTGGGCAGAGTCGGCCGAGAATTAAACCCTGTGGCACCCCCATAAAACTGCAGGGGCCCAGACAAAGGCCCTCCGTTTTGACTCTTAAACTCTATCTGAAAAGTGTAGTTAAACCCGGGCGGGGCCCGTCTTTTGGGAAACCAAGGCTATTTGTCTCCCATAAAATGCGGTGATTGACAGAGTCAAACCCTTGGCCGGTCGATAAAAAAATGCTGCACATACTGTCTTTTACGATCGCGGTTATAATATCATTTGGCCCTTGAGCTTGGCTGGGTGCACCCATGACCAGTCGGAAACCAATGCATGCGGAAAAGGTAGGTGGGATTCAAAAGGGTCGGTGACTGTTTTTTCTTGGCTTTAAAATACTTTCAAAAAGACGGGGCAGGATGGATGTGGGTTTTAAACAGTTTGGATGTAGAGTTCCCCCCTTTTAAAGGGGGGGATGACTGGGGCAGTTTTCCAATCTCGGGGGGATTCAGAAGATACAAAAGGATTTTGAACGGGGTAGTAAGGGTTGCTAAAATTTCTGCTCAAATTTTTAGAAGAAAGGGTCTAGTTTTGTCTATCCCACTAAGTAGGGGCCAGATTTTGCGCCTTTCAAACATCAGCTATCTGAATTTCAAAAAGGAGAACCCGGGGGGGGTGGGGGGGGCATGGGAAATGCGCGGAGGGTGCAAGCTGGGGGCTGGGTAGGGTACCCCGTTGGAAAGGATGGCCACCGTGCAAAATTTATAAAAATTCCGATAATAGATTTATCGGTGGGACAGTGCTACATGATGCAAATTTCTGTTTGAAAAAGCTAGCCTTTTGCTTTCCTAACTGATTGTGTATATTGGTTCCTGACTTCCCTGAAAAGTTGCATATCGCGGGGGCTGTTCGATGCTAATGCAGTACGCCACAGGATGTTTTTGTGCTGGTCAAGGGCAGTCAAGTCTGGGGTGAACCAGGGGCTATATCTGTTCTTAGTTCCGAATGTTTTGAATGGGGCATGCTTATTTAAGATGGAGAGGAACGCACTTTTAAAAAACAACCAGGCATCCTCTACTGACGGAATGAGGTCAACTACAATTGACTTGAGGATCAGAGCAGGAAGGCTGACTGGCTAGCCCTGAAGGCCCTCTGTCTCCACCTCTGTGTGGTTAATCTCAGCCAAGAGGTTGTATGGGTTTTCTGTCTCTCTCTGGGTGTGAATCACTATCACTATGACCTCTTGCTCAGCCTCCCCTCTCATTCCTTGCTCACAGGAGCAGGTGTGATGGCATCCAGGGTAACTCTTCCTCTCCTGTATCTAACCCATCTTTCTGGCTGTGAGTTCGATTGAGGTCACTCGTTCTCTCTCCCAGGGTGTTGGATAGTTTCTCCTCCTCTGTGTCTTGTGTATTTTCTACATTGTAGAATAATAGTGAAGAAATCAAAACTATTAAATAACACATATGGCATCATGAAGTAACCAAAACGTGTAACACATATCAAAATATATTTGAGATTTGAGATTCTTCAAAGTAGCCACCCTTTGACTTGATCACAGCTTTGTACATACAGAATAATACGAAATGTTCTGAGACCAGGTTGCGCTTTCACCTCCCCCGGTAAGAGGGGGATAAGGTAACCTCAGAGTTACATTCAAGGATACTTTATTGACACACACGGATGAAATGGACATGGAAAGGTAGTGGAATGATAGTGGTCCTGTAATGGACAGATAACAGGGGTAATGAATATGCACAAAAACTGATAGCACAAGTAGAGCAACAACGCTATTAACAAAGGAAGGGCTGTATTAATGGCATAATGCTACCTGTGGAGTATTACACAACACAGTAAACACAGAGAGGCAACTTACAATAGGCAATGGTAGTAACTATAAAGAACAACAAGCAAGAATGATATACATGTTACAAACTCACTTTGTGCACGTACACTATCCCACGGTATCTCTGTGCATTCAAATTGTCATCGATAAAATGCAATTGTGTTCATTGTCCGTAGCTTATGCCTGCCCATACCATAACCCCACTGCCACCATGGGGCATTTACAACGTTGACATCAGCCAACAGCTCGCCCATATGCTGCTTTACAAGTGGTCTGAAGTCGTGAGGCCAGTAAGAAGTACTGCCAAATTCTCTAAAGCCGCCTTGGCTTAGGGTTGAGAAATTAACATAAACATATCTGGCAACAGCTCTGGTGAACATTCCTGCAGTCAGTAAGCTGCCTCAAAACTTGAAACATCTGTGGCATTGTGTTGTGTGACAAAACTGCACATTTTAGAGTGGCCTTTTATTGTCCTCAGCACAAGGTGCACCTGTGTAATTATCATGCTGTTTAATCAGCTTCTTGATATGCCACATTTGTCAGGTGGATGGATTATCTTGGCAAAGGAGAAATGCTCAATTACAGGGATGTAAACAAATTTGTGCACACAATTTGAGAGAAATATGCTTTTTGTGTGAACCAAATATTTCACGCTTTTATTTCAGCTCATGAAACATGGGACCAGCTAAAGAATAGCTAAAGCCAACTTCACGGTTAGTAGTATTACAGAGAAAAAATAACAAGACAAATTTAAACATCACAAATCTGAGGGGGCAAGTGACCCTGTGCCCCCTTTGGGCGTGACGTCTCTGCTATCAACCACATCATTCTGTCTCTGTGAATATTCAAAACAGACACATTCATTCAGGTCTGTTACTGGTCCTACCATATAGATCAGGGATGGACAATTCCTGTCCTTATGGGCGGAGTGGTGTCACACTTTTTCCGCACACTCTAGGAGCTCAGATGCAATCATTTAATAACATAATAACCAACGTTTCGACAGACAAGCTGTCTTCATCAGGGTATCCTGACATTGGTTTATTATGTTATTAAATTATCTCTTCTGAGCTCCTAGAGTGTGCGGCTCTCCTTTTCTCTTTCAAGTGTTCTACTCCGATAGCCAGCACCTCGCCTAAATAGGTGTGCGTTTCTTTCGCCTCCATATTAATCTGGTACTGGTCCTACCATATAGATCAGGGATGGACAATTCCAGTCCTTGGGGGTCGGAGTGGTGTCACACTTTTTCCCCATCCCTAGCAAACACAGCTGATTAAACGTATTGCATTCTAAACTGAAGCCCATGAGTATTTGATTATTAGAGTCAAATGTGTTAGCTGGGGCTGGGGAAAAAGTGTAACACCAATCAGGTCCCGAGGACTGGAGTTGCCCATCCCTGATATACAGTGGGGGAAAAAGTATTTAGTTAGCCACCAATTGTGCAAGTTCTCCTACTTAAAAAGATGAGAGAGGCCTGTAATTTTCATCATAGGTACACGTCAACTATGACAGACAAAATGAGATTTTTTTTCTCCAGAAAATCACATTGTAGGATTTTTTATGAATTTATTTGCTAATTATGGTGGAAAATAAGTATTTGGTCAATGACAAACGTTTCTCAATACTTTGTTATATACCCTTTGTTGGCAATGACACAGGTCAAACGTTTTCTGTAAGTCTTCACAAGGTTTTCACACACTGTTGCTGGTATTTTGGCCCATTCCTCCATGCAGATCTCCTCTAGAGCAGTAATGTTTTGGGGCTGTCGCTGGGCAACACAGACTTTCAACTCCCTCCAAAGATTTTCTATGGGGTTGAGATCTGGAGACTGGCTAGGCCACTCCAGGACCTTGAGATGCTTCTTACGGAGCCACTCCTTAGTTAACCTGGCTGTGTGTTTCGGGTCGTTGTCATGCTGGAAGACCCAGCCACGACCCATCTTCAATGCTCTTACTGAGGGAAGGAAGTTGTTGGCCAAGATCTCGCGATACATGGCCCCTTCCATCCTCCCCTCAATACGGTGCAGTCGTCCTGTCCCCTTTGGAGAAAAGTATCCCCAAAGAATGATTTTTTCCACCTCCATGCTTCACGGTTGGGATGGTGTTCTTGGGGTTGTACTCATCCTTCTTCTTCCTCCAAACACGGCGAGTGGAGTTTAGACCAAAAAGCTCTATTTTTGTCTCATCAGACCACATAACCTTCTCCCAATTCCTCCTCTGGATCATCCAGATGGTCATTGGCAAACTTCAGACGGGCCTGGACATGCGCTGGCTTGAGCAGGGGGACCTTGCGTGCGCTGCAGGATTTTAATCCATGACGGCGCAGTGTGTTACTAATGGTTTTCTTTGAGACTGTGGTCCCAGCTCTCTTCAGGTCATTAACCAGGTCCTGCCGTGTAGTTCTGGGCTGATCCCTCACCTTCCTCATGATCATTGATAATCCCACGAGGTGAGATCTTGCATGGAGCCCCAGACCGAGGGTGATTGACCGTCATCTTGAACATCTTCCATTTTCTAATAATTGCGCCAACAGTTGTTGCCTTCTCACCAAGCTGCTTGCCTATTGTCCTGTAGCCCATCCCAGCCTTGTGCAGGTCTACAATTTTAACCCTGATGTCCTTACACAGCTCTCTGGTCTTGGCCATTGTGGAGAGGTTGGAGTCTGTTTGATTGAGTGTGTGGACAGGTGTCTTTTATACAGGTAACGAGTTCAAACAGGTGCAGTTAATACAGGTAATGAGTGGAGAACAGGATGGTTCTTAAAGAAAAACTAACAGGTCTGTGAGAGCCGGAATTCTTACTGGTTGGTAGGTGATCAAATACTTATGTCATGCAATAAAATGCAAATTAATTACTTAAAAATCATACAATGTGATTTTCTGGATTTTTGTTTTAGATTCCGTCTCTCACAGTTGAAGTGTACCTATGATAAAAATTACAGACCTCTACATGCTTTGTAAGTAGGAAAACCTGCAAAATCGGCAGTGTATCAAATACTTGTTCTCCCCACTGTAGATTTGAAGTATTGGGTGATATTGATATGGATGTTTAGAGTAGTAAATATCTATGTTGATAGGCAAGTACTTAATTGGTTATTATCATGGGGTTATGATATTTTCATGTCATCTGAATTTGGTTGAATTATTAAAGCAGGAATAGTTTAGGGATGTGATGATTTAACAGGGAGTGATAATAGAGTGTTATAATGTGTATGTTATATTTGAGGTATATTAGGAGGACAAGGTCGGAGTTGAACATTGTATATTTTAACAATCATGAGTTTTTATGAATTGGGTCTGAGATGTTAATCATTAGAAGGGGTAATTGATAATCACATAGCATTGGATGCTATTATATTAAGATGAGGATGATATAGTAATTTGAATGCTGTTGAAGTTTTGTCAAAGTTTTTTAGTGGGAAATTCCATAGGAACATGGATGGCAAGCATTCTAGGTCCTCTAGTGGCCATAGTAATTATTGTAGCAATAGCTATGGGGTGTTGTTTTCAAATTTTGGGGGAATGGATTTTAAGATCGGTACAAACGATTATTAACATGCCTGTGATTACAGTTAGAGATGTGTCAGTTAATGTTAATGCAAGGAGAGAAAGGAATAATTATTCTTCTTTGTCATCTTGTTCCAGTTTAGATTCCATTGATAATGTTGATTGAGGACAAGGAATGTTAAGTTGGAATTGTATGCCATGGAATTAAGATTTATAGGAAGAAGATGTGGACAGATGGCTATCTCAGTCGATCAGATAGATCCCCCAGGGGACCAGTGATAAGCTTGGGGGTCCTGACAGCGCATGGATGATGAAGACGGACATTTTTGTTATTTTTATATTAATGTGTATAGATTATAATATTCATGTTATTTCGTAATGAGTATGTATAATTGTTGTATATTGTTGATGTCATTATGTTAACAATTTATTTATATGTATGTTTTCTTGGTTGCATGGCTCAGAAAAAGGGGTCATTTTAAAAGGGGGGATGTCTATGTGGGATTTTTCCTTATGTATAAAAAATAAGGTTTTGACTACATAGATTATTAGCATGAATATATAGTAGTTAATTATGTGTTTATCTTTTACTCAGACTGAGTTATAGAGGTTTGAGAGGTTTGATATCGCATAAGATAGATGACTGAGAATTTATACCTTTGTTGATTAAATATATGGAGAATCAAGTTGGATTCAGGTATGAAAGGTTGAAGGGGTCAATTCTCAGTTATCTAGCATAATTTAGGATCTAGCCAGAGATATATGTACTACTGATTGGAGAATAATGTATTTTACATGAAGTTATATATGAACTTATGGGGGTTAAGTGATCTTACTTACCACAAGATAAGAAAAAAAAGTGGATTGATATGATGTTTTTATGGTATAATGATGTCATGTCATAGTATCGTGGGGAACAGGTTAGAGTTACTAGATAAGTGGTTAGGAGACATAAAGTCTACATTCCATTATGTCAAAGGAGATTACTGATGTTTAGGATAGCATGAGTGATGTTTAGGATAGTGACTTGTGGTAAAGAGTGATGAACATCAAAGACAGGGAGTGCCCATGGAGACTTGCCAGATGTATGCCAGGAAGAGGGTAATAAAGGGTATAAAAGGTAGAGTGTCTTCTTTGTTCAAGTTAGTTCGTAACACCAAGGGCAAAGCTCTGGTCATTGTTGTAACAAACCGGTACCGATCATTAAACATTTGCATTAACTGTCTACAAAGTGTCTAAGTATATCCTTGCATCCTTGATTCTTTTGACACCCGAGTAACTCATCATAACATATGTATTAGTTACTATGTCACTACATCTGTAGTTCTGAAGATGCAGTTGATTACAATTGAGGGACTTACATTTTCTCAGCCCGGATACCAGCCTGCACTCTGCACCGTGATCCACACTGTAGTAAAAACAACAACAACATGGTTATTACGTAACAAGGAACACGCATGAATACTCATGTGATAGAAAAGCTCCTCACACTACAAGGTCTTACTGTATGCATAATTTTTTCTTACTTCAGCTTCATCGGTTTGCATGTGGGATCCCCTTGACCAGCTGAAAGCAGTCTCCCTGCAGAGTCTCCTGGATGATTATAGCTCAGGTCCAGCTCTCTCAGGTGGGAGGGGTTTGACCTCAGAGCTGAAGCCAGAGCAGCACAGCCCTCCTCTGTGACTTCACAGCCAGACAGTCTAAAGAGGGAGAGACACTACAGATGTGTAGGTTGGGGTAATGATCTACCATGTGGCATCTACAGTACACATCTGTCCATGACACAAACATTACCAGACTTTGACAGACAATAATGATCACAGAAATATTGTAAATAATTTCTAATTCACAACATTGTTCTTCTTTAAACAGCTGTACTTACCCCAGCATCTGTAATTCACAGTTTGGATCCTTCCGTCCAGCACACAGCAGTGTAACACCGGAGTCCTGCAGATTGTTGTCTCTCAGCTCCAGTTGTTTCAGTTTTGAGTTGGATGCCCTCAGGACTGAGGCCAGATATGAACAGCAACCCTTTGTCAGACCACATTGACCTAGACTGCAGCATGGGTTCACAAGAGTATGTTAAGGATGCATCCATGACAATTACAGATACACACACACACACAGACACACACACACACATACACACACACACAGTGAATTCGGAAAGCATTCAGACCCTTCCCTTTTTCCACATTTTGTTAGGTTACAGCCTTATTCTAAAATGGATTAAATAAAAAAAACGTTCCTCAATCTACACACAATATCCCATGATGACAAAGCAACAACTGGATTTAGAAATGTTTGCAAATTTATAAAATAAAAAACAAATACTGTATTTACATAAAAATTCAGACCCTTTGATATGAGAC
The DNA here is from genome assembly GCA_036851935.1 of Coregonus suidteri. Lineage (NCBI taxonomy): Eukaryota > Metazoa > Chordata > Actinopteri > Salmoniformes > Salmonidae > Coregonus > Coregonus suidteri. The sequence goes on along the minus strand of CM072220.1, from coordinate 34,729,944 downwards.
TGAAAATTCGGCTCAGGTGCATCCTGTTTCCATTGATCATTCTTAAAATGTTTCTACAACTTGATTGGAGTCTACCTGTGGTAAAATTAAATTAATTGGACATGATTTGAAAAGAGCAAAAAGCAAGCCATGAGGTCGAAGGAATTGTCCGTAGAGCACAGAGACAGTATTGTGTCAAGGCACAGATCTGGGGAAGGGTACCAAAACATTTCTGCAGCATTGAAGGTCCCCAAGAACACAGTGGCCTCCATCATTCTTCAATGGAAGAAGTTTGGAACCACCAAGACTCTTCCTAGATTTCGCCGTCCGGCCAAACTGAGCAATTGGGGGAGAAGGGCCTTGGTCAGGGAGGTGACCAAGAACCCGGTGGTCACTCTGACAGAGTTCCTCTGTTGAGATGAGAGAACCTTCCAGAAGGACAACCATCTCTGCAGCACTCCACCAATCAGGCCTTTATGGTAGAGTGGGCAGACAGAAGCCACTCCTCAGTAAAAGGCACATGACAGCCCGCTTGCAGTTTGCCAAAAGGCACCTAATGACTCTCAGACCATGAGAAACAAGATTCTCTAGTCTGATGAAACCAAGATTGAACTCTTTGGCCTGAATGCCAAGCTTCATGTCTGGAGGAAACCTGGCACCATCCCTACGGTGATGCGTGGTGGTGGCAGCATCATGTTGTGGGGATTTTTTTAGCGGCAGGGACTGGGAGACTAGTCAGGTTTGATGGAACGATGAATGAAGCAAAGTACAGAGAGATCCTTGATGAAAATCTGCTCCAGAGCGCTCAGGACCTCAGTCTGGGGCGAAGGTTCACCTTCCAAATGGAAGACCCTTTTTTACGCTGCTGCTACTCTCTGTTTATTATCTATGCATAGTCACTTTAATAACTCTACCTACATGTACATATTACCCCAATTACCTCGATTAACCGGTGCCCCCGCACATTGATTCGGCACTGGTACCTTCTGTATATAGCCTCGCTATTGTTATTTTTACTGCTGTTCTTTAATTATTTGTTACTTTTATTTCGTATTATTTTATATTGTATTTCTTTATTATTTATTTTGGTATTCTTTCTTAAAACTGCATTGTTGGTTAAGGGCTTGTAAGTAAGCATTTCACTGTAAGGTCTACACCCGTTGTATTCGGCACATGTGACAAATACAATTTGGTTTGATTTGATTTGATTTGGCCTTCTACCAAATAGGGCCATCTTCTGTATACCACCCTGACCTTTTCACAACACAACTAATTGACTGAAATGCATCAAGAAGGAAAGGAATTCCACAAATTAATTTTAACAAGGCACACCTGTTATTTGAAATGCATTCCAGGTGACTACCTCATGAAGGTGGTTGAGAGAATGCCAAGAGTGTGCAAGGCTGTCATCAAGGTAAAGGGTGGCTATTTTAAGAATCTCAAATATAAAATATATTTTGATTTGTTTAACACTTTTTTGGTTACTACATGATTCCATATGTGTTATTGCATAGCTTTGATGTCTTCACTATTATTCTACAATGTAGAAAACTGTAAAAATAAAGAAAAACCCTGGAATGAGTATGTGTGTCCAAACTTTTGACTGGTAGTGTATATATAGACAAAAAATAACAAAATAAACACACAATAGGACTGCATGATATGGGCAAAAAATGTAATAGCGATTTTTTTAACCAAATATTGTGATTGCGATTTGATTTCTGATATACAACAGATCAAAACACTTGGGTGAACTTTTTCAATCATAGAAATATAATGATTTAAATTAAGACGCAAAGTTTAAAGCAGCATCGTTCTTCTTTGGAGAAATCGGTTGACTGCATTTGAACTAACAGAACAGCATGCAAACTTTTATCTAAAAGAGGGGAGGAGGAACTGCGCTGCTTGAGTGACAGGGGGGTGAGGCTTTATGTGTGTAGGAAGCAGCAGCAAGAGGATAGAGGGAGAGAGACGACAGAGTAAACTATAAAAACGGACGTTACATGCAGCTGAGTGGTGTTTCAAAATATTGCGATACGGATATCTCTTGCGATATGGATATTGCACATGTCAATATTGTGGTTTCGATGTGAATGAGATTAATTGTGCAGCCTTAACTAATGTTGTCATGATACCATCATTTTGACTTCGATACCGATACCAGGTTAAGTTTCATGATACTCGATACCATCACGATTCCACTACAAAAGAATAAGGCACATTAGCCAAAGTCACAGAATGGCACTTGATCCAGACAGATAAACTACTGCTCTGTTCAATCGTTAGGCATCTTTTGAGTCCATTTGTCACGATCGTCTACCAGAGAAGAGGACCAAGGCGCAGCGTGATGAACAAACATAGTAGACTTTATTACCGTCAGTGATAATAAGCACACTAAACAAAACAAGAAACGACTCGTGACGTCCACGGTGACAATGACCGAACACGGAACAAAAACCCACAAACCCAAAGTGAAACACAGACAGTTAAATATGGCTCCCAATCAGAGACAACCAGCAAACAGCTGACACTCGTTGCCTCTGATTGGGAGTCACTCAGTCAAACATAGAAAATGACGAACTAGAACACCCAACATAGAAACAGAACACATAGAATGAACACACCCTGGCTCAACATATCGAGTCCCAGAGCCAGGGTGTGACACCAATATCATTACATTTGAAAATGTTTACATCAACATTTTTCAGAGACAGCCCTGTATGCATTAACTAATCAATTATACAGTCACACAATCAATTTGACTTTGTTTTTACCAATCTAATTACATAACGGTAATAATTTATTTGAATGGTAAATTCTATTGATAAACTGTGTGAATCAAGATGTAGCCTAGACCTATTCACAATACAGGTGAATGCATATTCAGTAGGAGCGTGTGCATGCATTGAGTTATTGAGCATGTTTTGGCTGATGTCATGGGGTTTCCCTTCCATTTGGGACTTATTTTTATTGTACTGATCAACAATATTTGCATAGAGGTAGCTTATTTGATAAAAGTGCAGTGTCTCTTTAACCAGTAATGACGTCATTCACGAGGCAAAAACAAGCCCTATTCTCACACACACACACACTTAGTCCGCTGAGGTAATAGATAATATTTGGGAGAGAGGTGAGATTAAGTGAATGAATAATGTTTTGGTCGCAATCAGCTTTAAAAATCAGCATATTTTGCTTTATTGTTTATCACAAACAAAGTACTAGGGTAGTGAATTGATCTTATCTTAAGCTGTAAGCGAGTAAGGAAAGTTAGCCTACTGATGGGTTCTGACTTAAATTACTCAAAATATCCTTAAATCATGTCACAGAGGGAGAGAGGGGAATGTAGAATGTTTACATTCTATCAGAACATGTTATTGTTATACATCAGGTATCCTATGGAAAGGAGAAGGGCCATAGTCTGGTACAAGCCAACAGGACAGCCGTGAGTTGGGGAGGAGTGAAATATTTGGGACGAGGTCAGGTTAGATGAAGTGAGAAAGAACAGGCATCACTAAAGTCCTGTCTAGCAACAGAGATGTATTGGCTGTCCAGATGTGTGAGGAGGAGACTCAGCATAGGAGGAAGGTTTAAATACTAGTGCTTGTGTGAATAGGTCTTTGTCTTATGCAGCTGTGTGACCCAGTGGGTGAATAAACTTGGTTTGAGCTTCACTAGCCGTCCGCTGGTTTTTACTCTGTTTATTTACATTTACATTTTAGTCATTTAGCAGACGCTCTTATCCAGAGCGACTTACAGGAGCAATTAGGGTTAAGTGCCTTGCTTAAGGGCACATCGACAGATTTTTCACCTAGTCGGCTCGGGGATTAGAACCAGCGACCTTTCGGTTACTGGCACAACGCTCTTACCCACTAAGCTACCTGCCGCCCTAGAATCTAACATTACAAAGCTGGAAGCTACCGGTATCTTCTTGCATTGTAACCTGGCGCCAACAAAGATGGCGGCCTCGTGACTAGCTCTTAGGAAACTTTGCAGTATTTCGTTTTTTTATATATAATTATTTACATTATAAGCTCAGAAAGTGTTTTGTTTCATTACATACAGCCGGGGAAAACTATTGGATATCAGAGCAGCTGTAACTCACCGGCATTACGACCAGGAATACGACTTTCCCGAAGGAGATCCTTTGTTTCCCCAGGGCAACTGAACTGATTCCAGCGGCTGACCCAAAACATCGCCGGTGGAGGAGAGGCACTTGGAGCGGCCTGCTGTATACTACTCGCTAATGTTCAGTCGATGAACAAGATCGACGAACTCCGGGCAAGGATTTCTTTCCAGAGAGACATCAAGGCCTGTAACATACTTTGTTTCACGGAAACATGGCTCTCTTGGGATATTCTGTCAAAATCGGTCCAGCCAGAGGGGTTCTCAGTTCATCGTGCAGACAGGAATAAATATCTCTCCGGGAAGCAGAAGGGCGGAGGTGTGTGTTTCATGATTAACGACTCATGGTGTAATTGTAGTAACATACAGGAATTCGAGTCCTTTTGTTCACCCGACCTAGAATATCTCACAATCAAATGCCGACCATATTATCTCCCAATTTAATTTTCTTTGGTTATAGTCACGGCTGTGTATATCCCATCTCAAGCCGATACCATGACGGCCCTCAAAGAACTTCACTGGACTTTATGCAAACTGGAAATCACATATCCTGAGGCTGCATTTATTGTAGCCGTGGATTTTAACAAAGCAAATTTTGAGGACTAGGCTGCCGAAGTTCTATCAACATATCGACTGTTGTACTCGCGCTGCCAAAATCCTCGACCATTGCTATTCGAACATCCGGGATGGTTATAAGGCCCTCCCCCGCTCTCCTTTCAGCAAATCTGATCACGACTCCATTTTGCTCCTCCCTTCCTATAGGCAGAAACTCAAACAGGAAATACCTGTGCTAAGGACTATTCAACGCTGGTCTGACCAATCGGAATACACGCTTCAAGATTGTTTTGATCACGCGGACTGGGATATGTTTTGGGTAGCTTCCGAAAATAATTTTTTATGAATACACTGAAACGGTGACTGAGTTTATCAGGAAGTGTATAGTTGATGTTGTGCCCACTGTGACTATTAAAACCTACCCTAACCAGAAACCGTGGATAGATGGCAGCATTCACACCAATCTGAAAGGGCGAACCACAGCATTCAACCATGGCAAGGTGACTGGGAATATGGCAGAATACAAACAGTGTAGCTACTCACTCCGCAAGGCAATTCAACTGGCAAAACATCAGTATAGAGACAAAGTGGAGTCGCAATTCAATGGCTCAGACACGAGACGTATGTTGCAGGGTCTACAGACAAACATGGACTACAAAAGGAAAACCAGCTACGTCGCCGACACCGACGTCTCGTATCCAGACAAGCTAAACACCTTCTTCGACCGCTTTGAGGATAACACAGTGCTACTGACGAGGCCCACTACCAAGGACTGTGGCCTCTACTTCTCCGTGGCTGATGTGATTAAGACATTTAAGCTTGTTAACCCCTGCAAGGCTGCCAGCCCAGACGGCATCCCTAGCCGCGTCCTCAGAGCATGCGCAGAACAGCTGGCTGGTGTGTTTATGGACATATTCAATCTCTCCCTTTCCCAGTCTGCTGTTCCCACATGCTTCAAGATGGCCACCATTGTTCCTGTACCCAAGAAAGCAAAGGTAACTGAACTAAATGACTATCGCCCTGTAGCACTCACCTCTGTCATCATGAAGTGCTTTGAGAGACTAGTCAAGGATCATATCACCTCTACCTTACCTGTCACCCTAGACCCACTTCAATTTGCTTACCGCCCCAATAGATCCACATACGATGCAATCGCCATCACACTGCACACTGCCCTATCCCATCTTGACAAGAGGAATACCTATGTAAGAATGCTGTTCATTGACTATAGCTCAGAATTCAACACCATAGTACCCTCCAAGCTCATCATTAAGCTCGAGGCCCTGGGTTTGAACCCCGCCCTGTGCAACTGGGTCCTGGACTTCCTGACGGGCCACCCCCAGGTGGTGAAGGTATGAAACAACATCTCCACTTCGCTGATCCTCAACACTGGGGCCCCACAAGGCTGCGTGCTCAGCCCCCTCCTCTACTCCCTGTTCACCCATGACTGCGTGGCCAAGCACGCCTCCAACTCAATCATCAAGTTTGCAGATGACACAACAGTAGTAGGCTTAATTACCAACAATGACGAGACCGCCTACAGGGAGGAGGTGAGGGCTCTGGGAGTGTGGTGCCTGGAAAATAACCTCTCACTCAACGTCAACAAAACAAAGGAGATGATCGTGGACTTCAGGAAACAGCAGAGGGTGCACCCCCCTATCCACATCGACGGGACCGCAGTGGAGAAGGTGGAAAGCTTCAAGTTCCTTGGTGTACACATCACCGGCAAACTGAAATGGTCCACCAACGCAGACAGTGTGGTAAAGAAGGCGCAACAGAGCCTCTTCAACCTCAGGAGGCTGAAGAAATTCGGCTTGGCACCTAAAACCCTCACAAACTTTTACAGATGCACAATTGAGAGCATCCTGTTGGGCTATATCACCACCTGGTACGGCAACTGCACCCCCCGCAACCGCAGGGCTCTCCAGAGGGTGGTGCGGTCTGCCAAACGCATTATCGGGGGCAAACTACCCACCCTCCAAGACACATACAGCACCCGATGTCACAGGAAGGCCAAAAAGATCATCAAGGACATCAACCACCCGAGCCACTGCCTGTTCACCCCGCTATCATCCAGAAGGCGAGGTCAGTACAGGTGCATCACAGCTGGGACCGAGAGAATGAAATACAGCTTCTATCTCAAGCCATCAGACTGTTAAATAGCCATCAATAGCACATTAGAGGCTGCTACTGCCTATTGCAATCACTGGCTACTTTAAGAAATGGAACACTAGTCACTTTAATAATGTTTACAGTCACTTTAATAATGTTTACATATCTTGCACTACTCCTCTCATTTGTATATACTGCATTTTATTCTATAATAATCTACTATATCTTAGTCCATGCCACTCTGTCATTGCTTGTCCATATATGTATATTTTCTTTAAATTCCATTCCTTACTAGTTTTGTGTGTATTAGGTATATGTTGTGAAATTGTTAGATATTACTTGTTAGATATTACTGCACTGTCGGAGCTAGAAGCATTTTGCTACACTCGCTATAACATCTGCTAAACATGTGTATGTGACAAATAACATTTGATTTGATTTGATGTTGTAAAGTAATCTAGCCTGTATGTATGGACATTGTTTTGCAAACAGCAATTAACAGAGATTGGACCAAGTCACAATTTTGCAAGTCCTAAGCAAGTCTCAAGTCTTAACCTTCGAGTCTCTAGTCACGTTCCAAGTAATAATGGGTAAGTCTCAAGTCAAGTCCCAAGTTCCACAGCTCAGGTCGAGTCAAGTCACAAGTCCCTAGTTTTGGGTTTTGAGTCATCAAGTCAATGGTTAAGTGTTTTATGCCAATTTCATTGCAATTGCAAAGCATCAGTGATTTTGGACCCACATGTTTTACAAACTGGATCCCTTTTTTCCCCACTACCACATAGTCTTTGAAACTGAGTGCAATGATTTTTGGGACCGATGATGCCCTGATGCAGAGACGGCACCACAGGTCTCAGAGTGGTGGGGCAATTGTTTTCCCTGGAGCTTTTCCTAATTTAGTAACCTAATCAGATATATATTCAGGACCCTATCAGATATGACAGTGATTAATCAGTTGTAAAAATTGTTTTATATGGGCAATGATGGGAGTGGGACCAGAGATTTTCTAATCAGCTCACATGGTTTTAAAAAATAAATCTGGAAAAACGTCTGGCCCTCGGGAGGATGTCAAACTGCAATAACCTGGTACTTGTTCATATGAATTATATTTTTTAACTAGACTAACAGGGTTTTCTTTACACAGACACAGAGCCAACCATTGCAATTGGACAATAGAACTAAGAGAGCTGAGCTTGCTTTATGCAGGTTTGCACCGTGTAGGCCTTTGCATCTGTAATAAAAAAATTACTCACACAGTCTATGTAATCAGTATTGTGTTTGATTTATTTCAGTTAATCATTTTGGATTGAAAAAGTCAAGGTAGCCTAGCCAGCCTAAGTTTGAATATAGACTAAACCAAATTGGATCACATTCACATTTTCTCCTAACACAGATAAATGGGCAATAAATAGCCTACATAACATTACCACTTAGTTTACTTTGGCCAGAGATCAAGAGGGGACAGGGTGCTCTAGCTTGCAGCTGCGGCTATTTGAAAAGACTGAAAACATTTTTTTTATTCCCATACAGTTCAGGTGTAGGCTGCTGCTACATTTCTGTGAAGAGTTCTTGCTTGTGTCTGTCGGGAGTGATGTGTTATCAAGTCTGCTAAATAAATACCGGAGGACAGTGGAGATGGGCACACGCTTTGAGCTTTGCTAGACAACGTGCTTTGTGCTTTGTGTCAAGATTGGTCAAGACACAGAACAGAATGCACAGAACCTGCAGCTCTCCTATATGAAGGACAGATAGGCCTACATTGTGCGTGAGATGACAAATCGAGTCTCGAGTCATACAGATGAAGACCAAGTTAAGTCACGAGTCATAGTTACTCAATTCGAAGTCGAGTGGCAAGAGTTTTTTATTTTAACCAAGTCAAGTCTCAAGTCGCAAAATGTGCAACTCGAGTAGTATTTGAGTCCAAGTCATGTGACTCTAGTCCACGTCTCTGGTAATGAATAGTTTCAACATTTTTACATGCCGTGTTGCATTATTCAAGTGTGTTTTCTGTGCAAGCAAACATAATAGTGTGCAAACATAAACAATCAAACGTGCACGCAGCGTGCGCACACACACACACACACTTACCCCAGTTCCTGTAGTTTACAGTTTGGATCCGCAAGTCCATCAGAAAGCAGTGTAACTCCTGAGTCCTGCAGGTCATTGTCTCTCAGCTCCAGTTGTTTCAGTTGTGATTTGGTTGAACACAGGACTGAGGCCAGATCTGACCAGCAACCCTCTGTCATACCACACCGATTTAGGCTGGAGGGAGTAGAGGAACATTGTCTAGCCTTTTAAGAGATTTTGATTGGACTCCAGTGAGAGGCCCAGAAGGAATTGAAGGAACAGGTCCAGGTGTCCATTCTTACTCTGCAAGGCTTTGTCCACTGCACTCATGTGGAAGTCAGACAACTTGTCACACTTGAATGATTCATCAAACACATTTTCAGATTTCCCCAGCCATGATTCTAAAGCATATACTGCTGCCAGAAACTATTGAATGCTGAGATGCACAAAGCTGAAGACCTTGTCTTGGTATAGCCCAGATTCTTCTTTAAACATCTCTGTACACAAGGCTGAGTACTCTGATGCCTCTGTGACATCAATGCCACACTCTGTCAGGTCTCCCTCATAGAAGATAAGGTTACCCTTCTGCAACTGTTGGAAAGCAAGCTTTCCTAGTTTAAGGATCATGTCTTTGTCTGACAGACAGTTTCTTAGGGTTTGTCTCTGTGGCTTTGTTGTACTTTTGTTGTTCACACTAGTTTGGATGAGCAGGAAGTGGGTGTTCGTCTATGTCAGAGTTTTGGGGACTTCAACATTCTTTGTTTCTTTTAGCATTGTTTCAAGGACAGTGGCTGATATCCAACAGAAGACATGTGGCACATGATGTAGAGGCTTTTTGATGTCTTTATCTGTGTGATGATTCTGCTGGCCAGGTCCTCATCACAGATTCTCTTCCTGAAGTACTCCTCCTTCTGTGGGTCATTGAAACCTTTTACTTCTGTGACCTGGTCAACACACTTAAAGGGTATCTGACTGGCTGCTGCTGGTCGTGTGGTTATCCAGAGATGAGAAGACGGAAGCAGATTCCCTTTGATGAGGTTTGTCAGCAGCACATCCACTGAGGTTGGCTCTGTGATGTCATACAGGTCCTCATTGTTCTGGAAATCTAGAGGATGTCGACACTCATCCAGACCGTCGAAAATAAAAAGAGTTTTGATTTCACCACACTGAATGCTGTCAATATCTTTCAGATCTGGCAGTAGTATTGCAGAAGTTGCATCAGACTGTATTGACCCTTTTTCAGGTTAAGGTCACGGAAAGGAAGAGGAAACATGAAATGAAGATCCTGATTTGCTTTTCCCTCTGCCCAATCAAGGATGAACTTCTTCACAGAAACTGTTTTTCCAATGCCAGCGATTCCTTTGGTCAGCACAGTCCTGATACGTTTTCTTTGTCCAGGTAAACTTTTGAAGATGTTGTTGCATTTGATTGCTGTCTTTTGTGTGGTTTGTTCCCTAGAATCCGTCTCGATATGTCTCACCTCATGTTCATTATTGACCTCTCCACTTCCACCTTCTGTGATGTAGAGCTCTGTGTAGATGTCATTTAAGAGAGTTTGGTTTCCATGGTGTCCAATTCCTTCAAATATTTGTTGAAACTTCTGCCCCAGTTTAGTTTTGATTTCTCTGGCTTTTCAAAGAGTTTTATCTAGGAAAATAATAAGATTGATATTAGTTATCACAAAACAAGAAGATTCACTAGTTCAAAAGTGAAAATCGATTATGAAGACACTAGTCATTAGAAGTGATTAGATAAATGGAGATTGGAGGTTGAAGAAGTATAAGAGATGGTGGTTGTAACCCCCTTTGATCCTTTGTCTGAAATGCAGTCTTACTTCTTATGTCTAGAAAGTTCTGTGTGATCTTCAAGGCACCCTCGCTTCCAAAACTCTCCAGCATCTTCTCAACCAAATCCAGAACATCTTCATTGTCCAGCTGGGTCTCAAAGCACTCTGGGTAACAATGGATCAGAGGATTTTAGAAGAGATTCAAATCACTCATGTTTATCAGTGTCTGACCTAGTAGAGACGAAGTGTCCAACGACATTGGGATCTACTAAAAAAGGCAGATATCACTTACTGAGAACATTCTTCAAGAAGGAAGCAATCTTGGGAAACAGCTGTCAACATATAAACAAGACAACAAGATAAGAGAAAGATTCAAAAAAGTTGTTCAGCGTGCAAGGCTAGATCCCACTGGGCACAGACGTTAGTTCTACGTCTAGTTTTCATTTACATTTGATTGAGTTGTCAACTAACGTGAATTTAACCAAAAATGTCAACATGTCATTGGATTAAGGTTCAAAGTTAGGTGAAAAAAAGACCAAATGCTTTTACATTGACTTTTTCAAATCCAGTCAGTTTTCCATGTTGATTCAACGTCATCACATTGATTTTTTTGGTGTTGAAATGACGTGGAGCCAACTTTGATTCAACTAGTTTTTGCCCAGTGGGATGGTTATTCAATGTTGTGTTCCTCTAGTAAGAATAGATACAGAACCTCATTTCTTACCTCTATGTAGCGTTTTCTGTGACCTCTGTGGTCCTCCACTGCACACACACTACAGATGAGTATCTGGTCTGTCTTACAGAAGATTTCCAGAGCTTTGTGGTGCAGCTGGCAGAGTTTCTGCTCCAGGTTTCCTGTCACCTCCACCAGGGTGTGTTTTTGCAGTGTAATGCTGCCTTATGTGGCTCTCACAGTAGGAGGCAGTGCAGATCAGACAGGACTTCACAGCTTTGAGCTTTTTCTCAGTGCAGAGATCACAGGCCACATCTCCAGGTCCAGCGTAGCAGTGAGTTGACTCTGAGTGCTGATGTTGGAGAGGTTCAGGTGAGACAAAGACGCTTATGCACTGCCTGCAGTAACTGTGTCCACAGGGGATGGATACTTGATCCTTTGGCTCTCTTTCACACAGGGCACACAGGTCTACTGTTAGCCCACTAAAGAGATGAGGAAGGGAGAACAGTTTATGTCTTTCTCAACCTGCTTGTTCAATGCCAATGAACCACAAGGCATAAATGAGCCATAAGTTCAGTGTTATTGCAATGCATTGTCATATTGTCTTTATTTATGTCCTGACAAGTCACGAGATGCATGTTGCTGTTTACCTCTAAAAAAATAGTGTTTTATTAGGCATGTTTTATGACCATACAGTATCCTGGTTGAAATTAATTGGCTGAATCATTGAGTTGTCACTCTTCAGGCTGGGTATAGTTGACTCTGCTTGGTGCTCCTGGACACTAAACAAAACAGGGAGACAGATCACCTAAACTACATTTCAACAATTGTATAACTAACTCAGAATGTATACATATTTTGGACATCTGAGCAATCTTGAAGGAATCCTATTTGAGTCAGAAAAGGATATTCATGATAGGTAAGATATACAAAACTTTGCAGAGAGCCAATCAACTGACAACCTCTTAGAAAAAAATATAAACTATTGGAACCAAGACTTAAAAATAACTGACATTGGCACAAGATGGATGGAGTGTTGGAACATAACTAACGAACTTAGAGTTAATGAAAATGTACGCTTAATCCAATATAAATTAATGTATAGAATTTATAATACAAGAGACAAATTTCACAAATTCTACAGTAAAACGGCATAGTCATGTCTTAAGTGTAAAACTAAAAATGATAGTCACACTAAGCCCAAACCAGATGGGATGCTGTGTCGCTGCAGAATGCTGTGGTAACCATGATGGTTAAGTGTGCCTTGAATTCTAAATAAATCACATACAATGTCATCAGCAAAGCACCCCCACACCATCACACCTCCTCCTCCATGCTTCACGGTGGGAACCCCACATGCGGAGATCATTCGTCACCTACTCTGTGGCTCACAAAGACACGGCGGTTGGAACCAAAAATCTCTAATTTGGACTCATCAGACCAAAGTAAAGATTTCAACCAGTCTAATATCAATTGCTCGTGTTTCTTGGCCCAATCAAGTCTCTTCTTATTATGGTAGTGGTTTCTTTGCAGCAATTCGACCATGAATGCCTGATTCACGCAGTCTCCTCTGAACAGTTGACGTTGAGATGTGTCTGTTACTTGAACTCTGTGAAGCATTTATTTGGGATGCAATTTCTGAGGCTGGTAACTCTAATGAACTTATCCTCTGCAGCAGAGGTAACTTTGGGTCTTCCTTTCCTGTGGCGGTCCTCATGAGAGTCAGTTTCATCATAGCGCTTGATGGTTTTTGCGACTGCACTTGAAGAAACTTTCAAAGTTCTTGACGTTTTCCATATTGACTGACGTTCAGGTCTTAAAGTAATGATGGACTGTCATTTATCTTTGCTTATTTGAGCTGTTCTTGCCATAATATGTCTCACATTAACACCATTATCCCAGAAACCCTAGACCCACTCCAATTTGCATATCGCCCCAACAGATCCACAGATGATGCAATCTCTATTGCGCTCCACACTGCCCTGTCACACATGGACAAAAGGAACACCTACGTGAGAATGCTATTCATTGACTACAGATCAGCGTTCAAGACCATAGTGCCCTCAAAGCTCATCACTAAGCTAAGGACCCTGGGACTAAACACCTCCCTCTGCAACTGGATCCGGGACTTCCTGACGGGCCGCCCCCAGGTGGTAAGGGTAGGTAACAACACATCCGCCACGCTGATCCTCAACAGGGGGGCCCCTCAGGGGTGCGTGCTCTGTCCCCTCCTGTACTCCCTGTTCACTCATGACTGCATGGCCAGGCACGACTCCAACACCATCATTAAGTTTGCCGATGACACAACAGTGGTAGGCCTGATCACCGACAACGACAAGACATCCTATAGGGAGGTCAGAGACCTGGCCGTGTGGTGCCAGGACAACAACCTCTCCCTCAACGTGATCAAGACAAAGGAGATGATTGTGGACTACAGGAAAAAGAAGCAAGCCATTGGCATTTGGGTCACTGAAAACGTTCCTTAACTTGAATAAAAGAGGGAGAGGAATAACTCAACTTTGCTCATTAAAAGAAAGAGGAAGGAGGCTTACTTCAAGGGTTTGTCGATTAAGAAAGGGAGGAAAAAGGGATAAACTGCCCTTTCTTACACATATGTGCTGGATTTATGTTAGCTACAACCTCATCCACAGGCTAATTGCTACCGAGACACAGCTGGTAGATTAACTATAACCTTCTCCCCTGGTTCAATTGATAATGAACACTCCTACTCGGCACAGACGTCATTTCAACATCTAGTTCTGATTTACATTTGGTTGAGTTGTCAACGTAAATTCAACATCAAAAAAATGTACCATGTCATTGGATTTAGGTTAGAAAATAGAAAATTCCCTTACGTTGATTACTTTTTGCAAATCCAAGCAGTTTTCCACGTTGACTCAATGTCATCGCATATAATTTTGGTGTTGAAATGACGTGGAAACAACGCTGATTCAACCAGTTTTTGATCAGTGGGTTGTTAGTTACATGATCATGTTTTCATTTATAAGCAGTAAATCATTATTCAGTTCTGTATTATACTTTACATGATTGTGTTGCATGATATTACGCCATTTGTATAGGCTTGGGGACACACATGCGATTTTGGGAGGGATTCTTTACTATGTTTATTTATGAGGATCTCTTTTAGCCCACCAAGGGCTAGTCTTGCAAGAGTCCTTTATGTATGTCAAAAATGTTTGGAAATAGTATAGAGCAGGGTTATTCAACTCTTACCCAATGAGATCCGGTGCCTGATGGTTTTCTGTTCTACCTGATAATTAATTGCGTACACCTGGTGTCCCAGGTCTAAATTGTTCCTGATTAGAAGGGAACAATGAAAAAATGCAGTGGAACTGGCTTCGAGGTCCAGAGTTGAGTTTGAGGGGTATAGAGTATGGAAATGTACTGTTGATAAAAATACATCGTAAGAATGAAATGTTCCCTTGTGTGATATCATAAAGTACTTCCAAGAGGTCTGGACCTTAAGAACTTAGCGGCCCAAATGATACTTACGCTGCCGGGTTGCTAGTTCAAGCCCATAATGCTGTGTTATGATAGGGAGTTATCATCTGAGTGTGTTTTTGTATGTGTGTGCATGAAACGAATGTGTGTGTGTCTATACCTGTCTGTGTGCATGTTAACTTTTTTATTTTACATTTTAGTCCTTTAGCAGACGCTCCTATCCAGAGCGACTTACAATATTGAGTGCAAATATTTTCATACTTTTTTGTCCTTTGTACTATGTGTGTGTGCATGACTCAACAAAATATGATCCCTTATTGAACATCCATGTTTACCTCTTACCTCCTCCCTACTGGTTAATCATTCATCATTAGCGTCTGGAATACCAGGGAAAAGTGGGGAAAAGGTCAGGATTAAAGTCCACCTGATATTAGGTGAAGCCAGCAGGTCAGACATTCAGTCGGAGGTTGTTTAAGCCACGTACTACCCAGAGATGGCGATAGTTTTGGGGGCTTACACGTTGGGGCTGCTGGGGGTGAGCCTCTTCGTTTCAATGCTGACCTACGCCACCTACCAGCTACTCAGCAGTTATCTGTATAAATGGAGGGAGATGAAGCCCATACCAGAGATTGAAGGCACATACCCCCTCATAGGGAACGCACTGCAGTTCAAAGCCAACGCTGGAGGTGAGACAGGAGAGGTTATGAGAAAAAATAGGAAATGAGAAGGGTATTTTGAAGAGGTGGTGCTTTTATCAGTTTAACATTTGGGTTCTAACAATGATGACTTAATTATGCCAGCCTTTCCATAATATCTTTATTTAAGAAATACTTTTTAACATTAAAGAACGAAAATAAATCCATTGATTCAGAAGATTTGTGAATCAAATATCCCATTTGAACGGTGATTCACATTAATCTGTCCTAGAAATGAGACTGATGTCATTAACACAATATATTGTCTGCATTGTTGCTGCACTGAGATTCGTGTAAATGTGACATAGTCTTCACAATCCATGCGCCGCATCACAACAAAAATTATCATGCTACACATTAGCAACTTCTTCTGTAGTTTATCTACTTCCGTTCCTGATACCGCACGCCAAAGCAATGCACAAGTTGGAAAAAATCCAATGCATGTGACACTGCACGTAGTGCCAGGCACCACATCCTAGTCCGGCAGATGAGTCGCAGCGGTGTGAATTTGCCTCCCATTGGATTTAATGGACTTCCGCCGGAACATATACAGTTTGATCAGTGGCGGCTCCTGAAAAAATTCTCAGGGGGGGCAATTTTTCTGATGATTTAGGTGACCTACACACATTTAAAAAAAGATATGTCCAGCAACAACATGAAGACAGGGGCAGCATATAAGTCAATACTGATATACACATTACTTGCTTCAAAAAGGCCTCATGGTTGAATTGGAAATATGTGCACCTGAGCAAGCAGGAGCTTTTGATAGAGGCTACTGAAAACATTGATGCAAGTTATTGGTAATAAGAAATTTTTATAGACTTCCATATTCTGCCCTCTTGTATAGATTTGTGAAAATGAACAGTGATAGACATTTTGCCTGAAAACAGAATTTGAAAATAATTTCTAGAAAAGGTAAACACAGCTATCTGTATGGCTTTGTAAATATGAACAACCAAATTCTGGCCAATTGTATAGATTTGTAAAAAAAATTGTTTACTTTAAAAAAAATGAAAAATAACTATTTTAAACAACATCAACTGTGAACTGATTTGGGCGTGTGTGTGTTAAAGAGACAGACAGGGAGGGACAAAGAGAGAGAGAGGCTACATTACTTGTACTGAAACTGTTCTCTTCTCTCTTTCAATGCAGAAAAGCGGTCAATGACTTTCTCATTGAAATCAGGCATGCTGAGGACTAGTTTACTAGTTACTTTTTAACTTGCTGCATGATCAAATTCAGCTGATGCGCATAGCAATGCACGTAATGGCCTTTCTTGAAATGCTCACGCACCTTTTGCCTTCTCTCGCCTCATCACACTGGCTCCATCGTAAGCTTGCGCAATGAGTTTGACTTTCACGTCGTCGGCAAAAAGACCGTTCAGTCTCTCCAAAAGCACACTGGCGATTGAGACTGAGGTTGATTCCGAGATGGGAAGGAACTCAAAAAAGCGCTCCTGCACTTTGTGGTTGTCTCTTTGATGTGAACTTCTTCAAAGAGACAATCGAGTTGCACTGAACGCTATAGCCATCTTGATAGTAGTACGTGAATTGATTGATGCTGCTACCCGCTCTTTTCTTAGTTACGTTCATGGTTACGTTACGTATGACGAAAGCGCGTAAGTGCAAGCCCTCAGAAACCCATAGAGATTGTATTGAAAGCTCTGAAATTTGAAAAAAAATAGATTTTACATGGGAGTCTATGACAGACTTCTGGGCGATTTTCAACCTGACTGAAATCGCCCCAAAAGGGGGGGGGGAGCCATTTGAAGCACGACTTTAGCCTGATTGGACATTTAGTGGCAGTGTGGCACTGTGGCAGATCAGACGTCTAGATTACAACACTGATAACTACTGTTGCCGTGATATAATTGATTAGAAAAAAATTCCCTTCCTTTTCCCGTTTGGCAGTGCGTCGCCCATATCGCCCTATTGAACAGACCGCCCCTGAGTTTGATGCAACCGGTGTGCACGAGGCTTAAAGCCTCATTCATATTACATCTGAGCAGTCCATTGTGTTGCGCCGGATGTCATTCATTTCAATGGGGACAGTCCGCAATGGAGTGGTATCACAGTGGCATCTCAGTGCCCACTTGAAGTTGAAGCTTCTGTTGCTAAACGGATTCCGCATACATAATTTTTTGCTGAACTTTGCGTTGTCTTTAGTGAAGCCAGAGTCCGTCAATAGAACAGGAAATTACCAAAGCACAGAAGACTATGAAAATATGTGGTTTTCGGTGATGCTAGCTAGCTGCTCTGTACACGAGCTTGACTTGCTAGAAGTTAGAGAAACAAGTTGAGAAAAAGTAGCTTGACGAAACATGTTTTACTATCACCCGAAACAATATGTTTATCCTGTCTTGAATGAAAATATCTTATTTTGAAATCTCCCAAAATAAATGCGGTCTCTGACGAGAGACTAGCCTCTCCTCCATCTTGTCTTGCGTTGTGAAACCCTATGCTTTCCATCCAGTAGCGGACCAAGATTGCATGATGATGAAGTATGGAGTAATGAAACACGTCACAATGTGTACGGGGCATTAGACCATGTGACTGTAAAATACTTTAGAGGGCCCCACTTTACGGGCAAGGAATGGCCGACCAACAGTTAAAACTATTGTACTAGGTTTTTTTCTTCTATAACTTCAAATAGAGGAAGCATCGATCTAGATTCTAGAGAATTATGAATGTGCAAGGCAGCATTGTAAATGACATCTAAATTGTTTCTATCCAAATGAAACATCACAAATGTTTAAATATGTGTCAATCTGTGCGCGTGTGCTTATTCAGGTGTGTGCATGACAAAAATATTATCCCTTAATAAACATACATGTTTACATCCCCCTTGCTATTGGTTAATCATTCATCATAACTAGTGGCTGGAATTACAGTAGTTTAGGGAGGGGATCTTGAAAAGCACTCACTCATTCATTCATTGTCATTCATTGATCTTCCAATCTACCCACATACTGTATGTAGTCATCAGATAGTCAGAAGGTTGAACTAGTGAATGACTTCAGAGAGTTCTCTTTCTTTGGTTTCAGATTTCTTCCGTCAAATCATTGGCTACACAGAGCAGTTCAGGGACTCCCCACTGTTAAAGATTTGGATCGGACCAGTACCCATCCTCCTTCTGTTCCATGCAGAAACCATTGAGGTAGGCATATTAATCAAATAATTGACTTGCATCAACTTGATGCATAACACTTGTATGTTTTGCAAAGTGTTTAAATAAGGTGAAACATACAAGTTGGTGTTACACTTTTTTTGAAACCTCAACATTTCTGCCTACTGAACACTCCGGAGATTGAAATCTACTCTTCATATAAAGTAGTAATTCCACCACATACTGGTAGCCTGACAATCAAGATATGGTAACTGCTATCAAAGCCCATTATGCTGCTTTGGGTACAAGTGTGCCTAAGCAAACAGACTGTATTGAATACTAGAGGAAGAGTCAAATTTTCCATAAAAACATTATTTACTAAAGCAAAAAAATTAACTTTGCTTTTAAAAAGTTTGGGTTTTACGTTGATATATATTTGCTGTTAACTGTCTGTTTGTTGATGATGCCATGCCAATGACCAACGTTCCCTCTGTGAAAAATAAATAAACTATATTGTGTTCTATTTTCTATTCTATTCTATTTGATTGTCTATTTGATTCTATTTATTCTGTTTTATTCTAAAGACAGTTCTGAACAACCCTGTTCATATGGACAAAGCCTATGCTTACAAGTTCCTGCAACCTTGGCTCGGCACTGGTCTACTAACCAGGTGGGTGTCCCAAAACAGAGCACATTCGAGAAAGATCAAACGTATATGCATTTGAGACTACAGAAAATATGTATTATAAAACAAGATAGGAACAGAATTCTTAGATAAGCCTTCGATCATTGTTGGGGAAATAACAATACATTCTGAGAAACGTCAATACTTTCCAATATTTTCTGAACTCCGTCTCACTCTATATCACTTGCTCTACATCTCCCTCTCTCTGCTTCCCTTCCTTTTCTATCTGTCTGATTCTCTTTCTTTGCCACCCTCCCTCTGTCTCTCTCTTCCTCTATTTCTCCCCCCTCCCTCTGTTCCCCACCTCCCTCTCCCCAGCACGGGGAACAAGTGGCGGCGGCGGCGGAAGTTGCTCACCCCCACCTTCCACTTCTCCATCCTGACGGAGTTCCTGGAGGTGATGAACGAGCAGGCCGAGGTGCTGGTGGAGAAGCTGGACAAGGTGGCAGGCAAGGGTCCCTTCAACTGCTTCAACCACGTCACCCTCTGTGCCCTCGACATCATCTGTGGTGGGTCTGGATGTGGGGTGATTCTAGCGGGTCCAAAGGCTCAATGGGTTAAAAAGATTTCACATTCTTGTGGCCATTTCAAGTCAACTAAAAGATCTATCAAAATTGCAACCAATCTTGCAATAAATATCTCTGTATATGATTTTCCTTTCAGAGACTGCAATGGGGAAGAAAATCTACGCTCAGAGTAACTATGACTCAGAGTATGTCCAATGTGTGTACAAGTGAGTGCCTCGTCCTGAATGCAACAGACAGATGTTGTCATGCCCAGTGTTGTTTTGAAGTAGAGGGTATCGACGGCCGACCATTGCTCACTGTCCCTGCATCTCTCTCTCTCTCTCTCTCTCTCTCTCTCTCTCTCTCTCTCTCTCTCTCTCTCTCTCTCTCTCTCTCTCTCTCTCTCTCTCTCTCTCTCTCTCTCTCTCTGTGTTTCCCCCTCCTTCTCTCCTTCTGTCTGCACTGTTGGTAGTTGGTTGCAAGTAGTAGCCGTCTTGTACCACGCATGTTGTTAAACTCTGTAAATGCTACTAATAAACAGACTTTTGGGGACAATAGTCATTGCAAGAAAATGTAATGGAGCGGAATCAACTTGCATCAAATGAATATCATTTTCTCTCCCTCGCATCCCTCCTACTGTCCCCAGGATGAGTGACATCATCACACGGCGACAGAGGATGCCGTGGTTCTGGCCCGACTTTTTCTACAACTACTTTGGCGAGGGCTGGGAGCACAACAGGAGCCTCAAGGTCCTCCACTCGTTCACCTCCAATGTGAGTCATCAGTCAATCAGTCAATCAATCAAAAAGGGGCTTTCGACTATTTAGCTGCACCCAGGGAAATAAGCTGTCATCCATCAGCTCCCATCCATCCAGCCAAGGGCCTGTTCAGAACGATGGCCATTACAGAATGTTCAGATAGAAATGTATTGTGTAGAACATAAATGATTGTCTGTACGATAAAATAAGAAATCCCGTCAGCGCTATTCATTCTCTTTCTATCTGCAACGTTAAGAACGCATGATGTCAAATGTTTTCACTGAATACACCCCAGGTGATCTACGAGAGGGCGGAGTACATTGCCTACGTCGAGTCGGACAGCGAATCGGACCAGGGCATGAGGAAGAGGCGGGCCTTCCTGGACATGCTTCTGAAGACCACGGACGAGGAGGGCAACAAGCTCACCCACGAGGACATCCAGGAGGAAGTGGACACCTTCATGTTCAGGGTCAGAGGTCAAAACCTCTATCACTCCATGTAGAATGTATTACAGATTTATCATTGGTGTTATTTTTATTGCCCCCGTCTTGCAGGGTCATGACACTACAGCCGCAGCCATGAATTGGGCCATTCACCTGCTGGGCTCCCATCCAGAGATGCAGAGGAAGGTTCAACAAGAGTTGCAGGAGGTGTTCGGTAATCCCCCCCTCTTTTCTAACCCTTTATTTTCTCAACCCTTTACTGCCTGGTGTTGCCGTATGGCAACATATCATTTCTCTTCACCTCTTGCTTCCCTGAATGAAAAATTATAAACACCATTGCTTTTTACAGAAGGGGGGGGGGGGGGTGTAGACTAGCCAATTATGTGCTTAGGTAAAGTCACATAACATGCACCCACATGGGGCTCCCTTTCATAAATGCATTCCACATTGTTCTCATAAAGTAATCATTTTTACATTTCCCCTTCAATGAAAAATGTAAACTCAATCTCATGTTAGTTAAGAGGTGATATTAAACATTACATCCAATTTCCCTAGAATTTGTTCTTGGGAAATTGATCAAATGCATTTGTTGGCAATCGGCAACACTGTGTGATAGTTGAACTGCAATTCAGTTGATAGGGGCCAGGCAAAAGACAGTGAAAATATAATTTTTCAGATTTTTTGGCGTAATATTGATATATTTTTATAAAGATAACATATATTTGTTATATACAGTGGGGGGAAAAAGTATTTAGTCAGCCACCAATTGTGCAAGTTCTCCCACTTAAAAAGATGAAAGAGGCCTGTAATTTTCATCATAGGTACACGTCAACTATGACAGACAAAATGAGAAAAAGAAATCCAGAAAATCACATTGTAGGATTTTTTATGAATTTATTTGCAAATTATGGTGGAAAATAAGTATTTGGTCACCTACAAACAAGCAAGATTTCTGGCTCTCACAGACCTGTAACTTCTTCTTTAAGAGGCTCCTCTGTCCTCCACTTGTTACCTGTATTAATGGCACCTGTTTGAACTTGTTATCAGTATAAAAGACACCTGTCCACAACCTCAAACAGTCACACTCCAAACTCCACTATGGCCAAGACCAAAGAGCTGTCAAAGGACACCAGAAACAAAATTGTAGACCTGCACCAGGCTGGGAAGACTGAATCTGCAATAGGTAAGCAGCTTGGTTTGAAGAAATCAACTGTGGGAGCAATTATTAGGAAATGTAAGACATACAAGACCACTGATAATCTCCCTCGATCTGGGGCTCCACGCAAGATCTCACCCCGTGGGGTCAAAATGATCACAATAACGGTGAGCAAAAATCCCAGAACCACACGGGGGGACCTAGTGAATGACCTGCAGAGAGCTGGGACCAAAGTAACAAAGCCTACCATCAGTAACACACTACGCCGCCAGGGACTCAAATCCTGCAGTGCCAGACGTGTCCCCCTGCTTAAGCCAGTACATGTCCAGGCCCGTCTGAAGTTTGCTAGAGTGCATTTGGATGATCCAGAAGAGGATTGGGAGAATGTCATATGGTCAGATGACACCAAAATATAACTTTTTGGTAAAAACTCAACTCGTCGTGTTTGGAGGACAAAGAATGCTGAGTTGCATCCAAAGAACACCATACCTACTGTGAAGCATGTTGGTGGAAACATCATGCTTTGGGGCTGTTTTTCTGCAAATCGACCAGGACTACTAATCCGTGTAAAGGAAAGAATGAATGGGGCCATGTATCGTGAGATTTTGAGTGAAAACCTCCTTCCATCAGCAAGGGCATTGAAGATGAAACGTGGCTGGGTCTTTCAGCATGACAATGATCCCAAACACACCGCCCGGGCAACGAAGGAGTGGCTTCGTAAGAAGCATTTCAAGGTCCTGGAGTGGCCTAGCCAGTCTCCAGATCTCAACCCCATAGAAAATCTTTGGAGGGAGTTGAAAGTCTGTGTTGCCCAGCGACAGCCCCAAAACATCACTGCTCTAGAGGAGATCTGCATGGAGGAATGGGCCAAAATACCAGCAACAGTGTGTGAAAAACTTGTGAAGACTTACAGAAAACGTTCGACCTGTGCGGCAGGTAGTGTGGTGTATTAACATTATGACTGTTTTGGAACAAAGAATGTTGTTTTATGATCTTAGTTCAAATGTGGCGTTTGGAGGGTGACGCCCCAGGGGAGACTGGTGATTGGCCAGAAGAGGGAGCTACCCACATCTTGGGAGGTTATATATAAGGGGGGAACAACGACGGAGGGGCAGATAGCATCAAGATTTATTTGGAACTGCTTCTCCGGATCTCCGCGGGTCTGTAAACTTATGCTGTAACCTCGTGGTTTTAATAAAGGCCTTTGAACACGATGCAGCCTAAGCAGACTCCTTGATTGACGGTAACAACTACGAATAACCGACACTACAGTAGCTTAGTGGTTAAGAGCGTTGTGCCAGTAACCGAAAGGTCACTGGTTCTAATCCCCGAGCAGACTAGGTGAAAAATCTGTCGATGTGCCCTTGAGCAAGGCACTTAACCCTAATTGCTCCTGTAAGTCGCTCTGGATAAGAGCGTCTGCTAAATGACGTAAATGTAATATAACAAAGTATTGAGGAACTTTTGTTATTGACCAAATACTTATTTTCCACCATAATTTGCAAATAAATTCATTAAAAATCCTACAATGTGATTTTCTGGAGAAAAAAAATCTCATTTTGTCTGTCATAGTTGACGTGTACCTATGATGAAAATTACAGGCCTCTCTCATCTTTTTAAGTGGGAGAACTTGCACAATTGGTGGCTGACTAAATACTTTTTTCCCCACTGTATGCGTGGATAAAAAAATTATAATCTTATTTATTTAAAAATATAAGATGGCCAGAGTAAATTATGCAGATAGTATGAAGGAATAAAAACAATCAAATTATAATTCAAACACCTCATTTATATATATATAGAAAACACTGTTTTAAATGTTATTAATAGTTGCATATTGTTACCGTTGTCTCATAGTGTTGCCATACGGCAACAAATCAAAAAGTTAGTTAGTTAAAAAAACGAATCCAACATTTTATTGCATGGTTGTATCATAATGCATGCTGTAGAGTCAAACTCATTCCATGGAAGGCCTAGTTTCTGCAGGTTTTAGTTTTTTACTTTCAAAGGAGCTAGAAACACAAGCATTTCGCTACACCCGCAATAACATCTGCTAAATATGTGTATGTGACCAATAAAATGTGATTTGATTTAGACAACCAGGTATGGGGAGATCCTCATCAATGAAGTACAAGGGAGGAGTGAAAACCCACAGCCACTCGGCCCTCCATGGAATGAGTTTGACACCTGTGTTAAAGTATTTTCTTGCACTTGATTTAGACAATGGAGACTGGTAAGTGGGAGAGACAGTCCGACAGAAGGAGAAGCTGCTGGGATTGAACCCTGGTCTCGGAAGCGTATTTAGAGCAGCTGGACACATTACAGCTAGACCATGTGCTCTGCAGGAGGTGTTTGGTGATTCCAGCCACTAGACCATGTGCTCTGCAGGAGGTGTTTGGTGATTCTAACCACTAGACCATGTGCTCTGCAGGAGGTGTTTGGTGATTCTAACCACTAGACCATGTGCTCTGCAGGAGGTGTTTGGTGATTCTAATCCCATAGTCTCCCGTCACTATCTGTGACAAGTATCTCTTTGACAGTAGATGCAGGTTTGGTTTAGTTACTATGTTTGATGACAGACGAACATCACATCCATTCCTGTATCTCCATTCATAGATGTGTCCGATTGCCCCATCACCACCAAATATTCATAATACTGTGTAACATCCCATTTTTGTCCCCCAATTCATAGCTGTGTCCAATTGCCACATCACTACAGAACATTTATAATGGGATGTAACATGCATTCTTGTACCCCTGTGCTCAGGTGTGTCCGACCGGCCAGTAAACACAGAGGATCTGAAGAAGCTGCGCTACCTAGAATGTGTCATCAAAGAGTCCCTGCGCCTGTTCCCCTCTGTCCCCTTCTTTGCCCGCAGCATCGGTGAAGACTGCCACATCAGTGAGTGACATTCATTTTTTAGGGGGTAGATCAGCTTTAATATTGCAGATAGATTGTAACTTTCATCAATGTTATTGTCTGCATCACTTCCAATCCCCCATATCCCCCCCCCCCCCCCCCCCCCCCCCCCCCCCCCCCCCCCCATATATATATATATATATATATATATATATATATATATATATATATATATATATTAACACTGCTCAAAAAAATTAAGGGAACACTTAAACAACACAATGTAACTCGAAGTCAATCACACTTCTGTGAAATCAAACTGTCCACTTAGGAAGCAACACTGATTGACAATACATTTCACATGCTGTTGTGCAAATGGAATAGACAACAGGTGGAAATTATAGGCAATTAGCAAGACACCCCCAATAAAGGACTGGTTTTGCAGGTGGTGACCACAGACCACTTCTCAGTTCCTATGCTTCCTGGCTGATGTTTTGGTCACTTTTGAATGCTGGCGGTGCTTTCACTCTAGTGGTAGCATGAGACGGAGTCTACAACCCACACAAGTGGCTCAGGTAGTGCAGCTCATCCAGGATGGCACATCAATGCGAGCTGTGGCAAGAAGGTTTACTGTGTCTGTCAGCGTAGTGTCCAGAGCATGGAAGTGCTACCAGGAGACAGGTTAGTACATCAGGAGACGTGGAGGAGGCCGTAGGAGGGCAACAACCCAGCAGCAGGACTGCTACTTCCGCCTTTGTGCAAGGAGGAGCAGGAGGAGCACTGCCAGAGCCCTGCAAAATGACCTCCAGCAGGCCACAAATGTGCATGTGTCTGCTCAAACGGTCAGAAACAGACTCCATGAGGGTGGTATGAGGACCCGACGTCCACAGGTGGGGGTTATGCTTACAGCCCAACACCGTGCAGGACGTTTGGCATTTGCCAGAGAACACCAAGATTGGCAAATTCGCCACTGGCGCCCTGTTCTCTTCACAGATGAAAGCAGGTTCACACTGAGCACGTGACAGAGTCTGGAGACGCCGTGGAGAACGTTCTGCTGCCTGCAACATCCTCCAGCATGACCGGTTTGGTGGTGGGTCAGTCATGGTGTGGGGTGGCATTTCTTTGGGGGGCCGCACAGCCCTCCATGTGCTTGCCAGAGGTAGCCTGACTGCCATTAGGTACCGAGATGAGATCCTCAGACCCCTTGTGAGACCATATGCTGGTGCGGTCCTGGGTTCCTCCTAATGCAAGACAATGCTAGACCTCATGTGGCTGGAGTGTGTCAGCAGTTCCTGCAAGAGGAAGGCATTGATGCTATGGACCGCCCGTTCCCCACACCTGAATCCAATTGAGCACATCTGGGACATCATGTCTCGCTCCATCCACCAACGCCACGTTGCACCACAGACTGTCCAGGAGTTGGCGGATGCTTTAGTCCAGGTCTGGGATGAGATCCCTCAGGAGACCATCCACCACCTCATCAGGAGCATGCCCAGGCATTGTAGGGAGGTCTTACAGGCACGTAGAGGCCACACACACTACTGAGCCTCATTTTGACTTGTTTTAAGGACATTACATCAAAGTTGGATCAGCCTGTAGTGTGGTTTTCCACTTAAAATTTGAGGGTGACTCCAAATCCAGACCTCCATGGGTTGATAAATTTGATTTTCATTGATAATTTTTGTGTGATTTTGTTGTCAGCACATTCAACTATGTAAAGAAAAAAGTATTTAAAAATATTATTTCATTCATTCAGATCTAGGATGTGTTATTTTAGTGTTCCCTTTATGTTTTTGAGCAGTATATATATATATATATATATATATATATATATTCATATACATGAATTACACATTCTTAACCATTAATGTTTATTTCAGTCTGTCATTAATTCTCAAACTGATTTAAATTTACAGGATTAGGTATACACTACTTTTAATTAATACTAATTGATGTACATATTCACAATGGGTGGCCTGTGCCAAAATGGAAGTTGAACCTACAACCATGGTTTATCCAGCGCCTTTCCATTTCAGTCTTGTTTAGTTATTTTTTGTGGTTATGTGTTAATTCTTCACGTGTACATTTTGTGGACCTAATAACCTAACTTGTGTTTCACATTTTTGCACCTGTAGATGGTTTCAAGGTTCCCAAAGGTGCCAATGCCATCATATTGACCTACTCCCTCCACCGTGACCCGCGCCACTTCCCCCAGCCTGAAGAGTTTCGCCCTGAACGCTTCATGCCGGAAAACTGCGTTGGGAGACATCCTTACGCCTTCATCCCTTTCTCTGCTGGACTCCGCAACTGCATCGGTAAGAATAGGAAACGTTCAAGACATTTAACTAAGTAGCACCAACGTTTTAGAAAATTGGTAAATCAACATCATTCCATTTGAGATGAACGACACAAGATTTGTCACGTTGATTTGTAGAATATCACTCAGGCTATATTTTGTCAGCTTGAAACATAAAATTTTTACTACAGTGGGCCTCTAAACGTGTGTCCAATGAGGTTGTCATCCTCACATACTCTCGCTACTTTAATAATGGTTACAGATTAAGGTTGAAGACAATAAGGCATTTTAAATAGTGAAAACAAAATGGACGATTAAAAGTGTGTCCGATGAAGATGTCATCCTCACATGCTTTTGTTACATCCCTCAGGTCAGCGCTTTGCCATGATGGAGGAAAAGGTGATCCTGGCATCCATCTTCCGCTACTACAACGTGGAGGCGTGTCAGAAGCGGGAAGACATCCGTCCACTAGGGGAGCTCATTCTTCGCCCCGAGAAGGGCATCTGGATCAAACTTGAGAAGAGGAAGCAGCAGCAGTAGATAATCTAGGGAACTGTTTGAACACACCATTCCTTCCTCCCTCCTTTGGGAGTAATCGCTGATCTAACACTAATTGATAGGTAAAAGTAAATAGTTCTAGCACATACTGTAGGATACATTCTTAAAGTATTTAAACAGGGACGAATAAAACCCTTAACGCCTACTCAGTAGGCTTACATTGCATTCGTGTTCTCTCGGTATTACAGGAAAATCTGAATCTTGAGACTGCGAAACTCGCAGAAAGTTATTTTAATTGTCATAAACAGGTTTCTGATATTCAAAATCGTTTGAGTTTCCAAATGAAAAATAGGAGTGGGAAACTTGGGGAACATTTATTTTCCCAACATTGACTTTAGATAGCTCCGGTTTTTTACTTGTGAGCAGTGGAGGCTGGTGGGAGGAGCTATAGGAGGACTGGCTCATTGTAATGGCTGGAATGGCATTAATGGAACGGAGTCAAACATGTGGTTTACATAGTTTGATGCCGTTCCATTGATTCTATCCCAGCCATTACAATGTGACCAACCTCCTATAGCTCCTCCCACCAGCCTCAACTGCTTCTCAGGTATGGACCATATGAACACATAATTATACCACCAAGAATATCTACCCTATCCAATAACACTTTATCACAACTTTCATTTATAAGCCATTAATAGGTCATTATAAGGCATGTGTTAACTTGAATATGTGTTCCTACTTTAATATGGTCAAAATGTTCACCAACATCACAGCTGCGTGTTTCACTTGTTTTTCAAGCTCTTGGGATGGTATCTTCTCTAATAACAAAAATGGCTGGATGTATAATTTAATAAAAGAGTATTCTTAGTTGTGTATTTATTTGTTACAATGGGGGTTTGAATTAATCGAACATAGCTGAACTATGCCACCTTTTTAATATCATAATGTCAGGTCCTCAAAGCTAAAGTCAGGGAAGGAGCATGGTAATGAACAGGCCAGATATTGTACAAAATCGGGTTTATTTACAATCAGAAAAGAAAATGGACACCAACTTTTTTCTTGCAAACATAAATGAGTCTGGGTAGACAAGCATAGCCAATGGAAGAATGTTGTGAGTTGGAATCCCCTATAATTGCATTATAAATGCATTCCATGCATCTACTATCACATTTGCATTAAGCAGAGGCATTTTTAGGACTTCCACACATGGGGAATATAATATTTCAGGTTCTGGAGAAAAAATTGAATTTTGTATACGCATTTCATGCAATTCTACATTATTTACATGATAGAAGACATTAGCAGAATCTTTTTTTATACCCCACAAATTACAGAAATGAGTGGCTACTCTGACAGTGAAAACTCTGAGAGCAATAAAAACAACCTGGTCTTGAATGCAAACCAATAGCCCAGGCCAATGAAGAGACACACAGACTGTACAATATTAGGAGGAATATCTATAAATATATATCTATATCATTTTTGATAATTGATTTAATTTATCAGGAGTGCTGCAGCACCTCCAGCACCTCTACTTATGTAGACAAGGAAGAGTCTGGGTAAATCCAATATTTAAAAAATAATAATAATAAAAAAAAAATAATAATAAATATCTACACTGACTGTACAAAACATTAGGAACCCCTTCCTAATATTGACTTGCACCCCCTTTTGCCCTCACAACAGCCTCAATTCGGGAATGGACTACAAGGTGTCGAAAGCGCTCCACAGGGATGCTGGCCCATGTTGACTCCAACTCTTCCCACAGTTGTGTCAAGTTGGCTGGATGTTCTTTGGGTGGTGGACCATTCTTGATACATACGAGAAACTGTTAAACGTGGAAAACCTAGCAGCGATGCAGTTCTTGACACACTCAAACCGGTGCCCCTGGCATCTACTAACATAGCCTGTTCAAAGGTACTTAAATATTTTGTCTAGTTTTAATAACATTTAAATCTGAAGGAAGTACGGTTTGAAATGCATCAGAAAGGTATTAGGAAGTTCAAGAAAACATCAAGGAAAACATCAGCCAATAATTGTGTATGATCTTCTCATTCCAAAATCATGGACATTAATATGGAGTTGGTCCCACCTTTGCTGCTATAACAGCCTCCACTCTTCTGGGAAGGCTTTCCACTAGATGTTGGAACATTGCTGCGGGGACTTGCTCCATTCAGCCACAAGAGCATTAGTGAGGTCGGGCACTGATGTTGGGCAATTAGACCTGGCTCTCAGTCGGCGTTCCAATTAATCCCAAAGGTGTTTGATGGGGTTGAGGTCAGGGCTCTGTGCAGGCCAGTCAAGTTCTTCCACACCGATCTCAACAAACCATTTCTGTATGGACCTCGCTTTGTACACGGGGGCATTGTCATGATGAAACAGGAAAGGGCCTTCCCCAAACTGCTGCCACAAAGTTGGAAGCACAGTATCGTTTAGAATGTCATTGTATGCTGTAGCGTTAAGATTTCCCTTCACTGGAACTAAGGGGCCTAGACAGAACAATGAAAAACAGCTCCCTACCATTATTCCTCCTCCACCAAACTGTACAGTTGGCACTATGCATTGGGGCAGGTAGCGTTCTCCTGGCATCCACCAAACCCAGAGTCGTCCGTCGGACTGCCAGATGGTGAAGCGTGATTCATCACTCCAGAGAAGGCGTTTCCACTGCTCCAGAGTCCAATGGCGGCGAGCTTTACAGCACTCCAGCCGACGCTTGGCATTGTGCATGGTGATCTTAGGTTTGTGTGCAGCTTATCGGCCATGGAACCCATTTCATGAAGCTCCCGACGAACAGTTCTTGTGCTAACGTTGCTTCCAGAGGCAGTTTGGAACTTGGTAGTGAGTGTTGCAACCGAGGACAGACAATTTCTACGAGCTACATTAGCATTCAGCGGTCCCATTCTGTTCGCGGCTGAGCCATTGTTGCTCCTAGACGTTTCCACTTCACAATAACAGCACTTACATTTGACGAACTGCCTTGTTTGAAAGGCGGCATCCTATGACGGTGCCACGTTGAAAGTCACTGAGCTGTGTGCATGATTGTATACACCTGTCAGCAACGGGTGTGGATGAAACAGCCAAATCCACTAATTTGAAGGGGTTTCCACATACTTTTGTATATATAGAGTATGTGTTCCTGAGAGTATGATCTTTCAGTGATGGGGTCATAATATTTTGTAACTTAAACCGTTAAAAAGTTAGAGCCACATTTATAGGAAGAAAAAATAAACCGCTCTGTTTATTACAACCGCATTTAGTGGCTACAGGAGGTTACTCTGGTAACCCCAGTTCTATGAACCAAGCGCAAAAAATTGTTTTATCGTGACCCCATTTTATAAATTAGGCCACCCCAAGTTTGGGAAACTCTACAATAGCCTATTTCAAGATAAGCTACTTTGAAAAACAGTGCTGTTAGTTCAGAATTGCTCAAAAGCCATTGATATTTTTTTTTAGCTTCTACAGACAGATTAGTCTTCTATTTTCAGCAATAGGCATTTGCTTTCCAAACTGTATGTTTTATGTCGCGATTGTATTAAAACATTTGTTAAAGACAAACTGACAGCCGCAACCAACCATATAATTATAGATGGCAGTTCCCATTGAAGTCATGACCTCAACGCAACAAGCTGCTCCATATTTGCTGCGTGTGCTGCCCAAATTGCAGACTTCCTGTAAGTGCTTGTGATAAAATGCACAGCTATTTTCTAGAAGCTATAAATCCTCTGTGGCTAAATTATGCTCTCTGGTTTAGTATTTCAAATTATTTGTATTTGTCTGTTCAGACAGGAGTAATATAATTATGGGATTTATTTTTATTTAACATTTTTGATAATTGATTTAATTTATCAGGGAGTGCTGCAGCACCTCCAGCACCCCTACTTATGTAGACAAGGAAGAGTCTGGGTAAATCCAAAACCCAGGATAGAGGGGCTCAGTGAATGTGGTGTAGAATGTGTGAAGGTGTTTCTGTTTACCAAAAGACACACTATAGAAGGACAAAGTACCAGCTGGCCAGTCAAGATACACACCAATTCTGTGCGTAACAGGGCCACGGAAGAATGTGATATTGGGTCCCGCATTGTTAAAGTAATTGTAACCTTCACCAGCGCAGTTCAAACTCCAGGACTTGGTATTTTGTCCAATCCAACTGTCAGACCCCCATCCCATCCGAGTCATTCCTTTGTAAGTCACTCCAATGTCAGGCTCTCCACCATCCCACACCACCTCCCAGTAATATCGAGATCCAGATAAGCCTTCTCTACAGAGAACTTCGGGATGCCATTGAAATCTGTCTCGATGGTCTTCATAATGCTGCTCTTTGTCCACCCGTGTCACCTTCCTGTTCTCCTCAGAGAGTAACAGGTGTGTGTTTGCTGTATTTGGGTCCATGGTGAGCTGACAGGCATCTGTAGACAAAGGGGATACATTGTCATACTCATTATCTCTAGCCCCCTACCAGTATATACAGTTGAAGTCGGAAGTTTACATACACCTTAGCCAAATACATTTAAACTAAAAAAATCCCTGTCTTAGGTCAGTTAGGATCACCACTTTATTTTAAGAATGTGAAATGTCAGAATAATAGTAGAGAGAATGATTTATTTCAGCTTTTATTTCTTTCATCACATTCCCAGTGGGTCAGAAGTTTACATACACTCAATTAGTATTTGGTAGCATTGCCTTTAAATTGTTTAACTTGGGTCAAACGTTTTGGGTAGCCTTCCACAAGCTTCCCACAATAAGTTGGGTGAATTTTGGCCCATTCCTCCTGACAGAGCTGATGTATCTGAATCAGGTTTGTAGGCCTCCTTGCTCGCACACGCTTTTTCAGTTCTGCCCACAAATGTTCTATAGGATTGAGGTCAGGGCTTTGTGATGGCCACTCCAATACCTTGACTTTGTTGTCCTTAAGCCAATTTGCCACAACTTTGGAAGTATGCTTGGGGTCATTGTCCATTTGGAAAACCCATTTGCGACCAAGCTTTAACTTCCTGACTAATGTCTTGAGATGTTGCTTCAATATATCCACAGCTTCTAAAGCCATGACATCATTTTCTGGAATTTTCCAAACTGTTTAAAGGCACAGTCAACTTCTGACCCACTGGAATTGTGATACAGTGAATTATAAGTGAAATAATCTGTCTGTAAACAATTGTTGGAAAAACGACTTGTGTCATGCACAAAGTAGATGTCCTAACTGACTTGCCAAAACTATAGTTTGTTAACAAGAAATTTGTGGAGTGTGGTTGAAAAAACGAGTTTTAATGACTCCAACCTAAGTGTTTGTAAACTTCCGACTTCAGCTGTAAGTGAAACCAGTAACTTTCTATGTTCTGTAGTCAAAAATAAGATAATTACTCTCAATGATGTAATCAGGAGTACAAAAAAACAGTGATTTATTTTTTGCAGTGACATGGAGAGCAGGCAGACACCCTCCTACTGGCTGGAAACTTGGTGTAGTTTTTGACAATCAGTTTTTTTATTACCGACGATGACATCATCAAGAGTTATTTTTTACTACAGCACACACAAAAGAAAATCGCAGTTTTAACATACAGCAGGACCTCGCAGATACGAACACGTCGTGAATAGAGGTCGTTCTAAATCCTGAAATGTTGGTACATTTAAAAAAACACTCTTTGGGTTTGAGGTAAATCCAAAACCAGAGTTCTTTGAGGTTCTACTGCATGTAGACACTGGTATGGTTAAAGGGGCAATCTGCAGTTGCTACATACATTTTTTTGGGATTTAAATTAACGATATACACTGAGCATACAACAAAACATTAAGAACACCTGCTCTTTACATAACATAGCTTTCACCTGGATTCACCTGGTCAGTCTATGATCCCTTATTGATGTCACTTGTTAAATCCACTTCAATCAGTGTAGATGAAGGGGAGGAGACAGGTTAAAGAAGGATTTTTAAGCCAATTGAGAAATGGATTGTGTATCTGTGTCAACTCAATATTAGGAAAGTGTTCTTAATGTTTGGTATACTCAGTGTATATTATATACCCATTGATTCTTGAATAATATAACTTATAAATGCCTCATGAGCTTAGTTTAATGGTCGTACTCCATCAGAACCCAAAATATAAGCTTGTTTACTCCAATGTTTGTGAACAAAATAATTGTAAACGAACACTGTATAGCCTCAAAACATGTCTAAAACTATAATTTATATGTCATTGATTGTCAGTCCTTGCATCCATAGCTCTATGAATTTGAAGTGGTTACATTTCTCCAGCCCCATCCCTCAGCTGTTTACCAAAAACGGTGGTGGGGTGACCTTCACATTACCCCTTCAATTAAGATTTCTTACACTGATAAGACATTATGAATATGATATTACAATTGTTAAAATTGTTAATTCAACCACAAAAAAACAAAATCGTATAAAATGTTATTTTGTAGGTACAAGTATGTATTCATTACTATGTCACTATATCTGTAGTTCTGAAGATGCAGTTGATTACAATTGAAGGGACTTACATTTTCTCAGCCCGGATACCAGCCTGCACTCTGCACCGTGATCCACACTGTAGTAAAAACAACAACAACATGGTTATTACGTAACAAGGAACACGCATGAATACTCATGTGATAGAAAAGCTCCTCACACTACAAGGTGTTACAGTATGCATACTTTTTTCTTACTTCAGCTTCATCGGTTTGCATGTGGGATCCCCTTGACCAGCTGAAAGCAGTCGCCCTGCAGAGTCTCCTGGGTGATTATAGCTCAGGTCCAGCTCTCTCAGGTGGGAGGGGTTTGACCTCAGAGCTGAAGCCAGAGCAGCACAGCCCTCCTCTGTGACTTCACAGCCAGACAGTCTAAAGAGGGAGAGATACAACAGATGTGTAGGTTGGGGTAATGATCTACCATGTGGCATCTACACTACACATCTGTCCATGACACAAACATTACCAGACTTTGACAGACAATAATGATCACAAAAATATTGTAAAGAATTTCTAATTCACAACATTGTTCTTCTTTAAACAGCTGTACTTACCCTAGCGTCTGTAATTCACAGTTTGGTTCCTTCAGTCCAGCACACAGCAGTGTAACACCGGAGTCCTGCAGATTGTTGTCTCTCAGCTCCAGTTGTTTCAGTTGTGAGTTGGATGCCCTCAGGACTGAGGCCAGATATGAACAGCAACCCTCTGTCAGACCACATTGACCCAGACTGCAGCATGGGTTCACAAGAGTATGTTAAGGATGCATCCATGACAATTACAGATACACACACACACACACACACACACACACACACACACACACAGTGCATTCGGAGAGCATTCAGACCCTTCCCCTTTTCCACATTTTGTTAGGTTACAGCCTTATTCTAAAATGGATTAAATAAAAAAAAGTTCCTCAATCTACACACAATATCCCATGATGACAAAGCAAAAACTGGATTTAGAAATATTTGCAAATGTATAAAATAAAAAACAAATACTGTATTTACATAAATATTCAGACCCTTTGATATGAGACAAAAAATTCAGCTCAGGTGCATCCTGTTTCCATTGATCATCCTTAAAATGTTTCTACAACTTGTTTGGAGTCTACCTGTGGTCAAATTAAATTAATTGGACATTATTTGGAAAGCCATGTCAGAGCAAAAACCAAGCCATGAGGTCGAAGGAATTGTACGTAGAGCTCAGAGACAGTATTGTGTCAAGGCACAGATCTGGGGAAGGGTACCAAAACATTTCTGCAGCATTGAAGGTCCCCAAGAACACAGTGGCCTCCATCATTCTTAAATGGAAGAAGTTTGGAACCACCAAGACTCTTCCTAGATTTCGCCGCCCGGCCAAACTGAGCAATTGGGGGAGAAGGGCCTTGGTCAGGGAGGTGACCAAGAACCCAGTCAAGAACCCAGTGGTCACTCTGACAGAGCTCTAGAGTTCCTCTGTTGAGATGGGAGAACCTTCCAGAAGGACAACCATCTCTGCAGCACTCCACCAATCAGGCCTTTATGGTAGAGTGGGCAGACAGAAGCCACTCCTCAGTAAAAGGCACATGACAGCCCGCTTGCAGTTTGCCAAAAGGCACCTAGACTCTCAGACCATGAGAAACAAGATTCTCTGGTCTGATGAAACCAAGATTGAACTCTTTGGCACGAATGCCAAGCTTCACCAAATAGGGCCATCTTCGGTATACCACCCTGACCTTTTCAAAACACAACTGATTGGCTCAAATGCATTAAGAAGGAAAGGAATTCCACAAATTAACTTTTAACAAGGCACACCTGTTATTTGAAATACATTCCAGGTGACTACCTCATGAAGCTGGTTGAGAGAATGCCAAGAGTGTGCAAAGCTTTATCCAAGATGGCGTAGCAGTGCGGTCGCTTTTATTCATTGTCCTTGTGTAAATATCCCGTTTCTTGTTTTTTTGTCTATTTTGTATATATTTCTAAATTTTTACTTTTCATTCTTTAACTAAATATACTTTCCTGCAACTCGCCTCACCCAACGTGGAAAGGATTCTATTATTTCTTTATAACTTTCATCAAGAACCTTAAGCTGAAACTAGTGTAGCTGCAACTGAATGGCTACTTGCTATTAGTCACCGTTAGCGTCTTCACCATTGTCCGTGGCCTACACTATCCACCAGCCAGCTCTAGCTCTAGCCTGGACAATTCGTCGGCCAGTCTTTACAGCGTGCTATCGACCCAGAGCTTATTGGACTTTCTGCCGGAATCACTGGACCCTAGCGCCGGATCATCGCAACCAGCTATCTAGCTGCAACCTGTTGTTGGCTAATTACTAGTGTCACGGAATCTGCCGAGGCTGCTCCTCCTCCTTGTTCGGGCAGGCTTCGGCGGTCGCCGTCCCCGGAGTACTAGCTGCCACCGTTAGATGTTTCCTGGGTTGATTGCTTTTGTCTATATGTTACACCTGTGTCCGTTTGTGTCTGATTATGTGTCCTGTAAGTTGCCTGTTTTTAGTTGGTTAGGTTGTGTGTTGTTATTTCGCCTGTCCGTTTGTGCTGCGTGTTTTTCAATGTTTATTATTTTCTAGTTTACGCACAGTCTGCGTAATCGCTCGCCTCTATTTATTGTTGAGGCCGTTCTTTGTATTGTGCTTTGGTTTGCACTAGTAAACTTTGTTGGACTAAGCTTCGGTGTCCTGCGCCTGACTCCCGCACCACATTAACCTCAGCTACTGACAACTAGGGGTGTAACAATTCGTTTTAACAACGTTTCAATTTGTATCACGATTCGTGGTTGTCGATACGATTCAAGGACGATATTGGTTCATTTAGAACGATACGATCCGAAACGATTCAGTGACTTGAAATCGATTCAGTAACCTTTTAGCCAAAAATTCAACCAGTGTGACTGAAATAAATACCTGGATACTGGACAGTGCAGGTGAAGTTTCCTAGATTTCTGTTTCTTGTAAGGACCGCAATGGTGGCTTGATAATTTCTCGCTCGTCGGCTTCTCCTCTGTCGTCCGCCATGCTATGTTTTGTTGTCTTTGCGCCTTTGCGCTGCTGCTGGCGCGGGGCGATGACGTCACGGATAGGCAGACTGAATCGAGTAATGTTTAAAGCCTTTATCATTAAAAGTGCTAAGAAAAAACATCCATATAAAGTCTGACGTGCTTAAATCCAATAGGTTATTTCCTAGTATCGATACAATCGATTTATTACATTTTAAAACCATGTTAGATTGATATATGTTGTCCAAAAGGCCAACTCGCCGAGCACAGATCGATGTAGTTGGATCTTAGGAATATTAATCGATACATCGATGTAATAGATGGATCGTTACACCCCTACTAATTACCATTGCCCTATAGCAAGCACCAGTTAGCCTTGAGCTAGCCTAAGGCCCATCTCCCGGCTATCTACCTCTCTGCCAACCGGACGGGACCTCCTAGTGTTGACACTGAGCCCCGCCGATCCAACACGACTGGTTTGCCGACGAAATCGTCTGATGTGGTTTCAACAGGCTTCCCGTTGCGACGACCACGAAGATCCATATGCCAGCCCCGGCCCGCTAGCACACGCAAACTACAACTGTGCTCCCTGCTAGCTGTGCTGAAGCACCAATTTGAACTGCTCTCGGACTCACATATTGCTGTTCACTGGACCTTATGATCACTCAGCTGCACAGCTGATGCCTGCTGGACTGTTCCTTTACACGGTACCCTGTCCTGTTTATTCTGTTTAGCCTTAGCCCAAACGTTATTGCTATTACCAGTTGTTGTCTTAGCTCTCTCTAATAACACCTGTGACTGCTTTATGCCTCTCTCCCATGTCAATTATGCCTTGCCTATTGCTGTTTGGGTTAGTTCTTATTATACAATTTCACTATAGAACCCCTAGTCCCTCTCAAACTGCCTAAAATAGTTCCTTTGTTCCACCCCCCATACACGCCGAGACCGGCTCAATCGGTGCCTCCAGTGATGCTATCTCTTTCATTGTTACCTGAACTGTACTCATATCCTTCCATATTCTTTTCTGTACATAATGCCCTGAATCTTTTCTACAACGCCCGGAGAACTGCCCCCTTTATTCTATGTACCCAACGCTCTAGAAGACCAGTTCTTAAAGCCTTTAGTCATATCCTTATTCTAGTCCTCCTCTGTTCCTCTGGTTATGTAGAGGCTAACCCAGGTCCTGCAGCCCCCAGTATCACTCCTACTCCCCAGGAGCTATCATTTGTTGACTTCTGTAACAGTAAAAGTCTTGGTTTTCTGCACGTAAATATCAGAAGCCTCCTTCCTAAGTTTGAGTTATTCACTGCGTTAGCACACTCCGCCAACCCTGATGTTCTAGCAGTGTCTGAATCCTGGCTTAGGAAGGCCACCAAAAATTCTGAAATTTCCATCCCCAACTATAACATTTTCCGTCTAGATAGAACTGCCAAAGGGGGTGGAGTTTCAATCGACTGTAGAGCTCTATCACACTATCCAGGTCTGTGCCCAAACAGTTTGAGCTTCTACTTCTAAAAATCCACCTTTCCAGAAATAAATCTCTCACTGTTGCCGCTTGCTACAGACCCCCCTCAGCCCCCCAGCTGTGCCCTGGACACCATATGTGAATTGATTGCCCCCCATCTATCCTCAGAGTTCGTACTGCTTGGTGACCTAAATTGGGATATGCTTAACACCCCGGCCATCCTACAATCTAAACTAGATGCCCTCAATCTCACACAAATTATCAACGAACCTACCAGGTACAACCCTAAATCCGTAAACATGGGTACCCTCATAGATATCATCCTGACTAACTTACCCTCTAAATACACCTCCGCTGTCTTCAACCAGGATCTCAGCGATCACTGCCTTTTTGCCTGCGTCCGTAACGGGTCCGCGGTCAAACGACCACCCCTCATCACTGTCAAACGCTCCCAAAAACACTTCAGCGAGCAGGCCTTCCTAATTGACCTGGCACAGGTATCCTGGATGGATATAGATCTCATTCCGTCAGTAGAGGATGCCTGGTTGTTCTTTAAAAGTAATTTCCTCTCAATCTTAAATAAACATGCCCCATTCAAAAAATACAGAACTAAGAACAGATATAGCCCCTGGTTCTCCTCAGACTTGACTGCCCTTGACCAGCACAAAAACATCCTGTGGCGTACTGCATTAGCATCAAATAGCCCCCACGATATGCAACTTTTCAGGGAAGTTAGGAACCAATATACACAAGCAGTTAGGAAAGCAAAGGCTAACTTTTTCAAACAGAAATGTGCATTCTGTAGCACTAACTCCAAAAAGTTTTGGGACACTGTAAAGTCCATGGAAAATAAGAGCACTTTCTCCCAGCTGCCCACTGCACTGAGGCTAGGAAACACTATCACCACCGATAAATCTACAATAATCTAGAATTTCAACAAGCATTTTGCTACGGCTGGCCATGCTTTCCACCTGGCTACCACTACCCCGGCCACCAGCTCTGCACCCTCCGCTGCAACTTGCCCATGCCCCCCCGGCTTCTCCTTCACACAAATCCAGACAGCTGATGTTCTGAAAGAGCTGCAAAATCTGGACCCCTACAAATCATCTGGGCTAGACAATCTGGACCCTTTCTTTCTAAAACTAGCCGCCGAAATTGTCGCAACCCCTATTACTAGCCTGTTCAACCTCTCTTTCGTAACGTCTGAGATCCCCAGAGATTGGAAAGCTGCCGCGGTCATCCCCCTCTTCAAAGGGGGTGACACTCTAGATCCAAACTGTTATAGACCCATATCCATCCTGCCCTGCCTTTCAAAAGTTTTTGAAAGCCAAGTCAACAAACAGATCACCGACCATTTCGAATCCCACCGTACCTTCTCCGCTATGCAATCCGGTTTCCGAGTTGGTCATGGGTGCACTTCAGCCACGCTCAAGGTCCTAAACGATATTATAACCGCGATCGATAATAGACAGTACTGTGCAGCCGTTTTCATTGACCTGGCCAAGGCTTTCGACTCTGTCAACCACCGCATTCTTATTGGCAGACTAAATAGCCTTGGTTTCTCAAATGACTGCCTCGCCTGGTTCACCAACTACATCTCAGATAGAGTTCAATGTGTCAAATCGGAGGGCCTGTTGTCTGGACCTATGGCAGTCTCTATGGGGGTGCCACAGGGTTCAATTCTTGGGCCGACTCTTTTCTCTGTGTATATCAATGATGTCGCTCTTGCTGCTGGTGACTCTCAGATCCACCTCTACGCAGACGACACCATTTTGTATACATCTGGCCCTTCATTGGACACTGTGTTAACAAACCTCCAAACGAGCTTCAATGCCATACAACACTCCTTCAGTAGCCTCCAACTGCTCTTAAACACTAGTAAAACTAAATGCATGCTCTTCAACCGAACGCTGCTTGCACCCGCCCACCCGACTAGAATCACTACTCTCGACGGGTCTGACCTAGAGTATGTGGACAACTACAAATATCTAGGTGTCTGGTTAGACTGTAAACTCTCCTTCCAGACTCACATTAAGAATCTCCAATCCAAAGTTAAATCTAGAATCGGTTTCCTATTTCGCAACAAAGCCTCCTTCACTCATGCTGCCAAACATGCCCTCGTAAAACTGAATATCCTACCGATCCTTGACTTCGGCGATGTCATTTACAAAATAGCCTCCAACACTCTACTCAGCAAATTGGATGTAGTCTATCACAGTGCCATCCGTTTTGTCTCCAAAGCCCCATATAATACCCACCACTGTGACCTGTACGCTCTTGTTGGCTGGTCCTCACTACATATTCGTCGCCAAACCCACTGGCTCCAGGCCATCTATAAATCACTGCTAGGCAAATCCCCGCCTTATCTTAGCTCATTGGTCACCATAGCAACACCCACCCATAGTCTGCGCTCCAGCAGGTATATCTCACTGGTCATCCCCAAAGCCAACACCTCCTTTGGCCGCCATTCCTTCCAGTTCTCTGCTGCCAATGACTGGAACAAATTGCAAAAATCTCTGAAGCTGGAGACACTTATCTCCCTCACTAACTTTAAGCATCAGTTGTCAGAGCACCTTACCGATCCCTGCACCTGTACACAGCCCATCTGAAATTAGCCCGCCCAACTACCTCATCCCTATATTGTTATTTATTTTGCACATTTGTACCCCAGTATCTCTATTTGCACATCATCTCTTGCACATCTATCATTCCAGTGTTAATACTAATTGTAATTATTTTGCACTATAGCCTATTTATTGCCTTACCTCCATAACTTGCTACATTTGCACACACTGTATATATATTTATTTCTGTTGTATTTTTGACTTTGTTTTGTTTTACCCCATATGTAACTCTGTGTTGTTGTTTTTATCGCACTGCTTTGCTTTATCTTGGCCAGGTCGCAGTTGTAAATGAGAACTTGTTCTCAACTGGCTTACCTGGTTAAATAAAGGTTAAATAAAAATAAAAAATAAAAAAAAGGTAAAGGGTGGCTATTTTAAGAATCTCAAATATAAAATATATTTTGATTTGTTTAACACTTTTTTGGTTACTACATGATTCCATATGTGTTATTTCATAGTTTTGATGTCTTCACTTTATTCTACAATGTAGAAAACTGTAAAAATAAAGAAAAACCCTGGAATGAGTATGTGTGTCCAAACTTTTGACTGGTACTGTATATATAGACAAAAAAATACAAAATTAACACACAATAGGACTGCATGATTTGGGCATAAAATTGAATAGCGATTTATTTAACCAAATATTGTGATTGCGATTTGATTTGTGATATACAACAGATCAAAACACTTGGGTGAACTTTTTCAATCATAGAAATATAATGATTTTTATTAAGAAGCAAAGTTTAAAGCAGCATCGTTCTTCTTTGGAGCAATCGGTTGACTGCATTTGAACTAAAAGTACAGCATGCAAACTTTTATCTAAAAGAGGGGAGGAGGAACTGCGCTGCTTGAGTGACAGGGGGGCGAGGCTTTATGTGTGTGGGAAGCAGCAGCAAGAGGATAGAGGGAGAGAGACGACAAACAGAGTAAACTATAAAAACGGACGTTACATGCAGCTGAGTGGCGTTTCAAAATATTACGATATGGATATTGCACATGTCAATATTGTGGTTTCGATCTGAATGAGATTAATTGTGCAGCCTTAACTAATGTTGTCATGATACCATCATTTTGACTTCGATACCAGGTTAAGTATCACGATACTCGATACCATCACGATTCCACTGCAAAAAATAAGGCACATTAGCCAAAGTCACAGAATGGCACTTCCAGACAGATAAACTACTGCTCTGTTCAATCGTTAGGCATCTTTTGAGTACAACATCATTACATTTGAAAATGTTTACATCAACATTTTTCAGAGACAGCCCTGTATGCATTAACGAATCAATTATAAAGTCATACAATCAATTTGACTTTGTTTTTACCAACCTAATTAAATAACGGTAATAATTTATTTGAATGGTAAATTCTATTGATAAACTGTTTGAATCAAGATGTAGCCTAGACCTATTCACAATACAGGTGAATGCATATTCAATAGGAGCGTGTGCATGCATTGAGTTATTGAGCATGTTTTGGCTGATGTCATGGGGCTACAGATGACAAACATCTGTTTCCCTTTCATTTGGGACTTATTTTATTGTACTGATCAACAATATTTGCATAGAGGTAGCTTATTTGATAAAAGTGCAGTGTCTCTTTAACCAGTAATGACGTCATTCACGAGGCAAAACAAGCCCTATTCTCACACACACACATTTAATAATATTTGGGAGAGAGGTGAGATTAAGTGAATTAATAAAGTTTTGGTCGCAATCAGCTTTAAAAATCAGCATATTTTGCTTTATTGTTTATCACAAACAAAGTACTAGGGTAGTGAATTGATCTTATCTTCAGCTGACTTAAACTCGAAATATCCTTAAATCATGTTACGGAGGGAGAGAGGGGAATGTAGAATGTTTACATTCTGTCAGAACATGTTATTGTTATCCATCAGGTATCCTACGGAAAGGAGAAGGGCCATAGTCTGGTACAAGCCAACAGGACAGCCGTGAGTTGGGGAGGAGTGAAATATTTGGGACGAGGACAGGTTAGATG
Organism: Coregonus suidteri; assembly: GCA_036851935.1. Taxonomy (NCBI): domain Eukaryota; kingdom Metazoa; phylum Chordata; class Actinopteri; order Salmoniformes; family Salmonidae; genus Coregonus; species Coregonus suidteri. The sequence continues at coordinate 34,686,639 of CM072220.1, read as the reverse complement.
AAGTGAGAAAGAACAGGCATCACTAAAGTCCTGTCTAGCAACAGAGATGTATTGGCTGTCCAGATGTGTGATGAGGAGACAGCATAGGAGGAAGGTTTAAATACTAGTGTTTGTGTGAATAGGTCTTTGTCTTATGCAGCTGTGTGACCCAGTGGGTGAATAAACTTGGTTTGAGCTTCACTAGCCGTCCGCTGGTTTTTACTCTGTTTATTTAGAATCTAACATTACAAAGCTGGAAGCTACCGGTATCTTCTTGCATTGTAACCTGGCGCCAACGAAGATGGCGGCCTCGCGACTAGCTCTTAGGAAACTTTTTTATGTACAATTTTTGACATTATTAGCTCAGAAAGTGTTTGTTTCATTACATACAGCCGGGGAAAACTATTGGATATCAGAGCAGCGGTAACTCACCAGCATTACGACCAGGAATATTACTTTCCCGAAGCCGATCCTTTGTTTGCTCTCCCCAGGGCAACTGAACTGATTCCAGCGGCTGACCCAAAACATTGTCGGCGGAGGAGAGGCACTCGGAGCGGCCTGCGGGTTCGACTTAGGAGGCGCGCACACCACCCACCGCTTCCAAGTATACTACTCGCTAATGTTCAGTCTTTGGTTAACAAGATCGACGAACTCCGGGCAAGGATTTCTTTCCAGAGAGACACCAAGGCCTGTAACATACTTTGTTTCACGGAAACATAGCTCTCTTAGGATATTCTGTCGAAATCGGTCCAGCCAGAGGGGTTCTCAGTTCATCGTGCAGACAGGAATAAATATTTCTCCGGGAAGCAGAAGGGCGGAGGTGTGTGTTTCATGATTAACGACTCATGGTGTAATTGTAGTAACATACAGGAACTCAAGTCCTTTTGTTCACCTGACCTAGAATATCTCACAATCAAATGTCGACCATATTATCTCCCAAGATAATTTTCTTCGGTTATAGTCACGGCCGTGTATATCCCCCCTCAAGCCGATACCACGACGGCCCTCAAATAACTTCACTGGACTTTATGCAACCTGGAAACCACATATCCTGAGGCTGCATTTATTTTAGCCGTGGATTTTAACAAAGCAAATTTGAGGACTAGGCTGCCGAAGTTCTATCAACATATCGACTGTTGTACTCCTCTACCATTGCTATTCGAACTTCCGGGATGGTTATAAGGCCCTCCCACGCCCTCCTTTCAGAAAATCTGACCACGACTCCATTTTGCTCCTCCCTTCCTATAGGCAGAAACTCAAACAGGATATACCTATGCTAAGGACTATTCAACGCTGGTCTGACCAATCGGAATCCACGCTTCAAGATTGTTTTGATAACGCTGACTGGGAGCTTCCGAAAATAATTTAGACAAATACACTGAAACGGTGACTGAGTTTATCAGGAAGTGTATAGGTGATGTTGTGCCCACTGTGACTATTAAAACCTAACCAGAATCCGTGGATAGATGGCAGCAGTCGCACCAATCTGAAAGCGCGAACAAACCACATTCAACTAAGGCAAGGTGACTGGGAATATGGCAGAATACAAACAGTGTAGCTACTCACTCCACAAGGCAATTAAACTGGCAAAACATCAGTATAGAGACAAAGTGGAGTCGCAATTCAACGGCTCAGACACGAGATGTATGTGGCAGGGTCTACAGACAATGACGGACTACAAAAGGAAAACCAGCCACTTTGCCGACAACAACGTCTCGCTTCCAGATAAGCTAAACACCTTCTTCGCCCGCTTCGAGGATAACACAGTGCCACTGACGAGGCCCACTATCAAGGACTGTGGCCTCTCATTTTCCGTGGACGACGTGATTAAGACATTTAAGCATGTTAACCCCCGCAAGGCTGCCGGCCCAGATGGCATCCCTAGCCGCGTCCTCGGAGCATGCGCAGAACAGCTGGCTGGTGTGTTTATGGACATATTCAATCTCTCCCTTTCCCAGTCTGCTGTTCCCACATGCTTCAAGATGTCCACCATTGTTCCTGTACCCAAGAAAGCAAAGGTAACTGAACTAAATGACTATCGCCCTGTAGCACTCACCTCTGTCATCATGAAGTGCTTTGAGAGACTAGTCAAGGATCATATCACCTCTACCTTACCTGCCACCCTAGACCCACTTCAATTTGCTTCCCGCCCCAATAGATCCACAGACGATGCAATCGCCATCACACTGCACACTGCCCTATCCCATCTGGACAAGAGGAATACCTATGTAAGAATGCTGTTCATTGACTATAGCTCAGCATTCAACACCATAGTACCCTCCAAGCTCATCATCAAGCTCAAAGCCCTGGGTCTGATCCCCGTCCTGTGCAACTGGGTCCTGGACTTCCTGACGGGCCGCCCCCAGGTGGTGAAGGTATGAAACAACATCTCCACTTCGCTGATCCTCAACACTGGGGCCCCACAAGGCTGCGTGCTCAGCCCCCTCCTCTACTCCCTGTACACCTATGACTGCGTGGCCAAGCACGCCTCCAACTCAATCATCAAGTTTGCAGACGACACAACAGTAGTAGGCTTGATTACCAACAATGACGAGACGGCCTACAGGGAGGAGGTGAGGGCTCTGGGAGTGTGGTGCCAGGTAAATAACCTCTACTCAACGTCAACAAAACAAAGGAGATGATCGTGGACTTCAGGAAACAGCAGAGGGTGCACCCCCCTATCCACATCGACGGGACCGCAGTGGAGAAGGTGGAAAGCTTCAAGTTCCTTGGCGTACACATCATCGACAAACTGAAATGGTCCACCCACGCAGACAGTGTGGTGAAGAAGGCGCAACAGAGCCTCTTCAACCTCTGGAGGCTGAAGAAATTCGGCTTGGCACCTAAAACCCTCACAAACTTTTACAGATGCACAATTGAGAGCATCCTGTCGGGCTGTATCACCACCTGGTACGGCAACTGCACCGCCCGCAACCGCAGGACTCTCCAGAGGGTGGTGCGGTCTGCCGAACGCATTATCGGGGGCAAACTACCCGCCCTCCAAGACACATACAGCATATACGTCCCAAGTAATAATGGGTAAGTCTCAAGTCAAGTCCCAAGTTCCACAGCTCAGGTCGAGTCAAGTCACACATCCATAATTTTGGGTTTTGAGTCCTCAAGTCAATGGTTAAGTGTTTTATGCCAATTTCATTGCAATTGCAAAGCATCAGTGATTTTGGACCCACATGTTTTACAAACTGGATCCCTTTCCCCCCCCCCACTACCACAGTCTTTGAAACTGAATGCAATGATTTTTGGGACCGATGATGCCCTGATGCAGAGACGGCACCACAGGTCCCAGAGTGGTGGGGCAAATTGTTTTCCCTGGAGCTTTTCCAGGCATATATTCAGGACCCTATCGGATATGACAGTGATTAATCAGTGGTAAAAAAAAATGTATATGGGCAATGATGGGAGTGGGACCAGAGATTTTCTAATCAGCTCACATGGTTTAAAAAAATAAATCTGGAAAAACTTCTGGCCCTAGGGAGGATGTCAAACTGCAATAACCTTGTACTTGTTCATATGAATTATATTTTTAAACTAGACTAACAAGGTTTTCTTTACACAGACACAGAGCCAACCATTGCATTTGGACAATAGAACTAAGAGAGCTGAGCTTCCTTTATGCAGGTTTGCACCGTGTAGGCCTTTGCATCTGTAATTAAAAAATAACTCACACAGTCTATGTAATCAGTATTGTGTTTGATTTATTTCAGTTAATCATTTTGGATTGAAAAAGTCAAGGTAGCCTAGCCAGCCTAAGTTTGAATATAGACTAAACCAAATTGGATCACATTCACATTTTCTCCTAACACAGATAAATGGGCAATAAATAGCCTACATAACATTACCACTTAGTTTACCCTGGCCAGAGGGCAAGAGGGGACAGGGTGCTCTAGCCTGCAGCTGCGGCTATTTGAAAAGACTGAAAACATTTTTTTTTATTCCCATACAGTTCAGGTGTAGGCTGCTGCTACATTTCTGTGAAGAGTTCTTGCTTGTGTCTGTCGGGAGTGATGGGTTATCAAGTCTGCTAAATAAATACCGGAGGACAGTGGAGATGGGTGGTCCTCTGTAGCTCAGCTGGTAGAGCACGGCGCTTGTAACACCAAGGTAGTGGGTTCGATCCCCGGGACCACCCATACACAAAAAAAACAAAAACAAATGTATGCACGCATGACTGTAAGTCGCTTTGGATAAAAGCGTCTGCTAAATGGCATATTATGGGCACACGCTTTGTGTCAAGATTGGTCAAGACACAGAACAGAATGCACAGAACCTGCAGCTCTCCTTTATGAAGGACAGATAGGCCTACATTGTGCGTGAGATGACAAATCGAGTCTCGAGTCATACAGATGAAGACCAGGTTAAGTCACGAGTCATAGTTACTCAAGTCGAAGTCGAGTGGCAAGAATTTTTTATTTTAACCAAGTCAAGTCTCAAATCGCAAAATGTGCAACTCGAGTAGTATGAGTCCAAGTCACGTGACTCGAGTCCACATCTCTGGTAATGAATAGTTTCAACATTTCTACATGCCGTGTTGCATTATTCAAGTGTGTTTTCTGTGCAGCATGAGTAGGGAGCTAACCTGATGCTGCCCAGTGCAGGCTAAGTGGGACAGGCTGGGGGACATCAGCTTTAGCTTTAGCAGTGCGGAGAGCCTCCGTGACACAGAGAAGAGCAGTCTCAGTTGAATGACCAGTCCTGGAATTCAGCAGTGAGGAGAATGTGGCAAAGAGCTTCCTAGGGTTAGAGGCAGATGCTTGGAATTTAGAGTGGTAGAAAGTGGCCTTAGCAGCAGAAACAGATGAAGAAAATGTAGAGAGGAGGGAGTGAAAAGATACCAGGTCGGCAGGGAGTTTAGTTTTCTTCCATTTCCGCTCAGCTGCCCGGAGCTCTGTTCTGTGAGCTCGCAATGAGTCATCAAGCCACGGAGCTGGAGGGGAGGACCGAGCCGGCCAGGAGGATAGGGGACACAGGGAGTCAAAGGATGCAGAAAGGGAGGAGAGGAGGGTTGAGGAGTCAGAATCAGGAGATTGGAGGGAGAAGGATTGAGCAGAGGGAAGATATGATAGGATGGAAGAGGAGAGAGTAGTGGGAGAGAGAGAGTGAAGGTTGCGGCGGCGCGTTACCATCTGTGTAGGGGCAGAGTGAGTAGTGTTGGAGGAGAGCGAGAGAGAAAAGGATACAAAGTAGTGGTCGGAGACATGGAGGGGAGTTGCAGTGAGATTAGTAGAAGAGCAACATCTAGTAAAGATGAAGTCAAGCGTATTGCCTGCCTTGTGAGTAGGGGGGGGGCGGTGAGAGGGTGAGGTCAAAAGAGGAGAGGAGTGGAAAGAAGGAGGCAGAGAGAAATGAGTCAAATGTAGACGTAGGGAGGTTGAAATCCCCCAAAACTGTGAGGGGTGAGCCATCCTCAGGAAAGGAACTTATCAAGGCGTCAAGCTCATTGATGAACTCTCCAAGGGAACCTGGAGGGCGATAGATGACAAGGATATTAAGCTTAAATGGGCTAGTGACTGTGACAGCGTGGAATTCATATGAGGAGATAGACAGATGGGTTAGGGGAAAAATTGAGAATGACCACTTGGGAGAGATGAGGATTCCTGTGCCACCACCCCTCTGACCAGATGCTCTCGGGGTATGCGAGAACACATGGTCAGACGAGGAGAGAGCAGTAGGAGTAGCAGTGTTTTCAGTGGTAATCCATGTTTCCGTCAGCGCCAGGAAGTCGAGGGACTGGAGGGTAGCATAGGCTGGGATGAAGTCAGCCTTGTTGGCAGCAGAACGGCAGTTCCAGAGGCTGCCTGAGACCTGGAACTCCAGGTGTGTGGTGCGTGCAGGGACCACCAGGTTAGAGAGGCAGCAGCCACGCGGTGTGAGGCGTTTGTGTAGCCTGTGCGGAGAGGAGAGAACAGGGATAGGCAGAGGCACAGTTGACAGGCTGTAGCAGATGGCTACAATAATGCAGAGGAGATCGGAATGAAATGAACTAAACATCTGGGAAAGGAGAGAGCAGGGCCTCCCTCACCAAAAAAATATAACTCTCCCAACTTCCACCTCAGAAACTATAATTGTTTCACTGAACCACCCGAATAAAACTCTCCCAACTTCCACTTTAGAAATTAGAATTGTTGTAAACTACAGCGGTTCAATGTTTCAAGGAATAGACTCAACTTACTTTATTCAGCTAACTAACTATGACGCCATAGCTAACTAGCATGCTAGCATCCAATAACACACAGTTTAGCACCAATACTTGGTTACAACAAACTACCAATAGTGTGTTAACACACTAAACAGATAATTCGTGTCCGTGTCTAGTTCTTTCATAACGCAGCAATAATTAAACGTTGGCTAGCTAGCACAAAGATATTGTATTTAGCTACTACAGTACAGCTAGCTGGTAGTGTTGGCTAGCTAGCAATGGCTGCTGTGTTGACTTTGTTTGAAAAACGGCGTCGCTGCGAACGAATGTAGCTGGCTAAAAGGACATTGTATTTAGTTGCTACCGTTGCTAATAGCTACCCGCCAGCTAGTCCAGGAGGTGAGTTAGCTAGCTAGCTTTGTGCTACACCCGGCACCGCCGAATACAAAAGTAACCTACAATAACTACATATAACAACTACCCACAACAACCCACGATGCCTAGCTACAATACCCAACTACAATCTAAATACATAGTTTAAGCCTTACTCGACAAAGCCCAAGCTATGCATAAAGCCAAACTTACCCGACGCCAGCTGTCTGGGTGGTTTTCTGCAATCAGTAGCTGTAATTAAGTACACTAGCTACTAACTACCTAACGTTAATGCTTCAGATAATGAGGTTAGAAAAACAGCTGAATGGTAGGTAGCTAGCTGGCTTAATTACAGGTACTCTTAAGCGTGAAATAACATTGGAAACAACTATCCACCGTTGCTAAAAGTTACCAGTAGCTACCCGCTAGGTTAGCTAGCCTCGTGCTTCGCCGGGCTCACTCGAATACAATACTTACCTGTTCTTCAATTCCAACCACTGGTTTTCAATGAAGTTGAAGTCTGTAGACTGAGATGGCCATTGAAAAATGTTGATTTTGTGGTCAGTTGGCCATTTCTTTGTGGATTTTCATGTGTGCTTGGGGTTATTGTCCTGCTGGAAGATCCGGACTGTCACAGATTTACGTACATAATATTACGAATTGGCCTGAGACCACATTACATTTAAATCATTTAGCAGATGCTCTTATCCAGAGTGACTTACAGTTAGTGCATACATTTGATTTTTTTCATACTGGCCCCCCGTGGGAATCAAACCCACAACCCAGGCGTTGCAAACGCCATAATCTACCAACTGAGCTACATCCATGCCAGCCATTCCCTCCCCTACCCTGGGCCAATTGTGCACCGCCCCATGGGTCTTTTGGTCGCAGCCGGCTACGACAGAGCCTGGATTTGAACCAGGATCTCTAGTGACACAGCTAACACTGTGATGCAGTGCCTTAGTCCACTGCGCCACTTGGGAGACCCGAGTGTTAATTATTATTACAGGGCTCCGTACTAACATGGTGTCACTGGTGCCACTAACTTTTACAGTTGGTGGCATCAGCCCATGATTTGGTCGGTCCCAAATCATGATTTGGAATCATCTTATAAAATCATTTGACTTTGAATGTGAGTTTGTGTAACCTCAGCTCCGACTATCAGAAACAACGGGCCAGCCCATCTTGGTAGGGGGGCCGGCCATTGCCCACTGATCAGCCAAATGCTCATTACAGATTAGTATAAAAGAGAAATTGCACAAAAATATTTACAAATAAATCTTAACAGGCCCATGGCCATGGCAACTTTTTAATTGTTTTATTTTTATATAAAAAAAAACATATTTATGTGCGTCAACAAAATTGTCCAGCCCATCTGGCATTTGCCAGAATTGCCAGATGGCCAATCTTCCCCTGTGTGTGGGTGTGTGTGTTGGGGGTTAGTTAAATTAAATTACATCTCCAAATTGGTATACTAAAAGAGACCATATCTAATCCTGATTAACTTAAATTCACTACAGGGCGATGCACATGACTCAGTTTTCAACAATGTCTTTATTCCATTATTCCTGTTTTCTTGTTGCTAAATTTGGGACTATGTACAGTCGTGGTCAAAAGTTTTGACAATGACACAAATACCAATTTTCACAAAGTCTGCTGCCTCAGTTTTGACGATGGCAATTTGCATATACTCCAGAATGTCATGAAGAGTGATCAGATGAATTGCAATTAATTGCATAGTCCCTCATTGCCATGAAAATGTACTTAATCCCCAAAAAACATTTCCACTGCATTTCAGCCCTACCACAAAAGGACCAGCTGCCATCATGTCAGTGATTCTCTCGTTAACACAGGTAAGAGTGTTGACGAGGACAAGGCTGGAGATCACTCTGTCATGCTCATTGAGTTAGAATAACAGACTGGAAGCTTTAAAAGGAGGGTGGTGCTTGAAATCATTGTTCTTCCTCTGTTAACCATGGTTACCTGCAAGGAAACACGTGCCATGATCATTGCTTTGCACAAAAAGGGCTTCACAGGCAAGGATATTGCTGCTAGTAAGATTGCACCTAAATCAACCATTTATCGGATCATCAAGAACTTCAAGGAGAGAGGTTGAATTGTTGTGAAGAAGGCGTCAGGGCGCCCATGAAAGTCCAGCATGCGCCAGGACCGTCTCCTAAAGTTGATTCAGTTGCGGGATCAGGGCACCACCAGTGCAGAGCTTGCTCAGAATGGTACCAACACATCCTCCGAGAGCAACTTCTCCCAACCATCCAAGAACAGGCATTGGTCGTCGTTTGGTACCATTCTGAGCAAGCTCTGCACTGGTGGTGCCCTGATCCCGCAACTGAATCAACTTTAGGAGATGGTCCTGGCGCATGCTGGACTTTCATGGGCGCCCTGACGCCTTCTTCACAACAATTCAACCTCTCTCCTTGAAGTTCTTGATGATCCGATAAATGGTTGATTTAGGTGCAATCTTACTAGCAGCAATATCCAGGCTCTGTCGTAGTCGTTTGGTGACGACCAATGCCTTTTCCAGCATGATGGAGCACCTTGCCATAAGGCAAAAGTGATAACTAAGTGGCTCGGAGAACAAAACATCGACATTTTGGGTCCATGGCCAGGAAACTCCCCAGACCTTAATCCCATTGAGAAGTTGTGGTCAATCCTCAAGAGGCAGGTGGACAAACAAAAACCCACAAATTCTGACAAACTCCAAGCATTGGAGTCGCAGCCGGCCGCGACCGGGAGACTCAGGGGCGGCGCACAATTGGCCCAGCGTCGTCCAGGGTAGGGGAGGGAATGGCCGGCAGGGATGTAGCTCAGTTGATAGAGCATGGCGTTTGCAACGCCAGGGTTGTGGGTTCGATTCCCACGGGGGGCCAGTATTAAAAAAAAAAATGTATTCACCAACTGTAAGTCGCTCTGGATAAGAGCGTCTGCTAAAATGTAAAAAATGATTATGCAAGAACGGGCTGCCATCAGGAGTTTGTGCCACTTATTACATGATTTGTTGAGCGTATTTGTACTCCTGAACTAATTTAAGCTTGCCATTTGTGTCATATGTAGCAAACGCTTAATCTCTCTCTCTCTCTCTACTTCTCTCTCACTACTTCTCACTCTCTACTTCTCTCCCTCACTACTTCTCTCTCTCTCAGCCTCTATTTTTTTTTCTCTGTTTCACTCATCATGTTATATAATTTGACTACAAGAATTTAAAACATCATTTTTGATCTCTTTGATACATACAGTAGCTTAGGGTACCTGGCTTCCTGGCAACAGGTGGCACTGCCACAGTACCAGACAATATAATATAACATTTACATTTTAGTCATTTATCAGACGCTCTTATCCAGAGCGACTTACAGTTAGTGAGTGCATACATTTTCCATACTGGCCCCCCGTGGGAATCGAACCCACCACCCTGGCGTTGCAAACGCCATGCTCTACCAACTGAGTTACAGGAGGCACTTGAGATAAGAAAACAGGACAAATTACTGTTAATAAAACAAATGTTGTTTCATTCTCAGGTCACCTGCTACATCATGTGTTAGCACAGGTCCATTTAACTGGATTTAACTGTACAGAGAAAATCACATTAAACAGAGCCCATTCATTTTATTTGAAAAACAATATACATTGTGGAAGAAAACAAATAAAACGGCAACCATGTTTACACCACAACACAAATGTCATCCAGGCTACCTGGCAACAATACAAGTATAACCACTTCAGATAACGAAACAGGAAGGAATAACTGTTATCAACCAATTATATTTCATTCTCAGGTCACACGCAGCCTTTCTTTTATTTTTTGAGAGACCTTTCAGAGCTCCTTTTGTTGTGGAAGAATTTCAAACTTTCGACACATGTCTTCGACAACTGCACCTGTATTTGTTTGTCTCTTCTGATCACACTCTTCCTGCATGCACTGAGGTTTGCACCTACAGGGTGGAGCCAATGGGGTGGTGGGAGGAGGGGGAAGGGAAGGGTACTTTTTTGGAAATGCTTTAGATCTTTTGTTCTGCCTAGCAAGGTGGCTAAACAGGATGCAAGTTGTTCTGAGATGCTTTTGGAGGACGTGCCTCTGGGGTTTTTGGGATTGGATGCTTAGGTTTTGTGTGTTTCTGGGTGGTGTTCACCACTGTTTGCCTTGTGATGATGTTTATAGAACAGGGAATTTGGTCGCTTACTGTCACATGTATTCAGGAAATCTGTGTCAGACCTATTATTCAAGATGGGACTGGAGACAAGAGTTTGTTAAGTTGATGTTTTGAAAACAATTTGAAAACAATTACTGGAGCAATTAGGGTTAAGTGCCTTGCTCAAGGGCACATTAACGTCATTTAGCAGACGCTCTTAGCCAGAGCGACTCACAAATTGGTGCGTTCACCCTATAGCCAGTGGGATAACCACTTTACAATTTGGGGGGGGGGGGGGGGGGGGGGGGGTAGAAGGATTACTTTATCCTATCCCAGGTATTCCTTAAAGAGGTGGGGTTTCAAATGTCTCCGGAAGGTGGTGAGTGACTCCGCTGTCCTGGCGTCGTGAGGGAGCTTGTTCCACCATTGGGGTGCCAGAGCGGGAACTATGCTTCCGCAGAGGAAGGGGAGCCAGCAGGCCAGAGGTGGATGAACGCAATGCCCTCGTTTGGGTGTAGGGACTGATCAGAGCCTGAAGGTACAGAGGTGCCGTTCCCCTCACTGCTCCATAGGCAAGCACCATGGTCTTGTAGCGGATGCGAGCTTCAACTGGAAGCCAGTGGAGTGTGCGGAGGAGGGGGGTGACGTGAGAGAACTTGGGAAGGTTGAACACCAGACGGGCTGCGGCATTCTGGATGAGTTGTAGGGGTTTAATGGCACAGGGAGTCATAAGTGGGATTATCATTGTTCTCATTGTTATGGATAGCATTGCGAGCAAGCGAATAAAAAAAAAGATATGAAAGTTGAACCTGTTGTAAAAATACTAAACAACCTTAGAACAACACCTAACGACTTCACCAATAGATTTTAGCCTTTTGGTAATGGTTTTAGAATGGCAGTCACAGGTACCAGGGTTTGAGTCCCAAATAGGGTACTCCTGTGATTAACTACTTTCGTGTCAGGCAGTAGTTTGATAGTGCCATTTAAAGCATGTCCCGGCCGAGTTTTTGTCACAATTCATGAGGTAATGTTCTGCCATTTTTCATAATTGATGTGCTAGCTGAAATACATTGAGTATACCAAACATTAGTTGAGTTGCCCCCCCCTCCCTTTTGCCCTCAGAAAAGTCTCAATTCATGGGGGCATGGACTCTACAAGGTGTCAAAAGCGTTCCACAGGGATGCTGGCCCATGTTGTCTCCAATGCTTCCCACAGTTGTGGCTAATGAAGATTGGTTACAGGTGAGCAGATGGGTATGGTCATGGCTCTATGTCCATATATAGAATTCCTTTCTAATAGGCCGCATTCCATGGAGTTCCTTCTCCAGGGCTGTGTTTCAATATGAATGTCGGAGCCCGTGTATGGAGTTCCTTTTTCCGGGCCACTTTCCAATATGAAAGGCTGTGCCCATATATGGAGTTCCTTCTCCAAGGCTGCGTTCCAATATGTAAGACAATGCCCATATATGGAAGTTCCTGCTGTGGATTAGATGTGTTGCCTGAAGCCTAAAGGGGTCTACAGAGAATACCCAATGCAATGTCGTTTTTTGTCACAAAAGGAGCGGCTCCTTGTAAAACGCTCCGTCATCCGACAGTGTTTTTCTACCTGGAATCTGAGACCCGACACCTGTAATGTCAAATTTCTCGAGTAAACAATATTTCATTTATAAATATAATTTTAATTCTGTCCGAAGACTGAGGGGCAGTATTGAACGAGTTTTGCAACTGAAGTCCCAAAAGAGTTCAACGTTCCGCTACTTTGCTTATACTACTTGAAAGCTTCTTTTTTTGTGCTTTTATTTTGAGATTTGCTACGCGCAATTATGTCTATGTCTCTGTCCAGTTTTGAGGAGCGTCAATGCGAGCTGGTGAGACAATACGAAAACCTTTACGGTTGTATTCGGACAACCACGCAAAAGACAACAGCTGGAAGGAGATATCACGAATTTTGAACGTCGTTACTGATATCAAAGAAACATGGAGAAAGATTGGGGACCTGTATGTTCGCAATCTGAAAAGGTTGAAGGAGACGAGGAGGGGGCTGCTGCTGGTGTGTGTGTCCCACCGATTGTCCTACAACTGGATTGGCTTCGTGATCACGTGAAACATCGTCAGACACACACCAATATGCCAGATATGGTACTAGATTGCAGGGTCGTGGAATGACTGTTCTAAAATGACTGGGGAAGCAGACAGGGGGCGCTGTTCCGAAGCCACTACCAACAATCTCACGTCAGAATTAGACGTTCATCCATGTTTCTCAAACATCACATTTCAAAGTGTTTAAGGTTAGGTTTAGGCAGGCATTAACACCGAATGGTTAAGGAAAGGTTTAAGGTTTAGGATTAAAACAAAACATCTCAAAAACAACTTTTTATCTCTGGATTCAAACCTGCAACCTTTGGAATCAGCGGCAGATGCTCACTGTTAACCTGGAAACCAGCCACTAGGGGCATCTCCCTACTGACTTGTATCACGGGTGACCTGGCTGACCGCTACAACTAGGCCTACACATTCTCAGCCCATTCTCTTTCATTAATTTCGTAGTACAGTATTCCAATAAATACATTTTTCTTTGATACATTTGCTTGTTATACATATATTTATTTTGACAGATTGTAATTTATTCATTCGAAATAAGGCTACATTTTTACAATATGTATTACACTTGAATACTGTGAATTATAAATGCTTTATGCTTGCATCATCTCTAATGACATGTAATTCTTAGTCCAGTGATGTAACATTTGCTGGTTTAAAGGTCCAATTCAGCCGTTTTTATCTCAACATCAAATCATTTCTGGGTAACAATTAAGTACTGTGTGCGACTCTGTTTTTATAGCTTACATTCAGTTAAAATTGTAAAAAAAACTAAAACAAAAATAGCTTCTTAGCAAAGAGCAATTTCTCAAGCAAGAATTTTACTAGGACTATCTGGGAGTGGTCTTTACTAGGACTATCTCGGAGTGGTCTGAGTGGGGAGGGGAAAACAAGAATCTAGCTGTTATTGGCAGAGGGGTTTGGAACTCTCTTTCTTATTGGTCTATTAACTAATTTAACACCTGGTGATGTCACCAGGCAGGCCAAAACTCCATCCCACCAAAACATTTACATTTTAGTTATTTAGCAGACGCTCTTATCCAGAGCGACTTACAGTTAGTGCATACATTTTTCATACTGGCCCCCCATGGGAAACGAACCCACGACACTGACGTTGCAAGCGCCATGCTCTACCAACTGAGCTACAGGACGCTGAAATTTCAGGCAGTCATGTCAAACTAGAGGGCATTTCACAATTACGCAGTATTATTCCAACCTCATAGTGTGTAATTATAAAACACAGAAAAATCACGTTTTTTTACTGCACAGGGTCTTAAAAATTGACTTTCACGTAAAATGTATTTATTTCATTATATATTGAACAATAACAAAAAATACAAAAATGGAAATATGCTGGAAAGAGTACATAAACTTAACATAGACAGGGGTTTTACACGTCAAAAGAAAATGTACATTTGTCAAAAAGTTTTATGGTATGTAATGCTTTTTTGTTTTTACATTTTCTGATCATTTCAAAATAATGTTTTAGTTATACCTTAAACAAATTAAAAAGCGGTTTGTTCTCCGCCCACTACATCTTATGAATAAATAATATTACTAGAAAAAATAAGCAAATGAACAATAACAATTTAATCGGGGTCCATATCAGTTGGGTCAAAATTAAACATAATAACGGAATCTTCCAGATAAACGTTAAAAGTGGTTTCCCTTAAAATAAACTATTCTAAATCAAACCAAAATCTTCTGACATGATAGCCGACATGCACCTGTTGGAGGGCTGGATAAATGACTTATTCATTCCCTAAGAGCACCACTGGGCTGCAGTGTTGACCACCATTTTTATCACTATGCAGCATTGGTAACCGGTCGGGAGAGAGACACCTATGATGCTCTTCAACAAAGGGCACGCACCTGTTGGAGTGCTAAATGGATGACTCACCTTTGTATATTTCACAGCCACTTGGTGTCATGTCAATACAATAAAATACAATACATCATTTTTGGAGTGGCACACTACATGCCACTGATTCTGTGCTGCCTCCAGCCTCTTAATGTCTGTGTGTGGGGGGGGGGGGATCTTAGACCATTCCTCCATAAATAATATTTTCAGATCCTTGATATCTTTCATCTGCAATTATGGACTGCCCTCTTCAACAGGGATGGACGTAGTGATTTGGAGGCCCCAGGCAGAGGCCAGTCTTTCTTTTAATGGGTTTTATAGTAAAGACATGTCATTTAACTGTAAAAATGTATTACCTTTGAATGTGCCATGAACACAACCAGTCATGATGTTTTCATCTGATTGTCAAACAAATCACTTCAAAAAAGGTTACCTTCGCACGTTCATCCCAAAAATTCCACCACCCGAACAGTGCACTGTGCACCTGTCAACTTTCCTTCAATTTGCAAGTGGCTGATACAATCTCACCGGAGAAAGCATCCGAGCTAGCGAAACAGTGTTTCACTATTTGTAGGGTTGGGGGGACTCGAGCAGAGAAATTATATATATTTTTAAATGATTACTAGTATTATTATTATTTAATTATTCCCAGCTCACGAACGAGGCCCCTTGATGATGTGAGGCCTGAGGCAATTGCCTCTTCTGCCTAATGTGAAAAGTATTAAAAATGTATGCACTCACTAACTGTAAGTCGCTCTGGATAAGAGCGTCTGCTAAATGACCAAAATGTAAAAATGTAAATGTAATGTTAAGTCCGCCACTGTTCTTCAATTCCAACCACTGGTTTTCAATGAAGTTGAAGTCTGTAGACTGAGATGGCCATTGAAAAATGTTGGTTTTGTGGTCAGTTAGCCATTTCTTTGTGGATTTTGATGTGTGCTTGGGGTTATTGTCCTGCTGGAAGATCCAGACTGTCACAGATTTACGTACATAACATTACGAATTGGCCTGAAACCACATTACATTTAAGTCATTTTGCAGACTTATATATTTTTTTCATACTGGCCCCCCATGGGAATCAAACCCACAACCCGGGGGCGTTGCAAACACCATGCTCTACCAACTGAGCTACATCCCTGCCAGCCATTCCCTCCCCTACCCTGGGCCAATTGTGCACCACCCCATGGGTCTCCCGGTCGCAGCCGGCTACGACAGAGCCTGGATTCGAACCAGGATCTCTAGTGGCACAGCTAACTGTGATGCAGTGCCTTAGTCCACTGCGCCACTCGGGAGTGTTAATTATTATTACAGGGCTCTGTACTAACATTTCCCCCTGATGTCACTGGTGCCACTAACTTTTACAGTTGGTGGCATCAGCCCATGATTTGGTCGGTCCCAAATCATGATTTGGAATCATCTTATAAAATCATTTGACTTTGAATGTGAGTTTGTGTAACCTCAGCTCCGACTATCAGAAACAACGGGCCAGCCCATCTTGGTAGGGGGGCCGGCCATTGCCCACTGATCAGCCAAATGCTCATTATAGATTAGTATAAAAGAGAAATTGCACAAAAATATTTACAAATAAATCTTAACAGGCCCATGGCCATGGCAACTTTTTAATTGTTTTATTTTTATATAAAAATTAAAAAAAATTGTGCGTCAACAAAATTGTCCAGCCCATCTGGCATTTGCCAGAATTGCCAAATGGCTAATCTTCCCCTGTGTGTGGGTGTGTGTGTTGGGGGTTAGTTAAATTAAATTACATCTCCAAATTGGTATACTAAAAGAGACCATATCTAATCCTGATTTACTTAAATGCACTATAGGGTGATGCACATGACTCAGTTTTCAACAATGTCTTTATTCCATTATTCCTGTTTTCTTGTTGCTAAATTTGGGACTATGTACAGTCGTGGTCAAAAGTTTTGAGAATGACACAAATACTAATTTTCACAAAGTCTGCTGCCTCAGTTTTGACGATGGCAATTTGCATATACTCCAGAATGTCATGAAGAGTGATCAGATGAATTGCAATTAATTGGAAAGTCCCTCTTTGCCATGAAAATGTACTTAATCCCCCAAAAACATTTCCACTGCATTTCAGCCCTGCCACAAAAGGACCAGCTGCCATCATGTCAGTGATTCTCTCGTTAACACAGGTGAGAGTGTTGACGAGGACAAGGCTGGAGATCACTCTGTCATGCTGATTGAGTTAGAATAACAGACTGGAAGCTTTAAAAGGAGGGTGGTGCTTGAAATCATTGTTCTTCCTCTGTTAACCATGGTTACCTGCAAGGAAACACGTGCCGTCATCATTGCTTTGCACAAAAAGGGCTTCACAGGCAAGGATATTGCTGCTAGTAAGATTGCACCTAAATCAACCATTTATCGGATCATCAAGAACTTCAAGGAGAGAGGTTGAATTGTTGTGAAGAAGGCGTCAGGGCGCCCAAGAAAGTCCAGCATGCGCCAGGACCGTCTCCTAAAGTTGATTCAGCTGCGGGATCAGGGCACCACCAGTGCAGAGCTTGCTCAGAATTGTATAACACATCCTCCGAGAGCAACTTCTCCCAACCATCCAAGAACAGTTTGGTGACGACCAATGCCTTTTCCAGCATGATGGAGCACCTTGCCATAAGGCAAAAGTGATAACTAAGTGGCTCGGAGAACAAAACATCGACATTTTGGGTCCATGGCCAGGAAACTCCCCAGACCTTAATCCCATTGAGAAGTTGTGGTCAATCCTCAAGAGGCAGGTGGACAAACAAAAACCCACAAATTCTGACAAACTCCAAGCATTGATTATGCAAGAATGGGCTGCCATCAGTCAGGATGTGGCCCAGAAGTTAATTGACAGCATGCCAGGGGGATTGCAGAGGTCTTGTAAAAGAAGGGTCAACACTGCAAACATTGACTCTTTGCATAAACTTAATGTAATTGTCAATAAAAGCCTGTGACATTAATGGAATGCTTCTAATTATACTTCAGTATACCATAGTAACATCTGACAAAAATATCTCATAACACTGAAGCAGCAAACTTTGTGAAGACCAATACTTTTGACCACGACTGTACACACAGACAGTTATTATCTTTAGAACACCCCTTACAATACATACAATGCCTTCACACCCCATGACTTTTTCCACATTTTATTGTGTTATAAAGTGGGATTCAAATTTATTTAATTCTCATTTTCTGTAATGTGAAAGTAGAAGAAAAATTCTAACATTTGAAAAATAAAACACTAATATATCTTGATTAGATAAGTATTCACCCCCCTGAGACAATACATGTTAGAAACACATTTGACAGCGATTAAAGCTGTGCGTCTTTTGGGGTAAGTCTCTAAGAGCTTGGCACACCTGCATTGTACAATATTTGCCCACAATTCTTAAAACAATTATTCAAACTCTGTCAAGTTGGTTGTTGATAATTGCTAGAAAGCCATTATCAAATCTTGCCATAGATTTACAAGCCGATTTAAGTCAAAACTGAAACTAGGCCATTCAGGAACATTCAATGTCGTCTTGGTAAGCACCTCCAGTGTAGATTTGGCCTTGTCTTTTAAGTTATTATCCTGCTGAAAGGTGAATTCATCTCCCAGTGTCTGTTAGTGTCACGCCCTGGCTCTGGGGTCTCTAATATGTTGAGCCAGGGTGTGTAAAGTCTGTGTGTTTTGTTCTAGGTTTCACTTTCTAGTATTGTTGTTCTATGTTGGCCAGTGTGGTTCTCAATCAGAGGCAACGTGATTCAGCTGTTGCTTGTTGTCTCTGATTGAGAACCATACTTTAGCAGCCTGTTTCCCCACAGAGTTTGTGGGATCTTGTTTCTAGTCTGCAGTGTTAGACCGTGAACTGTCACGTTTTCGTTTTGTCGTTTTTGATCGTGTCTCTAATAAAGAGTATGTTTGCCTGCAACGCTGCGCCTTGGTCCTCATCTCTGTTCGACGATCGTGACAGAAGATCCCACCTGAACTGGACCAAGCAGCGGGTCGAGGAGCCATCGCCAGGGAAATCCCTAGCGGATATCCAGCGCCTCCTCGACTGGGTCAAGCCGGGTGAGGAAGAGAGGGGCCTGACGTGGAGGCAGAAGGGCGAAAGGCTGGCGAGAAGCATGGAGACCTGGTCCACGGGTAGGAGTGAAGCCCATACATTTTTTAGGGGGGAGCTATCGCCGTGGACGACGGGGCAGCAGGAGGCCGCCAGGTTACGGGAGTCACTGGTCACCAGGGGGAAGGAGGATGTAGAGGCACGGCGAGAGGTACTGGCGTGTGTTGCCAGTCCGGTCCGGCCTGTTCCTGATCCCCACGTAGGGCCAGTGGTGTGTGTTCCCAGTACGGTCCGGCCTGTTCCTGCCACTCGCACCAAGTCTACGGTGCGCGTCGCCAGCTCGGCCCGGCCTGTTCCTGCTCCCCGCACCAAGTCTGTGGTGCGCGTCGCCAGCCCAGTCCGGCCCATTCCTGCTCCCCGCACCAAGTCAGTGGTGCGTTTCGTCAGCCCTGTCCGGCCCATTCCTGCTCCCCGCACAAAGTCAGTGGTGCGTTTCGTCAGCCCTGTCCGGCCCATTCCTGCTCCCCGCACCAAGTCAGTGGTGCGTTTCGTCAGCCCGGTCCGGCCCTGTTCCTGCTCCCCGCACCAAGTCAGTGGTTGCGCGTCGTCAGCCCGGTCCGGCCCATTCCTGCTCCCCGCACCAAGTCAGTGGTGCGTTTCGTCAGCCCAGCTCGGCCCGTTCCTGCTCCCCGCACCAAGTCAGTGGTGCGCTTCGTCAGCCCGGCACGGCCCGTTCCTGCTCCCCGCACCAAGTCAGTGGTGCACTTCGTCAGCCCGGTCCGGCCCGCTCCTGCTCCCCGCACCAAGTCAGTGGTGCGTTTCGTCAGCCCGGCTCGGCCCGCTCCTGCTCCCCACACCAAGCCAGTGGTGTGCGTCGTCAGTCCGGCATGGCCCTTGCCTGTTCCACCGGTGGCACGCCGGAGCTAGAGCAATCCGCTCCACCAGTGTGCAGTCCAGCTCCGGCCAGCGGGGCCAGACCGGACCAGGGGTACTTTGGGGGGTTGGAGAGGGAGCGGGGATCAGGCCCGGAGCCGGATCCGCCGCCTAAGCGGAGTGCCCACCCGGTCCCTCCCCTGTGGTATTTGGTGGGCGCGGTCGGAGTCCGCGCCTTTAGGGGGGGGGGGGGGTACTGTCACGCCCTGGCTCTGGGGACTCTAATATGTTGAGCCAGGGTGTGTAAAGTCTATGTGTTTTGTTCTAGGTTTCACTTTCTAGTATTGTTGTTCTATGTTGGCCAGTGTGGTTCTCAATCAGAGGCAACGTGATTCAGCTGTTGCTTGTTGTCTCTGATTGAGAACCATACTTTAGCAGCCTGTTTCCCCACAGAGTTTGTGGGATATTGTTTCTAGTCTGTAGTGTTAGACCGTGAACTGTCACGTTTTGTCGTTTTTGATCGTGTCTCTAATAAAGAGTATGTTTGCCTGCAACGCTGCGCCTTGGTCCTCATCTCTGTTCGACGATCGTGACAGTTAGAAAGAAGACTGAACCAGGTTTTCTGCTAGAATTTTGCCTGTGCTTAGCTGTATTCCATTTATTTTTATCCCAAAAAAACTCCCTAGTCCTTGCCGATGACAAGCATACCCACAACATGATGCAGCAACAACCATGCATGAAAATATGAAGAGTGGTACTTAGTGATGTTTTGTGTTGGATTTGCCTCAAACATAACACTTTGTATTCAGGACAAAAAGTTAATTTCTT
>CM072220.1:34631696-34665773 GCA_036851935.1 Coregonus suidteri | reverse complement strand
TATATCTTTAAAGGCTTTAAAACCCCACCTCCTCCAAAGAACACATTGTGTATTTAACCACAGTAGAACTTATTATCGTGTACCTTTTTATCCTCAGATCATTTTCAATGTCACAATAGAACTGCAAACATTTGGAGCCTTTTGATGTTGGATCCTTCATTATAACATAATGCAATATACAATAACCTCTTATCCAGACAGTGTAAATTTTCTGAACAGGTATCAATCAATGATGCATATAAACCCTGGATTGCTGATTGCTATGTATTGGCCATTGAGAGGCTTTGAAGGCACCGGTCAGCCATAATATTGCCACTCCCCATAGGAAGCAGTCGTCCATAGGAATTAATGGATTCTTCAGTATTTCAAGTAAATGTTTCAGGACAAAATTACCTGTATTTAAGTATTATTATTTTTGTAGTGGGGAGAGTAACATTAGTCATCTCAAACAATTATACTTTAAGGAAAAGTTTGTTTATATGCTTTGAAAGAAGAACAATTTCCCTAATAATCCTGCTTACATGGAAATCAGGCTACCTGATGGGACTTTTGATGAATGCAGAAAATCGGCAATCAAAATAAACCGTCTACAACAGTGACCATGTTATTTTTGTGAAGCCTTTTTGATTCTGAGTTTGGACATATAAAGTTTGTATGTGAAAACGACTTCTAAGATGCACAGGAGGCTGTTGAGGGAAGGACGGCTCATAATAATAATAATAATAATGGAAGCTCACTATTGTTTCCAGCCCCTACTCATAATAATGGAAGCTCACTATAGGTTCCAGCCCCTACTAGATTGGCTGTTGATAACATGAGGGCGAAGCAAGCTTGGCTATCCGTAGTTACACATTAAAAGGATCTCTGCTGTAAGAGGGAGGCTTGCACTACCGGTGCTAGCACATGCGCAGATCAAATAAACCACTGGCCAATTAGGCTGTTTACATTTCCTAATAATTCTAAAGATTGCTCAGAAAACCAGGTGTCGATTAAAATAAGCAGAGTAAGGTCTTTACGTGACTACTTCCATACTACAATAAACAAAAATATAAACACCACATGTAAAGTGTTGGTCCAATGTTTCATGAGCTGAAATCAAAGATCCCACAAATGTTCCATCCGCACAAAAAGTTATTTTTCTAAATTTTTTTGCACAAATTTGTTTACATCCCTGTTAGTGAGCATTTCTCCATTGCCAAGATAATTAATCCACGTGACAGGTGTGGCATATCAAGAAGCTGATTAAAAAGCATGATAATTACACAGGTGCACCTTGTGCTGGGGACAATAAAAGGCCACTCTAAAATGTGTAGTTTTTTCACACAACACAATGCCAAAGATGTCTCAGGTTTTGAGGGAGGATGCAATTGGTAGGCTGACTGCAGGAATGTCCACCAAATAATTGAATGTTAATTTTCTCTACCATAAGCCACCTCCAACGTCATTTAAGAGAATTTGGTAGTACGTCCAACCGGCCTCACAACCGTTGACCATGTGTATGGCGTCGTGTAGACGAGCGGTTTGCTGATGTCAACATTGTGAACAGAGTGCCCCATGGTGGCGAAAAGCTCCTGAGGTCTTATAGTTTTGGCAAGTCGGTTAGGACATCTACTTTGTGCATGACACAGGTAATATTTCCAACAATTGTTTACAGACAGATTTATTTCACTTATAATTCACTGTATCACAATTCCAGTGGGTCAGAAGTTTACATACACTAAATTGACTGTGCCTTTAAACAGCTTGTAAAATTCCAGAAAATTATGTCATGGCTTACCCTTGGGAGCAATTTCCAAACGCCTGAAGGTACCACGTTCATCTGTACAAACAATAGTACGCAAGTATAAACACCATGGGACCACGCAGCCATCAAACCGCTCAGGAAGGAGACGCGTTCTGTCTCCTAGAGATTAACGTACTTTGGTGCGAAAAAAGTGCAAATCAATCCCAGAAAACCAGCAAAGGACCCTGTGAAGATGATGGAGGAAACAGGTACAAAAATATCTACAGTGAGGGAAAAAAGGTATTTGATCCCCTGCTGATTTTGTACGTTTGCCCACTGACAAAGAAATTATCAGTCTATAATTTTAATGGTAGGTTTATTTGAACAGTGAGAGACAGAATAATAACAAAAAAATCCAGAAAAAACGCATGTTAGAAATGTTATAAATTGATTTGCATTTTAATGAGGGAAATAAGTATTTGACCCCCTCTCAATCAGAAAGATATCTGGCTCCCAGGTGTCTTTTATACAGGTAATGAGCTGAGATTAGGAGCACACTCTTAAAGGGAGTGCTCCTAATCTCAGCTTGTTACCTGTATAAAAGACACCTGTCCACAGAAGCAATCAATCAATCAGTTTCCAAACTCTCCACCATGGCCAAGACCAAAGAGCTCTCCAAGGATGTCAGGGACAAGATTATAGACCTACACAAGGGCTGGAATGGGCTACAAGACCATCGCCAAGCAGCTTGGTGAGAAGGTGACAACAGTTGGTGCGATTATTCGCAAATGGAAGAAACACAAAAGAACTGTCAATCTCCCTCGGCCTGGGGCTCCATGCAAGATCTCACCTCGTGGAGTTGCAATGATCATGAGAACTGTGAGGAATCAGCCCAGAACTACACGGGAGGATCTTGTCAATGATCTCAAGGCAGCTGGGACCATAGTCACCAAGAAAACAATTGGTAACACACTACACCATGAAGGACTGAAATCCTGCAGCGCCCGCAAGGTCCCCCTGCTCAAGAAAGCAGATATACATGCCCGTCTGAAGTTTGCCGATGAACATCTGAATGATTCTGGGTGAAAGTGTTGTGGTCAGATGAGACCAAAATGGAGCTCTTTGGCATCAACTCAACTCGCCGTGTTTGGAGGAGGAGGAATGCTGCCTATGACCCCCCAAAACACACGGCCAAGGCAACAAAGGAGTGGCTCAAGAAGAAGCACATTAAGGTCCTGGTGTGGCCTAGCCAGTCCCCAGACCTTAATCCCACTGAAAATCTGTGGAGGGAGCTGAAGGTTCGAGTTGCCAAACGTCAGCCTCGAAACCTTAATGACTTGGAGAAGATCTGCAAAGAGGAGTGGGGAAAAAATCCCTCCTGAGATGTGTGCAAACCTGGTGGCCAACTACAAGAAACGTCTGACCTCTGTGATTGCCAACAAGGGTTTTGTACTAAGTCATGTTTTGCAGAGGGGTCAAATACTTATTTCCCTCATTAAAATGCAAATCAATTTATAACATTTTTGACATGCTTTTTTCTGTATTTTTTTTGTTTGTTATTCTGTCTCTTCAAATAAACCTACCATTAAAATTGTAGACTGATAATTTCTTTGTCAGTGGGCAAATGTACAAAATCAGCAGGGGATCAAATACTTTTTTTTCCCTCACTGTATATCCACAGTAAAACGAGTCCTATATCAACATTACCTGAAAGGCCGCGCTCAGCAAGGAAGAAGCCACTGCTCCAAAACCACCATAAAAAAGCCAGACTACAGTTTGCAACTGTACATGAGGACAAAGATCGTACTTTTTTGGAGAAATGTATTTTGGTCTGATGAAACAAAAATAGAACTGTTTTGCCATAATGACCATCGTTATGTTTGGAGGGAAAAAGGGGGGTGCTTGCAAGCCGAAGAACACCATCCCAACCGTGAAGCACGGGGGTGAAAGCGTCATGCTCTGGGGGTGCTTTGCTGCAGAAGGGACTAGTGCACTTCACAAAATAGATGGCATCATGAGGAAGGAAAATTATGTGGATATATTGAAGCAACATCTCAAGACATCAGTCAGGAAGTTAAATCTTGATCGCAAATGGGTCTTCCAAATGGACAATGACCCCAAGCATACTTCCAAAGTCAAGGTATTGGAGTGGCCATCAGAAAGCCCTGACCTCAACCCTATAGAAAATGTATGGGCAGAACTGAAAAAGCGTGTGCGAGCAAGGAGGCCTACAAACCTGACTCAGTTACACCAGCTCTGTCAGGAGGAATGGGCCAAAATTCACCCAACTTATTGTGGGAAGCTTGTGGAAGGCTACCCGAAACGTTTGACCCAAGTTAAAACAATTTAAAGGCAGTGCTACCAAATACTAATTGAGTGTATGCAAACTTCTGACCCACTGGGAATGTGATGAAATAAATAAAAGCTGAAAGAAATCATTCTCTCTACAATTACTCTGACATTTCACGTTCTTAAAATAAAGTGGTGATCCTAACTGACCTAAAACAGGGAATTTTTACTAGGATTAAATGTCAGGAATTGTGAAAAAACTGAGTTTTTGGCTAAGGTGTATGTAAACTTTCGACTTCAACTGTACTTTTATGATTAAGTGTCTTAATCCATTAACCCTATTAAGGATGTTTTCTGAAATATGTGTTTGCCAATAAAAAATACATCAAACATGAATGCAGATATTATTCCAAATATCAATAAAATCACAAAATCCCGTAGCCTATAAGTGGTTCTCAAACTTCTCCTAGTCGTTCTATATGTTTGATTTATTCCAGAGCTTGCACACTTGATTTAAATTGTCAACTAATCATCAAACCAGTTCAGGCGTCCCCGAGGAGAGGTTTGAGAAACCATGGCTACATCAACACCTAGGCTACATCAACACCTTTGTGCACTGCTATACAAGCAATCACTCAACAGATGCCCCACGCCTTTAATTGCCACCAAAACAGTTCTAAAGAACATCAGAATTAATTGGCTATATTGTCTTTGGAAGACATTAATAACAGATGGTGCAGATGTGCCAGTGGTTCAATTGCATACAAGGTCTTGAAATATGACAAAAAATTGCTGTGAAATTTGAACAAGCAAACATGGCCATCAAATTCACTGCAGCTGCATTTTACCTGAGAAGAAATGGTCCTATATCCGAGACGTTGTCAGCTAGGACCTATGGATTGTAGCCTACTCAAATTAGAAATGATGCACAAATAACTTCTCCTCCTCGCTTTCTGAGAACTGAAGATGAACAACTTCTGGAAAAATTGTGTTGTATGATGACAAATAATGAGACTTGAAGTTTGGCCAACCAGTGTGGTTCTAACCCATTTATAGGTGGTTAAAACTTGCGGGACT
Organism: Coregonus suidteri; assembly: GCA_036851935.1. Taxonomy (NCBI): domain Eukaryota; kingdom Metazoa; phylum Chordata; class Actinopteri; order Salmoniformes; family Salmonidae; genus Coregonus; species Coregonus suidteri. The sequence goes on along the minus strand of CM072220.1, from coordinate 34,660,684 downwards.
CGTTTGGCAGCTGCCATGGATGAGCATCATTCATGCCTTCAAAACGTGTAGCCTATTATAATCCTGGTAGGAGCAGAGATGCAGTGGGAACGATGATACAGATGAGGAACTTCCTCATTCCTCCTCCTCAACTCTCCCCTAGTCAAGTATCAATAGGGCTGCAACGGGCCCGCCACCGTACTTTCCAAAGTTATGGTTCCAGGAACTGACAAGGCACTTATTTTTAACATACACATTTCAACAACATGCTGGTTATCGTGGTTTAAACGTTCAATAGCTAAAACATCTCTGGGGGTGAACTATTCATTCAAAAGATTACAAATCACATAAAAAAAACTTGATATATTGATATAACATATTTTTATACAATGCAACTGTTGGATAGAATTAGCTCGGAAAGCATTATATAAGCTGAGAAGTTTTCTATGTAAGTGATTCAGATGACAATAGGCTATGCCAATACCGCTTGCCATGCGAATTCAGTACTGTAATATTAAATAACTATGAACCAACTCTCCATCTAAGTGTTTAACTATTCTCTTACATCCTGAAGTACTGATACCAGAGAAACTCATCATAACATATCTGAAGAAAAAAAGGCAAGGGTACAACACTGTATGATAAGAGCGTCTGCTAAATGATGTAAATGTAAATGTACATACCAGAGTTAGGGGGCAAACAAGCTACTCATTCCATACAACATTGCGGTCTGTATCATCAAGTCAGAGAACAGATACAAGTCACGTGATCGGTTAGCAATCACATGACGGCACATCAAATCAAAGTAAATGTATTTATCACATGCGCCGAATACAACAGGTGTAAACCTTACTGTGTGATTGGACGATACAGACCTCGAGGCTCATGGTTAGTGGAGGTTTTGGTGCTCTTTCTCAACACAGAGGTTGAAACATTCATAACCATTGGGCACTACATCAACTTACAAATTGTTTTTGCAATCTCGGTTGAAAATAGAATGTCTGTGCTGCACAGTAATATTGCTATCTCTAATATTTGATATCACCACGGGTGACAAGGATTGAGAATCCATTTTCAGAACCCTTGTTGCAGCCCTATCCTGCACAAGTCAACTCTCAACCATCCCCTTGTCAAGTATCAACCATGCACTAGTCAAGTGTCCCCCCTCCTCCTCAACCCTCACCCCTCCCCTAGTCAGGTATCAACCCTGCACTAGTCAAATGTCCCCCCTCCTCCTCAAACCTCACCCTTGCATTGGTCAGTTATCACCCTTGCTCTAGTCAAGCCTCACTTCTCCTCACCCTTGCACTCTTTTATTCAAACTAATGAGGTTTTCCATTGGCTGAAATAGAGAGCCAAAAAATCGGCATGATTGCAGAGTATTTGTTTTTTTCTAAGAACCAAAACATAACAGAGGCAGTTGGAGAACTTATGAATGTAAGTAAATACATTGAGGCCACTGTGTATGAGCTGCTAGCTAGTTAACATTTCTATATAGCTAAGTGAAATCAAATATCACCAGCTAGCTAACCTACTATTAGCTAGCTATCTTGATGTTTATCACTGTAAATCACAAGCTTAAAAAAAACACAAGCTCCAAATGCATTTGTAGATAACAGCCATGGAAGGGAGTGAATGGACTGTAGCTGCAGCTGTCAGAAAAAGGAGAGAGTAGGCTACTGGATTTTTTTATTTTATTTTACCTTTATTTAAAAAGGAGATCACCATTGAGACCAAGGTAATCTTTCGCAAGGGAGCCCTGCACATACATTTATAGACAAATAATAAAAAATCAGATTACTGAAATACAGCACAACAAACCTTTAACCCTCCTGTTATGCTAAAAAAAAATTACATCCACTATGTTACGGGTCAAATTGACCCGCACAGTTTAAACACACTCAAGACAGTCAAAGAATTAAGTAAAACAGAAACAACTTTATTTTGTCTTATCAGACATTTCAGAAAGAAGAAATACAATACTTTTTATTTTTTTTAAACAATATTTAAGAACTATTTGTTAAACATATTTCCTTTCTCACAAACAAGATTTTTCAGTTTCCCCAAGTAGGTTTTTTCCCCCCCTATTGGTCCATATTATCCCTTCAGTCTTTCTCTCTACATGTTGAACACAATGTGTGTGTGTGCTTTCTGCAGATGTATTTATTGCATTCTACACAAGTGGTGCTTGTTTTACTGTCTTGTCGAGGGGGGCAGAGCTGGCATCTTTTCCGTTTCTTGCCACTGCCTGTATCCACTGGATCCATTTCTGGTTGATTGGAGGCATGTGTTGATGGTCCAGCTTGAATTTTCTGGACGGCAGATGCAGCTGCTGTCGACCGAGGAGGCCGGACTCTCCTCTGGATCTTGGGAGTGATGAGAGCTTTGCCGAGCTCCTCTAGGAAAAGCCGGCGTCGGTACAATTTGCCACCATTCCATTGCTGGTTGATTTCAGTCCACAGGACATAGGCATTGTAAGCAGACACATCCACAATGTTGTAGAAAATCACCAAAGGCCAGCGGGCAGTCATGCGCTGACAACTATATGTTGCTGTGACTTTATCCAAATTGTCAACTCCTCCTTTGGTGGAATTGTAGTCCAGTATTATTTGTGGCTTGATGTCCTCTCTTGCACTCAGCGATGCATCTTTGTGCATTGTGCTCATTACAAGAAACATTCTTGTTCTTCTTTGGGCAGTATGAAACAAACAGTTGCATTTTCAGAGAAGGCAAATTTAGAGGAATGCACAGTTCTGCCCTGCATTTTCAGAAGCTCACTGGGAAGTTCAGGTTTGTTTTTTCTGATTGTTCCAACCATGGTCAGCTTTCTCTTCTGTAGTTCAACACCAAGGCGGTAGGATGTGAAGAAGTTGTCACACGTGATGTTATGACCTTGCAGCCCTTCACTCATGTCCAGCACCACCCGCATCCCCTGGTTTTTCTCAGGCACTCCGCCGGGTGGCTTCCCAGTGTAAACTTGCATATTCCATGCATAGCTTGATGTGGCATCACATGCTGCCCATATTTTGATGCCATATTTTGCAGGCTTGTTTGGCATATACTGTCTGAAGGGACAACGTCCTCTGAATGGAACAAGGCGTTCATCAACTGTAACATGAGGACTGGGATTGTACAGTAACGGTAGAATTTCCACCCATTTATCCCATACATCTCTGATTGCAGCTAGTTTGTCTCTTTCACGTCGACCCGGTCTGGTATCACGGTTTTCAAAGCGAATCACCCGAGAAATTATGTGGAATTCTTGTAGAGACATTGTTGCCCGAAATATTGGCCTTCCATTCTCTTCATTCCACAGGCTGGCCGTTGCTTTCTCCGTTTGACCGGTAGACTCCAGCTAATATGAGCAATCCAATGTATGCATGCAAGTCAATCCGATCCAGTGGCTTCCAGTTCTCTTGAAACACACACGGCTCCCCTCCAAGTTGGTCATGTCCAGAACAATCTTCTCTATTGCTTGGGGTAAAAAGAGCTCAAAAGCTGATTGTATGTCATGGACTCGAGTGACAGCAAATCGTGTAGGTCCTGGAACCATTTTTATTACATTGGAAGCTGAGAGTCTACCTTGACCTCGTTGTGGTGACGGTGACCATTCAATATGACCATCTTTAGACTTCCATGTCTTCTCTTCTCTTGATGATGCTTGTTGCATGCTCTGTCTCTCATCTGATGTAGGGGATGGTACGGCAGACTCCTCCTCTGAATCCTCTTCAATGAAGACAAAATCTGGATCATCAACAGCATTGTCCTCTATCTCTGAAATATCCTCTGTCTCTGAAACCTCTTCTTCTTTTTCACTGTCACAGTCCAGAATTTGTGATAAGACTTCATTGATTGAAAATCTTTTGGAGCTCATTTTTGAGTGTCTGTGTCAGGGACCTGCTGCTCTCACACTGAGGAGAAGCTTGGGAAAGCCCTTTTTAACCCAAACACAATTCTAAAAGTGCAACCAGGACCAGTCAAAACAAAATAAATCAAAGACACTTTTTTTGTTTTGCACCTGTGCAAATATATATACACATGAAAGCCTCCGGGTCAAAATGACCCACAACATCATGTTTGTATACAAAATGTACACAGACATTCCACAACACATCAGTGTGTCCACATTTTGCAGTTAGGTTCATGACCCTAAATGAGGAAAAGTCATGTAATTTCATGGCGAAAAAGAGTGGTTAACTAGTATTTTAGACAACGCAAAAGTGGAAACGGGTCAAATTGACCCACAACATAACAGGAGGGTTAAGAAAACAGACACATTCCTCAGCAAATAGTTCCCCCAATCAATATTTTTAATTGCCCAAGCACAGCGTCCAATTACAGTGTATTTTGCAGTTGGTTCCAGCAATGAGGTGCATTAAAACTAAAAGTGGATTTACCTAGTTCGGTGGAGACCCGAGGAACCTCAAGAGTTAACTAACCCTATGAGCGGGTTTTGTATCTCATGTTTTTATACTTTAATAATTAAGTTAGGCAAGTTGGAAGCTTGTGTAGTAGAGCTTTGTAAACAGAAAGGTAGTAATGAATTGATCTACGTGACTTTAATGACAACTAGCCAACCTTTTGATGCAGGATGCAGTGGTGAGTATTAAAACTGTTACCAGTGATAAAACGAATGTCGCTATGGTAGATGGCATCCAAAGGTTTAAGAGTAGTGGCTGCTGCAATCTGGTAAATGGTGTCACCATAATCATGGACTGGCAGGAAGATGACTGTACAATCTGCTTCCTGCTATTAGGGAGCGACAAGAAGATCTACTGTATTTCTAAATAATAAGCCTTTTTAAATCTTAGTTTTTTAACTAGCTCATCAGTATGTTTTTAAAACAATAAGTCTTTGTTAATCTAAATGCCCAGATATTTGTAGGCGGGATCTCGATCATTGGGAGAATCATCCAATGAATAACTATGTAGTCCATCTGAAACATTCTTGTGAGAACTAGAGAACAACATGTATTTATTATTGCCCGCATTAAGTACAAGTTTTAAACCAACCAGGGTTTTCTGTAAGGTAAAAAGGTCAGATTGCAGATCTAACATAGCCTGGTCAACAGTTGGGGAAATGTCATACATAACAGTGTTGTCTGCATACAGATTAATATTACACGTTTTTACAGATATACACTACCAGTCAAAAGTTTGGACACACCTACTCATTCAAGGGTTTTTCATAATTTTTACTATTTTCTACATTGTAGAATAATAGTGAAGACATCAAAACTATGAAATAACGCATATGGAATCATGCAGTAACCAAAATAGTGTTAAACAAATCAAAATGTATTTCAGATAGAGACCTTTTGCCTTGATGACAGCTTTGCACACTCGTGGCATTTTCTCAACCAGCTTCATGAGGTAGTCACCTGGAATGCATTTCAATTAACAGGTGTGCCTTCTTAGAAGTTAATTTGTGGAATTTATTTCCTTCTTTAATGTGTTTGAGCTAATCAGTTGTGTTGTGACAAGGTAGAGGGGGTATACAGAAGATAGCCCTATTTGGTAAAAGACCAAGTCCATATTATGGCGAGAACAGCTCAAATAAGCAAAGAGAAACGACAGTCCATCAATACCTTAAGACATGAAGGTCAGTCAATACGGAACATTTCAAAAGCTTTGAAAGTTTCTTAAAGTGCAGTTGCAAAAACCATCAAGCGCTGTGATGAAACTGACCCAGAGTTATCTCTGCTGCAGAGTATAAGTTCATTACAGTTACCAACCTCAGAAATTGCAGCCCAAAATAAATGCTTTACAGAATTCAAATTGGAGATTTTTGCAAAGAAAAACCCAAATCTCAGACTGCTTATCATAATATTTTATTTTTATTGGCCAGTCTGAGATATGTTTTTTTTTCTTTGCAACTCTGCCTAGAAGGTCAGCATCCCGGAGTCGCCTCTTCGTTGTTGACGTTGAAACTGGTGTTGTGAGAGTACTATTTAATGAATATGCCAGTTGAGGACCTGTGAGACGTCTGTTTCTCAAACTAGACACTCTAATGTATTTGTCCTCTTGCTCAGTTGTGCACTGGGGCCTCCCACTCCTCTTTCTATTCTGGTTAGAGCCAGTTTGCGCTGTTCTGTGAAGGGAGTAGTACACAGCATTGTACGAGATCTTCAGTTTCTTGGCAATTTCTCGCATGGAATAGCCTTAATTTCTCAGAACAAGAATAGAAAGACGAGTTTTCAGAAGAAAGTTATTTGTTTCTGGCCATTTTGAGCCTGTAATCGAACCCAAAATTGCTGATGCTCCAGATAGTCAACTAGTCTCAAGAAGGCCAGTTTTATTGCTTCTTTAATCAGCACAACAGTTTTCAGCTATGCTAACATAATTGCAAAAGTGTTTTCTAATGATCAATTAGCCTTTTAAAATTATAAATTTGGATTAGCAAACCCAACATGCCATTGGAACACAGGACTGATGGTTGCTGATAATAGGCCTCTGTATGCGTATGTAGATATTACATAAAAAATCTGCCTTTCCAGCTACAATAGCCATTTACAACATTAACAATGTCAACACTGTATTTCTGATCAATTTGATGTTATTTTAATGGACAACATTTTTTCTTTTTCTTTTGAAAACAAGGAAAGTGACCCCAAACTTTTGAACGGTAGTGTATGTGGGAACTCCTTCAAGACCGTTGGAAAAGCATTCCAGGTGAAGCTGGTTGAGAGAATGCCAAGGGTGGCTATTTGAAGAATCTCAAATCTCAAATATATTTTGATTTGTTTAACACTTTTTTGTTTCTACAGGATAGCATTCAGCATGTGTTTTTTCATAGTTTTGATGTCTTCACTATTATTCTACAATGTAGAAAAAAGTAAAAAAATTAAGAAAAACCCTGGAATGAGTAGGTGTGTCCAAACTTTTGACTGGTACTGTATATTTATATAAATAGTAAAGAGAACAGGTCCTAGTACTGACCCCTGCGGTACACCTTTTGTAATATCCAGGAAACTAGATTAACACCATCAGAGATCACACATTGAGTCCTCTGACAGATAATTGTCAAGCCACTTGCAAGAAGCCTGATCCAGGCCGATTTCAGTCAACTGTTAATTAAGAATGTGATGGTCAACGGTATCGAAGGCCTTGGAAAGGTCTATAAATAAGGAAGCACAATTATTTTTATGATCTAGGCAATTTAACACATAATCTAAAATAAGCGTAGCAACTGAAACTGTGCTATATCCAGGTCTAAAACCGTATTGGTGCACGTTAAGCTGCAGTAAGAAGGGATCGTGCGTGATGCGTGATTTGAAGGAGTCAGGCGCAGGAGGGTAAATCACAGTATACAGAGTTTATTACATAATACAGCGTTAACCAGTCCAGTGCGCAAAACAGGCGCACTGGAACAAACAGGCACACGGGAAAATACCCTGGCAATACAAACGTACACTGAGCTCAACCGAGCTACTAATCCTCACAATAAACAATCACCACAAGGACAAGGGGGCAGAGGAAGGAACACTTATACATGTACTAATGAGGGGATATGAACCAGGTGTGTGTATTAGACAAGACAAAACAAATGGAATGATGAGATATGGAGCGGCAGTGACTAGAAGGCCGGTGACGACGAACGCCGAAGCCTGTTCGAACAAGGAGGAAGTCGTGACATTGTGTGAATCAGCCCATATGTTTTTTTTAAAAATATAAATCTTTAGCAAAGCACTTAATACATCATAGACATCAAAGGGTTGAAATAAAATAAAGTATGTGAGTATGTTAGTGCATCATTCTTTACAATCTGTTCTGAGGTGACTAAAGGAATCTCTCTAGTGGGATGAGATGGATTTTCTCAGATGATCGTTTCAAGCATGTTGTTGATCCATCTGCACTTTTCTCCTAGCACTGCCATTAAACTCTGCAACTGTTTTAAAGTCACCATTGGCCTTATGGTGAAATCTCTGAGCGGTTTCCTTCATCTCCGGCAATAAAGAGGGGTGATGTGTCTCTAATTTGTCTGTGTTTCTGTGTTGATATCTAAAATGAACATTGCCTTTTTGTCCAGTTATAAGCTCTCCAAACTGTTGTGTTTGATTGTCAGTCTCTCTCAGGACATGAGGCATGTGTACCCATTTTGCGGCTTATCATATGGAATGCATTGCCAGTGCAGTCATATGCCAACAGTATGATGGCATCACTGGCCTTATGGGCCCCTTGTCATTGTAAATCTGAAGCAGAGAATAGCTAAACTCACACATTGTTTACATATTGTTGAGCTAGCTATATGTTCTCAATTTTAGATTATATCAGTAGACAATGTGTATGAGGCTAACCATATTTTATTCAACCTTTCATTTATATATTTTTTAAAACATATACCATATTTTTGTACATGTATGTGCAAAGCATCCCTTACAAAAATGTCCTGCGGTAATCCTGTTATTGCTGTGTTAGAAATCCTGTGTTTTTTATGTCATATTTCAATGTTTTTGTGTGTGGTACTTTGGTGGTACCACATGGTGTGGTAATTTTTTGGGGTAAGGGTCAATTGTGTTGTAGCTGTATACCACAGGAGTCCAGGTTTATGTGTTAATCATGTGGTCCTAGCTTCACCACAGGTTTTTTTGACTAGAACTATATGGTCCTGTGGTACTTTATGGTTAACTACTTGTTCTGTGGTAACTGTAACAATAAAAAGGAGTTACATTTAAACCAATAAAACCTACTGACATACTGTCATTTACAAATATGATGGAAAAAATATGACTGTAAATAATTAATTAGAACAACAACTAAGGGGGTTGAAAGTTTGTCTCTGCCAGCGAGCCTCCCTCAAGGTCTCCACCTCTGGATGCAGATGTATTACTTTCTCTGAAAATTATAAGTAAAGACAGTGTATAGATCAGGGTTCATACACATTTTGACAGATGGAATTTCATGACTTTTATATGACCTCTCCATTACTTTGAACCACATTTCCCATGACCAATACATCTCTATGTATACATGAAAAAGTAAGCATAAATGTTGTATTAACACTGAGAGGCTGCTCTCTGATTTCATGTACCATCTCCTGCCCACTGTGCCTTGAGCAAGTCCTTAACTTTAATGTATAAAAACACGTCTACCACCCTCCATCTGGAGAGCTACTGGGTGTACAGGCTTTTGATCCAGCCCTGAAACACACCCAAGTCTGCTTATTAAGGTCCTGTTGAGCAGCTGATTTTTAGAATGTGCTGTGTCAGAGGGGGGCTGGAACAAAGGCCTGCACACCCAGTAACTCTCTAGGAGGAATGGTTGGCCAGCCTTGATAGTAAACATTGCATTATTACAACCAATAGAACAATAGATAATTGAGTAGTAACATGTGTAGCAGTAAAGGGAGGATGGACAGAACATGTTGCACTTCTTATCTGGTCATAGCAGGCGTCCTCTGTCTCCATCAGCTGCGCTCACATGTTTGACCTTTCATACGTTTGTATTGCTGTTTAGGTGTTGAGGCATAAGACAAGAATGTGCAGGTAAATGAAAATGAATCAAATTTTGGACTCAAGTCCCTATTGACTGCCCCCTGTTATGAGTGACTGCTTTTGTTCTTGGGTTCTCTCTGTCCGTTTCAGACAGCCCTACCTAACCTGGTCTTTCTGTCACTCAGTGGGAGGTTTGTTGGGGAATGTGCACTCTTTGACGTCAAGGCTACACAACAGTATCTTTCAAAAGAGCTCCGGCCCATGAACTGAGATGATCAGTCAGATTAACACCAGTTTATTGACAAAATGGAGTCTTGTGCATTCCAAATATTCAAAGGTGTAAACGTCATGGAACTAATGACGCTGATGGTTGAGCTATTATTGCCGATGATACTGTATATGCATAACAGCCCAAAAATGTGAAAGAATATTCTAGGATAACACATACAGTACAGAATTGCCATTGGTCATCAAGTAATGTATTTTTGAGGATATATGTTAGTTATATCAGGATATATGACATCATATGGTGGGAATTTCTGTAACCTGAAACCATACGGCAAGTCGTCTTTGCCTCTAACAAATGGCCCATATTTCTCCCTTGCTGAGAAGTGAACAGACAGAATTGTCTGGATCAGGACAATGTCTTTCACTTTGAAAATGTGGAGTAGGTTGTGTAGATCAGTGAAAAATCCCAATCTAGGCACTGTAAGATGTTGATCTTTCTGTCTGTCCGTTCGTCCGTCTGTCTGTGACTGTCTGTCCGTCTGGCTGGCTGTCTGGCTGTTTTTATACTGCATCTCTTTACTATATTATCTACATCAAAAATGATACTGTATTAGAATACATACATATTTCTTATCTTTAGATATTAAGCATTACATTGAATTAATCAGTATTCAAGTGTGTACAATTCCACCTCCAAGTACAGTATGGTCATGGTCATCAGGTTGCCCAGAAGCAGTTTGCTCGGTAGGCCTCTGCAAAGAACTACTAGCAACTTCAAGGGTTGTACGTTGGAGTTAGATTAGATAGAACCCTTAGAGCAAACACACACTTAAGGGCTGACACTAGTGACCTGTAACTATGTCAACAAATATAATGTATAGTGATCTTTTCTTTACTCATTTAGACAAATAGTTGTATACAGGATATAATATCAATGTTATTGACAGTTATTGTCAGCACAATGTGATATTAGTTTATGCTCTTTCGTTGAATGGGTGAGTTGTTTTGAAAATACTTATTACTGTCTCTTCCTTAAATTACTTACTGGGTTCGACAATTGCTAATGACAATAGAGCATGCACCTCATGATTTAATTAATTAATCATTGTTTCTTCCATTATTGAGAATACTGTCATGGGACTTCTAAATGATTGACATGGGAGTTCTGAGTTTTGCTGATCACACCAGCGCTGTCAATCAGCATCTGTATTCAAATATCTAAAATGAAATGTGACATGACGTAACCAGTGATTAACTTGAGCAAGAAGTCATTGCTTACTGATTACTATTCATCAAAATTGTGTTTTTCATGACTTAGCTTTACCGTCTCGTCATAACAGCTGGTGCACAAAATCTAACATTAAGGAAGTCTCAAGGTTTTGCTCGCTTGAGGTAGAGTATCTCATGATAAGCTGTAGACCACACTATTTACCAAAAGTTTTCATCTATATTTTTTGTAGCTGTCTATTTACCACCACAAACCGATGCTGGCACTAAGACTGCACTCAACGAGATGTATAAGGCCATAAGCAAACAAGAAAATGCTCATCCAGAGGCGGTGCTCTTAGTGGCCGAGGACTTTAATGCAGGGAAACTTAAATCCGTTTTACATAATGAATACCAGCATGTTAAATGTGTACGTACATACCCCAACCAGAAGCCATGGATTACAGGCAACAGCCGCACTGAGCTAAAGAGTAGAGCTGCCGCTTTCAATGAGTGCTTATAAGAAATCCCGCTATAACCGCCGACGAACCATCAAACAGGCAAAGCGTCAATACAGGAATCATACTACAGCGGCTCTGACGCTCGTCGGATGTGGCAGGGCTTGCAAACTATTATGGACTACAAAAGGAAGCACAGCCGCGAGCTGCCCAGTGACACGAGCCTACCGGACGAGCTAAATCACTTCTATGCTCGCTTCGAGGCAAGCAACACTGAAGCATGCTTGAGAGTATCAGCTGTTCCGGACGACTGTGTGATCACGCTCTCCGTAGCCGATGTGAGTAAGACCTTTAAACAGGTCAACATTCACAAGGCCGCAGGGCCAGACGGATTACCAGGATGTGTATTCCCGAGCATGCACCTACGTTAGAATGCTATTCATTGTAGCAATGAAGTGCTTTGAAAGGCTGGTCATGGCTCACATTGAAACCATTATTCCAGAAACCCTAGACCCACTCCAATTTGCATACCACCCCAACAGATCCACAGATGACACAATCTCTATTGCACTCCACACTGCCCTTTCCCACCTGGACAAAAGGAACACCTACGTGAGAATGCTATTCATTGACTACAGCTCAGCGTTCAACACCATAGTGCACTCAAAGCTCATTACTAAGCTAAGGATCCTGGGACTAAACACCTCCCTCTGCAACTAGATCCTGGACTTCCTGATGGGCCGCCCCCAGGTGGTAAGGGTAGGTAACAACGCATCTGCCACGCTGATCCTCAACACTGTGGCCCCTCAGGGGTGCGTGCTTGTCCCCTCCTGTACTCCCTGTTCACCTATGACTGCATAGCCAAGCACGACTCCAACACCGTCATTAAGTTTGCCGACGACACAACAGTGGTAGGCCTGATCACAGACAACGATGAGACAGCCTATAGGGAGGAGGTCAGAGACCTGGCCATGTGGTGCCAGGATAACAACCTCTCCCTCAACGTGATCAAAACAAAGGAGATGACCGAGCACGCCCCCATTCTCATCGATGGGGCTGTAGTGGAGCAGGTTGAGAGCAAGTTCCTTGGTGTCCATATCACCAACATATTATCATGGTCCAAACACACCAAGACAGTCATGAAGAGGGCACAACAAAGCCTATTCCCCCTCAGGAGACTGAAAAAATCAGGATTTTGCATAGGTCCTCAGATCCTCAAAAGGTTCTACAGCTGCACCATCGAGAGCGTCCTGACTGGTTGCATCACCGCCTGGTATGGCAACTGCTTGGACTCTGACTGCAAGGCACTACAGAGGGTAATGCGGACGGCCCAGTACATCACTGGGGCCAAGCTTCCTGCCATCCAGGACCTCTATACCAGGCGGTGTCAGAGGAAGGCCCTAAAAATTGCCAGAGACTCCAGCCACCCTAATCATAGACTGTTCTTTCTGCTACTGCACGGCAAGCGGTACCGGAGCGCCAAGTCTGTGTCCAAAAGGCTTCTTAACAGCTTCTACCCACAAGCCATAAGAATCCTGAACAGCTAATCAAATGGCTACCCGGACTATTTGCATTGTCCCCCCCACCCCCTCTTTTACGCTGCTGCTACTCTCTGTTTATTATCTATGCATAGTCACTTTACCTCTACCTACATGTACATATTACCTCGACTAACCTGTGCCCCCGCACATTGACTCTGTACTGGTAGCCCCAGTATATAGCCTCATTACTGTTATTTTATTGTTGCTCGTTAATAAAAAAAAAATGTTCTTATTTTTTCTTTTTTACTTCAGTATATTTTAGTAAATAATTTCTTAACACTTATTTTTCTTAAAACTGCATTTTGTTAAGGACTTTCACTGTAAGGTCTACACCTGTTGTATTCGGTGCATGTGAGAAATACAATTTGATTTGATTTGATTTAATGATAACATGTTGGAAAGTATGTGGATCTAACTGACAGTCAAACAGGAAACCGATACATCATTTCTAAAAATCCACTTTCAACTGTTAAGTTTATAGGTATAATAAAACTTTATAGTCCTGAATGTTTTAAGAGGACCTGGATTATTTAACTGCGATCTGGTGTTTCTCTCTGCATTCCTCTCAAGGTAAACTGGGCGGTAGGTATGTAGTTGTGGTTCCAGTAATTGTTGGCTGACGGTGTCTCTGTTCTGCCTTTGGCATCTAATTAATGCTCTGCCAGAACCTGGTTTTACTTCTTCAATCCTCTCAGGTCATTACACTTGGGGCCAGTGGCGTAGGTAGACATCTGTTGATGGCAGGGCCAGCAAAAATTAAGGTGGGCCACAATTTGGGCACTCAAATCAACATTAAATTATCATAAACCAGGCCTGGTTCCCCAGTGGGTGTGTCTACGCCCCTGCTTCTGGCTTCGACACAAAATGATGCCATTTGGTATAGTACCGCATGATAGTAGAATCCCAATGTGTCTTCCAATGTGCTGCGTCTACAGACATCATTCTCTTGGTTTGACTAGGAAATCACATCAACTATATACTACATGATTATTTCTGCAACTTTCCAAACATTGCACCTAAAGGATAAGACCACTTGGCATTTTCAGATGAGCACAAATGTTACAGAACATTCACAAAGAAGTACAGGAGGCTCTGTATGTCTGTCTTGAGCATGCATTCTAAGTATGCAATCAGGGGCGGCCTGTTCAATAGGGCGATATGGGAGACGCACTGCCAAACGGGAAAAGGAAGGGATTTTTTTTCTAATCAATTATATCACGGCAACAGTAGTTATCAGTGTTGTAATCTATACGTCTGATCTGCCACAGTGCCACACTGCCACTAAATGTCGAATCAGGCTAAAGTCGTGCTTCAAATGGCTCCCCCCCCCCTTTTTGGGCGATTTCAGTCAGGTTGAAAATCGCCCAGAAGTCTGTCATAGACTCCCATGTAAAATCTATTTTTTTCAAATTTCAGAGCCTTCAATACAATCTCAATGGGTGTCTGTGGGCTTGCACTTACGCGCTTTCGTCATACGTTACGTAACCATGAACGTAACTGAGAAAAGAGCGGATTGTGTCTTTGAAAGAAGTTCCTTTTTGTCGGCGAACAAATTAAGATAAATTGGCAACGAAACAATTAGGACCTCCCAGACCAAATTTAATAATTCAACAGGTTTCTACTAAAGGCGGAAAGTCCTACACCCGAGGATTTTCCAAAAATTGGTACGAACGAAAAAAAAGACATTGCCACTCACTCAACTGGATGAGGGATACAGGCTAGCTGTCCGCCGCCACAACGATGAGGTTAGTGTTGATAATCACAAGTTTACTGGAGAACTGAGACCAAGTAGAGACTTTGGACAGGGTGGATATGGTATAATAAAGGCAGTTTATTCAGAGGTAAAGATATCTGGAATCGCGTGCACGGACCCGTTCGTCAAACTCTTAGGGAGCTATACATTAAGCCCCATTACTTACCATATCAGATAAGAGAAATTGCTGCAGCTACATATATTTTACATCCTGGCCCTACATAGTTCACTATTTGCATCACTTACCAAAATATTACATGTGGTCATATATGCTTGGAAAGTGGAGATGCCATAGAACGTCAAAAAAGTAAACATTGCTGGAGACACATTGCCGTTTTGGAGAAGACATCGCGTTTTGCTAGCGAAGAGATTTGTTGTGGCAAATGAACTTGGGCTGGGAATTGCCAGGAACCTCACGATAAGATATATGCATCAGCATTGCGAGTCTCATGATTCTATACGTATTGCGATTCGATACTGTGATTTTATTGCGCACCATATGTCTGTTGCAGAGGGATCAGAAAGCCATGAGAACGAGTTTTGATCAGTCATGGAAAATAAAAGTGCTGAAAACAAATTGGCTCCCAATGTGAAAAGATTGAGAACAAGCTATGAAGGAACAATAATGGTGTTTTGGTGCAGGTACAGCCAACTAGCGCTAAAATATTGCGATATTGTCAATACAGTATATCGTAAAGTATCACTATGTAACTCGATTTCTTTCACCCCAATCCCTCAAATTAACGGTAAATAACTGAATTGTTTGCCCCACATTTAGCTAAGATGATTAGCTAGCCAGCTAAAATGTTTTATTTAGTTAGCAGTCGCATCTACAATAGTTTACTGTCAATAACATGTCTCCAAAAATGACGTGGTGTCTCCAATTGTGTTGACATTTTACAATTGCGATGCGCATCCATGAGTATCCACTTTCTGTAGCTCAGCTGGTAGAGCATGGTGCTTGTAACGCCAAGGTAGTGGGTTCGATCCCCGGGACCACCCATACACAAAAATGTATGCACGCATGACTGTAAGTCGCTTTGGATAAAAGCGTCTGCTAAATGGCATATTATTATTATTATTATTATTATCTGAAGAGAGCCCCGAAACATTGTGTGCAGACATTTTATGCAATAAATGAAGTAGGTTGAATCTAGTAGTTCTGATCTTCTGATTGGTCCTGATGAGTTGGGCGAGGTCCCCTCCAGGCTACTGTCACTGTTGCATTGGCTCTGAGTCGGGTTCTCTGTCTTCAAATGTTCAGCCTAAGAGAGGGGATTTTTGTGTGTGTGTGTGTGTGTGTGTGTTTAACAGTGATGATGTGTGTGTGTGTGTGTGTGTTTAACAGTGATGATGTGTGTGTGTTTGTGTGTGTGTGTGTCCTCAGAGCAAGAACTCGTGAGTTGGAAGAACTGAGAGGCCTATGGCGTGGGTGTTGTCCCTTGGCCACCTGCTGACAAGGCTGACAAGATAGGACCCTTTTGTCCATTTGTTATTGGATAGGAACAGAACTTATAACCAGCTCCTGACCTAAATAGATCTTAGCACAACATTTTACTCAACATATCATATTCCATATTCACTATAACAAATATATTTACTACGACATTAGCAAGAACCGCCACATCCTCAGCCGGCTAATCCAGTGTGTGAAGTTTTGCGGAGTGTTTGAGTTAGCTTTGCGAGGCAAAGATGAAACTGAGGGCTCCACCAACCCTGGTAAGCCAACACTTTTGAGATCAGTCAATAAATGCTTCTGGTATTGACTTATATGCTGCCCCTGTCTTCATGTTGTTGCTGGACATATCTTTTTTTAAATGTGTGTAGGTCACCTAAATCATCAGAAAAATTGCCCCTCCTGAGAATTTTTTCAGGAGCCGCCACTGTATGCAATTGCACATTTTGGAACATAGCCATTTCCAATCTACAGCATATCTGATCTTTTCCTTGCATAAATCTATGTCTGTCTTGGGCACGCATTCTAAGTATGCAATTGCAAATATTTGAACATAGCCATTTACTATCTACAGTATATCTGATCTTCTCCTTGCATAAATGTTGCATTAATTTGAATTTTCCCCTGATCTGTAATGTTTTCATCCTCAATATTAGATCGTATGGTTTGCTAAAAGACTATAGACATTGTGTGCATTTAACGACATGAAGCAAATGAAGGCAATATGCACATCCCAAACATTAGAAAACTGGTGCTGGGCGAGACATTTTATATATAGGCCTGCGTGACTCGAGAGAATGCTTTGGACTTTTAGAGGTCAACTATTGGTTGAGCAGCGCCTTGTGTGGCTGCAAAGGCAAATTATTGAGTGGCAGTCTTTCCCACAGCTTCTCCAGATATTATCTTTGTCTTATTCAAATAATTCAAGACAGTAGTAACTTTCTGGTACCAAGTGGTTGTTATTCTGGTTGCTGTGGTTATTGTTATAATGATCAACAGGTAAAACTATTGAGATTACTTTTGTATGTCTCTATGTACTTTTTTATCCATACATTAGAAGTAATAGACAACATCAGTACCACCAGTCATTTTCGATTTTGTTTGTTGAATTTCATTCTGAATGTTGACCATTATTTCTGTATTAGATATTTATTTGTTTTATTTGTTATATACAGTACCAGTCAAAAGTTTGGACACACTTACTCATTCAAGGGTTTTTCTTTATTTTTACTATTGTAGAATAATAGTGAAGACATCAAAGCTATGAAATAACATATATGGAATCATGTAGTAACCAAAAAAGTGTTAAACAAATCAAAATATATTTTCTATTTGAGATTCTTCAAATAGCCACCCTTTGCCTTGATGACAGCTTTGCGCACTCTTGGCATTCTCTAAACCAGCTTCATGAGGTAGTCACCTGGAATGCATTTCAATGAACAGGTGTGCCTTCTTAAAAGTTAAGTTGTGAAATGGCTTTCCTTCTCAATGTATTTGAGCCTCATACAAACATCATGATTATTTTGCTCGTTGTATAATTATTTTTTCCATCTACGCACTCTCCTCCTCTCAACATTTCCCTTGTGGACTTCAGTGCACAACACATCAGCTGAAAAAAACATGGTTGTCACCATAGCTAACGTTATAGTCAACATAGCGACTAGAATTAACGCGTTAGTAAACCCGCTACAATCATGCAGGACAGTGTACAGTCAGCAAGCAGTTTAGCAGTTACACCGGCGGGCTCTGGTGGCAATAAATTAATAAAAACAAAAGCTTACCTTGACTTGGAAGAGTTCCATCCCTCTCTGTTTGAGTAGGCTAAACTATCTAGCTGCATTTGCTAGGTAAGTGAAAGTGAAAAAAAGGAAACGTCTAGGAGCAACAACGGCTCAGCCGCGAAGTGGTAGGACTCGCAAGCTCACAGAACAGGACCGTCGAGGGCTGAAGCGCGTAGCTTGTAAAAATAATTTGTCCTTGTTTGCAACACTCACTATCTAGTTCGAAACTTCCTCTGGAAGCAACGTCAGCACAAGATCTGTTCGTCAGGAACTTAATGAAATGGGTTTCCATGGACGAGCAGCCGCACACAAGCCTAAGATCACCATTGCCAATGCCAAGCGGCGGCTGGAAGGGTGTAAAGCTCGCCGCCATTGGACTTTGGTGATGGAAATGCGTTCTCTGAAGTGATGAATCACGCTTCACCATCTGGCAGACAGACGGACGAATCTGGGTTTGGCGGATGCCAGGAGAACGCTACCTGCCCCAATGCATAGTCCCAACTGTAAAGTTTGGTGGAAGAGGAATAATGGTCTGGGGCTGTTTTTCATGGTTCGTGTTAGACACCTTAGTTCCAGTGAAGGGAAATCTTAACGCTACAGCATACAATGACATTCTAGACGATTCTGTGCTTCCAACTTCGCGGCAACAGTTTGGGGAAGGCCCTTTCCTGTTTCAGCATGACAATGCCCCCGTGCACAAAGCGAGGTCCATACAGAAAAGTTATGTTGAGATCAGTGTGGAAGAACTTGACTGGCCTGCACAGAGCCCTGACCTCAACCCCATCAAACACCTTTGGGATGAATTGGAACACCGACTACGAGCCAGGCCTAATCGCCCAACATCAGTGCCCGATCTCACTAATGTTCTTGTTACTGAATGGAATCAAGTCCCAGCAGCAATGTTCCAACATCTACTGGAAAGCCTTCCCAGAAGAGTGGATGCTGTATAGCAGCAAAGGGGGGCCAACTCCATATTAATGTACGTGATTTTAAGATGAGATGTTCGACGAGCAGCTGTCCACATACTTTTGGTCATGTAGTGTATCTGTCTCTCTCTCTCTCTCTTGCTTCTCCTTCATTTTTAAAGAAATTAATTTGTTAAAAACTGTTCAACTATTGTCTTTCTCTCTCTTTGAGTTAACTACTCACCACATTTTATGCACTGCAGTGCTAGCTAGCTATAGCTTATGCTTTCAGTACTAGATTCATTCTCTGATCCTTTGATTGGGTGGACAACATGTCAGTTCATGCTGCAAGAGCTCTGATAGGTTGGAGGACGTCCTCCAAAGTTGCCATAATTACTGTGGAAGTCTATGGAAGGGGTGTGAGAACCATGAGCCTCCTAGTTTTGTATTGAAGTTTTGTGGTGAATGTCTGGAAACAGGAGATTATGGGATCCTTAGGTTTTAAAACATACAAACAACTACCACAACCAAGTTCAATGCCAGATACTTTTCTCCCATAAGGTCTGAGTGCCACTTGGGGGTGCAACTACGCACAGCCATTGAAGAGGAGTGGGACAACATTTCACAGGCCACAATCAACAGCCTGATCAACTGTATGCGAAGGAGATGTGTCGTGCTGCATGAGGCAAATGATGGTCATACCAGATATTGACTGGTTTTCTGATCCATGCCGCTATCTTTTTTTAAGGTATCTGTGACTAACAGATGTACAGTGGGGGGGGAAAGTATTTAGTCAGCACCAATTGTGCAAGTTTCTCCACTTAAAAAGATGAGAGAGGCCTGTAATTTTCATCATAGGTACACGTCAACTATGACAGACAAAATGAGAAAAGGAAATCCAGAAAAATCACATTGTAGGATATTTTATGAATTTATTTGCAAATTAAGGTGGAAAATAAATATTTGTTAATAACAAAAAGTTTCTCAATACTTTGTTATATACCCTTTGTTGGCAATGACACAGGTCAAACGTTTTCTGTAAGTCTTCACAAGGTTTTCACACACTGTTGCTGGTATTTTGGCACATTCTTCCTCCATGCAGAATCTCCTCTAGAGCAGTGATGTTTTGGGGCTGTCGCTGGGCAACACGGACTTTCAACTCCCTCCAAAGATTTTTCTATGGGGTTGAGATCTGGAGACTGGCTAGGCCACTCCAGGACCTTGAAATGCTTCTTACGAAGCCACTCCTTCGTTGCCCAGGCGGTGTATTTGGGATCATTGTAATCTGAAAGACCCAGCCACGTTTTCATCTTCAATGCCCTTGCTGAATGGAAGGAGGTTTTCACTCAAAATCTCACGATACATGGCCCCCATTCATTCTTTCCTTTACACGGATCAGTCGTCCTGGTCCCTTAGCAGAAAAACAGCCCAAAAGCATGATATTTCCCCCCCCCATGCTTCACAGTAGGTATGGTGTTCTTTGGATGCAACTTAACATTCTTTGTCCTCTCAAACACGACGAGTTGAGTTTTATACCAAAAAGTTATATTTTGGTTTCATCTGAACATATGACATTCTCCCAATCCCTCTTCTGGATCATCCAATGCACTCTAGTAAAAATTTCAGACGGGCCTGGACAACGTCTGGCACTGCAGGATTTTGAGTCCCTGGCGGCGTAGTGTGTTACTGATGGTAGGCTTTGTTACTTTGGTCCCAGCTCTCTGCAGGTCATTCACTAGGTCCCCCCGTGTGGTTCTGGGATTTTTGCTCACCGTTCTTGTGATCATTTTGACCCCACGGGGTGAGATCTTGCGTGGAGCCCCAGATCGAGGGAGATTATCATTGTCTTGTATGTCTTCCATTTCCCTAATAATTGCTCCCACAGTTGATTTCTTCAACAACCAGCTGCTTTACCTATTGCAGATTCAGTCTTCCCAGCCTGGTGCAGGTCTACAATTTTGTTTCTGGTGTCCTTTGACAGCTCTTTGGTCTTGGCCATAGTGGAGTTTGGAGTGTGAACTGTTTGAGGTTGTGGACAGGTGTCTTTTATACTGATAAACAAGTTCAAACAGGTGCCATTATACAGGTTTTTTTTTTTTTTTTTATTTTTTATTTCACCTTTATTTAACCAGGTAAGCCCCAAGTTGAGAACAGGTTCTCATTTACAACTGCGACCTGCCAAGATAAAGCAAAGTAGTGCAATAAAAACAACACAGAGTTACATACGGGGTAAAAACATGAAGTCAAAAATACAACAGAAAAATATATAATAGTGTGTGCAAATGTAGCAAGTTATGGAGTTAAGGCATAAATGAGGCTATAGTGCAGAATAATTACAATAGTATTAACACTGGAATGCTAGATGTGCAAGAGGATTAGGTGCAAATAGAGATACTTGGGTGCAAAAGAGCAAAATAAATAACAATATAGGGATGAGGTAGTTGGGTGGGCTAATTTTCAGATGGGCTGTGTACAGGTGCAGTGATCGGTAAGGTGCTCTGACAACTGATGCTTAAAGTTATTGAGGGAGATAAGAGTCTCCAGCTTCAGAGATTTTTGCAAATTCGTTCCAGTCATTGGCAGCAGAGAACTGGAAGGAATGGGCGGCCAAAGGAGGTTTTTGTGGCTTTGGGAATGACCAGTGAGATATACCTGCTGGAGCGCAGACTATGGGTGGGTGCTGCTATGGTGACCAATGAGCTAAGATAAGGCGGGGATTTGCCTAGCAGTGATTTATAGATGGCCTGGAGCCAGTGGGTTTGACGACGAACATGTAGTTAGGACCAGCCAACAAGAGCGTACAGGTCACAGTGGTGGTGTAGTGTATGGGGCGTTGGAGACAAAACGGATGGCACTGTGATAGACTACATCCAATTTGCTGAGTAGAGTGTTGGAGGGCTATTTTGTAAATTACATCGCCGAAGTCAAGGATCGGTAGGATTAGTCAGTTTTTACGAGGGCATGTTTGGCAGCATGAGTGAAGGAGGCTTTATTGCGAAAATAGGGAAGCCGATTCTAGATTTAACTTTGGATTGGAGATCTTTTATGTGAGTCTGGAAGTTGAGTTTACAGTCTAACCAGACACCTAGGTATTTGTAGTTGTCCACATACTCTAGGTCAGACCCGCGAGAGTGGTGATTCTAGTCGGGTGGGCGGTGCCAGCAGCGTTCGATTGAAAAGCATGCATTTAGTTTTTACTAGTGTTTAAGAGCAGTTGGAGGCTACTGAAGGATTGTTGTATGGCATTGGAAAGCTCATTTGGAGGTTTGTTAACACAGTGTCCAATGAAGGGCCAGATGTATACAAAATTGTGTCGTCTGCGTAGGAGGTGGATCTGAGAGTCACCACAGCAAGAGCGACGCTCATTGATATACACGGAGAAAAAGTGTCGGCCCAAGATTGACACCCTGTGGCATGCACCCCCATAGAGACTGCCATAGGTCCAGACAACAGGCCCTCCGATTTGACACACTGAACTCTATCTGAGAAGTAGTTGGTGAACCAGGCGAGGCAGTCATTTGAGAAACCAAGGCTATTTAGTCCTGCCAATAAGAATGCGGTGGTTGACAGAGTCGAAAGCCTTGGCCAGGTCGATGAAGACGACGCTGCACAGTACTGTCTATTATCAATCGCGGTTATAATATCGTTTAGTGGACCTTGAGCGTGGCTGAAGTGCACCCGTGACCAGCTCGGAAACCGGATTGCATAGCGGAGAAGGTACGGTGGTATTCGAAATGGTTGATGATCTGTTTGTTAACTTGGTTTTCGAATACTTTCGAAGGCAGGGCAGGATGGATATAGGTCTGTGGCAGTTTGGATCTAGAGTGTCCACCCCCTTTGAAGAGGGGATGACCGCAGGCAGCTTTCCAATCTCTGGGGATCTCAGACGTTATGAAAGAGAGGGTTGAACAGACTAGTAATAGGGGGTAGCGACAATTTCGGCGCTAGTTTTTAGAAAGAAAGAAGGGTCCAGATTGTCTAGCCCAGCTGATTTGTAGGGGTCCAGATTTTTGCAGCGCTTTTCAAAACATCAGCTGTCTGAATTTGTGTGAAGGAGAAGCGGGGGGGCATGGGCAAGTTGCAGCAGAGGGTGCAGAGTTGGTTGTGTAGCCAGATGGAAAGCATGGCCAGCTGTAGCAAAATGCTTCTTGAAATTCTCGATTATTGTAGATTTATCGGTGGTGATAGTGTTTTCCTAGCCTCAGTGCAGTGGGCAGCTGGAGGAAGTGCTCTTATTCTCCATGGACTTTACAGTGGTGTCCCAAAACTTTTTGGAGTTTAGTGCTACAGGATGCAATTTTCTGTTTTAAAAAGTTAGCCTTTGCTTTCCTGACTGCTTGTTGTCTATTGGGTTCCTAACTTCCCTGAAAAGTTGCATATCGCGGGGCTATTTGATGCTAATGCTGTACGCCACAGGATGTTTTTGTGCTGGTCAAGGGCAGTCAAGTCTGAGGAGAACCAGGGGCTATATCGTTTCTTAGTTCTGTATTTTTTGAATGGGGCATGTTTATTTAAGATTGAGAGGAAAGTACTTTTAAGGAACAACCAGGCATCCTCTACTGACGGAATGAGATCTATATCCTCCAGGATACCTGGGCCAGGTCCAATTAGGAAGGCCTCCTCGCTAAAGTGTTTTAGGGAACGTTTGACAGTGGAGGACAGAGGAGCCTCTTAAAGATGAGTTACAGGTCTGTGAGAGCCAGAAATCTTGCTTGTTTATAGGTGACCAAAATACTTATTTTCCCATAATTTGCAAATAAATTCATAAAAAATCCTACCAATGGTGATTTTCTGGAGAAAAAAAATCTCAATTTGTCTGTCATAGTTGACGTGTACCTATGATGAAAATTACAGGGCCTCTCTCATCTTTTTAAGTTGGTAGAACTTGCACAATTGGTGGCTGACTAAATACTTTTTTCCCCCACTATATATCCTGTACCTGTCCCGCAGGTGTGATGGTCGGATGTACCGATCCTGGGCAGGTGTTGTTACACGTGGTCTGCCACTGCGAGGACGATCAGCTGTCCATCCTGTCTCCCTGTAGCGCTGTCTTCGGCGTCTCACAGTACGGACATTGCAATTTTATGCCCTGGCCACATCTGCAGTCCTCATGCCTCCTTGCAGCATGCCTAAGGCACGTTCACGCAGATGAGCAGGGACCCTGGGTGTCTTTTCTTTTGGTGTTTTTTTCAGAGTCAGTAGAAAGGCCTCTTTAGTGTCCTAAGTTGTCATAGCTGTGACCTTAATTGCCTACCGTCTGTAAGATTTAGTGTCTTAACGACCGTTCCACAGGTGCATGTTTATTAATTATTTATGGTTTCATTGAACAAGCATGGGAAAGAGTGGTTTAAAAACCCTTTACAATGAATTATCTTTGAAAGACAGGGTCCTGAAAAAGGATAACAGTGTGGTAGTTGTACGATACTAAAGGCATAAAAGGTTCTTAAATAATCAATGTGCTCATTAATTAAATGGACAATTGAACAGGTAAAGAGTATGCTTAGATAACCTATACAAAATATATATACTCTTTTTTTTACAGAGAATTATGCATACTTGATTATGACTCTAACTTACAGGAACATTTGTTGGCAGAACTGAAAAAGTGTGTGCGAGCAAGGAGGCCTACAAACCTGATTCAGTACACCAGCTCTGTCAGGAGGAATGGGCCAACATTCACCCAACTTATTGTGGGAAGCTTGTGGAAGGCTACCCAAAACGTTTGACCCAAGTAAAACAATTTAAAGGCAATGCTACCAAATACTAATTGAGTGTATGTAAAACTTCTGAACCACTGGGAATGGTGATGAAATAAATAAAAGCTGAAATAAATCATTCTCTCTGCTATTATTCTTACATTTCACATTCTTAAAATAAAGGGTGATTCCTAACTGACCTAAAACAGGGATGTTTTTACTAGGATTAAATGTCAGGAATTGTGAAAAACTGAGTTTAAATGTATTTGGCTAACGTGTATGTAATCTTCACACTTCAGCTGTGTTATATCATGTTGTGAGATACACACTCGGTTTTGCTGTTTGGATTTAGCTGTTTTTCTTATTCACACTTTACCACAATAAAGACCACCATAATTATCGTCACTTCATCCATGTGTTGTTTTAGTTTGTCATATATTCTTTGGAGGCTAGACCCTCAAGACATTTACCTAACCTTGTGTTATGTGCAGTGGCCTTTCAATGAGGACTTTCCTGCAAGGTACATGGGTGAGAATGGCTGTCCAACTGTAGACACTAAGCTAGACCCTCAAGACAGTTTACCTAATCAACATAAAACAAGGTTGTACCCTGGTCATGTTTAGTGACCTTTCAATGGAGACTTTCCTGCTTTGGTACATGGGTGAGAATGAGTGTCCAGGCTATAGACAATAAGGACAGACCCCCAATACATAACCTCATCTACATAGCTCATGTACCAAGCAGTAACAAGTTTACTGAGTGATTTATTCAGAACAGAATATTTTAATAACCAGACAAATACATTTGCAGATAGATATTCATTTAGGAAAATAGTGCAATGTAAAAACACAATGTAATACACACATGAAAAGTGTGATGAAATGGGAAATAAAGAAAATCACAAAGTTAAATGTGAATTAGGAAATAAGTAAATGTGGTCCTCCGTAGCTCAGCTGGTAGAGGCACGGCGCTTGTAACAGCCAAGGTAGTGGGTTCGATCCCCGGGACCACCCCATACACAAAAAAAATTATATGCACGCATGACTGTAAGTCGCTTTGGATAAAAGCGTTCTGCTAAATGGCATATTATTATAAAAACATGCAAAGAAAAAAGAACACAAGAGTAGACGGAGTGGACACAGTACTGATCGATGGTCCTGTGAATGTACGTTGCCATTTCCCCTGAGAAAAGGGAGACATTGATCAGGAAAAGACACCATCCATGTGACCTACGGGACATCATAGACGCCCTTGCTGAACACGCTGCTGTTTTTTGTAACTCCTGCTGGCCATTTCTTTAAGTCATCCACCCATTGCATAACGTCAGTATCCAAAGGATCCTCAGCTGTTCTTCACTTCTTCAGGCTATTGGAGCTGGGTCCGCGGAGATGGGGTGTAGGGTTGATGGAGTTGCAGGGCAGAGAAAAATGGGTGTGCCTGGACAGTACGTTGGATGCGATTCATTGGGTATTAGTAAGAAGGGCCTGGCGTTGGGGAGACGGGCCAGGGAGGTGATGAACCCAGGCCGGGGAGAGAGATGATGAACAAAGGGGCGATAAACCCCCTGTAGATGGGCCCTCTGGGCTCAGCTCTGGCTCTGGGCTGTCCAAAAAAACTTACAAGCACTTACCTCCAACACTTACAAGCAGATGGCCAATACATTAGGAATGCATTGGCAAGCAATCTTAAAACATCTCATGGGTTTCTTTGAGTTAAAATGCTTACTCAAAAGAACTGATTTCATAAACATCTTAATGTAATTAGCACAAAACACCCACAATGTCTGTTTTCAGGTGTTTGAACTAGCCCTACTAATCATTATGATAACACAGGCACTGAATATTTCCCAGTGGCAATTTCTCCCATCCAGAAATGAGCTGATTTCACATGTTCTAACTATGTCTTCTAAAACATAAGATCACAAAGACACACACTGTACAAAAGGACTCTGATGCATGAAGAGTATATACCATATCTGGGCATATTGGTGTGTGTCTGAACGATGTTTTCACGTGATCACGAAGCCATCCAGTTGTAGGGACAATCGGTGGGCACACACCACACCACAGCAGCCCCCTCCTCGTCTCCTTCAACTTTTCAGATTGCGAAGCATACCGGTCCCCAATCTTTCTCCATGTTTCTTTGATATCAGTAACGACGTTCAAATTTCGTGATATCTCCTTCCAGCTGTTGTCTTTTGCGTGGTTGTCCGAATACAACCGTAAAGGTTCTCGTATTGTCTCACCAGCTCGCATTGACGCTCCTCAAAACTGGACAGAGACATAGACATAATTGACTAATGTTTGGTATACTCCAATGTATTTCAGCTAGCACATCAATTATGAAAAATGGCAGACTATACCTCATGAATTGTGACAAAAACTCGGCCGGGACATGCTTTAAATGGCACTATCAAATCTACTGCTGACACGAAAGTAGTTTAATCACAGGAGTAACCCTATTTGGGACTCAAACCCTGGTACCTGTGACTGCCATTCTAAAACCATTACCAAAAGGCTAAAAATCTCTTGGTGAAGTCGGTAGGTGTTGTACTAAGGTTGTTTAGTATTTTTACAACAGGTTCAACTTTATATCTTTTTTTATTCGCTTGCTCGCAATGCTATCCATAACAATGAGAACAATGATAATCCCACTTATGACGATAAAACGTAATTGTTTTCAAAACATTAACTTAACAAACTCTCGTCTCCAGTCCCATCTTGAATAATAGGTCTGTCTGACACAGATTTCCTGAATACATGTGACAGTAAGCGACCAAATTCCCTGTTCTATAAACATCATCACAGGCAAACAGTGGTGAACACCACACAGAAACACACAAAACCTAAGCATCCAATCCCAAAAACCCCAGAGGGCACGTCCTCCAAAAGCATCTCAGAACAAACTTGCATCCTGTTTAGTTAGCCACCTGCTAGCGGAACCAAAAGATCTAGAGCATTTCCCAAAAGTACCCTTCCCTTCCCCCTCCTCCCACCACCCCATTGGCTCCACCCTGTAGGTGCATACCTCAGTGCATGCAGGAAGAGTGTGATCAGACGAGACAAACAAATACAGGGCAGTTGTCGAAGCCATGTGTCGAATGGTTGAAATTCTTCCACAACAAAAGGAGCTCTGAAGGTTCTCTCGAAAATAAAGAAAGGCTGTGTGTGACCTGAGAATGAAATATAATTGGTGATAACAGTTATTCCTTCCTGTTTCGTTATCTGAAGTGGTTATACTTGTATTGTTGCCCAGGTAACCTGGATGACATTTGTGTTGTGGGTGTAAACCTGGTTGCCGTTTTATTTGTTTTCTTTGTCTTCCTTCTTCCACAATGTCGATTGTTTTTCAAATAAAAATGAATGGGCTCTGTTTAATGTGAATTTTCTCTGTACAGTTTAAATCCAGTTAAATGGACCTGTGCTAACACATGATGTAGCAGGTGACCTGAGAATGAAACAACATTTGGTTTGTATTAACAGTAATTTCGTCTGTTTTTCCTTATCTCAAGTGCACCCTGTAAACTAGTTTGTGGTAAGAGCATGGCGTTTGCAAACGCCAGGTGGTGGGGTTCGATTCCACGGGGGCAAGTATGGAAAATGTATGCACTCACTAACTGTAAGTCGCTCTGGGTAAGAGTCGGTCTGATAAATGACTACACATGTAATGTGTTATACTTATATTGTCTGGTACTGTGGCCAGTGCACCTTGTTGCCAGGGAAGCCAGGTACCGCTAAAGCACTAGGTAATGTATCAAGAGATCAAAAATGATGTTTTAAAATTCTTGTAGTCAATTACATAACTATGAGTGAAACAGAGAAAAAAAATAAGAGGCTGGGGAAAAAGATAAACTTTTCTACATTCCACAAATGGCCCAAAAACTTAAATTTGTTCGGGGTACAAAAACCCTCAAAAATCATTAATAAGTGGGACAACCCCTGATGGCACCCATTCCTTTTTCATAATCTTTTTTACTTTTAGTCATT
The DNA here is from genome assembly GCA_036851935.1 of Coregonus suidteri. Lineage (NCBI taxonomy): Eukaryota > Metazoa > Chordata > Actinopteri > Salmoniformes > Salmonidae > Coregonus > Coregonus suidteri. Next base: position 34,632,262 of record CM072220.1, on the reverse strand, counting down.
TGCAACGTTCTTATCCAGGGGGCTTTTCGTTGTGAAAAATTTTTTTTTTTTTTATACTGCCCCCCGGGGAACGAAACCCACAACCCCGGGGTTGCAAAAAGCCATGCTTTATCACTGAGGGGTCATCCCGCCGCCATTCCCTCCCCCACCCTGGGCGACCTGGGGCCAATTTTGCGCCCCCCATATCTCCCGGTGCGGCCTGCCTGCGCCTTTCCCAATGCTTAATTTTTTCAGAAATTTTTTGGGTTTTTTTTTTTGCCACCTGCCCTTGAGGGTTGCCAAACTTCTCAAGGGATTAAATTCTGGGGAGTTTCCCGGGCCCTGGCCCAAAAAAGTCAAAGTTTTGTTTTCTCCGAGCCACTTGTTTTTTCACTTTTTCCTTTGGGAAGGTCTCCATCATGCTGGAAAAGGGGTTGGGCGTCCCAAACTGTTCTTGGATGGTTGGGAGAAGTTGCTCTCGGGGGGGTGTTGGGACCATTCTGAGCAAGCTTCACTGGTGGTGCCCATCCCCCACTGATCAAATTTTGGAGATGGGGCCTGGGCATGCGACTTTCATGGGCCCCCCC
>CM072220.1:34389035-34631196 GCA_036851935.1 Coregonus suidteri | reverse complement strand
CTGTAAAGTCACAGATATCTTAAAAAAAGATAGCGGCATGGATCAGAAAACAGTCAATATCTGGTAGGGACCATCTTTTGCCTCATGCAGCACGACACATCTCCTTCGCATACAGTCGATCAGGCTTTTTGATTGTGGCCTGTGAAATGTTGTCCCACTCCTCTTCAAGGGTTTGGCGTAGTTGCACCCCCAAGTGGTTCTCAGACCTTAGGGGAGAAAGTTATCTGGCATTGAACTTGGTTGTGGTAGTTGTTTGTATGTTTTAACCTAAGGATCCATAATCTCCTGTTTCCAGACATTTCACCACAAAACTTCAATACAAAACCTAGAGGCTCATGGTTCTCACCCCCTTCCATAGACTTCCACAGTAATTATGGCAACTTTGGAGGACTTTCCTCCAACCTATCAGAGCTCTTGCAGATGAATTGACATGTTGTCCACCCAATCAAAGGATCAGAGAATGAATCTAGTACTGAAAGCATAGCTATAGCTAGCTAGCACTGCAGTGCATAAAATGTGGTGAGTAGTTAACTCAAAGAAGAGAAAGACAATATTGAAATTTTTTTAAACAAATTAATTTCTTTAAAAATGAAGGAGAAGCAAGAGAGAGAGAGAGAGAGACAGTACACTACATGACCAAAGTATGTGGACAGCTGCTCGTTCGAACATCTCATCTTAAAATCACGTACTTAATATGGATTTTGGTCCCCCTTTGCTGCTATACGCCTCCACTCTTCTGGGAAGGCTTTCCAGTAGATGTTGGAACATTGCTGCGGACTTGTTTCCCCATTCAGTAACAAGAACATTGGGTGACATCGGGCACTGATGTTGGGCGATTAGGCCTGGCTCGTAGTCGGTGTTCCAATTCATCCCAAAGGTGTTTGATGGGGTTGAGGTCAGGGCTCTGTGGGAAAGGGCCCGGGCAAGTTCTTCCACACCGATCTCAACAAAACTTTTCTGTAGGACCTCGCTTTGTGCACGGGGGCATTGTCATGCTGAAACAGGAAAGGGCCTTCCCAAACTGTTGCCGCGAGTTGGAAGCACAGAATGTCTAGAATGTCATTGTATGCTGTAGCGTTAAGATTTCCCTTCACTGGAACTAAGGTGTCTAACACGAACCATTTAAAAACAGCCCCAGACCATTATTCCTCTTCCACCAAAATTTAACAGTTGGGACTATGCATTGGGGCAGTAGCGTTCTCCTGGCATCCGCCAAACCAGATTCGTCCGTCTGTCTGCCAAGATGGGTGAAGCGTGATTCATCACTTCAGAGAACGCATTTCATCAAACCCAAAATCCAATGGCTTCGAAACTTTACACCCTTCCAGCCGCCGCTTGGCATTGGCAATGGTGATCTTAGGCTTTTGTGCGGCTGCTCGTCCATGGAAACCCATTTCATTAAGTTCCTGACGAACAGATCTTGTCTGGGCGTTGCTTCCAGAGAAAGTTTTGCACTAGAAAGTGATGTTGCAACAAGGACAAATAATTTTTACAAGCTACGCGCTTCAGCCCTCGACGGTCCTGTTCTGTGAGCTTGCGAGTCCTACCATTTCACGGCTGAGCGTTGTTGCTCCTAGACGTTTCCTTTTGTTCACTTTCACTTACCTAGCAATGCAGCTAGATAGTTTAGCCTTACTCAAAACAAGAGGGATGGAACTCTTCCAAGTAAAGGGTAAGTTTTTGTTTTTATTAATTTATTGCCACCAGAGCCCGCCGTGTAACTGCTAAACTGCTTGTTGACTGTACCTGTCTGCATGATTGTAGCGGTTACTAACGCGTTAATTCTAGTCGCTATGTTGACTATAACGTTAGCTATGGTGACAACCATGTTTTTTCAGCTGATGGTTGTGCACTGAAGTCCACAAGGGAAATGTTGAGAGGAGGAGAGTGCGTAGATTGAAAAAATAAATTTAAAAACGAGCAAAAAAATCATGAGGTTTGTATGAGGCTCAAATACATTTAGAAGGAAAGACATTTCACAACTTAACTTTTAAGAAGGCACACCTGTTCATTGAAATGCATTCCAGGTGACTACCTCATTTAAGCTGGTTTAGAGAATGCCAAGAGTGCGCAAAGCTGTCATCAAGGGAAAGGGTGTTATTTGAAGAATCTTTAAATAGAAAATATATTTGATTGTTTAACACTTTTTTTGGTTACACATTGATTCCATATATGTTATTCATAGCTTTGATGTCTTCACTATTATTCTACAATAGTAAAAATAAAGAAAAACCCTTGAATGAGTAAGTGTGTCCAAACTTTTGACTGGTACTGTATTAACAAATAAAACAAATAAAAATCTAATACAGAAATAAGGTCAACATTCAGAATGAAATTCACAAACAAAAACGAAAATTTACTGGGTATGATGTTGTCTATTACTTCTAATGTTGGATAAAAAAGTACAAGAGAATACAAAAGTAATCTCAATAGTTTTACCTGTTGATCATTATAACAATAACCACAGCAACCAGAATAACAACCACTTGGTCCAGGAAGTTACTACTGTCTTGAATTATTTGAATAAGACAAAAATACTATCTGCAGAAGCTGTGGGAAAGACTGCCACTCAAAAATTGCCTTGCAGCCACACAAGGCGCTGCTCAACCAATAGTTGACCTCTAAAAGTCCAAAGATTCTCTCGAGTCACGCAGGCCTATATATAAAATGTCTCGCCCAGCACCAGTTTTTTAATGTTTGGGATGTGCATATTGCCTTCATTTGCTTCATGTCGTTAATGCACACAATGTCTATAGTCTTTTAACAAACCATACGATCTAATATTGAGGATGAAAAAATTACAGATCAGGGAAAATTCAAATTAATGAAAACATTTATGCAAGGAGAAGATCAGATATACTGTAGATAGTAAATGGGTATGTTTAAATATTTGCAATTGCTACTTAGAAGCTGCCAAAACAGACATAATTTTAGCAAGGGGAAAAAATAGATATGGAGATTGGAAAGGCTGCAACATATAGTTGTACAGCGCATGACCTGCCCGCTGGCCTTTGGTGATTTTCTACAACATTGTGGATGTTCTGCTTACAATTCCTAGTCTTCCTGTGGACTGAATCAACCATCATGGAATGTTGGCAAATTTGTACCGACGCCGTCTTTTCCTAGAGTCGCCTGCGTCAAAGCTCTCATACTCCCAAGATCCAGAGGAGAGGTCCGGCCTCCTCGGTCGACAGCAGCTGCATCTGCCGTCCAGGAAAATTCAAGCTGGACCATCAACACAGCCCTCCAATCAACCAGAAATGGATCCAGTGGATACAGGCAGTGGCAAGAAACGGAAAAGATTGCCAGCTCTGCCCCCCTCGACAAGACAGAAAAACAAGCACCACTGTGTAGAATAGCAATAAATACATCTGCAGAAAGCACACACACACATTGTGTTCAACATGTAGAGAGAAAGACTGAAGGGATAATATGGACCAATAGGGGGGGAAAAAAACCTACTTGGGGAAACTGAAAAATCTTGTTTGTGAGAGAAAGGAAATATGTTTAACAAATAGTTCTTAAATATTGTTTAAAAAAAATAAAAAAGTATTGTATTTCTTCTTTCTGAAATGTCTGATAAACGACAAAATAAAGTTGTTTCTGTTTTACTTAATTCTTTGACTGTCTTGAGTCGCTGTTTAAACGTTGGCGGGTCAATTTGACCCGTAACATAGTGGATGTAATTTTTTTTTAGCATAACAGGAGGGTTAAAGGTTTGTTGTTGCTGTATTTCAGTAATCTGATTTTTTATTTATTTGTCTATAAAATGTAGGTGCAGGGCTCCCTTGCGAAAGGTCATTACCTGGTCTCAATGGTGATCTCCTTTTTAAATAAGGTAAAATAAAATAAAAAAATCCCAGTAGCCTACTCTCTCCCTTTTTCTGACAGCTGCAGCTATTACAGTCCATTCACTCCCTTCCATGGCTGTTATCTACAAATGCATTTGGAGCTTGTGTTTTTTTTAAGCTTGTGATTTTACAGTGATAAACATTCAAGATAGACTAGCTAATAGTAGGTTAGCTAGCTGGTGATATTTGATTCACTTAGCTATATAGAAATGTTAACTAGCTAGCAGCTCATACACAGTGGCCTCAATGTATTTACTTACATTCATAAGTCTCCAACTGCCTCTGTTATGTTTGGGTTCTTTAGAAAAACAAAATACTCTGCAATCATGCCGATTTTTTGGCTCTCTATTTCAGCCAATGGAAACCTCATTAGTTTTTGAATAAAAGAGTGCAAGGGTGAGGAGAAGTGAGGCTTGACTAGAGCAAGGGTGATAACTGACCAATGCAAGGGTGAGGTTTGAGGAGGAGGGGGGACATTTGACTAGTGCAGGGTTGATACCGACTAGGGGAGGGGTGAGGGTTGAGGAGGAGGGGGGGACACTTGACTAGTGCATGGTTGATACTTGACAAGGGGATGGTTGAGAGTTGACTTGTGCAGGATAGGGCTGCAACAAGGGTTCTGAAAATGGATTCTCAATCCTTGTCACCCGTGGTGATATCAAATATTAGAGATAGCAATATTACTGTGCAGCACAGACATTCTATTTTCAACCGAGATTGCAAAACAATTTGTAAGTTGATGTAGTGCCCAATGGTTATGAAATGTTTCAACCTCTGTGTTGAGAAAGAGCACCAAAACCTCCACTAACCATGAGCCTCGAGGTCTGTATCGTCCAATCACACAGTAGGGTTTACACCTGTTGTATTCGGCGCATGTGATAAATACAATTTACTTTGATTTTGATGTTGCCCGTCATGTGATTGCTAACCGATCACGTGACTTGTATCTGTTCTCTGACTTGATGATACAGACCGCAATGTTGTATGGAATGAGTAGCTTGTTTGCCCCCTAACTCTGGTATGTACATTTACATTACATCATTTAGCAGACGCTCTTATTCATACAGTGTTGTACCCTTGCCTTTTTTTTCAGATATGTTATGATGAGTTTCTCTGGTATCAGTACTTCAGGATGTAAGAGAATAGTTAAAACACTTAGATGAGAGTTGGTTCATAGTTATTTAATATTACAGTACTGAATTCGCATGGCAAGCGGTATTGGGCATAGCCTATTGTCATCTGAATCACTTACATAGAAAACTTCTCAGCTTCTATAATGCTTTCCGAGCTAATTCTATCCAACAGTTGCATTGTTATAAAAATATGTTATATCAATATATCAAGTTTTTTTTTATGTGATTTGTAATCTTTTGAATGAATAGTTCACCCCAGAGATGTTTTAGCTATTGAACGTTTTAAACCACGATAACCCAGCATGTTGTTGAAATGTGTATGTTAAAAATAAGTGCCTTGTCAGTTCCTGGAACCATAACTTTGGAAATTACGGTGCGGCCGTTTGCAGCCCTATTGATACTTGACTTAGGGGAGAGTTGAGAGGAGGAGATGAGGAAGTTCCTCATCTGTATCATCGTTCCCACTGCATCTCTGCTCCTACCAGGATTATAATAGGCTACACGTTTTGAAGGCATGAATGATGCTCATCCATGCAGCTGCCAAACGAGTCCCGCAAGTTTTAACCACCTATAAATGGGTTAGAACCACACTGGTTGGCCAAACTTCAAGTCTCATTATTTGTCATCATACAACACAATTTTTCCAGAAGTTTGTTCATCTTCAGTTCTCCAGAAAGCGAGGAGGAGAAGTTATTTGTGCATCATTCCTAATTTGAGTAGGCTACAATCCATAGGTCCTAGCTGACAACGTCTCGGATATAGGACCATTTCTTCTCAGGTAAAATGCAGCTGCAGTGAATTTTGATGGCCATGTTTGCTTGTTCAAATTTCACAGCAATTTTTTGTCATATTTCAAGACCTTGTATGCAATTGAACCATTGGCACATCCTGCACAATCTGTTATTAATGTCTTCCAAAGACAAATATAGCCAATTAATTCATGATGTTCTTTAGAAAACATGTTTTGGTGGCAATTAAAGGCGGGGGCATCTGTTGAGTGATTGCTTGTATAGCAGTGCACAAAGGGGTTGATGTAGCCTAGGTGTTGATGTAGCCATGGTTTCTCAAACCTCTCCTCGGGACGCCTGAACTGGTTTTGATGATTAGTTGACAATTTAAATCAAGGTGTGCAAGCTCTGGAATAAATCAAACATATAGAACGACTAGGAGAAGTTTGGAGAACCACTTATAGGCTACGGGATTTTGGTGATTTTATTGATATTTGGAATAATATCTGCATTCATGTTTGATGTATTTTTTTTATTGGCAAACACATATTTCAGAAAACATCCTTAATAGGGTTAATGGATTAAGACACTTAATCATAAAAGTACAGTTGAAGTCGAAAGTTTTACATACACCTTAGCCAAAAACTCAGTTTTTCACAATTCCTGACATTTAATCCTAGTAAAAATTCCCTGTTTTTAGGTCAGTTAGGATCACCACTTTATTTTTAAGAAACGTGAAATGTCAGAGTAATTGTAGAGAGAAATGATTTCTTTCAGCTTTTATTTATTTCATCACATTCCCAGTGGGTCAGAAGTTTGCATACACTCAATTAGTATTTGGTAGCACTGCCTTTAATTGTTTTAACTTGGGTCAAACGTTTCGGGTAGCCTTCCACAAGCTTCCCACAATAAGATTGGTGAATTTTGGCCCATTCCTCCTGACAGAGCTGGTGTAAAACTGAGTCAGGTTTGTAGGCCTCTTGCTAGCACACGCTTTTTCAGTTCTGCCCATACATTTTCTATAGGAGTTGAGGTCAGGGCTTTCTGATGGCCACTCAATACCTTGACTTTGGAAGTATGCTTGGGGTCATTGTCCATTTGGAAGACCCCATTTGCGATCAAGATTTAAACTTCCTGACTGATGTCTTGAGATGTTGCTTCAATATATCCACATAATTTTCCTTCCTCATGATGCCATCTATTTTGTGAAGTGCACTAGTCCCTTCTGCAGCAAAGCACCCCCAGAGCATGACGCTTTCACCCCCGTGCTTCACGGTTGGGATGGTGTTCTTCGGCTTGCAAGCACCCCCTTTTTCCTCCAAAACATAACGATGTAGTCATTATGGCAAAACAGTTTCTATTTTTGTTTCCATCAGACCAAAATAACATTCTCCAAAAAGTACGATCTTTGTCCTCATGTACAGTTGCAAACTGTAGTCCTGGCTTTTTTTATGGTGTTTTTTGGAGCAGTGGCTTCTTCCTTGCTGAGCGGCCTTTCAGGTAATGTTGATATAGGACTCGTTTTACTGTGGATATACAGTGAGGGAAAAAAGTATTTGATCCCCATGCTGATTTTGTACATTTGCCCACTGACAAAGAAATTATCACAGTCTACAATTTTAATGGTAGGTTTATTTGAAGAGACAGAATAACAAACAAAAAATAATACAAAAAAAAAGCATGTCAAAAATGTTATAAATTGATTTGCATTTTAAATGAGGGAAATAAGTCTTTGACCCCTCTGCAAAACATGACTTAGTACAAAACCCTTGTTGGCAATCACAGAGGTCAGACGTTTCTTGTAGTTGGCCACCAGGTTTTGCACACATCTCAGGAGGGATTTTTTCCCACTCCTCTTTGCAGATCTTCTCCAAGTCATTAAGGTTTCGAGGCTGACGTTTGGCAACTCGAACCTTCAGCTCCCTCCACAGATTTTCAGTGGGATTAAGGTCTGGGGGACTGGCTAGGCCACACCAGGACCTTAATGTGCTTCTTCTTGAGCCACTCCTTTGTTGCCTTGGCCGTGTGTTGGGGGGTCATAGGCAGCATTCCTCCTCCTCCAACACACGGCGAGTTGAGTTGATGCCAAAGAGCTCCATTTTGGTCTCATCTGACCACAACACTTTTCACCCAGAATCATTCAGATGTTCATCGGCAAACTTCAGACGGGCATGTATATCTGCTTTCTTGGAGCAGGGGGGACCTTGCGGGCGCTGCAGGATTTCAGTCCTTCATGGTGTAGTGTGTACCAATTGTTTTTTGGTGGACTATGGTCCCAGCTGCCTTGAGATCATTGACAGGATCCTCCCGTGTAGTTCTGGGCTGATTCCTCACAGTTCTCATGATCATTGCAACTCCACGAGGTGAGATCTTGCATGGAGCCCTCAGGCCGAGGGAGATTGACAGTTCTTTTGTGTTTCTTCCATTGCGAATAATCGCACCAACTGTTTTCACCTTCTCACCAAGCTGCTTGGCGATGGTCTTGTAGCCCATTCCAGCCTTGTGTAGGTGCTATAATCTTGTCCCTGGACATCCTTGGAGAGCTCTTTGGTCTGGCCATGGTGGAGAGTTTGGAAACTGATTGATTGATTGCTTCTGTGGACAGGTGTCTTTTTATACAGGTAACAAGCTGAGATTAGGAGGCACTCCCTTTAAGAGTGTGCTCCTAATCTCAGCTCATTACCTGTATAAAAGACACCTGGGAGCCAGATATCTTTCTGATTGAGAGGGGGTCAAATACTTATTTCCCTCATTAAAATGCAAATCAATTTAATAACATTTCTAACATGCGTTTTTTCTGGATTTTTTTGTTATTATTCTGTCTCTCACTGTTCAAATAAACCTACCCATTAAAATTATAGACTGATAATTTCTTTGTTCAGTGGGCAAACGTACAAAATCAGCAGGGGATCAAATACCTTTTTCCCTCACTGTAGATATTTTTGTACCTGTTTCCTCCATCATCTTCACGAGGGTCCTTTGCTGGTTTTCTGGGATTGATTTGCACTTTTCGCACCAAAGTACGTTAATCTCTAGGAGACAGAACGCGTCTCCTTCCTGAGCGGTTTTGATGGCTGGCGTGATCCCATGGTGTTTTATACTTGCGTACTATTGTTTGTACAGATGAACGTGGTACCTTCAGGCGTTTGGAAATTGCTCCCAAGGGTAAGCCATGACATAATTTTCTGGAAATTTTACAAGCTGTTTAAAGGCACAGTCAATTTAGTGTATGTAAACTTCTGACCCACTGGAATTGTGATACAGTGAATTATAAGTGAAATAATCTGTCTGTAAACAATTGTTGGAATATATTACCTGTGTCATGCACAAAGTAGATGTCCTAACAGACTGGCCAAAAAACTATAAGACCTCAGGAGCTTTTCGCCACCATGGGCACTCTGTTCACAATGTTGACATCAGCAAACCGCTCGTCTACACGACGCCATACACATGGTCAACGGTTTTGTGAGGCCGGTTGGGACGTACTACCAAATTCTCTTAATGACTTTGGAGGTGGCTTATGGTAGAGAAATTAACATTCAATTATATTGGTGGACATTCCTGCAGTCAGCCTACCAATTGCATCCTCCCTCAAAACTGAGACATCTTTGGCATTGTGTTGTGTGAAAAAACTACACATTTTAGAGTGGCCTTTTATTGTCCCAGCACAAGGTGCACCTGTGTAATTATCATGCTTTTTAATCAGCTTCTTGATATGCCACACCTGTCACGTGGATTAATTATCTTGGTCAATGGAGAAATGCTCACTAACAGGATGTAAACAAATTTTGTGCAAAAAATTTAGAAAAATTACTTTTTGTGGCGGATGGAACATTTGTGGGATCTTTGATTTCAGCTCATGAAACTTTGGACACAACACTTTACATGTGGTGTTTATATTTTTTGTTTATTGTAGTATGGAAGTAGTCACGTAAAGACCTTACTCTGCTTATTTTAATCGACACCTGGTTTTCTGAGCAATCTTTAGAATTATTAGGAAATGTAAACAGCCTAATTGGCCAGTGGTTTAATTGATCTGCGCATGTGCTAGCACCGTAGTGCAAGCCTCCCTCTTACAGCAGAGATCATTTTAACGTGTAACTACGGATAGCCAAGCTTGCTTCGCCCTCATGTTATCAACAGGCAATCTAGTAGGGGCTGGAACCTATAGTGAGCTTCCATTATTATGAGTAGGGCTGAAAACAATAGTGAGCTTCCCATTGATTATGAGCCGTCCTTCCCTCAACAGCCTCCTGTGCATCTTAGAAGTCGTTTTCACATACAAACGTTATATGTCCAAACTCAGAATCAAAAAAGGCTTCACAAAAAATAACATGGTCACTGTTGTAGACGGTTTATTTTGATTGCAGATTTTCTGCATTCATCAAAAGTCCCATCAGGTAGCCTGATTTCCATGTAAGCAGGATTATTAGGGAAATTGTTCTTCTTTCAAAGCATATAAACAAACTTTTCCTTAAAGTATACATTGTTTGAGATGAATAATGTTACTCTCCCCACCACTACAAAAATAATAATACTTAAATACAGGTAATTTTGTCCTGAAAACATTTACTTGAAATACTGAAGAATCCATTAATTCCTATGGACGACTGCTCCTATGGGGAGTGGCAATATTATGGCTGGACCGGTGCCTTCAAAGCCTCTCAATGGCCAATACATAGCAATCAGCATCCAGGGTTTATATGCATCATTGATTGATACCTGTTCAGAAAATTACACTGTCTGGATAAGAGGTTATTGTATATTGCATTATGTTATAATGAAGGATCCAACATCAAAAGGCTCCAAATGTTTGCAGTTCTATTGTGACATTGAAAATGATCTGAGGATAAAAAGGTACACGATAATAAGTTCTACTGTGGTTAAATACACAATGTGTTCTTTGGAGGAGGTGGGGTTTTAAAGGCTTTTAAAGATTAGCAACCGGGCTACATTTCCAAAGTTGAAGGCACATTTTGTGAGCAGTAAATATTATTCTTCAGTAAGAAATTTCAATTTACTTCCTTATAGAATGGAATCATTTAGAGCCACTGTTTTATAGAATAACATGAGTCCTTCACCAGTGCAACAGGTGTACTAGCCAAGCAAGTTTGTCACTATGGGGGCTTATTCTAGTACAGAGAAGGATGACGCTCATCACCTTAGCAAGAAGTAGTTTCACAATTAATTTGTATAAAGCCTGCCCCCAAAATAGCCTGCCCCCAGGTTTGTCACAGCTAGTGACTTGACAGTTTTCTGCTGCAAAGTAAAGAACCAGACACCTTAAACAGACACCTAAACTAATGAGGTCATTTTGTTGAGTAATGTGAGTCACTTAGGAAGTTCTCACTTGTTCTTTGAGTTTTACACTTCATTTGTACGTTCCGCATTCAGGAATATCTCGAATGTCATGCAATGTGGAACAGTTCATATTCAACAGAAGCTTAGAGATGTAAAAAATAAAGTCAGGTCCAAAGAGTTTTGTCTGCTTCGTGTTTTCATTTTTACCATGGTATCGTCACAGCCCTAAAATGTGTACTATTTATATACTAGTACAATTGCTCAGAGAACAAAAAATATATATAATAAAAAAAAAAAAAAGGTAGTGGTCAAAAGCACAGACGAAGGATATCAAGGACCTGGAAAAACTCTGTATGGAGGAATGGTCTAAGAACCCTCTCAATGTGTTCTCCAATCTCATAAAACATTTTTTTTTAAATCCCCAGTGTCGTTATCCTCGCAAGGGGCGGGTGCTGGTGTATTAAAAACAGGGGGCACCTGTTTAGTAGTAGTATTTGTATAAAATGATATAATTTCAAAAAGAATTGAGCATACAATATAGCTCAGTATTTGTATTATTTATTTCATACAGTCTTTTTTTCTCATGTTTATCAAGGGTGCCAATAGTTTTGGAACTGACTGTATCTATCAAGGCTTAAAGTTGATAGGTTGATAGCCACAGACAAGACAGGTAATAGTTGATGCATAGTTGATTTGCTTTGATATCAAATGAACCGCAAATATATTTATTCTCCTGAAAGTGTCTTGTCACGAGAGAGAGAGAGAGAGAGAGCGAGCGTGAGAGAGTGAGAGTGAGAGTGAGAGTGAGAGTGAGAGTGAGAGTGAGAGTGAGAGTGAGAGTGAGAGAGAGAGAGAGGAGAGAGAGAGAGAGAAGAGAGAGAGAAGAGAGAGGAGAGAGAGAGAGAGAGAGGAGAGAGAGAGAGAAGAGAGAGAGAGAGAGATACGAGAGAGAGAGAGAGAGGCATTATCACTCATCCTCTCCAAGACTGGTTCTGTGAGCGTTGTTCGAATGCCAACACATTTCTCCCCAACAGGTTTTAATTTGTAGCCATAAATGGTTCTCATCTTTCAGCAGCACTTGGTTGTTTAAAAGTCCAGATATAAATGACAGGGCAGATGAACTAGAAAATGAAATGTTGAGCTGAGATAAAACAGTAATGGTTTTTGGTCCATCTCTCTTTATCTGTTTTAAAAGAGTCTATTAAATGTAGGTGTTGTAACAGCCTTCGGAACACCCACTGAGATAGGATCTACAAAGATTACACCAGTAACAGAGAATGGGGAAGCGCAGGTTTGGATGTTTATGAACTGAAGTTCTAATCTGGCTGGATACACACATCGCTGTGTGTGTACATTATGTACTGTCAGTGAAATGCCACAACCTATGATTTGTCAAATTAAGTAAGTAGGAATTCTCTGTTGGAATTCTGAGCTGTCCCCCTAGGTGTTGAGTCCCGCTTGTAAGCCTTGAAGTCACAGATTTTTGTCATATCTTTTTAAGATAACTAGGATTTACACCTTTAGAGGTTTGGTCGGAGCTTTTGACTGTAACAAGGGTATTACCCAAGAGTGGTTACTATAAAAGCACATTTTTAAGTACTGTTGTTGAAGGAATTGTTTGAATTTGGCTATGTTACACAGGCAGCCCAATTCTGATCTTGTTTTCACTAATTGGTCTTTTAGAACAATCAGATCAACGCTGAAAAAAGATCTGATGTGAAAAGTTCTGATGATTGATTGGTCAAAAGACCATTTAGTGGAAAAAATATAATAATTGGGCTGCCTGTCTAAACACAGCCATTTGAGCTAGATGGGGCTACACTTTACATTTTCAATTTTAGTCATTTAGCAGACGCTCTTATCCAGCGACTTACAGTTAGTGAGTGCATACATTATCGTGGGCTATCGTGGCTTTGGTCAAAATCACTAAATATTTGATACATCTAGTCACAGCTTTGATAGATTGACAATGTTGTCCAAAAACAAGTGTGTTAGCAATACTTATTTCTTCTTATGGATTTAGGATAATACACCAATCTACACTGAAAGCAGGAGAACAGGGTTGAATGCATTTATCAAGCATATGAGACATAGGCCTACTGGTAAATGCACAGGGATACTGTTAACACAACTGAAAGTAGTTAGGGGATTTATTTTTGAATATCAATTAACATTATACGATTTTGGAATATTGACTGATCTCACATATTATGGACAAATTCATATTATGGACTAATTAATGTTAGTCTCATATGACATGATAATTTCTTTAACATTGGTTAATGTACGATCTAATTGGGTTCATTGATCATTGACCTAAATTGCCATATTATGGACTAATATTAATATTAGTCTATTATCAGGAATAATCAACTAGAATCAGCTGCGGAACGATTTTTTCTTGAGCGGAATGGTCAGGGGCCGGAACCATAATTACAAATATATAGTTCACTGCAAATTGACCCGCAAGAAGGCCAAACAGATATAATAGTTGAATAAAACAATAATTTCAAACCTTGCTTACATTTGTATACGATCACATCTATTTCTCTATTATGCATGGAAGTACTTTAGAATAGATTTCCAAAATTATAATCACTTGGAGCTGATTTGTTTTTACAGTCTTTTATGTCCAACAATAACATATATTTTTTTATCAGAAAATTTGGGGGGCCAAATATAATCACTTGGCCCGCGGGCCACCAGTTGGGGAACCCTGGTCTATATCATAAGTCATTCAATTTGGGTTAATGGAAATTTAAGATTTGATGTGCATTGGATTGATGTTGTATACCTCTACAGGGACGTGGCAGATATGGAGCCTCTGATGATTCTCCTTCTGCTAGCAGGTAATACACTGTGTGTGTGGGGGGGTAGTTGTGTGTGTGTGTGTGTGTGTGTTTCTGTGTGTGTTTTGTGTGTGTGTGGGTGTGTCCTCAGGGGTTAACCTGACAGGTTAAAATAGCTACTTGCTCATGAGGCAGTTCATAGCCACTTTTTACCACTATATTTGGAAATAATAGTTATGAACTTTATTAGCCTACTTAAAGGATCTTGTACAGTGTATAAGGGGGGATGGATTTATTGGACTGGAATGTATAGTCTTGTCTTACATTTTTTCTAAATTGTTTTCTAACAGGACTAGTAGGGAAAGACATCAGCGACAAACACAACAGCAACACCCACAAGTTTTGGGGTCAATACAATAATGGGTAATGTACCTTCATATGTATCAATATTCCAACTACTTCACACAATCCATTGCAACAAAACCCCAATTGGGAAACAGATTCAATGTTAATTGAGACCACACTAGATGCTGTCAAAATCACTGCCTCATAACATTTAGAATGGCAAATATGCAGTTATCAACACAGCTACTGAACAATACCACGAACAGATGCTACCAAGTGGTTAGGGTAACGCGCAGAAACAAAACCACACAAAAAACACGTCCTGCATTCAATTAATCGCCACTTGCGGGTTGTGTGATATCAGGCTGAATATGACTAATCTGCCACCAGATACCACAAGTACTTAAACACTTGGAGAAGATAGTTGGTAGCTGGAGTACTTGTCTTCTCTTTGCATGCAAAATTCCTGGTTTACTTGAATTCCCACCTTACAATAAATATCCCTAATACCTACATTTACATGGTAGTTATATAGGCAGGTACAATGTAAATACAGATATAGGTATTTGTAACTGTTATATCTGTTTGCGGTTCGTAAGCAGTAACTAGGGTTGCAAAAGCTGTGCATAGTCCCAGTTTGTTTTGTAATTCACCAGGAATTTACCTGTAATTCTGGGAAGTTTCAGGAATTTGGGGAATTTTAAGAACATGTCAAAGATACTGTATACAATAAAAAAATACAATAATAGAACTCTAAGGTTTCAGAATGGAATGTTATCTATAATTGACAAAAGCTTACTGCCACTCTAGCATGAACATACAGTGGGGAGAAAAAGTATTTGATACACTGCCGATTTTGCAGGTTTTCCTACTTACAAAGCATGTAGAGGTCTGTAATTTTTATCATAGGTACACTTCAACTGTGAGAGACGGAATCTAAAACAAAAATCCAGAAAATCACATTGTATTATTTATAAGTAATTAATTTGCATTTTATTGCATGACATAAGTATTTGATACATCAGAAAAGTAGAACTTAATATTTGGTACAGAAACCTTTGTTTGCAATTACAGAGATCATACATTTCCTGTAGGTCTTGACCAGGTTTGCACACACTGCAGCAGGATTTTAGCCCACTCCTCCATACAGACCTTCTCCAGATCCTTCAGGTTTCGGGGCTGTGCTGGGCAATAAAGACTTTCAGCTCCCTCCAAAGATTTTCTATGGTTCAGGTCTGGAGACTGGCTAGGCCACTCCAGGACCTTGAGATGCTTCTTACGGAGCCACTCCTTTGTTGCCCTGGCTGTGTGTTTTCGGTCGTTGTCATGCTGGAAGACCCAGCCACGACCCATCTTCAATGCTCTTACTGAGGAAGGAGGTTGTTGGCCAAGATCTCACAATACATGGCCCCATCCATCCTCCCTCCCCTCAATACGGTTGCAGTCGTCCTGTCCCCTTTGCAGAAAAGCATCCCCAAAGAATGATGTTCCCACCCCCATGCCTCACGGTTGGGATGTGTTCTTGGGGTTGTACTCATCCTTCTTCCTTCCTCCAAACACGGCGAGTGGAGTTTTGACCATAAAGCTCTAATTTTTGTCTCATCAGACCACATGACCTTCTCACCATTCCTCCTCTGGATCATCCACAGGGTAAATGGCAAACTTCAGACGGGCCTGGACATGTGCTGGCTTGAGCAGGGGGACCTTGCATGCGCTGCAGGATTTTAATCCATGATGGCGTTGTAGCCTTCTGCTGTGTTCTCCTGACGGGAGAGGTTGTGTTTTCTCTAGCAGGAGAGGTAAGCTTGGCTTTGTTTATGGTGTTGAGTTAAGCTTACAACCATGTATTTGAGTTTGTAGGTAGGTATTGTAGTTTGGTATTATAGGTAGCTTACTCCGGTAGTTATTGTAGGTTATTACTGTAGGTAATTATTGTAGGTAAGGATTTTATTCGGCGGAGCCCAGGCGAAGCACGAGGCCTAGCTTACCCACTACCTGGGACCCAACAAAGCTAGATAGCTAGAGGGTAGCTACCGTAACTTTTAGCAACTGTGGGGTAACTTTTAGCAACTGTGGTTAGCTGTTTCCAATGTTATTTCATGCTTGAGAGTACCTGTGATTGAGCCAGCTAGCTGCTACCATTCAGCTGTTTTTCTAACCTCATCCGAGGCATTAACGTTAGGTGGTTGGTAGCTGCTGTACTTAATTACAGCTACTGATAACAGTCTTGCTGTAGCTTACAACAATTCTAATTTCTAAAGTGGAAGTTGGGAGAGTTTTATATTTATTAATTTTTTTTGTGAGGGAGGCCTGCTCTCTCCTTTCCCTGATGTTCAGTTTCATTTCAGCCCGATCTCCTCTGCATTATTGTAGCCTCTGTTGCAGCCTGTCACTATAGCCTCTGCCTATCCCTGTTCTCTCCTCTCCGAACACCGGCTACACAAACGCCCCACACCGCGTGGCTGCTGCCTCTCTAACCTGGTTGTCCCTGCACGCAACCCCACACCTGGGTTCCAGGTCTCAGGCAGCCTCTGGAACTGCCGTTCTGCTGCCAACAAAGCTGACTTCATCCCAGCCTATGCTAATCTCCAGTCCCTCGACTTCCTGGCGCTGACGGGAAACATGGATTACCACTGAAAAACACTGCTACTCCTACTGCTTTCTCCTCATCTGACCATGTGTTCTCGCATACCCCGAGAGCATCTGGTCAGAGGGGTGGTGGCACAGGAATCCCCTCATCTCTCCCAAAGTGGACATTCTCAATTTTTCCCCTAACCCATCTGTCTATCTCCTCATTTGAATTCCATGCTGTCACAGTCACTAGCCCATTTAAGCTTAATATCCTTGTCATCTATCGCCCTCCAGGTTCCCTTGGAGAGTTCATCAATGAGCTTGACGCCTTGATAAGTTCCCTTTCCTGAGGATGGCTCACCCCTCACAGTTTTGGGGGGATTTCAACCTCCCTATGTCCACATTTGACTCATTTCTCTCTGCCTCCTTTCCACTTCTCTCCTCTTTTTAGACCTCACCCTCTCACCGTCCCCCCCTACTCACAAGGCAGGCAATACGCTTGACCTCATCTTTTACTAGATGCTGCTCTTCTACTAATCTCACTGCAACTCCCCTCCATGTCTCCGACCACTACTTTGTTTCCTTTTCTCTCTCGCTCTCCTCCCACACTACTCACTCTGCCCCTACACAGATGGTAATGCGCCGCCGCAACCTTCGCTCTCTCTCTCCCACTACTCTCTCCTCTTCCATCCTATCATCTCTTCCCTCTGCTCAATCCTTCTCCCTCCAATCTCCTGATTCTGCCTCCTCAACCCTCCTCTCCTCCCTTTCTGCATCCTTTGACTCTCTCTGCTGTCCCCTATCCTCCCCGGCCGGCTCGGTCCTCCCTCCAGCTCCGTGGCTTGATGACTCATTGCGAGCTCACAGAACAGAGCTCCGGGCAGCGGAGGCGGAAATGGAAGAAAACTAAACTCCCTGCCGACCTGGCATCTTTTCACTCCCTCCTCTCTTACCTATTTTCTTCATCTGTTTTCCTGCTGCTAAGGCCACTTTCTACCACTCTAAAATTCCAAGCATCTGCCTCTAACCCTAGGAAGCTCTTTGCCACATCTTCCTCCCTCCTGAATCCTCCCCCCCCCCGCCCCCCCCTCCTCTCTCTCTGTGGATGACTTCGTCAACCACTTTGAAAAGAAGGTTGACGACATTCGATCCTCGTTTGTTAAGTCTAAATGACAACTGCTGGTCCTACTCACACTGCCCTACCCTATGCTTTGACTTCTTTCTCTCCCCTCTCTCTCCAGATAAAATCCTGCGACTTGTGACTGCAGGCCGCCCAACAACGCTGCCCGCTTGACCCATCCCCTCCTCTCTTCTCCAGACCATCTCCGGTGACCTTCTCCCCTACCTCACCTCGCTGATCAACTCATCCTTGACCGCTGGCCATGTCCCTTCCGTCTTCAAGAGAGCGAGAGTTGCTCCCCTTCTCAGAAACCAACACTCGATCCCACTGATGTCAACAACTACAGAACAGTATCCCTTCTTCTTTTCTTTCCAAACTATTGAGCGTGCCGTCTTTTAGCCAACTCTCTGCTATCTCTCTCAGAATGACCTTCTTGATCCAAACCAGTCAGGTTTCAGGACTGGTCATTCAACTGAGACTGCTCTTCTCTGTGTCACGGAGGCTCTCCGCACTGCTAAAGCTAACTCTCTCTCCTCTGCTCTTGTCCTTCTAGACCTGTCTGCTGCCTTTGATACTGTGAACCATCAGATCCTCCTCTCCACCCTCACCGAGCTGGGCATCTCCGGCGCGGCTCACTCCTGGATTGGCGTCCTACCTGACCGGTCGCTCCTACCAAGTGGCGTGGCGAGAAGCTGTCTCCGCACCACGTGCTCTCACCACTGGTGTCCCCCAGGGCTCAGTTCTAGGCCCTCTCCTTTTTTCTCCTATACACCAAGTCACTTGGCTCTGTCATATCCTCACATGGCCTCTCCTATCATTGCTAAACGCTGACGATACACAACTAATCTTCTCCTTTCCCCCTTCTGATAACCAGGTGGCGAATCGCATCTCTGCATGTCTGCAGACATATCAGTATGGATGACGGATCACCACCTCAAGCTGAACCCTGGCAAGACGGAGCTGCTCTTCCTCCCGGGGAAGGAACTGCCCGTTTCCATGATCTCTCGCCATCACGGTTGACAACTCCGCTGTGTCCTCCTCCCAGAGTGCGAAGAGCCTAGGCGTGACCCTGGACAACACAACCTGTCGTTCTCCGCCAACATCAAGGCGGTGACCCGCTCCTGCAGGTTCATGCTCTACAACATTCGGAGAGTACGACCCTGCCTTACACAGGAAGCGGGCACAGGTCCTAATCCAGGCACTTGTCATCTCCCGTCTGGACTACTGCAACTCGCTGTTTGGCTGGCCTCCCTGCCTGTGCCATTAAACCCCTACAACTCATCCAGAATGCCGCAGCCCGTCTGGTGTTCAACCTTCCCAAGTTCTCTCACGTCAACCCCCCTCCTCCGCCACAACACTCCACTGGCTTCCAGTTGAAGCTCGCATCCGCTACAGACCATGGTGCTTGCCTATGGAGCAGTGTGGGGAACGGCACCTCTGTTACCTTCGGGCTCTGATCAGTCCCTACACTCAAACGAGGGCATTGCGTTCATCCACCTCTTGCCTGCTGGCTCCCCTTCCTCTGCGGAAGCATAGTTCCCCGCTCAGCCCAGTCAAAACTGTTCGCTGCTCTGGCATGGCACCCCAATGGTGGAACAAGCTCCCTCACGACGCCAGGTACAGCGGAGTCACTCACCACACTTCCGTCGAGGCATTTGAAAACCCCACCTCTTTAAGGAATACCTGGGATAGGTAAAGTAATCCTTCTAACCCCCCCCCCCCCCGAAAAAAAAATTGTAAAGTGGTTATCCCACTGGCTATAGGGTGAACGCACCAATGGTGAGTCGCTCTGGATAAGAGCGTCTGCTAAATGACGTAAATGTGCCCTTGAGCAAGGCACTTAACCCTAATTGCTCCTGTAAGTCGCTCTGGATAAGAGCGTCTACTAAATGACTAAAATGTAATGTAAATGTAGTGTGTTACTAATGGTTTTCTTTGAGACTGTGGTCCCAGCTCTCTTCAGGTCATTGACCAGGTCCTGCCGTGTAGTTATGGGCTGATCCCTCACCTTCCTCATGATCATTGGTGCCCCACGAGGTGAGATCTTGCATGGAGCCCCAGACCGAGGTGATTGGACCGTCATCTTGAACTTCTTCCATTTTCTAATAATTGCGCCAACAGTTGTTGCCTTCTCAACCAGCTGCTTGCCTATTGTCCTGTAGCCCATCCCAGCCTTGTGCCAGGTCTACAATTTTATCCCTGATGTCCTTACACAGCTCTCTCGGTCTTGGTCATTGTGGAGAGGTTGGAGGTCTGTTTGATTGAGCGTGTGGAACAGGTGTCTTTTATACAGTTAATGAGTTCAAACAGGTGCAGTTAATACAGGTAATGAGTGAGAGAACATGAGGAGCTTCTTAAGAAAACGAACAGGTCTGTGAGAGCTGGAATTCTTACTGGTTGGTAGGTGATCAAATACTTATGTCATGCAATAAAATGCAAATTAATTACTTTAAAAATCATACAATGTGAAATTACAGCCTCTACATGCTTTGTAAAGTAAGAAAACCTGCAAATCGGCAGTGTATCAAATACTGTTCTCCTTTACTGTATGTCTCCAATGTTTTGTAATACCAACACAACTTCAAAACGTAACAACGCCCTAACCAGGACACCAACACAACATCAAACATCCCAAAAGCAGACAACTTCAGTGGCTTTTCATGGGACAACAAACACAACCAGATACTAAAGAACATCAGTGCCTCCAAAGTGACAACGCCATATCAAGATACCAAAGCATTGGCTTCCCAACCAACCACCACACCACCAGTGCTTAATTTGTAAATTGAGAGGTGTGCCGGAACACAAAAAGTTAGCTGTGAGAGGGGCTCCTGAGGTACCGGAGCATCCAACTCAATCATCAAGTTTGCAGACGAACACAACAGTAGTAGGCTTGATTACCCAACAATGATGAGACAGCTTACAGGGAGGAAGTTTGTGTGAGGGCTCTGGAGTGTGGTGCCCAAGAAAATAACCTCTCACTCAACATCAACAAAACAAAGGTGATGATCATGGACTACAGGAAACAGCAGAGTGCACCCCCCTATCCACATCGACGACGGCGACCGCAGTGGAGAAGGTGGAAAGCTTCAAGTTCCTTGGCGTACACATCACTGACAAACTAAAATGGTCCACCCACGCAGACAGTGTGGTGAAGAAGGCGCAACAGAGCTTGGCACCTAAAACCCTTACAAACTTTTACAGATGCACAATTGAAAAGGCATCCTGTCGGGCTGTATCACCGCCTGTTACAGCAACTGCACTGCCCGCAAACCGCAGGGCTATCCAGAGGGTGGTGGTCGGTCTGACTGAACGCATTACCGGGGGCAAACTACCCGCCCTCCAGGACACCTACAGCACCCGATGTCGTAGGAAAGGACAAAAAGATCATCAAGGACATCAACCAACCGAGCCACTGCCTGTTCACCCCGCTATCATCCAGAAGGCAAGGTCAGTACAGGTTGCATCAAAGCTGGGACCGAGAGACTGAAAAACAGCTTCTATCTCAAGCCATCAGACTGTTAAATAGCCATCCTAGAACATTTATAGGCTGCTGCTGTCTATTGAAATCCCTGATGACTTTAAGAAATGGAACACTAGTCACTTTAATAATGTTTACATATCTTGCATTACTCATCTCATATGTATATACTGTATTCTATAATATTCTACTGTTATCTTATTCCATGCCAGCTCTGTCATGCTCATCCATATATGTAATCATTTGAAGTCGGAAGTTGTACATACACTTAGGTTGGGAGTCATTTAAAAACATGTTTTTGAACTACTACACACATTTCTTGCTAACAAACTATAGTTTTGGCAAGTCGGTTAGGACATCTAATTTGTGCATGACACAAGTAATTTTTCTATACAATTTACAGACAGATTATTTCACTTATAATTCCCTGTATCACAATTCCAAGTGGGTCAGAAGTTTACAACACCAAGTTGACTGTGCCTTTAAACAGCTTGGAAAATTCCAGAAAATGATGTCATGGCTTTAGAAGCTTCTGATAGGCTAATTGCCATCATTTGAGACAATTGGAAGTGTACCTGTGGATGTATTTCAAGGCCTACCTTCAAAACTCAGTTCCTCTTTGCTTGACATCATGGGAAATCAAAAAAATCAGCCAAGACCTCAGAAAAAGAATTGTAGACCGCCACAAGTCTGGGTTCAATCCTTTGGAGCATTTTCTAATGCCTGAAGGTACCACGTTCACCCTGTAAAACAATAGTAAGCAAGTTAAACACCATGGGACCACGCAGCCACTCATACCACTCAGGAGGAGATGCGTTCGGTCTCCTAGTAGTTGAACGTACTTTGGGTGCGAAAAGTGCAAATCAATCCCAGAACAAAGGAACGTGTGAAGTATGCTGGAGGTTTACAGGTACAAAATTATCTATATCTCACAGTAAAACGAGTCCTATATCGACATAACCTGAAAGGCCGCTCAGCAAGGAAGAAGCCACTGCTCCAAAACCCCCGCCATAAAAAAGGCCAGACTAAAACTAAAAACTATACGGTTTACACTGCACATGGGGGACAAAGATCATACTTTTTTGAGAAATGTACCTCTGGTCTGATGAAACAAAAATAGAACTGTTTGCCCACAATGACCCCATTGTTATATTTGGAGGAAAATGGGGAATGCTTGCAAGCCGAGAACACCATCCCAACGTGAGAGCACGGGGGTGGCAGCATCATGCTGTGGGGTGCTTTGAACTGCAGGAGGGTATATCATTCTCTCTACTATACTTCTGAACATTTCATCTTCATAAAATGAAGTGGTGATCCTAACTGACCTAAAACAGGGAATTTTTACTAGGATAAATGTCAAGGAATTTGTGAAAAACTGAGTTTAAATGTATTTTGCTAAGGTATATGTAAACTTCCTTCCGACTTCAACTGTATTTCTTAATTCCATTCCTTACTTAGATTTGTGTGTTTTGGGTAGATGGTTGGAAATTGTTAGATATTACTTGTTAGATATTACTGCACTGTTGGAGCTAGTAGCACAAGTTATTGCGCTAACACCCGCTATATAAACATCTGCTAAACATGTGTATGTGACAAATACAATTTGATTTGATCTGAGGGGGTATGAATATTTGTGCGTCTGTAAACTTTATTACTCATAATATTCACGATTCATTCAGAATTATCCGTATCATGGATGATCGCACCCACAATAATGTAGAAGTGTTTTAGAAACATATTCATTTCTTATTTATAATAAAAAGTGACTCCAAAATGACTAAAATACATATTTTACCATAATTTCTATTGCGACACGAATAATCTGAAACATAACCAAACTAAACAGCAAATGCATCCACAAACAAATGTGTAGAGTCACACAGCTTGAAAATGTGTTAACGTTTTACTGCTTTAATACACATACATGAGGGAAAAAAGTATTTGATCCCCTGCTGATTTTATATACGTTTTCCCACTGACCAAAGAAATTATCAGTCTATAATTTTAATGGTAGGTTTATTTGAACAGTGAGAGACAGAATAACAACAACGAAATCCAGAAAATGCATGTCAAAAAAGTTATAAAAATTAATTGCATTTTAATGAGGGAAATAAGTATTTGACCCCCTCTCAATCAGAAAGATTTCTGGCTCCCAGTGGTCTTTTATACAGGTAACAATCTGAGTTAGGAGCACACTCTTAAAGGGAGTGCTCCTAATCTCAGTGTGTTAACTGTATAAAAGACACCTGTCCACAGACGTGCCAAGACCAAAGAGCTCTCCACGGATGTCAGGGGACAAGAGTGTAGATCCTACACAAGGCCTGGAATGGGCTACAAGATCATAGCCAAAAGCTTGGTGCGAGTGACAACAGTTGGTGTGATATTCGCAAATAGGAACAAAACACAAAAGAACTGTCATCTCCCTCGGCATCCTGGGGCTCCTAGCAAAACTCACCTCGTGGAGTTTGCAATGATCATGATCATTGAGACGCGTGAGGAATCAGCCCAGAAACTACACGGAGGATCTTGTCTATGATCTCGAAGGCAGCTGGGACCCATAGTCACCAAGAAAGCATCTGGTAACAAACTACGCCGTGAAGGGACTGAAATCTCTGCAGCCGCCCGCAATGTCCCCCTGCTCAAGAAAAGCACATGTACACGGCCCATCTGAAGTTTTACCAATGAACATCTGAATGATTCAGAGGAGAACGGGGTGAAAGTGTTGTGGTCAGATGAGACCAAAATCGAGCTCCTCTGGCATCAACTCAACTTCTTCCGTGTTTGGAGGAGGAGGTGAATGCTGCCTATGACCCCAAGAACACCATCCCCACCAGTCAAACATGGAGGTGGAACATTATGCTTTGGGGGTGTTTTTTCTGCCAAGGGGACAGGAACAACTTCACCGCATCAAAGGGGATCATGGACGGGGCCATGTAATCGCCCGTCAAATCTTGGATGAGGAACCACCTTCCCTCAGCCAGGGCATTGAAAATGGGTTAACGTGGATGGGTATTCCAGCATGACAATGACCCAAAACACACGGCCAGGCGACAACAAAGGGAGTGGCTCTAAACTACGAAGCAGATTAAGGTCCTGGAGTGGACTAGCCAGTCTCCAGACCTTATCCCATAGAAAATCTGTGGAGGGAGCTGAAGGTTTCGAGTTGCAAACATCATCCTCGAAACTTATGATCTGCAAAGAGGATGTGGGACAAAAATCCCTCCTGCAGATGTGTGCAAACCTGTGTGGCCACTACAAGAAACGTCTGACTCTGTGATTGCCATACAAGGTTTTTGCACCAAGTACTAAGTCCATGTTTAGTGCAGAGGGGTGAAATACTTATTTCCCTCATTAAATGCAAATCATTCATACATTTTTTTTACATGCGTTGTTCTGGATTTTTTTGTTGTTTATTCTGTATATCTCACTGTTCAAATAACCTCCATTAAAATTATAGACTGATCATGTCTTTGTCAGAGGGCAAACGTACAAAATCAGCAGGGGATCAAATACCTTTTACCCTTTCACGTGTACAAGTTTAATTTGTCCCATTGCTTTGCTCCCCTAAAAAATGGGGGGACTTATGTACAAAAGTGCTGTATTTTCTAACAGTTCCACCCGATATGGATGAAAATACCCTCAATGAAAGCTGACAGACTGCATTTAACCTCACAGTCCATTGTTTGGATTTCAAATCCAAACCTTTGGAGTAAACCAGCGCCCCAACCCAACACATCCCACTCAGCTTTAGGATCTAGTGAAACATTCATTATTGTTTTCCAGGTGTGTTAGGCCAAGGCCAGGTGACCAACCAATGTACGGCATACCCCCAGGGCCAGGACTGATCAGCCCAGCAGCTAGGGATTGCCTAAATGGTATTTCCCTTGACGTTGGCATGTTTCAATAGAAACTCATTTTGGTCTTATATTATTCCATATAGTCATCCAGACCCTTGAAAGTTGCCACAGATACCCCATAATCATGGTAATAAATTCATCCAGTGATCCATAACCTTGACATTAATACCATCCATCAACTTTAGAGTTTTAAATCTATGAAGTCTTCTGGCTTGTCAGGTGTTTTCTGTCCAGTGTTTGCTGTATCTGCAAAGTTCACTCTCAGCGCCGTCACAGAGTGTTCTTTCACTGTTTTTGCCTGACCCTGCAGAGACCCATCACCATCTGATCTCCTAAGATGAGGCATGACCCAAGAATTACCTTGGTGTACATTTTATACATTATATTACCCAAGAGTAGAATCAATGGTTAAAATATATGAAATTTACCATTATTTCCCAGATCCCAAACTGTTAGCCTACCCATCAACCTCAAGATGGAACTTTTTATCCTGCTATGCTAAAAAGCCCACCTTACTGAAGCACATGTTCTTCTTTTCCCATCAAAACTCTCTCTTGGTATCCTGCCTACTTAGAGGAATCCTCTCAGTATCCCTCACCCTGTAAACCCATCTTCCTCTACCACTCTCTCAACTGCTGTCGGCATAAGAACACTTTCTGTACTACTACTAACCCTGTCAACCTCAACCTGCCTTTCTCTCACCGGACACATCCGATCTCCAAGCCCATGGGCACCCACACAGCTAAAAACACACAAACTTTCTCCCATCGATAAAAACACATTCCTTCATCTCATGCCCTCCTGCAGCACTTCTCACATCTAGGAATTCTCTCTCTCGATATCTAGGAAATCTCCCTCAGCTTAATCCCAGATGGCGTAGTAGTGCAGTCCTTGTTTTTGTCGTGTGTCTGTAAATAGCTGTACATACCCTGTTTTTTTTGTATTTTTCGTACATATTTCCCTATCAGACTTTCTCCTTCTACAAAATAATACTTTCCTGCAACCCGCCTCACTCAATGTGGAACGGATTATCTATTATGACACTACCTTTTAATCTAGAATATCCAGTTGAAACTAGCTAGCCAGCTAACTAGCTACTTGCTACTAGCTACCGTTAGCGGTTTTTCACATTGTACCCGTGGCCTGCACCACCTACCAGCCAGCTCTAGCCTGGACTATTATTCGGCCCAGTCTACAACTGTCTGCACAGCGCGTTATCGACCCTAGAAGATATCAGTTTTTCTGCCGGAAATCACTGATCACTGGACGCTTTAACTCCGGGATTCATCGCTACGCCAGCTAGCTGCACAAAATGGACGTTTGTGGTTTGGCTATCATCCTGAGCTAGGGGCCCCCCCCCCCATCTCCCGGCTATCTACCTCTGCTGTCAACGGACAGGACCACCTAGTGTTGACACGGAGCCCCGCCGATCC
The DNA here is from genome assembly GCA_036851935.1 of Coregonus suidteri. NCBI lineage: Eukaryota > Metazoa > Chordata > Actinopteri > Salmoniformes > Salmonidae > Coregonus > Coregonus suidteri. The sequence goes on along the minus strand of CM072220.1, from coordinate 34,604,587 downwards.
TACACGAACTGGTCTGCCGACGAAATCGTCTGATGTGGTTACAACAGGCTTCCCGGTACGGACTTCGACCACGAAGATTTCATGCTCTGCTAGCCCCCAGCCCGCTCAGAACACGCTAGCCCGTTGCCACTCTTGCTCACTAGTTCTTTAGCAGCCCCCCGAACTACCTCCGAACTATCCTATTGCTGTTTCACCGACTTATGATAACCTCAGCTATACAGCTGAACTGCCTGCTGGACTGTTCCTTTTTTACGGTAACCGCATCCTGTTTATGTTTAGCCTCAGCCCAAACTGTGTCGTCATTACCAGCTTTGTCTTAGCTTTTCTCAAATTACACCTGTGATTGCTTTATGCCTCTCTCCCATGTCAATATGGTTTTTGCTTATTGCTGTTTCGGTTTTATTTCTAATTGTACTATTTCACTGTAGATCCCCAGCGACCCAGCTAAACCTGCCTTAGATAGCTCCTTTGTCCCACCCCCTATACACGCGGAGACCGACTCAACGGATCGTTGCCTCCAGTGATGCTATCTCTTTCATTGTTACCCAACGCTTAGGTTTACCGTCACTTTACTCATACCCATCATATCTTGTCTTGTACATAATGCCCTGAATCTTTTCTACAACACCGGGGGATCTGCCCCCCTTTATTCTATGTACCCAGCGCACTAGAAGACCAGTTTTCTTAAAGAGCCTTTAGTCCGGTATCCTTATTCTAGTCCTCCTTCTGTCCTCTGGTGAGGTGGAGTGCTAACCCATGCCCTGCAGCCCTACAGTATCACTATCCTACTCCCCCAGGCACTATCATTATGTTGACTCTGTAATCGCAAAAGAAGCTTGGTTTCTTGCATGTTAATATCAGAAGTCTCCCTCCCAAGTTTTGCGTTATTCCACTGCGTTTACACACTCCGCCAACCCTGATTGTTCTAAGCAGTGTCTGCATCCTGCTTAGGAGGCCACCATAAATTTCTGAATTTTCCATCCCCACACTATAACATTTATCCGTCTAGATAGAACTGCCCAAGGGGTTGGAGTTGCAATCTACTGTAAGAGATAGCCTGCAGAGCTCTATCATACTATCTAGCTGGTGGCCCAAACGTTTGAGCTTCTACGTTCTAAAAATCAACCTTTCCTTCCTCCCAGAATAAGTCTCTCACTGTTGCCGCTTGCTACAGACACCCCCTCAGCCCCCAGCTGGTTGCCCTGGACACCATATGTGAATTGATTGCCCCCCATTTATCCTCAGAGATTCGTACTGCCTTAGTGACGTAAATTGGGATATGCGTAACCCGCCGGCCATCCTAACAATCCAAACTAGATGCCCCTCAATCTAACACAATTAGCACGAACCTACCATTATAACCCATAATCTCTGTAAACATGGTACCCCTCATTCGATAGCATCCTGACTACACTTACCCTGCTAAATACACCTCTGCTGTCCTTCAACAATGATCTCAGCGCTCACTGATGCCTTATTGCCTGCGTACCGTAAGGGGTCCGCGGTCACACGACCCACCCTCATCACTGTCAAACGCTCCCTAAAACACTTTAGCGAGCTAGGCCTGTCCTACTTGAACCTGGCCCAGGGTACCTGGATGGATATAGCTCTATTCCGTCAGTGAGCAGGATGCCTGGTTATTCTTTAACATATTTCCTCTCAATCTTAATTAAACTGCCCCAATTTTTTTCAAAAAATTACAGATCTAGAACAGATATATCCCTGGTTCTCCTCAGACTTTGACTGCCCTTGACGCTAGCACAAAAACATCCTGTGGCCGTACTGCATTAGCAATCAAACCGCCCCTGCGAAATGCACTTTTTCAGGGAAGTTAGGAACCATATAGCACAAGCAGTCAGACGAACAGGCAAAGCTACTTTTTCAACAGTGAAATTTGCATCCTGTGCACTAACTCCAAAAAGTTTTGGGACCCTGGAAAGTCCATGGAGAACCTAGAGCACTTCTCCCAGCTTGCCCACTGCAACTGGGCTAGGAAACACTTATCACCACCCGATAAATCTACAATAATAGAGAATATTCCAAAAGCATTTTGCTACGGCTGGCCATGGCTTTCCACCTGGCTACCACTACCCCGCCTCCAAATCTGCCCCGTCCGCTGCAAATTGCCCATGCCTCCCCCCCCCCGCTTCTTCCTGTCTCCTTCACACAAATTCAGACAGCTGTGATGTTCTGAAAGTCGCTGCAAAATCTGGACCACTACAATCAGCTCTGGTCTAGACAATCGGGAACACCTTCTTTCTAAAACTAGCCGCCGTAAATTGTCGCAAAACCGCTAATTTACTAGCCTGTTCACCCTCATCCTTCGTAATTGTCTGAGATCCACAGAGATTGGAAATGCTGCCGCGGCTCATCCCCCGCTTCAAAGGGGTGACACATCAGATCCAAAACAGTTTTCAGACCTATAATCCAGTCCTGCCCTGCCTTTCGAAAGTATTTTAAAGAAGCACTTTAACAACAGATCACCGACCATTTTCGAATCCCACTAGTACCGTCTCCGTTATGCCAATCTGGTTTCCGAGCTGGGTCATGCGTGCAACACTTCAGCCACGCTCAAGTCCTTAAACGCTATTATAAACCGCGATCGATATAGACAGTACTGTGCGTCCGTTCTTCATCGACCTGGCCACGGCTTTTTCAACTCTGTCACCACCGCATTCTTTATTGGCAGACTAAATAGGCCTTTGGGTTTCTCAAATGACTGCATCGCCTTGTTCACGACACTACTATCTCAGATAGAGTTCATGTGTCAAATCGGAGGGCCTGTTGTCTGGACCTATGGCTAGTCTTTATGGGGGTGCCACAGGGTTCAATATTCTTGGGCCGACTCTTTTCTCTGTGTCTATCAATGACGTCGCTCTTTTGCTGCTGGTGACATCTCAGATCTCAGATCAAACACTCTAACGGCAGTAAAACCCACAAACCATGTTTGTAGATGAATCCAAAACCACAAACAGATCCACACCTAGTAACCAAGCAAACCTCCAAACCACATAACAACATGTAAATACAACACCTCCTTCCATAGCCCCCACATCCCCAGCTCCCACCAAAAAGCCACTAGTAAACAACTAAGATGCCAACAGACTCCTTCTACTCAGACTACAACCTTTTGTAACATCTGGAGTGGCATTGCAACCCCTGTTTAACAAACCTCCACAAGCTTCACTACCATACAACATCTACCTCCTTCATTAGCCCTCCAACTGCTCTTAAACCCCAGTAAACTAAATGCATGGTTAGTCAATCGAACGCTGCTGGCCACCCGCCCACCCGACTTAAGAATCCACTCTTCTCCACAGGGTCTGGACCTTGAGTATGTGGACAACTACAAATCCTATGTGCTGATTAACTGTAAACTCCTTCACAGACTCACATTAGAATCCTCCAATCAAAGTTTAATCTACATCTGGCTTCCTATTTCGCAACTAGCTCCTCACTCATGCGCCAACATGCCCGTCGCGAAAACTGACTATCCTACCGATCCTTGACTTCCGGCACTGTCATTTACAAAATAGTCAATTGGCTGTAGTCCTATCACAGTGCCATCCGTTTTGTTGTCTCCAAAGCCCCATAAACACTACCCACCACTGTGCCTGTAACGCTCTTGTTGGCTGGTACGCTCTTGTTTAGTTCGTCGTCATAAAAAACCCAACCCACTGCTTCAGAGCCATCTATAAATCACTGCTAAGGCATCCCATCCCAACCTTATCTTTTTTTTTGAGCTCTGTTCCCCAATTGGTCACCATAAGCAGCACAAACCCACTAACCCGCCGTAAGTCACTGCGCTCCTACAGCAGGTATAATCTCACTGGACTGGTCCTCCCCAAAGCCAACACCTCCCTTTGGCCACCATTCCTTCCAGTTCTCTGCTGGTCCAATGCTCCCTCGTATACAAATTGCAAAAATCATCTGAAGCTGGAGACACTTTATCTCCGCTCACTAACTTTAAAGCATCAGTTCGTCAGAGCAACCTTACCTGCATCACTTGGCACCTGTACACAGCCCATCTGAAATTAAAGCCCGCCCAACTACCGTCATCCTATAATTGTTAATTTATGTTGCTCATTGTTGACCCCAGTATCTCTATTGTGCACGATCATGGGTCTGTGCACATCTAGCATTCCAGTGTTAATACTAATATTTGCATAATTATTTGCCCTATAGGCCTATTTTTATTTCCTTACCTCCATAAACTTGTTTTGCTACCATTTGCACACACTGGTATAATATTGTCGTTGTAATTTTTTGACTTTATGTTTTTTACCGCCGAAAATATGTAACTCTGGTTGTTTTTATCGCACTGCTTTGCTTTATCTTGCCAGGTCGCAGTTGTAACTGATACTATTCTCAACTGGCTTACCTGTTCAGATAAAGGTTAAATAAAATAAAATAAAAAATCTGTTCCTCATCTTAGACCCTACCTGCCACCCTGTAGTTATTTATGTCTCCCCTGGTTCCCGTTGCATAACCCCAGTATATCGTGGACGGGAGTAGGTTGGGGTTGGTCTCAGGAGAGGTGTCCTCTCTGTGTATACTTTGGCACTCCGTGGGAATTCTGGACCAGGCCACGCACAGTCCCTATCCGGAGGAATGACCCCATATTCCCCACGTCCCACATTGTGGCAACTTTAGTGTGTAATGTGGACGCGTACATCCGTCCGAGGCCCTGTGACAGGAGCCCACACCTGCCCACTGTACCCTTGGGCGTGTCTACGCGACCTCGGATGGTGGTACTGTCTCCTCACTTGGGTAGACACAGCGATCTGTGTCGTGCCACCCGGGTAAGCCTGTACTACGACTATCTCCGCAAGTACTGATGGTCCAACCTTGGCGTCAGGGGGAATGTCTGGGTTTACTTCCTCTTCCTTCTCCACCTGCACCAGAGCAGACACCGAGCACTCCCCTATGCAAACTCCCCCTGCTGTCGGTTTCCACAATGAACCTCCTGTTCCCTCTCTCCTTAGACGTGGTGTGTGTCAGAAGACCTTACCCCCTCGGAGGGGAACCCCACCGTCCTGGTCGGTGGTGGACCGTTTTCCAAGCCTGTCTTTTGATTCTCTGGCTGTCTCCTACTGTCTGCAGACCGTGGAGGCTCTCTTTTCTCACGTCCTTTCCTGGCACTACGGGATCCGGAGGACTCGCTGTCTGACCGTGGATCCTCATTTCACCTCCCGTGTCCCTGGAAGGCCTTCATGGAACGACTGGGGGGGGTCACGGTCATTCCTCGGATCCTCCGGGTACCGTCCCCAATCAATGGCAGGTGGAAAGGTCAATCAGGAACTGTGTAGGTACCTTTCGTCGTTCTGTCAGGACGCGGGGAGTGGGCCACTCACATCCCCCCTTTCAGGTAATCCGAGGCTATCGGCCGCCTGTTACCGGAGTCAGATCGAGGCTCCTGCGTGTGGACGATTGGTTTTTCCGTTGCACTGAGAGCGGTCTGTAACACGCGCACAACAAAGTCACCGCACTGTCCTCCGGTAGGAAGGCGCAGGCCGTCGTCACCGCAGTGTGGCCCCGTCTTTCATCCCGGTGACAGGTCTGGCTTTGTCCTCAGTTGGTGAGACCATGGCGCTTGCAACGCCAGGTTGTTGGTTCGTTCCCACGGGGGGACAGTATGAAATGTGATGAACTCACTAACTATAGTCGCTCTTGAAAGATTGATTAAATGATTAAAATGTAGGAACCTGCCCTCTCCTGTCCAGCTCCAGCATCGCCGTCCTTCTAGCTGCTGCCTAAACCTGCTCTGGCAAACACCCTTCACGTCTTAACCCCGTACATTGTCATTAAACACCCCTGTCCCCGTAAAAGTGCCCTGTCCCCAGTAAAGTTGCGCTCTGGCCCGCAAAATTGATGGGAATATGGCGGCAAGTGAGCTGCGTCACATACGCCTAATACCATTGCGGGACTGCAGTTGGAGTTTGGGACCAGTTCTTGTAGTAGCGGGGGGGGGAGTCGGACAGAATGCCAGCGGGTGCTTGGCGGGTTTGGGTATGAAAGCTGCTGTTTCTGGCTGGACGAGATGAGAAATCATCCCCACAGACATCTACCTCCAAATACACATATCATTGCAATGCACCATATACGAATTCTACATCGCAATGAAGCAACAACCTTTTCTCACACCAGTCATAACTTCATTATTCATTACCTTCAAATGTGACAACCTCAAAATCGGTACAAACACAACAATCCTGTCACAACTTACCTCTCCACCACTAATGACCAGTACCATTATTCATGTTTCTATGAGAACCTCAACCAAGTAAGTTCTTAACCTTTTCCTCAACAGCACCTGACAATGCAAAACTGGTTCTACGACCACTACCAACAAGCTGGCCCCTCCAAACGACAACCACACTGTTCCAAAAACAACAGCTGATCCTATACACCACAGCTGATCCCACAAACAACCACAGCTGTTCCACACAACCACAGTGATCCCACAACAACCTCCAGCTGCTCAACAACAACCACGGCTGATCCCACATTTACACAGCTGTTCCAACAAACAACCACAGCTGAATCCCCACAACAAACCATAGCTGATCCCACAACAAAACATAGCTGGATCCCACAACAACTCACAGCTGATTCACATTTACCACAGTGTTCAACACAACCACAGCTAATCCAACAACAACCCATAGTGATCCACAACAACATAGCTCGATCCAAACAACACCACAGATGGTCCCACAACAACCCAAAGATGGTCCCACACAACCACAGCTGCTCCCACAACAACCACAGATGTCCCACAATAAAACACATATACTCCACAGAACCCAGCTGCTCCCACAACAACCTCAGGTACTCCCACAACAACACAGCTGCTCCCTAAGCAACTACAGCTATCCCACTACAACCACAGCTGCTCCAAACAACAACAGCTGATTCCTATAACAACCACAGCTGATCCCACAACAAACCACAGCTAATCCCACAACAACCACATCTGACTCTAACAAATAACCACATATGCTCCCACAAACAAACACAGGTGTCCCACAACAAACAGATTGCCCCCACAACAACCATAGCTTACCATACAACAACCACAGCTGCTACCCACAACCAACCACAGCTGCTCCCACAAAACAACAAAAGCCATTCCAACAACAACCACAACGGCTCCAACAACAACCAAAGATGGTGCCCACAACAACCAAGCTGCTCTCACAACCAACCACAGCTGTTATACCACAACAACCACAGCTGCTCCACAAAACAACCACAGCTTTCCCACAACAACACACCTCTACCATGTCCCACAGCCCCACAAACAACCACAGCTGATCCCACAGCAAACGCAGCTGCCTCCCACAACAACCGCAGCTGCCTCCCACACAACCTCAGCTGCTCCCTCAACAACCACAGCTGCTCCCAGCAAATGCTACCACAGCTGTTCCAAAAACAACATCTGATCCTATAACACCTACCAGCTGATCCCAAACAACCACAGCTATCCCACAATCCCACAACAACCAACATACTGCTCCCACAACAACCACAGATGTTCCCACAACAACCACAGACAAACAACCAGATCTGCCCCCAACAACACCATCGCTTCTACTACAACAACCACAGCTGATTCCAACAACAACCACAGCTGATCCCACAAACAACAACAGCCATTCCAACCAACAACCACAACCTGCTCCAACAACAAACAGATGGGATACCCACAACAACCACGCTGCTCTGCCCAACAACCACAGAGGCTTATCCCACAACTACCACAGCTGTTCCAAACAACAACACAACTGATCCCAACAACAACCACAGCTGCTCCCTACACAACCACAGCTGTTCCACAACAACCACATCTACTCCCACAGAACAACCACAGCTGCTCCCACAACAACCGCAGCTGCTCCCAACAACAACCTCAGCTACTCCCACAACAACCACAGCTGCTCCCTCAGCACTACATCTAATCCCACTACAACCACAGCTGTTCCAAAAACACAGCTGATCCTTTAACACCACAGCTGATCCCACACAACCACAGCTGCTCCCCACAACAACCACCTCTGCTCCAACAACAACCACATGTGCTCCCCACAACAACCACAGATGTTCCCACAACAACCAGATCTTCCCCCACAACAACCACAGCTTCTCCCTACAACAACACCATCTGCTCCCACAACAACCACAGCTGTCTCCCACAACAACAGCAATTACACAACAACAACCACAATGCTCCAAACAACAACCACAACTGCTCCCCACAACGCACAGCTGATCCTAAAAAAACCACAGCTGCTCCCACAACACCCCAGCTGCTCCCACAACATCCACAACTGCTCCTACACAACCCCAGCTGCTCCACAAACAACCACAGCTGATCCAACAACAACCACATCTGCTCCCTTAACAACCACATCTGATCCTACACAACCACAGCTGCTCCTACAACAACAAGAGCTGCTCCTACAACAACCACAGCTGCTCCCACAACAACCACAGCTGATTTCCCACACATCCAACAGCTGTTCCAACAACAACCACACTTGCTCCAACAACAAAACACAGCTGCTCCCACAAACCACAAGATGGTCCCACAACACCAGTTCTGCTCCCACAACAACTAAAGCAACAACAACCACAGCTTCTCCCACAACAACCACAGCGGCTCTCCACCCAAGTGTCCCAACCACCCAAAGCTCCTACAACACCCACAGCTGCTCCCCCAACCAACCACAGCTGTTCTGACCACAGTTACAGCTGGTTCATCAACCACTTACCCACAACACCGTCCCTGCAATACCCAGAGGTTATGTTGGAGTTCAAATTGGAGAAAAACTTCACAGCGGACTTGAATAATGCGTCTTCACCAGAGTTCCAGCATTAGCAAGCACTGTGGCTACAGCGGGTAAATACTGTTATATTTTCCCACCCGTTTAATATCAGCTTTTAGATCCCTAATAAAATAGGCTTAGTCTAGTCAATTCAGTAAAACAAAAGATCATGCTATTACGTCCAGGGAATTTATGGTAAAACTTTTTTTTTCAGGTCTGCTCAATGCTGCTTACCACTGAATTAAATGATTGATTGATATATTGATTTAGAAGTAGTTTACAAGTATTAGAAAATATTTCATAATGATAAGCCAACTTTAAATTAGTGTAAATTACTTTAACCATTGAATTGTAAAGTATTTTTCAATGCGGTACCTTCTCAATGTCTCAGGACGTAATTAATTTATAAAATATGATACTTCATATTATTTTTACAGCTGGACAATGGTGTATAAAAATAAATATGGATCCATTTCAATCGCACAGAGGTTCTAGGTTCAGTAAGTAGTAATTCTAAGCATTATTTTCTTACTTGAGCCGTTCGTGCGTTTCTATTTAAGGTAGAAGTAATTTGATTAATTGTTCATATTTGTCATAGAATTGAAACATGAATCTGATCTAGATGATGAATCATAATTTAAAAATAATATTGTGGTTGTTTTTCCAGTCAAGGTTCATATTTGTGGGTAATCACTAAGCTGTATTTAATGCTATCAGTTCAGTCCCTGAGACCAGTGATGTGGCTGCCCGATGTTAGGAGGCAATATCACGCACAGGCTCTAATTTCTCTCTCCCCAGTGAACACAGCCTCTGTTGTAGCGACAAGTAAGACTCAAATATTATTTGCCCTAGTTTGTTAATCACATATTTACTGTTACTACTTTGTTAAAACATATCAGTTATATATAGATTGTATATGCACAGGGGATGGTCAATTCAAGGCTGTGCAGTTCTATTGTGAAATAGATTCATAACTTATGGGGGATGTGTGATTACGGTCCAAAGAGGTAGCTGAGGTGAAGTAGTTAATTTTTCATTGAACGACGCGCCCAGAGTTGATAATCTGTTTTATATTATCGCTACTTGACATAGAAAACAAACGAACAAATATGGTTGTAAAAAAAAAAAGACTTTTATCATTAAAGAGAAAAACCCATTACGTTCTTAGTCTTATGCTCAATAAGAGGGACTAGAAGCGGGGCTAAGCTAGTTTGCTAGTGGACACAAAAACTGGAATAACCTGCGTCCTCAACTTGTTGATGAAAACTTGTGTAAACTTTGTTGCTGGATTTCCTGTTAGAATTAGTTCCGAGGTGCTACACATCCTTTTATCTTTTGTCACAGGTGCAGTTAATGAACATTAGGCCTGATTAAATCCTATAGAAACTTGCCTTCGGTCAATCAGAATAGGAATACCTAACAATCCATTTTATAATGCAGAGATGATCGTACAAACTCCAATCCCCAGCAGCAACACCAACACAGCTGCTCCCACAGCAACAAAAGCTTCCCTCATAACAACCACTGCTGCTGCTAACGCACAAACAACAGCTGGTGGTTACAACAACCACAACTGCATACAACAACAACCACACGTGCTCCCACAACACCACAGCTGCTCCCACAACAAGCCCAGCTGCTCCTCCACAACAACCACAAACTGCTCTACAATAACCACAAATGCTCCTAGAATAACCACAGCTGCCTCCCACACAACCACAAGCTGTTTCCAACAACAACCACAAGCTGATCCAAAAAAAACCACAGCTGGCTCCCATAACAACAAACTAACAGCTGCTACCACAACAACCACAGCCTGTTCCAACAACAACCACAACTTCTCCAACAACACCACAAGCTGCTCCCACAACAACCACAGCTGCTCCCACAATAACATCCCAGCTGCCTCCAACAAAACCAACAGATTCTCCCAACAACAAACACAGCTACTCCCACAACAACCACAAGCTGCTCCGCACAATAACAACAGCTGACTATCACAACAACCACAGCTGTTCAACAAACAACAAAACCAACTGCTACAACAACACCCCACAGCTGCTGCCACAACAACCACAGCTGCTCCCAAAACATCCACAGCTGCTGCCACAAAAACCACAGCTGCTCCAACAAACAACCACAGCGTCTTCCCAAAAACAAACACAGCTACTCCACAACAACCACAGCTGCTCCCACAATACCAACAGCAATTCCAACAACAAACACACTTTCTCAAACCAACAACCACAACTGCTCCAACAACAACCATAGGCGCTCCCACATTTAACCACAGTGATCCTACAACACCCCAGCAGCTCCCACAACAACCAACAGCTGTTCCAACAAACAACCACAGCTGTTCTCAACAACAACCACAGCTGCCTCCAAACAACCCCAAAGCTGCTCCACAAAAACCACAGCTGCTCCACAACAACCACAGCTTTTCCCACAACAACAACAGCTGCTCCCACAACAACCACAATCTAAATCCAACAGCAACCACAGCTGCTCCCACAACACCGCAGCTGCCTGCCCACACAACCTCAGCTACTCCACAAACAACCACAGGTGTTCCCACGACAACCAGATCTGCCCCCACGACAACCAGAGCTTCTCCTACAACAACCCACAGCCTGATCCCACAACGACACAGCTTGGCTTCCACAACAACAACAGGCCATTCAAAACAACCAACCAACTGCTCCAAACAACAAACCAAAGATGGTCCCACAACAACCACAGTCGCTCTCACAACAAACCACAGCCTATCCCCCAAAAACTACCAACAGCTGTTTCCAACACCAACACCAGCTGATCAAACAACAACACAGCTGCTCCCACAACAACCACCAGCTGTTTCCCACAACAACCACATCTAATCCCACAGCAACCACAGCATGCTCCCACAACAACCGCAGCTGCTCCCACAACAACCTAGCTACTCCCCACAATCAACCAACAGGTGTTCCACAAACAACCAGATCTGCCCCCACAACAACCTATAGCTTCTCCTACAACAAACCACAGCTGCTCCCACAACAACACAGCTGCTCCCACAAACCACAACAGCCATTCCACTAAACAACCACAATGCCTCCAACAACAACCAAAAGATGTCGTCCCACAAACAACCAAAGCTGCTCTTCACAACAACCACAGATTATCCAACCACTACCACAAGCTGTTCCAACAACAACCACAGCTGATCCAAACAACAACCACAGCTGCTTCCCACCAAGCCCACAGCTGTTCCCACAAAAACCACATCTAATCCCACAGCAACCACAGCTGCTCCCACAACAACCGCAAGTGCCTCCACAACAACCTCAGCTACTCCCACAAACAACCACAGGTGTTCCCACAACAACCAGATCTGCCCCCACAACAACCATAGCTTCTCCTACAACAAACACAGCTGCTCCCACAACAACCACAGATGAATCCCACAACAACAACAGCCATTCCAACAACAACCACAACTGCTACCACAACAACCAAGATTGGTACCACAACAACGGCAGCTGCTCTCACAACAACCACAGCTTTAATCCCACAAATACCACAAGCTGTTCCAACAACAACCACAGCTGTCCAACAAACAACCACAGCTGCTCCACAACAACCACAGCTGTTCCCACAACACCACCACTTAATCCCACAGCAACTACAGCTGCTCCCACAACAACCGCAAGCAGCTGCTCCCCACAACAACCTCAGCTACTCACCGCATCAACCACAGCTGCCTACCTCAGCAACTACATGCTAATCCCACTACAACCACAGCTTGTTCCAAAAAACAACAGCTGATCCTATAACAACCACAGGCTGATCCAAACAACCGACAGCTAATCCCACAACAACCACACTGCTCTAACAATAACCAACATATGCTCCCACACACCACAGCGTGTTCCCACAACAACCAGATCTGCCCCCACAACAACCAGAGCTTCCTCCTGCAACAACCACAGCTGCCGCCAACAACAACCACAGCTCTCCCACAGCAACCAAAAGCCATTCCACGAGCAGGACAACCACAACTGCTCGCAACAACAACCAAAGATGGTTCCCACAAACAACACAGCGCTGATCTCACACTCAACCACAGCTTATCCCAAAACTACCGCAGCTGTTCCAACAAACAACCACCAGCTGATCCCACAATCAACCACAGCTGCTCCCACACAACACCCACGCTGTTCCCACAAACAACCACATCTACTCCTGCCACAGCAACCACAGACTGCTCCCACAACAGCCGGCAGCTCTCCACAACAACCTCAGCTTTACTGAACTCCCACAACAGACCACAGCTGCTCCCTCAGCAACCTACAGCTACCCTACAACCACAGCATGTTCAAAAACAACCAGATGATCCTTTACAACCCACAGCTGATCCCACAACAACACAGCTGTTCCACCAACCACATCTGCTCCAACCAACCACCACCCTGTGGTCCCGACAGAGGCAACCACAGATGTTTGCCCACAACAACCAGATCTTCCCCCACAACCACCACCGCTTCTCCAACAACAACACTCTGCTCCTCCACAACAACCACAGCGGCTCCCCAACAACCACAGCAAATTACAACAACAACCAAAGCTGCTCCAACACAACCACAACTGCTCCCACAACAACCACCAGCTGATCCTAAAACAACCACAGCTGGTTCCACAACAACCCCAAGCTTTCCTTTTGCTCCACAAACGAGCCACAAACTGCTCCTACAACAACCCCAGCTGCTCCCACAACAAACCACAGCTGATCAACAAACAACACACAGCGGCTCACCTTACACAACCACATCTGATCCCACAACAACCACAGCTGCGCCTAAAACAGCAAGAGCGTGCCTCCTACAACAATCCACAGCTGCTCCACAACAACCACGCTGATCCACAAATACAAAAAAGCTGTTCCAACAACAAGCACACTCTAGCTCCAACAACAACCACAGAGGCTCCCACAAACAACCACAGATGGTCCCACAACAACCAGTTCGGCTCCCACAGTCAACTTACAGCTTCTCCTAAACACACACAGCGGCTCCACAACAAACGCACAAGATGCTCCCCAATTAGTTTAAAGTAGCTCTCCACCAACAACCACAGCTGCTCCCACAACAACTACAGCTTGCTCTGTACCACAGTTACAGCTGGTTGGTCATCAACACTCCACAACAACCGGCCCTGCAATACCAGAGGTTATGTTGGAGTTTTCTCAATGGAGAAAAACTTCACAGCGCGACTTGAAATAATGCCATCTCACCAGAGTTACAAGCATTGGCAAGCCTGTGGCCCTAAAGCGGTAAATATGGCTCATATTTTTCCACCGTTTAATTCATAATTTTAGATTCCCTAATAAAATAGGCTTAGTCTAGTCATTCAGTAAAACAAAGATCATGCTATTAATCAAGGAATTTATGGTAAAATTTGTTTTCAGGTCCTGCTCAATGACGGATACCACTGAATTGAAATGATTGATTGATATATTGATTTAGAAGTAGTTTACAAGTAATTAAGAAAAATATTTCATAATGGAATAAGCCAACCTTTAAATTAGTGTAAACTTAGACTTTACCATGAATTGTAGGGTATTTTTCAATGCAGTAACGCTTCTCAAGGTCTCAGACCGTATTAATTTATAAATATGATACATTTCATATTATTTACAGGCTGGACATGTGTAATAAAAATAAATATGGATCCAGTTTTCAATCGTCACCGAGAGTTTAGGTTTCAGGTAAGGAGTAATTCTAAGCATTATTTCTTACATTGGAAGGGGAGGGTTGGCGTGCGTTTCTTATTTAAGCGGTGAAGTCATTTGATTAATTGTTCATAGTTGTCATAGAATTGAAACATGAATCTGATTCTGATGATGAAATCATAATTTAAAATACTTATTGTGGTTGTTTTCCCAGTCAAGGTTCATTTGTGGTAATCACTAAGCTGGTATTTATTATGATTATCAGTTGCAGTCCCTGAGACCAGTGATGTGGCTGCCACGATGTTAGAGGCAAGACAATATCCAACAGCTCTAATTTCTCTCTCCCAGTGAACACAGCCTCTGTTGTAGCGACAAGTAAGACTCAAACTCAAAAAAACTATATTTTGCACTAGTTGTTAATCACATATTTACTGTTCTACTTTGTTAAACATATCAGTTATTATAGATTGTATATGCAAGTGGATGGATCAATTCAGAGGCTGTGCAGTTCTATTAAATAAATCATAACTTGGGGGGTGTGATACGGTCCCAAAGAGGTAGCTGAGCGTGAAGTAGGTTAATTTTCATTGAACGCCGCAGCCCAGAGTTGTGATAATCTGTTTTATATTATTGCTACACTTGACATAGAAAACAAACGAACAAATATGGTTGTAAAAAAAGACTTTTTCTTAGAGAAAAAACCCATTACTTTCTTATCTTATGCTCAAATAAACATGTACTAGAAAGCTGGCTAGGCTAGTTCTGCTAGTGACACAAAACTGAATAACCTTCCGTCCTCAACATTGTTGATGAAACTTGTGTAACTTTGTTGCCTGGATTTCCTGTTAGAATTAGTTTCCGAGGTGTACACAATCAATCTTTGTCACAGTGCAGTAATGAACATTATGCCTGATAAATCCTATAGAACTCCCTTCGGTCAATCAGAATAGAATACCTAACAATCCATTTTATAATTGCAGAGATGATCGTACAAACTCATCCCCCAGCCAAGACCACACCAACCCACAGCTCTCCCACAACAACAACAGCTTCCCTCATAACAACCACTGCTGCGGCGACGGACAACACACAGCTGTGGTTACAACAACCCACAACTGCTCCAACAACAACCACAGCTGCTCCCACAACAACACAGCTGCCCCACAACAAGCCCAGCTGCTCCCACAACAACCACAACTGCTCCTACAATAACCACAACTGCTCCTAGAATAACCACAGCTGCTCCCACAACAACCACAGCTGTTCCAACAACAACCACAGCTGATCCAACAACAACCACAGCTGCTCCCCTAACACCAACAACAGCTGCTACCACAACAACCACAGCTGTTCCAACAACAACCACAACTTCTCCAACAACACCCACAGCTGCTCCCACAACAACCACAGCTGCTCCCAAAAACATCCACAGCTGCTCCAACAAAAACCACAGCTTCTCCAAAAACAAACACAGCTACTCCCACAACAACCACAGCTGCTCCCACAATAACAACAGCTGCTATCACAACAACCACAGCTGTTCCAACAACAACCACAACTGCTCCAACAACACCCACAGCTGCTGCCACAACAACCACAGCTGCTCCCAAAACATCCACAGCTGCTCCAACAAAAACCACAGCTGCTCCAACAACAACCACAGCTTCTCCAAAAACAAACACAGCTACTCCCACAACAACCACAGCTGCTCCCACAATAACAACAGCCATTCCAACAACAAACACAACTTCTCAAACAACAACCACAACTGCTCCAACAACAACCATAGCTGCTCCCACAACAACCACAGCTGATCCTACAACAACCCCAGCAGCTCCCACAACAACCACAGCTGTTCCAACAACAACCACAGCTGTTCCAACAACAACCACAGCTGCTCCAACAACTCCCACAGCTGCTCCCACAACAACCACACAGCTGCTCCCACACAAACCACAGCTTTTCCCACACCACAACCACAGCTGCTCCCACAACAACCAAAGATTATCCTACAACAACCACAGCTGCTCCCTCAACAACCGCAGCTGATTACACAACAACCACAGACTCTCCAACGACAACTACAATTGGGGCTACAACAAACACAGCTACTCCCCAAAAACACACAGTAGCTCCCACAACAACCACAACTGCTCCCACAAAAAACACAGCTTCCCCTCATAACAACCACAGCTGCTGGTACGACAACAACAGCTGTTGCTACAACAACCAAAACTGCTCCAACAACAAACACAGCTTCTCCAACAACAAACACAGCTGCTCCAACAACAACCACAGCTGCCCCCACAACAACACCAGAGCTGTTCCCGCACAACACCCACAGCTGTTCCAAACCCACCACAGTCTGCTCCCCACAACAACCACAGCTGCTCCCACAACAACTCACAGCTGTTCCAACAACAACACAGCTGTTCCAAACAACAACCACAGCTTCTCCCACAACAAACACAGCGTGCTCCCACAACAACCACAGCTGTTCCAACAACAACCACAAATGCTCCCAACAAACACACATCTTCTCCCCACAACAACCACAGCTGCTCCCACAACAACCCCAGCAGCTCCCACAACAACCACAGCTGTTCAAACAACAACCACAGCTGATCCAACAACAACCACAGCTGTTCCAACAACAACCACAGCTGCTCCAACAACTCCCACAGCTGCTCCCACAACAACCACAGCTGCTCCCACAACAACCACAGCTTTTCCCACAACAACCACAGCTTCTCCCACAACAACCAAAGATTCTCCTACAACAACCACAGCTTGCTCCCATCAACAACCGCAGCTGATTACACAACAACCACAGACTCTCTCCACGACAACTACAATTGGGGCTTACAACAAAGCACAGCTACTCCCCAAAAACACACAGTAGCTCCCACAACAACCACAACTGCTCCCACAAAAACACACAGCTTCCCTCATAACAACCACAGCTGCTGCTACGACAACAACAGCTTGTTGCTACAAACAACCAAAACTGCTCCACCAAAAACACAGCTTCTCCAACAACAAACACAGCTGCTCCAACAACAACCACAGCTGACCCCCAAAACAACCACAGCTGTTCCTGAGGTCCTCCCGAGTGGCGCAGTGTTCTAAGTAAGCACTGCATCGCAGTGTTTAACTGTGCCATTCAGATCCTGGTTCGAAGTCCAGGCTCTGTCGCAGCCGGCCGTGACCGGGGAGACCCATGGGGCGGCGCACCATTGGCCCAGCGTCGTCCAGGGTAGGGAGGGAATGGCCGGCAGGGATGTAGCTCAGTTGATAGAGCATGGCGTTTGCAACGCCAGGGTTGTGGGTTTGATTCCCACGGGGCCAGTTAAAAAAAAAAAAAAAAAAAAAAAAAAAGATCTATTCGCTAACTGTAAGTCGCTCCTGGATAAGAGCGTCTGCTAAATGACTAAAATGTAATCTATGTAAATGGTTCCAACAACAACCACAGCTGTTCCAACACCAACCACAGCTGCTCCCACAACAACCACAGCTGCTCCCACAACAACCACAGCTGTTCCAACAACAACAGCTGTTCCAACAACAAACACAGCCCTCTCCCACAACAACCACAGCTTGCTCCACAACAACACAGACTGTTGTTCCAACACAACCACAAATGCTCCAACACAACCACAGCTTCTCCCCACAACAACCACAGCTTCTCCACAACACACCACAGCTGCTCCCACAATAACCACAGTTGGCTCCTACAACAACACAGCTGCTCCCACAACAAACCACACCCCGGCCCCTCACCCACCAGAGGTGAAGTTGGAGTTCAAATTGGAGAAAACTTCACAGCAGACTTGAAAAATGCATCTTCACCAGAGTTCCAAGCATTAGCAACAACTGTGGCTACAGCGGTAAATACTCATTTATTTTCCACCCCGTTTATGTCAAGCTTTTAGGTTCCTAACAAAATAGGCTTAGTCCTAGTCAATTCAGTAAAACCAAAGATCATGCTATTAATCCAGGGAATTTATGGTAAACTTTTTTTTAAGGTCTGCTCAATGACTGCTACCATTGAATTTAAATGATTGATTGATATATTGATTTAGAAGTAGTTTACAATAATGGAGAAAATATTTCAGAATGATAAGCCAACCTTTAATGAGTGTAAATTACTTTAACCATGAGTGTAAAATCTTTTTCAATGGCAGTACCTTCTCAATGTGTCATGAACCCTGCATCCTGAGTCGGTCCCTGCCTGTGTTTGCCATTTTTCCGATCGGAATCTCCAGTTTCCTGAGGGTTCTTGAATGCTCCCTGCCTGGTTGCCGGGCGACGTTTTGCTAGGCCGGGAGATCTCTCCCGATTAACCACACGCTGCATCTCATCAGCGATCTGCACACCTGGTCCTGATCATCACCTTCATAAGCTCTGACACCTGACATCCATTCCCTGCCGGATCGTTAGCCATGAACAGTATGTTGTTGTCAGTGTATCAGCCTTGGAGCTTCTAGCGTTAGTTTTTTGTTGTTTTGCACCTTGTTGGCTTGTGCTGTGTACTTACCTCCGTTTTGTTCTATCTGCAGTCACATCACCTCCGGAACCTTCACCCAACCCCTGCCTGGTGGTCGGCGGCTGCCGAGCCATTATTAGACCTGCCACTGCACCCCCACCAACTCATCTCCGCCGCCGCCCGCTCTGTTCCCTGGATTATTCACATCGCTTTTTGAATCTGTTTATAAAAATACTCACCTTCGGAATTCAACTCACCTTGTCCTGTCTGCTTCTGGGTTCTGGCTTTGTAAACCGTGACAGAACGATCCGGCCAGTAATGAAACCCAGCGGACCTGGACTCTGTTCACCATGCCATTACCCATCAGGAAAGATGTTGGGACAACATAGCACGGCACTACAGGAGATAGCGTTGTCAGTCCGGAACCTTTCCACCAGTCTGACGAAGATCCAGGCCCAGCTCAGTTTGCCGGTGGAGAATCCACTACCGGTTTCACCCATCTCGCCTGCCTGCTTCTGGAGCTGTGTCCTTCCGTGAGCCCAAGGTTCCGACGCCGGATAAATAGAGGGGGAGCTGGGAAGATGCAAGTTCTTTCCTTATGCGCAGTGTGGCTTAGTGTTCGATCTACAGCCCAATCTCTAATGCCACAGACAAGGCTAGGATAGCCTTTGTTATGAGTTGCTGCGTGGTCGAGCGCTGGAGTGGGCTTCAGTCGTTTGGGAACGACAGGACACCTGCATGGCTTCATACCAGGAGTTCACGGGCCGAGATGAGGAAGCTATTCGACCATTCCCGTCCGAGGTATGGACGCAGCTAGGCGCCTGTTTTCGCTTCGCCAAGGAACTCGCAGCGTTGCCGACTTCGTGATCGAGTTCAGGGACGTTGGCTGTGGAGAGTGGGTGGAATGAGGAGTCTCTGCAAGCGGCCTTTTACCAGGGCCCTGTCGGAGCAGCTCAAGGATGAGTTGATCTCCTATCCGGAGCCTAGTGACCTAGACAGCTTGGTAAGCCTTGTCTATTCGGGTGGATAACCGAGTTTGAGAGCGAAGAGGGAGAAGCAATGGGCCCCGTCCAATCGATCAGCTTCTCAGTTCCCAGTCGGGTCGGGTGGTGGACCCGAATACGTCGATCATTGTCCACCACACAGGATTAGTGGAGAGGTCCTGCCTCCCGATTTCTGAACCCATGCAAGTGGGGCGGCACGGTTAACCAAGGAGGAGCGCCAACATAGACGTAGGGACCAACTGCTGCCTCTACTGTGGTAGTTCGGGGACATTACATCTCCACTGTTCCCGGCGGTCCGTCAACTGCTCGGCTCGCTAAAGTTGGGGAGGACTTTTAGCGAGCCAGTTTGTCAACCTCTCATACCTCTGTCAGACCCGTTTCCCGGACTACCCCTCATGAACAGGAATCAGAGCTTAGCGTTAACGCTTTTGTCGATTCAGGTGCCGATGGAAGCTTTATTGATGCCGACGTTTGTGGAGCAGCTGGGGCTTTCCAAGGGAGCAATTACCGGAAGCCATTGAAGCTACCACTCTGAACGGCAGTAGTCTGGCACGTATCACGATGAGGACTGAACCCGGTTAGATGCTGTTGTCAGGGAATCATTCTGAGGTGATCTCATTCTTCATTCTGCCCTTCTTCCATGTTCCTCTGGTCCTTGGATACCCCTGGCTGAAAGAACACAATCCCACGTTCGATTTGGGTGACTGGCAAGGTAACTAGTTGGAGCTTGATTGTCATGCTAACCTGTCTCAAGACTGCCTGTTTCCCATTCGGTTCCCAGTCAGGTGATTGAGGCTAAACCCCCAGATTTGTCCCTGGTTCCAGAGACATATCACGATTTGGGGGAAGTGTTCAGTAAGCAAGGGCTCTGTCACTCCCTCCCCACCGACCATATGATTGTGCCATCAACCTGTTCCCTGGAGCTGTCTATCCCAAGGGACGGTTATACAGTATCTCCCGACCTGAACGTGAGGCTTTGGAGACCTACATCAAGGAGTCCCTAGCTGCTGGTCTCATTCGTCCCTCGTCATCACCCCTAGGGCAGGATTCTTCTTTGTGGGTAAGAAGGATGGCTCTCTGCGACCGTGTTATTGATTATCGGGGGTTGAATGATATCACGGTTAAGAAAAAGTATCCCCTGCCCTTGATGAGCTCTGCCTTCGACTCCTTACAGGTGCTACTGTGTTCACCAAGCTTGACCTACGCATGCGTATCACCTGGTCCGGATCAGAGAGGGGGACGAGTGGTTGACGGGTTTCAATACACCGATGGTCACTTCGAGTATCAGGTGATGCCGTTTGGACTGACCAATGCTCCAGCTGTATTCCAGAGTATGGTGAATGATGTCCTGAGAGATATGATCGGATCGTCCTCTTTGTGTTTGTTTACCTGGATGACATTCTGATCTTCTCGAAGGAACCTTCCAACCACGTCCAGCATGTCAGGCAGGTTCTGCAGCGATTGTTGAGAATCGCCTGTTCGTGAAGGCCGAGAAGTGCGAATTTCACGCCCACACTACATTCTTCCTCAGGTACATCATCTCCAGGGGAGAGATTAGGATGGACCAGGAGGAAGGTTAGGGCGGTTCTGGAATGGGCCCAGCCCGGTACGAGTTTTGCAGCTCCAGTTTTTCTGGAGTTTGCGAATTTCTACCGCAGATTCATCCGGGATTACAGCCGTGTGGCCGCTCCGTTAACTGCCCTGACTTCCCAGTATCAGGACCTTCAATTGGATCCGAGGCGGATCGAGCGTTCCTGGATTTGAAGAGGCGATTCACCAACACACCGATTCTCTCTCAACCTGACACGGCCCGTCAGTTTCGTCGTTGAAGTGGATGCGTCTGATGTGGGGGTTGGCGCCATCCTGTCCCAGCGATGCTCCACTGACGGTAAACTCCATCCCTGCGCCTACTACTCTCGTCGTCTTTCGTCTGCGGAGAGGAACTACGATGTGGGTAACCGGGAGCTTCTTGCGGTGAAGCTTGCCTTGGAGGAGTGGCGCCACTGGTTGGAGGGGCGGAGCAACCGTTTATTGTCTGGACTGACCACAGAATCTTGCTTACGTGCAATCGTTTAGACGTCTCAACTCCCGTCAGGCCAGGTGGTCTTTGTTTTTCGGACGCTTTAATTTTTCCCTGACGTTCCGACCTGGATCTAAGAACGGCAAGGCGGACGCCTTGTCCCGGATGTTCTCCAAGACGGAGGAGAGTGGGGCCAAGACCGAGACGATTCTTCCCCGGAACTGTGTCGTGGGAGCAGTTATGTGGAAGATTGAGGAGGAGGTTTATGGCGGCCCTTCGGACGCAGCCCGGTCCCGGTAACGGTCCACCGGTCGGTTGTTTGTGCCTGAGTCGGTTCGTTCTGCTGTCCTCCAATGGTCCCACGCCAGCAAGATGGCTTGTCACTGGGTTGCCCTCTTCTGAGGGGAACACGGTTGTTCTGACTATCGTGGACAGATTCAGCAAGTTCGCCCACTTTTTTGCCCATTTCCAAGCTTCCCTCTGCCTCTGAGACGTCCGAGATCCTGGTTAGGGAGGTTTTCAGGGTCCACGGGGTTGCCCAGTGACATCGTTTCCGACCGTGGTCCCTCAGTTTACCTCTGCTGTCTGGAAGTCCTTCTGTTTGGCCATTGGAGCTACAGTCAGGTCTCACATCTGGTTTTCACCCCCAATCTAATGGTCAGGCGGAGAGAGCCAACCAGAAGATGGAATCCACGCTACGCTGCCTTGTCTCCTCCAACCCCACCTCCTGGGTCTCTCAGTTGCCTTGGGTTGAGTATGCCCACAATACTCTCCCTACATCTGCCACTGGGATGTCTCCCTTCCAGTGCCTGTATGGCTACCAACCTCCCTTGTTTCCTTCTCAGGAGAAGGATCTCTCAGTGCCCTCTGTTCAGGCCCCCACATTCGTCGTTTGCCACCTGGACCTGGCATCGGGCCAGAAAGGCCCTCCTTCGAGTTTCTGACCGGTATCAGCTCCAGGCGAATCGTCGCCGGATTCCCGCTCCCACCTATACCATCGGAGATAGGGTCTGGGTTGGCCACACGGGATCTTCCTCTACGGACTGAGTCTAGGAAACTGTCACCGAAGTTCATTGGTCCGTTGGTGGTGGAGAAGATGATCAATCCTGTTGCAGTTCGACTCAAGTTACCGAGAACGCTCAGAGTCCATCCCACCTTTCATGTCTCCCTGCCTCAAGCCCCTGTTCTCCTCAGTCCTCTGTTGCCCCCTCCCCCCCTCCTCCTCCTCCCCCCTCGGATGATCGGAGGTGGTCCTGCCTACACGGTGCGACGCATTATGGATTCCAGACGGCGGGGCCGGGTTTCCAGTATCTCGTGGACTGGGAGGGGTATGGTCCTGAAGAGAGGAGTTGGATTCCCTCGGCGACAGATTCTTGATGCTGACCTCCTTCGTGACTTCTACCCGCCTCCATCCTGGCGCTCCGGGTAGTCCGCCCGGTGGCGTTCGTCGGAGGGGGGGTACTGTCATGAACCCTGCATCCTGAGTCGGTCCCTGCCTGTGGTTGCCATTTTCCGCTCGGAATCTCCAGTTTCCTGAGGGTTCTTGAACGCTCCCTGCCTGGTTGCCGGCGACGTTGCTAGGCGGGAGATCTCCCGATTAACCACACCTGCATCTCATCAGCGATCTGCACACCTGGTCCTTGATCATCACCTTCATAAGCTCTGACATGACATCCATTCCCTGCCGTATCGTTAGCCATGAACAGTATGTTTGTCAGTGTATCAGCCTTGGAGCTTCTAGCGTTAGTTTTGTTGTTTTGCACCTTGTTGGCTTGCTGTGTACTTACCTCCGTTTTGTTCTATCTGCAGTCACTCACCCGGAACCTTCACCCAACCCCTGGCTGGTGGTCGGCGGCTGCCGAGCCATTATTGGACCTGCCACGCTGCACCCCCACCACTCATCTCCGCCGCCCGCTCTGTTTCCCTGGATTATTCAGCATCGCTTTTGATCTGTTTTAATAAATACTCACCTTCGATTCAACTCACCTTGTCCTGGTCTGCTTCTGGGTTCTGGCTTTGTAACCCCCGTGACACAATGTCTCAGGACGTATTAATTTATAAAATATTATATATTCATATTATTTTTACAGCTGGACAATGTGTATAAAAATAAATAAGGATCCAGTTTCAATCGCACAGAGGTTCTAGGTTTCAGGTAAGTAGTAATTCTAAGCATTATTTTCTTACATTGAGCCGTTCGTGGGTTTCTATTTAAGGTAGAAGTCATTTGATTAATTGTTCATAGTTGTCATATAATTGAAACATGAATCTGATCTGATGATGAAATCATATAATTTAAAATAATAATTGTGGTTGTTTTCCAGTCAAGGTTCAGTTGTGGTAAACACTAAGCTGGTATTTAACAATATCAGCTTCAGTCCCTGAGACCAGTGATGTGGCTGCCACAATGTTAGAGGCAATTTCAAGCAAACAGCTCTAATTTCTCTCTCCCAGTGAACACAGCCTCTGTTGTGGCGACAAGTAAGACTCAAATATTATTTGCACTAGTTGTTCATCACAGATTTTTACTGTTACTACTTTGTTGTAACATATCAGTTAATTATAGATTGAATATGCAAGGGATGGTCAATTCAAGGCTGTTGCAGTTCTATTAAAAAACTAAATCATAACTTGGGGGGTGTGATACGGTCCCAAAGAGGTAGCTGGGGTGAAGTAGTTAATTTTCATTGAACGACGCAGCCCAGAGTTGATAATCTGTTTTATATTATTGCTACTTGACATAGAAAACAAACTAACAAATGTGGTTGTAAAAAAAGAATTTTCTTAAGAGAAAACCAATTTCCTTCTTATCTTAATCTCATAACAGGACTAGAAAGCTGGCTAGCTAGTTTGCTAGTGTAGTAAAAATGAGTAACTTCCGTCCTCAACATTGTTGATGAAACTTGTGTAACTTTGTTGCCTAGATTTTCTGTTAGAAATAGTTTTGAGTTGTACACAATTTTTTTGTCACTGTGCAGTTAATGAACATTAGGCCTGATTAAATCCTATAGAACTCTCCCTTCGGTCAATCAGAATAGAATACCTAACAATCCATTTTATAATTACAGAGGTGATCGTACAAACTCAACCCCCAGAAGCCACAACAACCACAGCTGCTCCCTCAACAACCGCAGCTGATTACACAACAACCACAGACTCTCCAACGACAACTACATTTGGGGCTACAACAACCACAGCTACTCCAACAACAACCACAGCTGCTCCCACAACAACCACAGCCGCTCCCACAACACCAGCCATTCCAACAACAACCACAACTGCTCCAACAACAACCAAAGCTGCTCACACAACTACCACAGCTGTTCCAACAACAATCACAGCTGATCCAACAACAACCACAGCTACTCCCACAGCAACAACTGCTGCTCCCACAACAACTACAGCTGCTCTCTCAACAACCAAAGCTTATCTCTCATCAACCACAGCTGTTCCAACACCAACCACAGCTGCTCCCAGAACAACCGCAACTGCAAACACAATAACAACAGCTGCTCCTACAACAACCACAGCTGCTCCTACAACAACCACAGCTGCTCCCCACAACAACCACGGCTGCTCTCACAAAAAACCAAAGCTGTTCTAACAACAACCACAGCTGATCCAACAACATCCACAGCTGCTCCCACAACAAGCATAGCTGCTGCTCCCACAACAACCACAAATGCTCCCACAACAACCACAGCTGCTCCTAAAACAACCACAGCTGCTCCTAGAACCACCACAGCTGCTTCCACAACAACCACAGCTTTTCCAACAACAACGACAGCTGATCCAACAACAGCCCCAGCTGCTCCGACAACAACCACAGCTGCTCCCACAACAACCACAGCTGTTCCAACAACAACCACATTTGTTCCAACAACAACCACAACTGCTCTAACAACAACCACAACTGCTTCCACAACAACCACATCTGCTTCTGCTCCCACAACAACCACAGCTGCTCCCACAACAACCAAAGCTGCTCCAACAACAACCACAGCTGTTCCCACAAGAACCACAGCTGTTCAAACAACAACCGCAGCTGATCTAACAATAACCACTGCTGCTCCCAAAACAACCACAGCTCTTCCCACAACAACCACAGCTGTTCCACCAACAACCATAACTATTCCAACAACAACCACAGCTGCTAACACAACAACCACAGCTGCTCTCACAACAACCACAGCTGCTCCTACAACAACCACAGCTAATCCTACAACAACCACCGCTGTTCCCACAACAACCACAGCTACTCCAAAAACAACCACAGCTGATCCCACAACAACCACATCTACTTCCACAACAACCCACAGCTGCTCCACAACAACCACAGCTGCTCCCTCAGCAACCACATCTACTCCCACAACAACCCACAGCTGCTCCACAACAACCACAGCTGCTCCCACAACAACCGCAGCTTCTCCTACAACAACCACAGCTGCTCCCACAACAACTACAGCTCATCCCACAACTACCACAGCTGTTCCAACAACAAAACACAGCGAATCCAAGAACAACCACAGCTGCTGTCACAACAAACCACAGCTGCTTCAACAACAACCACAGCTACTCCCACAACAACCACAGCTGCTCCCTCAACAACCACAGCTGCTCCCACAACAACTACAGCTGTTCTAACAACAACCACACCTGCTCCTACAACAATTACATTTGCTCCCACATCAACCACAACTGCCCCCACAACAACCACAGCTGCTCCTACAACAACCACAGCTGTTCCAACAACAACCACACCTGTTACAACAACAACCACAGCTGTTGCAACAACAAACACGGCTGTTCCAACAACAACCACAGCTGTACCAACAACAACCACAGCTTTTCAAACAACAACCACAGCTGTTCCAACAACAACCACAACGGTTCCAACAACAACCACAGATGTTTCAACAACAACCACAATTGTTCCTAAAACAACCACAACTGTTCCAACAACAACCACAGCTGTTCCAACAACAACCACAGCTACTCCCACAACAACAACTGCTGCTCCCACAACAACCACAGCTACTCCCACAACAACCACAGCTAATCCCACAACAACCACAGCTACTCAACAACCAAAGCTAATCTCTCATCAACCACAGCTGTTCCAACACCAACCACAGCTGCTCCCAGAACAACCGCAACTGATCTAACAATAACCACTGCTGCTCCCAAAACAACCACAGCTCTTCCCACGAGAACCACAGCTGTTCAAACAACAACCGCAGCTGATCTAACAATAACCACTGCTGCTCCCAAAACAACCACAGCTCTTCCCACAACAACCACAGCTGTTCCACCAACAACCACTGCTAATCCTACAACAAACACCGCTGTTCCCACAATAACCACAGCTGCTAACACAACAACCACAGCTGCTCTCACAACAACCACAGCTGCTCCTACAACAACCACAGCTAATCCTACAACAAACACTGCTGTTCCCACAACAACCACAGCTACTCCAAAAACAACCACAGCTGATCCCACAACAACCACATCTACTTCCACAACAACCACAGCTGCTCCCACAACAACCACAGCTGCTCCCTCAGCAACCACATCTACTCCCACAACAACCACAGCTGCTCCCACAACAACCACAGCTGCTCCCACAACAACCGCAGCTACTCCTACAACAACCACAGCTGCTCCCACAACAACTACAGCTCATTCCACAACTACCACAGCTGTTCCAACAACAATCAAAGCGGATCCAAGAACAACCACAGCTGCTGTCACAACAACCACAGCTGCTTCAACAACAAACACAGCTACTCCCACAACAACCACAGCTGCTCCCTCAACAACTACAGCTCTTCTAACAACAACCACACATGCTCCTACAACAACTACATTTGCTCCCACATCAACCACAACTGCTCCCACATCAACCACAACTGCCCCCACAACAACCACAGCTGCTCCTACAACAACCACAGCTGTTCCAACAACAACCACACCTGTTACAACAACAACCACAGCTGTTGCAACAACAAACACGGCTGTTCCAACAACAACCACAGCTGTACAAACAACAACCACAGCTTTTCAAACAACAACCACAGCTGTTCCAACAACAACCACAACGGTTCCAACAACAACCACAGATGTTTCAACAACAACCACAATTGTTCCTAAAACAACCACAACTGTTCCAACAACAACCACAGCTGTTCCAACAACAACCACAGCTACTCCCACAACAACAACTGCTGCTCCCACAACAACCACAGCTACTCCCACAACAACCACAGCTAATCCCACAACAACCACAGCTGCTCTCTCAATAACCAAAGCTAATCTCTCATCAACCACAGCTGTTCCAACACCAACCACAGCTGCTCCCAGAACAACCGCAACTGATCTAACAATAACCACTGCTGCTCCCAAAACAACCACAGCTCTTCCCACGAGAACCACAGCTGTTCAAACAACAACCGCAGCTGATCTAACAATAACCACTGCTGCTCCCAAAACAACCACAGCTCTTCCCACAACAACCACAGCTGTTCCACCAACAACCACTGCTAATCCTACAACAAACACCGCTGTTCCCACAATAACCACAGCTGCTAACACAACAACCACAGCTGCTCTCACAACAACCACAGCTGCTCCTACAACAACCACAGCTAATCCTACAACAAACACTGCTGTTCCCACAACAACCACAGCTACTCCAAAAACAACCACAGCTGATCCCACAACAACCACATCTACTTCCACAACAACCACAGCTGCTCCCACAACAACCACAGCTGCTCCCTCAGCAACCACATCTACTCCCACAACAACCACAGCTGCTCCCACAACAACCACAGCTGCTCCCACAACAACCGCAGCTGCTCCTACAACAACCACAGCTGCTCCCACAACAACTACAGCTCATTCCACAACTACCACAGCTGTTCCAACAACAACCAAAGCGGTTCCAAGAACAACCACAGCTGCTGTCACAACAACCACAGCTGCTTCAACAACAAACACAGCTACTCCCACAACAACCACAGCTGCTCCCTCAACAACCACAGCTGCTCCCACAACAACTACTGCTCTTCTAACAACAACCACACCTGCTCCTACAACAACTACATTTGCTCCCACATCAACCACAACTGCTCCCACAACAACCACAGCTGCTCCTACAACAACCACAGCTGCTCCTACAACAACCACAGCTTCTCCTACAACAACCACAGCTGTTCCAAAAACAACCACTGCTGATCCAACAATAACCACTGCTGCTCCTCCAACTACCCCAGTAATCAACATAACAGCTCCTTCAACTACCCCAATAATCAACACAACAGCTTCTCCAAGTACCCCAGTACTCAATGCAACAGCTCCTCCAACTACCACTGTAATCAACGCAATATCGTCTCTAACTACCCCAGCAGCAAATTCAACTCTAGCTCCATTAGCTCCGGTAACCAATTTGACCACAGTACTATCTACCCCAGTGCCAACTACCATGTTAGCAACTACCCAAGTGCCAACTACGAAGGCAGCCCCAACACAGAGGTGCCACTGACC
Organism: Coregonus suidteri; assembly: GCA_036851935.1. Classification (NCBI taxonomy): domain Eukaryota; kingdom Metazoa; phylum Chordata; class Actinopteri; order Salmoniformes; family Salmonidae; genus Coregonus; species Coregonus suidteri. Next base: position 34,574,991 of record CM072220.1, on the reverse strand, counting down.
AGCCCTAAAATTTCACTGCAGTTCAGCCTGACACGTATCTTCACTAGCTCTTTGAGCAACAGCAGTTCACCAGAGTTCCAGGAATTGGAAAGTCAAGTGGTTACACAGGTAACTTTCATTTGATTTCATTTGACCATAGACAGTGTCCTTAGTTGTCTTGAAAGGCGCTTCAAAAAATCATAATCACGATCATCATCATGATCATCTTCATCATAATTGATCATATGGCATATTGAAACCACCCTTACATTGATGAATTGTTAACGTAATATAACTTATAATTCTTTATCCAATGTTTTTCAGCTGAATAATGTGTACAAGGCTAAATTTGGAGCGAGCTTCATTCGAACTGTTGTCAATAGTTTCCGGTAGGTAACTTTGGAACAGTGTGGATTATTGTAGATTTCTACAAGCATTTTTATTTAGTGTGCTTTGGGAGGGGGTTTGTTACTGAAGTAAAGCTAGCAAAAGATCAACATTTGTCTCATATTATTTTCAGGTCAGGATCAGTTGTGGTGGATTCTACGTTGATATTCAACAACATCAGCTCAGTGCCTAACAATAGCCTGGCAGCAAAAACTTGACAAAATGCCATTACTTTCAACACTTCTGGCCTGACCTTGCCTTTCAATTCATCCTCCATTGTGGTTACACGTAAGAAAATTCACCAAAACATCACTTTACTTACTTATTCTCACACACTCATTTATTGCAATATTTAAAACATTACATTGAATGTTGCAATTTTGCAGGCACTTCTACAATAACTACTGCAGCTCCAACCACAGCTGTCACCACTGCTTCAACAACTGCAGTGGCCACCACCGTCACTCCGGCAGCAGTCACCACCACCACCGTCACTCCGGCAGTGGTCACCACCACCACCGTCGCTCCGGCAATGGTCACCACCACCACCGTCGCTCCGGCAGCGGTCACCACCACTGCTGTCGCATCAACTGACCCTCCATCTTCTAGTGAAGGAACCCTGAGTCTTCGGTTCAGCCTCGACCAGACATTCACCTCGGATCTTGCCAACTCGTCCTCTTCAGCATTCAAGGCTCTGGCTGGCAGAGTGGTCTCGGAGGTAAGTATCCAGATCCCTTTTCATCAATATACACCACACAAGAGAGACTGGTATGAGTGGGCATCCTATTGTTAGTTAGAACCAAAGATTATTCAGTACGAAGATATCGTACTCTGGGACCTCCCCATTTAGAACAGTTTCCAGACTATTTTATGGTCTTCTTAGTGGACATGAACCCTTGTGCCTGCCTATGAACCCTTGTGCCTGCCTAACCACTGTTATGGGCAACAGAGAGTGCAATGCGCACAACATGGGAAACATTTACAGTTTTGCATGTCAGTAATCAAGTCTTCAAGATATATAACTTTTAAAATACAGAAATACACCCAGTATGATGCTTATGATTCAAAATGGATCATACTGGCTGTATTTCTGTATTTTGATAGTTATATATCTTGAAAACGTGATTGTTGACATGGAAACATTTTTGGGACTATATCAACAATGGACTAATGAAACAAATACCAAAATACCGTTTTTGAGTGGCGTTTTCCTTTAACTTTTATATTTGAAGTTTGGAGCAACTTCGAAATTTGACGCTGTACAGCATGTCAGCACTCATGTATAGCATGGCACATTTTCCTTTAATTAATGGTTAAGCCTTTGGACAGGGTTAAAACAGTACGCTTAGGCATTCATTCCGAAAGGTTAAGTTAACGGTTAATGTTTGGGATTGAAACATAAACATAAAAAACTAATGTCTACTACTGGTAATAAATATGCAACCTTCGAATCCGGAGTCACGGGATTATGGGATTTCCCGACGTCCTCAGGACATGGACAGACGTCCAATTTCAAAGTAAATCTTGAGCGATCTGTCTGGGTTTCCTTGTATGACACCAAAGCTGTATTTATTATAATCCTCAACATCTCATCTTTCAGAACACATCAAGTGCTCTTGATTTACAGCTTTCCCCTCTCAGACAAATAAAATAGCAAAAGTAGCCCAATTAGCGGGAGGGATGGGGGCACCTTCTTGTAGCGCATGGTGCTCACGTTTAGAAAATCTATCAGTTGAATCCCATACTGCATTGTAAAGTGGAGACCCTAAGCTGATGTTATAGCTACGTTCCAATTTAGGCACTTATCAGTGACCAATTCTGCCATTTTCAACTCGTATATGGGTTGTGAGTGTAAAGGACTACCATCTTGTTGTCCCATTATTTATGTGAATTATGGTATAGACACACCACACACACACTGAGGAAGATGCAATCTGAAATGTATTCCATTGTGTGGCCATGTTACCATGACAGAAAATTAAAACAAAGCTGTTTTGGCGCTGTGAGTTCTAATTTTTACGTGAATTATGATAACCTTTGGTAATCAATCGTATGGTAATCTTTCAATGCAGGTGAACAGGATTTATGCTAGCACCCCATACTACCTTCGTTCTATTGTCAACTCATTCACGTAAGTATGAATTCTCATTACCGACTGACTTGAAAACTTTGCCGATGACAGTGATGATGATGACGATGATAATGATTAATGTGAGTTGTCCATTTTCTTTTCTTTTCCTGAGTAGGAGTGGATCTGTAGTTACCAAAATGACTCTCGTGTTCAGAAACCAAACTTTGGTTCCCAAAGCAAGCAGCGCACTGGCAACTTTCAGTAACAGTTCCACCTCCCTGAGCATCGTACCTGGCAGCGTCACTGTTGGTAAATATCCATCATCATCATACAACTAGACATCTATAAGAGAAAAGTCAACATTTAAACAAAACATTGAAAAGACAATCCGCTTTTATAATTTACTGAACAATATCTAAATTTGTCCTACTTTTTCAGAGTCATCAGTAAATTCGGGAAGTGCTCCCGGACCCACTACCTTCTGTCTGGCTGCCTTGCCTCTCACTTTGGCACTGCTAATGATACAACTGTTGTCTAGCTAATAGCCTGTCATAGCTGCTGTGGCATTGGTTTAACCAATTCACTGTTTCCCAGCTCTCAGAGAGAAAGCCTTAAAATTAATGACCTGCTTAGGCAGGAGAGTGCACAATGGATTTTAACCGTGTTAATAGGCAAAATAGATATGCATTTTATGTACATTCCCCTACATACATACACAAACAAAAACACTACTAAATGTACTTTTTGTTGCCAAAATATTTGTGACATTCGTTAAGAATTTGTATTGTTTTTATTTATGAATATTGATATTTATAGTATTTTGAATTAAGGGATTAAAGAAATTAAATATATATTTTTTTACAAACCAATGCTAAAATGTATGTGACAAGGTTAAATGCATACACCTTATCTTTCAATTGACTGTATTTCCACTTAACCATACAGGCTCTCGCTGACATCAATTACTTATTTATTTGTATTAGGTACAGTACCTTGTCAGATATGCATTAGATTTATTCAGAAAATAACTAAAAGATTAGAAAACCTTTCCGCAAAGTGTGACATCCAAATCCTATTGTATAATTTGTTTGCTTTTTAAAAACATTTTGAACGTTTTTTTAAATGTGTTATTTGATTTGTAACTATATTTACATTTAAATTCGCAAATACCTTTATGATATTTACTTTTAGTTATTTTGGGCATATCATTAAAGCTTCAAAGTGGACGAGGAACTAATATGGGTCACTGCAATATTTAAAAATGTTGTAAAGCCTGGTTTGTACTTATCCTGTTATTATTAAATCTAATATATTTCTTCATTACTGTTTAAATATAATTATATTTTGGATCACATGTAATTGGGTTGAATAATTTGTTTACAAAACATTTACAGTATGAGTACTCATGTGAGTAACACTTTACAAACATGCACCCCAAATTATGTTATGAACGGTCATCTTATATTTAAATACAAATTACTTAAATGAACTCCCCTCTCTTTGTGCAATGTTATCATTGTATAAAATATGCTGTTGGATGAAATTAAATAAGCAGACGTTAACATTTTACTGCAATGAGCTTAATCAAGGTCACACATTTTTTTTCTTGGTAGTCAAACAAATCGAAAACATCGACTTTGAAACAAAAGTATACGCGTCACACACAAGGTTATGGGCTTAAGAAAAAGAAGACACCTGTACCATGTCAGATATGGAGTTGAGATGCATTTAAGTTTGAGTTTGTATCCCAATATTACACTTTATATACATCACAGAAAACTGAAATATAACAAAACCGTTTGACATAGCAGACAGGCTCTCGCTGACATCAATTACATAGAAACACCGGATTTTCAGCATTTAACAAATGTCATTATGTCATTATGAGAACTATGAATAATATTCCACCCATGAGGCCATTAGAGGGAGATTTGGTCATTTGACTGCAGGACAGGGCTACAACCAGCCATTGGACAGCTGATTATTCTAATACATTATAGGCTATGTGATGCTTTTATTACAAGACAGCAGAAAAATGACAACTAGACATTTATTTTATTTCACAGTGGTATGTCACTGACATATTAAGTAAAAATGAACCACCATATTACATTCATATTTAAAACATGTGTGTGGAATTTCACCACATCTCAGATTAGCCAGTAATACTTAATTAATCAATTATTCATAAATAGTGTACATACCATTGTGGTGGTATGTCGGCCAGATCATTGAGCACGTTGAGTACTATACGCACCTGGGCACCATCATTGACTACAAGAGGAACCGCCCTTCAAGAAGAACTCCTCTCCAACAATGCCTCGACTTCCTGTGAAAACAGAGAAGACCATTTTACAATTGCTTTATGGAATCCATCTTAAAGATACTTTATAGGCACACTGTGTTTTTACAATTGGCCCATAGAATCATCCATTCAAGTCCTAATAGGTATGTTATCCAGGCTCTGTCGTAGCCGGCCGCGACCGGGAGACCCATGGGCGGTGCACAATTGGCCCAGCGTCGTCCAGGGTAGGGGAAGGAATGGCTGGCAGGGATGTAGCTCAGTTGGTAGAGCATGGCATTTGCAACGCCAGGGTTGTGGGTTCGATTCCCAAGGGGGGCCAGTATGAAAAATAAAAAATAACTCACTAACTGTAAGTCGCTCTGGATAAGAGCGTCTGCTAAATGACTAAAATGTATGTAAATGTTAAGATATAGGTACATTTTCTGAAAAATCATTTTGTAAATAAACTTTTTTGATGAAACAGTAAATAAACGTCCTTTCTTTCTTTCTTTCTTTCTTTCTTTCTTTCTTTCTTTCTTTCTTTCTTTCTTTCTTTCTTTCTTTCTTTCTTTCTTTCTTTCTTTCTTTCTTTCTTTTTCTTTCTTTCTTTCTTTCTTTCTTTCTTTCTTTCTTTCTTTCGTGTTCCAATTGATACACATAGTAGAGAACATGTTGACTTGCACTCAACATTGAAAAATACCAGTTCATATTCTGACCGATACCATCAGTAGGAATAATACATCAAGTTTGACAACACACACAATTTATTTGATAATTAAAATTACAATGCTGACCAGTTTAATTGACAAAATAACCTAAAAAAAGATTGTCACCCTTGACAAAGATTAGCAAAAAATACTGTATAAAATAAATAATACAAATAGTGAGCTATATTATATGCCCCCCAAAATGTGACACTTATCCTTTATGCTTATACTCTTGCTCAGAGAGGTTTTGTTTCACAAAATAGGAGTCGAAATTAATGTCAACCATCTTTTCAATACTTTGTGCACACTCCCCTTGTGAGGATAACAGCAATGGTTATCCTCACAAGGATAGAGAACACATTGGTAGGGATCTTAGACCATTCCGCCATACGTAATCTTTCCAGATTGATATCCTTCTGTATGCACTTATGGACTGCCCTCTTCAATTCAAACCACAGGTCTTCAATGGGGTCCAGAAAATGAAATGGTCATTGCAGAATGTTGATTTTGTAGTCAATTAACCATTTCTTTGTGGATTGGCTAAAATGGTTAAAAAAGACTGTCAAAAAGTATATCATAAAGAAAAAGGTTTTGAAGTTTCTGTCCTATATCTAGGAGATTTTAAGAATGCTCAGGAAATATATATATAGTGTGCAAAGCTGTCATCAATGCAAAGGGTTGCTATTTGAAGATTCTCAAATATCAAATATATTTTCATTTGTTTACTTTTTTGTTTACTACATGATTCCATATGTGTTATTTCATAGTTTTGATTCTTCACTATTATTCTATGTGGTCCTCTGTAGCTCAGCTGGTAGAGCACGGCGCTTGTAACGCCAAGGTAGTGGGTTCGATCCCCGGGACCACCCATACACAAAAAAAAATGTATGCACGCATCACTGTAAGTCGCTTTGGATAAAAGCGTCTGCTAAATGGCATATTATAATTCTACAATGTAAAAATAAAGAAAAACCCTTGAATGAGTAGGTGTGTCCAAACTTTTGACTGGTACTGTATGTAATATATATTCTTTTTTTCTACACATATTTAAATCCTTATTTTTGTTGGCACAAAACTACCTCCATACTTCTATTAATTCCATTAATTTGTATGGGTTACCTTTCCACGAGTCCCATGACACTTGTTGGAGAACAACCTCGTATTCGTGAGAGTTTCCCCTTTCTACAGTGGGGTCATATTAGTTTGTAGGCAAAACCCTTCGGATGTTAGACATTTTCATGAGAAGACCAATTTTCAGGATTTCTCTTGGTCTGACAAACAGTGCTGTAGCTCTGCCAATTTCCACCGCAGATGAGGATTTGCGACATAGGCGGATGTGGTGGATTGAGATACAGCCCATGCAAAAACAGATATCTCTAGCTTAAATCGACTGATTTTGATGAGGATTTTAAAAAATTTTACTTAGATAGTCTCTAGGTGGTTAAACAAAATCTCTATCTCTGCGCAATAATGCCACATTCATATGCTAGTGCTAGTGGGAACTAGGAAGGGGGTGCAACTCAATATTAGGCAGGTGTTCGTAATGTTTTGTACACTCAGTGTTTTTTTGCTCATCTTTATCAGGGGTGCCAATAATTTCGGAGGAGACTATCTCTCAATTGAAGAATGTGTAGTTCTTGCAACAACTTGCCATGTGGCTCCATTTTTAGAGGCTTGAGGGAAATTAATTATGTTTTTACTTTGACACTTTTATACAATGTTGTACGCATGTTTTTGAAGAATGAACAGTATATTTCTGTATTAGTACTAAGTAGTTTGTAATGCTATGAGGTGTAATGTATCATGATGGACAGGTATCAATACTTTTGGGCAAATTGTCTTTCTCCCCCATCAGTAAACCATACATTAACTTCTTGATTCTTGCCTTTCTTGCCTCTTCCTTCGACCCAAGAGAACTATTTGGACAGAAATGAGCAGAAGCTCTGAGCTGTCACATCAGGCCCATGTGTACCACTTCTAATGAGGCAATCGCAGCATCCTGCTGTGCTTACGGTTTTACCTCTTACTGCAAGTGGAATGAGCATTGTGCTCAACCATGCCTTTTAAACCATGTTTAAAGCTGCAATATGTAACTTTTTGGGCGACCCGACTAAATTCACATAGAAATGTAATAATAACAATAATATGCCATTTAGCAGACACTTTTATCCAAAGCGACTTACAGTCATGTGTGCATACATTTTAACGTATGGGTGGTCCCGGGGATCAAACCCACTACCCTGGCGTTACAAGCGCCATGCTCTACCAATTGAGCTACAGAGGAAATGTGAGTGACAGATCTGTCATTCTCATTGAAAGCAAGTCTAAGAAGCAGTAGATCTCTTCTATGTGATATTTCTATTCTTCCCGATCTTAAATTAAATGTTTGCGTCTTTTACTTTCGGTTTTGTACAACAGCTTCAAACAGCTGAAAAATATAATATTCTTAGTTATGGAAAATATATTTTACAGCGGTTTAGATGGTTACAATGATTCTCTACATAATAACTGCTTGTTTTTTCACATAAACGGAAATTAGTTGAACTATTTAAATTATAGCTACCAGGAAATGGCAGAGTGATTTCTGCATATTGCACCTTAAACATTGTGACCCGATCCCCAAAAGTAATTAATCAAAAAGATAATGTAGATCTAATATACAATAACAGTTCTGAAATAAATTAAATTAAGGATCTAAGACATTTTTTAAATGCTGTAAGTTGGTTTGACTTTTCTTTTTTTGTGTTACTGAAACACTAAAATCTAAGTATATTATACTTAAATGTTTTACAGTGCAGAGAGAAACATATCTTAAAGGGCAATTCCTCCACTTTTAGACCTCATTCATTATCTCCAGCACCAAACCAGTGTATACATTTGTGAAAACAGCGTGTTTCTATGATCTGTGGTTATAAAGATAAGAAGAAAGGTCCTAAAACATCCTTCTCTGTGACAACACAGGGTAACATTTTTTTTATTTTTTTATGGTGATTTTCAAAATCTTCAACGAGTTTCTAGCCAGGGGTGGCAATTTACTTGCTCCCTATATCACCACGAATCTCAGTGTTAAGTTTAGATGTTTTTCTACAAAATGTAGAAATGCAACATTTTCATATATGTAGACACTGCTTTTGTGCTGGAGATAATGAATGTAAGGTTGAAAAGTGGTGGAATTGCCCTTTAATTCTTGTCAGTTCCAGTTCACAATAAATGTCCCTAATACACAGTAGTTACATAGGTAGGCACTGTAATACCAGTCCAGGACCTAGGTACACATTGTTACATATAATTTCAAGTGTTACGGCTGTTTGTGGTTTCATGTAATTACAAGTTGAAATGTAGTGATATGCATAACCAGGTATAAAACATTTATGTTCTATTTAAAAGGGCAATCTGGGATTAAAACAACAACAAAGCACACCCCACCACTTTTTTTGTAAACAGCTAAGGGATGGGGCTGGAGAAATGTAACCACGCTCAAATTAATAGACAGAGCCATGGATGCAATGAGATCAAAATTATAGTTTTACAGTGTTTGATTACAATTACATTGTTTACAATTCATTGAGTAAAATAAGCTAATATTTTGGGTTGTAAGTATGTGAGACAGTTGATCTAAGCTCATTTGAAGTTACATTATTCAAGAATCAATGGCTACTGTATATATTGTTAATTTAAAAGTCAAACATGGAAATACCAATCAAATTTACCTACATTGCAAATGCCTGTGTAACTACCATTCAAACACAAAGTTTCACCTTTTTGTCTGATTTTCAGATTTAATCAATTATTTTATTAAAAAAGGCTAAACGTCTGTATTAACTACTATCCAATCTGAGAGTATTTAATGAGATCTTTCAGCTCTTCACATTTCATTAGGACTCCCTCTGTCACTGTGCAAAGTGCCAATAAAGAGTCATCGCATCAGGTCAGACAGCATCCTTGGAATTCCAATCCTATTACAATTCAGCCACTAATGTGGTTAATGATGAACTAGTCCTGTCAACGTGTACTTTATAATGCACAACTGAATAAAATGTGCTGAAAATAGATAAGCATGTGACAATAATACAGTAGGGGGATTGATGCTATTCAGATGTTTGTTCTGTTATGTAAGTATTCAATTAGCCCCTATGTTGATATGAAGACACATTTTACAAAGATTCTCATATGCACCCTTGACACACACACTCACTCCCACATGCACATGCGCAAACATTTATGTCAGAGAAATTCCCTTTGATTTCGCATTGGAAAGGGTGGGGTTGCAGATGGGCAGGAAGGGCAACATTGTTTTAAATTCCATATAAAGGTGATTCCACTCACACCTAAGCCATTCAAGTGAATCAGTTTTCAGAATTATCGCAGCAAAGGTTATTATTCAATAATGGGAGATAACACATTCACAGTATTGCGAGCAGGTGAGTCTTGAAATTATTTATGGTTGGTTTGGAAGAGCAATTTGAAATAACCTAAATACAAACCTATATCAAAACATCCCTGACATATTGGCTACATATTTATGTTATTTTCAACATTTCTTTCAAGATGATAAAAAGTTGAAGATTAATATTGTTTAATCGAATATCTGAATAGACATGCAGATTAGATTACAAGCAAATATATATCCAAATTCAATAACATTTAATGCCACGGCTAGAACATGAATAAAATCATACATTTTTAATTTTAAAGCCCAATGTAAATATGTACATTTATCTACTTTAAAAACATATCTGATTTGCTGTTATTTGTATGTAATAGTAATGTTAATTTAATACACAATACATTTTGCTATTATGGTTGTCACTGGCATATTACCACAATTGTTGTAAAAAAAAGAAAAAATCAGAAAAGCTGAACATCAATATTATTTCATCAGATACAGCATCTGAATAGATATGCAGATTAGATTACAAGCAAGTAGATATCGTTCAATAACAGTTAATGCCATGAAAAGGGACAAAATTATCCATTAATTATAACATCAATAAAAATATTTACTTATAAAAATCCAGATCTTTATATGATAATCTTTATATTTCTGTTATAGGGAAAATGATCTATATCATCATAACATTAAAACACAATACATCTTGCTATTATGGTTGTTACCGGCATATTTATTTATTGCCTAACATTATTATTTGGAAACAGTACATTGATTATATTTTTATTCTATGGAGGGGTGATGCAGAACAGCTCCAGGCGTTCCATGCTTTTCTTAACTCTTGTTCTGAGCACCTGAGATTTACTATGCAATCTGACACATGTCAAATCAGTTACCTTTAGATGATGTGTGAGGATAAACCTACTGATCGTATCAGTTTGTTGAGGGCTGATAGCTGATACCCGCTTCCCTTGAAAAAACAGTTTGCCTTACAGCCAATTCTGTTGAATCAAGGAGAGGGGGTACAAAAACGGTCAGATTAATACTGCCATCGAGAAAATCTAAAACAAATCGAGACATGATCTCTTTCAAGGACAGGCTCACAAAAAGAAGCATTCTTACTACTGTATGCACTATTCAAAGTGTTCACAAACATTGGCATATTCTAAGATCCGATGACAGTATCCATAATGTGTTTTCGGACCCTCCCTGGGTCGTACTCTCGCGGGGCAGAAATTTACATTATACATGTTAGTCCTTTAGCAGACGCTCTTATCCAGAGCGACTTACAGTTAGTGAGTGCATACATTTTTTCGTACTGGCCCCCGTGGGAAACGAACCCAAAACCCTTGTGTTGCAAGCGCCATGCTCTACCAACTGAGCTACAGGAGGGCCACATCTCAGAGATCAATTAGGGAACTCTGATTTACCACCCCAAAATAGCCCTGCACAACGTTTATTTGCGCCTCTACAGATAGATACCACAAGTGTAATGGCTGTGCTCAATGCAATGGCACTTACAAATGTAGTTCTTTCAAACACCCTCAAACAGGGAAACAGATCCTAATCAATGGTGTTATCACGTGCTCCACTAAGGGAATTATTTATCTTATAACTTGTCCTTGTGGTAAAAATTATGTGGTTAAAACGAAGCACGGAGCATCATAGCCCCATTAGGTACAAACACTCGACACACCTAGTTACGACCCACCTTTTGGATGCGAACCACTGTATTTCGTCCCTTCTCATGGGCGCCTTCGTAAATTCACTCTGGATATCTACTCTGATTTCAGAGCACTCTGGTCTGAGTGTGCCAGAGCGCAGCATAACTGATTAATATATGAACGCTCAACACCTGTTGAATATGACCGGTGTCAGTAAACGTCGGCAAAAAAGCTTAATTAAATTGTTGCCAGCAGCGCAGTTAGTCACCAACGCTCTGGATAACATGAAAATAGCCTAACCAGCTCTGCTAGGGCGAGTAAAATGGTCAGAGTGGGGTGTTCTCTCATTTGTACTGGATGTAGCTAGCCAACGTTAGCCATTTAGTTTGGGTGCTTGATTGCGGTTGTGAGGTCTGAATGCGAGGATCAACCCTACTCCTCCGCCAGAGCGTCCAGTGTGCGCTCTGAACGCTCCGAGTGCTAAACGCTCTGAATTTAGGAACGGACAATTTGACAATGCTCTGAATTTCTGAACGTCCCTAGCGCACTCTGAGCGCACTCTGGCATTCCAGATTGAATTGATGAACACACCCTATATCGGCATCCAACACGTCAAATCAAATCACATTTTATTTGTCACATGTACCGAATACAACAGGTGTAGACCTTACAGTGAAATGCTTACTTACAAGCCCTTAACCAACAATGCAGTTTTAAGAAAAATATGTTTTAAGAAAGTATTTACTAAAATAAACTGAAGGGGGAAGGGACAGGGGGTCAATGCAAATAGTCCGGATAGCCATTTGATTAGCTCTTCAGGACTCTTATGGCATGGGGATAGAAGCTGTTAAGAAGCCTTTTGGACCTAGACCTGGCGCTCCGGTGCCACTTGTCGTGCGGTAGCAGAGAGAACAGTCTAAGGTGGATGGCAGGAAGTTTGGCGTACGCACTACCTTCTGTAGTGCCTTGCGGTCTGTATTGACACTTTGCCTGTTTGATGGTTCGTCGGAGGGCATAGCGGGATTTCTTATAAGCGTTCGGGTTCGAGTCCCGCTCCTTGAAAGCGGCAGCTCTACCCTTTAGCTCAGCAGCGTGGATGTTGCTAGAAAAACAGTCCTGTAGCTTAGCATCTGCGTCATCTGACCACTTCTGTATTGAGCGAGTCACTGGTACATCCTGCTTTTGTTTTTGTTTGTTTTTGCCTAGGAGAGGGGGTGACCTTGACAATTTATCGTTAAAACGAGAGGCTGCCTGGATCTTTAATTTAAAGACCCTAGCTCCCTTTGGTCTCAACGTAGACTTTGATCTGAAGCCATTCTTATGATTTTCCTATTGATTGTACAGTTATGTAGGCCTATGTAGCCAAATTGTGTCTATGATCGTGTGTTATCCATTCATGCTTTATATCTGGAAATTAACCAATGAAATCAAGCCACACCCGGCCATTATTACAGACACGTGTGTGTCCTTTGAAACTATATAAACTAGTGACCCGCAGTGTTTGTCATTATATCCTGATGAAGACAGTTTATCTGTTGAAACGTTGGTTATTAAATTATTGCATCTGAGCTCCTACAGTGTGCAGCTCTTCTTTTCTTTTTCAAGTGTTCTACTCCGCTAGCCAGAACCTCGCCTAAACAGGTGTGCATTTCTTTCGCCTCCAGATTAACCTGTTACCGGCATATTACCACGATCATTACATTTTTTTTCAAATTATTAATTCCAAGAGAACAGAGATTGTTGACAAACAAAATCAATCGAATTTTGTAGATGGTACCCTTCAAGTAAAGTGTTACCCAAAGTTGCAACTTCCCAACCTTTATTCCGAAATAATTACATGAAAGTTTGACTGTTTTGAAGTAGTTTTGACTGTATAGACTGTAACATTTAAGTGAGGAAACTATTTTCATCATCATTTACTGACATATTAACTAAATTGTAAAATGTCTGAACTACCACTCTAGCTAGACTGTGTACTGTACATAGTTCACATTTTATAGAAACCTCTATTCAGACTTTTTTTTATAGGCAACAGTTCAAGTAAATCTGGATATGCATGTAGCCCTATATTTATCCTCAATTCAGCAGTTAGGGACATAAAATGATCAATCATGTCAGTGACAAAAATAGCACTAAAAGTTTTGAAAAGTCTGAAATATAAATTTACGTCATTTAGCAGACGCTCTTATCCAGAGCGACTTACAGTTAGTGAATACATTATTTATACTGGCCCCCCGTGGGAATCGAACCCACAACCCTGGCGTTGCAAACACCATGCTCTATCAACATCCCTGCCGGCCATTCCCTCCCCTACCCTGGACCAATTGTGCGCCACCCATGAGTCTCCCGGTCGCGGCCGGCTGCGACAGAGCCTGGATTCGAACCAGGATCTCTAGTGGCACAGTTAGCACTGCGACGCAGTGCCTTAGACCACTGCGCCACTCAGGAGACATATAAATGTATCAGTTGGGCAACAGTAAATGTACCAGTTAGAAAATGAGTGAATATAATCTTGGAATTTTCCAAATACATCAGATATTGATGGAATTACAGCATTTAACCCTAAAAATGGCAAATATTTTGCATAAAAGCGCCAAGGGGGGTAATTTTTACCCCAAACTGGTAATGAGGCAAAGGGACACTTTGTGACACAAGTAAGTTGTTTAAATTCCCCCAAATAAGCATAAGTTTCACACATTTATACTAAAAATGCATGTTTCAAAATATATGTTTTTTCATGTTTTTAACAGATATTTTGATCAACTTTATCCATAGCCACATGTTATGAACATTTGTCTGTTATTTATTAAAAGTGTTGTGTTTCTGTGATTCTCAGAGGCTGAGAAATTGGCGATTGAGCTAATCCGACATATCGGTACGACCTAAAATGGTCACCAATATGGGTGATATAGTTGACATATGTGCCAGTGCCATCATTCTTTTAGCTCCAACTTTGGAACTCAATGGGCTATCAACTCAGTTCCAAATACATCTGAAAGACGAAACTCTCGGCTTGGTTTTGAGACATTGTCTGGAAGCTAAACATGTATTTAAATGTTTGAGTAATTTTTTTGTTATAGTGGCTGCCATGCCCCCCAGGGGACAAATCTGGTGTGGCTCCATCTCTATAAATTTTCAGGAGACATACATCTACCAATGTGCCAAATGTGGTGCTTTTATCACAAAGTTTACTATATATTTTCTCCTTTGCACCGCTAGTATACAAAATAGAGATTATTTTTAATTCCTCCATATTAACACAGAAATCATTATCAATTGTGTTTTTTGTCAGTAACTAGCTAGTTACTTGACAAAGTCCTAACATTTCAGAAGGATAAAAAAAGGTTTTGAAATTGACATTTTTGACCCCTTGGGTTTAAATTGACCATGTTGGCGCATTTAGGGTTAACACAATAGAAACATAATCATCCTACATAATTATTATTCCTAATGGTTGTTGTCAACCCGTCTTGGACATTCAGATCTCTTCTTCTTATTGGTGTCCTTTAGTAGTGATTTATTTGCAGCAATTCAACCATGAAGGCCTGATTCACACAGTCCTCTCTGAACAGTTGATGCTGAGATGCGTCTGTGACTTGAACTCTGTGAAGCATTTATTTGGGCTGCAATTTCTGGTATATATATATATATATATATATATATATATAAAGAAAAGTAAACCAGAACAGTGTTTAGAGCGGAAGTCTTACATTTCTAGTTTTTATAACATTACCCATTTTTGTATTTATTATTGTCATAGGAGACATTGTAAACATATAATATATATATTCAAATCATGTAAATCACAGCAGCTTACAGTGTGACTATGATTTGAAAGATAAGACTTGACTTGATGTAAAATCACCATACTGACTTCTTCTCCCTTCAAGGTGCAACTGCGACTGATTTCACAATGAACAGGATAAAGTTTTGTTTTATTGGTAAGATAAAAAGACACATACAGTTTTTGATAATGTTTCATATCCATGTATGATTGTATCATTTAACATTGTAGAATTTTCAAGATGCCTTTATGCCACTAGGGTCAAAAGATGAGAGGCTTTCAAATTAACAACATCAACATAGATTTGTTCAGGAATTTGAAGAATCTGGGATTCTCGGATGATGAAATAGCAAGCATTTTTAAATATTATATCGGAGAGGACAGTGATATTTTACTATTTTGGTTTCTTTTTTCCAAAACTTAAAACATTTCTTTATTTCAGTCCTCACTCTAATAAACAGAGCCACAACCACAACTCCCATGGCAACTACAACAACACAATCAGCTTCCACAGCAACCACGTCTGGGTCAATGTTATTTGGTTCTACCAACTCACTTAGTGGTTCTAGAGTGACATCTTCAGGAACAAGTTCAGTATCAACAACAAATCCTGTAGACCCTACAGCAACTGGTTCCACAGCATCAAATGCACCATCCACTACAACACCCGGTGCTTCGGCAGCCATCACTAACATAACTACAACCCATGTTAGTTCAGCGGCAACAAATGCTGCTTCCACTGCAACATCTCCTAATACAACTTTAACTGCTACACCTGAGCTGGCAGACTCAACAGCAGATCCCACTGGAGAAGAGGGGTCACTGCAATTAGGATTCAGAATGGCGCTTCCCTTCATAAGTGACTATTCAGACTCTTCCACTGCAGCATTCAAGAATCTGGCAGCAAATGTTTCTGCAGAGGTACGATGTTTGTATTTCTTGGTAAATTTGGACAAGATCATTTCATTGGCTCCACTGAGTTAAAGGTCAATATGACATTGGTACATACATTTTTTGGATTGAAAGGAATTACATACAGCCATTGATTCTTGAAGAATATAACTCATAAATGTCTCACGTTCAACTGTCATACCCCATCAGAAACCAACATAAAAGCTTGTTTTACTCTATTATTTGTAAACAACGTTATTGTAAATAAGCACTCTATAACTTCAAAACACGGTTAAAACTATCATTTTGATCTCATGGATGGTCAGTCCTTGCATCCATAGCTCTGTCTATGAATTTGAGAGTTGTTACATTTCTTCAGTTCCATCCCTCAGCTGTTTATTTTTTATTTTTACCGGCTTACTCCTTATTATTTAAATATTACAATTATTTGTTTTGTTCTTCTGTCAGGTGAATCGTGGGTACAGGACAATCTATCCCATTACGTACAAAAGATGTCGCGTCAATACATTCTCGTAAGTACAAACTTGTTTCTATTTTTAATCTGATATGCATGACTCCTTTACATAAATCATTTACAATACTGTTGTACTTTACCTTTGAAAATTACTTTTATTTTATAATACAGGAGCGGTTCAGTGATAGTCAACATGACTCTAATATTCAACAACAACACAGTGGTTCCCGATACAACCAGCGCAGAGCAGGCATTTACTGAAGTTCTGTCCAAGGGCAGCACCTCCCTTTCAGTTGAAATGGCATCCATCATTGCAAGTAAGCCATATTTGTTTTGTCATTGTCATCAGTGTCATGAATAAAGATGTTCTCTGCACATCTAGTAAACATATTTAGAACATAATTCAAAAGGAGCACACATAAACAGCTTGCTTGCAACATTTCAATGTATATTTCATAAAATATTCAAAGGTTAATTTGTTGAATGCCATATCTCTGGTTTTATAGAGTTAACTCCTACTACAACAGCTGCACCCTCAAACACACCAGGAGTAACTTCAGTATCAGCAACCGTTGCTAGTTCCAAAATATTAAATACTGATTCTACTTCAACAGCAATAACTCCCACGTCATCAATGGGAACAACAATAGCTGGATCAACACCTTCTGTCATCAGTTTGGCAACAATTGCAGGATCAACACCCCCAGTTAGCTCAACAGGAACAACTGAAGGAGTAACACTACTCATAAGTTCTACAGGAACAACTGAAGGATCAACACTCCCAGTTAGTTCCATAGCAACAAATGTAGGGTCAAAAACACCTGTCAGCACTTTGGCAACAACTGCAGGATCAACATCCATCGTCAGAACAACCACAGCTGCTCCCACAATCCAAACAGCTGCCAAAACTACAACTAAAGACTTAACAGCAGCACCCACAGGAAACGAGGGGTCACTGGGATTACGATTCAGAATTATCATCACATTCCTAAATAACTATTTGGACACTTCCACAACTGCGTATCAGGAATTGTCAGCAAATGTGACCAAAGAGGTGAGCAACCATTCTATATTTGAACAAGAATGTGTCAGTAGTTTCACAGTTGAAATATAGGATGGAGTTATTGACACTAATTAACTATTTTTGTTTTAGGTGAATCGTGTATACAGAAAAAAATATCCTTTGTCCTACCTAAGGTGTAGGATCATTAATTTCTCGTAAGTTACTAATGATTGTATAACTGTGTATCTATACTCTAATAGCGTTACTTAAACAACATTAATATGATGATATAAAAGTTGACTAAGAGAGATGTAAAAATAATTTTCTGTGAATTCTCATATGTATGTAAAATAAATCATTAAATGAATGAAAATGTTTCAGAAACAATTGTTCAAGCACCTCACTTGAAAAGGAATACTATGTATTTCTTTGTCTATATCATTTTTTTTACAGGAGTGGTTCAGGGATTGTCAACATTAAACTTATCTTCAAGAGCCAGTGTGGTTCCAAATGCAACCAGTGCAGCACAGGGATTTATTGACTCTCTGTCTCAGGGGAAGATCTTCCTCACTGTTTATAAAAAACCCATTCCTGCAAGTAAGTAATGCCATCATTGCTGACCTTGTTGTCATTGTCATCACTTTCAACATTGACCCATGGCACATTAATTGGGTTTAATTGTTATTACTTAACTTCTGTGGTTTTACAGGGACAACAACTACAATTTCAGCTGCTACAACCACCACAGTTGCCACAAACTACCAAAGCCGCAGTTAGAAGTACAGCTTCATCTACAACAACAGCTGCGGCTACAACAACCACAGCCTCCCACACAAACCACAGCAACAACACAGCCGCCTCCACAACACACTCTAAACCACAGCTCCCACAATAACTAAAGCTGCACCATCAACAACAACAGCTGCACACAACAACCACAGCTTCTGCCACAACAACTACAGCTCCACCACAACAACAACAACAACCAGCTGCACCTACAACAACAACTCCCACAGCTGCCACAATAACAACAACTGCTCCAACAACAACCACAGCTGCAGTCCTACACAAACAGCTAGCTGTCCCTACACAAAACCACAGCTTCTGCCACAACAACAAAGCTGCACCAACAACAACAACCACAGCTGCACCTACAACAACCACAGCTGCAACCACACAACAACAACAGCTGCACCAACAACAACAACAGCATCCACAACAACCACAGCTTCTCCACAACAACAACAGCTGCACCACCTACCAACAACAACCCACAACAACACAGCTGCAACGACAACAACAGCTACTCCCACAACAAAACACAGCTCACATCTGCAGCTGCTGCCACAACAACAACAGCTACACCAACATCAAACACAGCTGCTCCCACAATAACCACAGCTGCACCACTACAAACACAGGTGCACCCACAACAACAACAGCTGCATCTACAACAACCACAGCTGCACCCACAACAACAACACTGCACAGCTACAACAACCAGCTGCACAACACAACACAGCTGCCCACAACAACAACACAACACAACAAAACAGCTGCACCACAACAACAAGCCACAACTACGCACAGCTGCACCTACAAAAACCCACAGCTGCAGCCACACAACACAGCTGCTACCAACAAAACCACACTGCACCTACAACAACCACAGCTGCTGCCACACAACAACAGCTCTGCCACAACAACCACAGCTGCTACAACAACCACACAGCTGCTGCAACACTAACAACCACAGCAACCACACAATGCCAACAACACAGCTGCTACCACAACAACCACAGCTGCTGCCACAACAACAACAGCTGCACCACAAACAACAACAGCTGCTGCCACAACAACCACAGCTTCTGCCACAACAACCAACTGCACCAAAACAACACAGCTGCACCTACAACAACACAGCTGCTGCAGCTACAACAACAACAGCTCCACCACATCAACCACAGCTGTCCCACAACAACCACAGCTGCTGCAACACAAAACAACAGCTGCTCCCAACAACCACAGCACAACAACCACAGCTGCTGCTACAACAACAGCTGCTCCTACCACGACAACAACACAGCTGCACCACAACAACCACAGCTTCTGCCACAACACACAACAAACACCAACAAAAACACAGCTGTACCTACAACAACCACAGCTGCTGCAACGACAACAGCAGCTACTCCAACATCAACCACAGCTGTCTCCCACAATAACTACAGCTGCACCAACAGCTGGCTGCACCCAAACAACAACAGCAACTATCTACAACAACCACAGCTGCTCCCACAACAACAACAGCTCCAAATGTGACACACAGGTGACAACAGCTGCTCCTGCCACAACAACCACAGCTGCTGCAGCACAGCTACAACAACAACAACAGCTGCCACAATAAACACAATAACTCCCTTCAGGTGACCAACAACAGCTGCAGAACATACAACAACAACAGCTACCAACACAGACAAACACAGCTGCACCTACAACAACCACAGCTGCTGCAACGATCCACAGCACTACAAAATTGGTCTCACAGCTATACTCTCCCCACAACAAACCACAGCTGCACAAACACAGCTGCACCTACACCTACAACAACACAGCTGCTGCCACCAACAACAACAGCTCCTACCACATCAACCACAGCTGCTCCCCAATAACTACAGCTTCTGCCACTCTACAACAACAGCTCCACCTACAACAACCACAGCTGCTGCCACGACAACAACAGCTCCACCAACAACAACCACAGCTGTACCTACAACAACCACAGCTGTGGTGCAACGACAACAACAGCTACTACCCACATCAAACACAGCTGCTCCCACAAACAACACAGCTGCACCAACTAACAACCAGCTGCACTGCAACAACAACAGCCGCATCTACAACAACCCACAGTTTTCACAACAACAACAGCTCCACATACAACAACAGCTGCTGCCACAACAACAACAGCTCCACCAACATCAACCACAGCTGTACCTACAACAACCACAGCTGGTGCAACACAACAACAGCTACTCCCACATCAACACACAGCTTCTCCCACAATAACTACAGCTGCACCAACTACAACAACAGCTGCACCCACAACAACACAGCTGCAACTACAACAAACACAGCTATACCCACAACAACACACAGCTGCTCCCACAACAACCACAGCTGCTGCTACAGCAACAGCTGGTACTACAATAACCACAGCTGCCCCCCACAACAACAACATTCCCTGCCACGACAAACACAGCTGCACCTACAACAACCACAGCTGCAGCCACTACAACAACAGCTCCACCAACACAACCACAGCTGCTCCAACAACCACAGCTGCAACCACAACAACAGCCCTACCACATAACCACAGCTGCTCCCACAACAACAACAGCTCCACCACACAACAACCACAGCTGCTGCCACAACAACAACAGCTCCACAACAACAACAGCTACAACCAACAACACAGCTGGTGCAACAACAACAACAGCAGCTACTCCCACATCAAACACAGCTGCTCCCACAATAACTACAGCTGCACCAACTACAACCACAGCTGCACCAACAACAACCACAGCCGCATCTACAACAACCACAGTTTTCTGCCACAACAACAACAGCTCCACATACACAACAACAGCTGCTGCCACAACAACAACAGCTCCACCAACAACAACCACAGCTGTACCTACAACAACCACAGCTGCCAACGACAACAACAGCTACTCCCACAACAACAAACAGCAGCTGCTACAGCACAATACAAACACAGCTGGTACTACAAACAACCACAGCTGCCCCACAACAACAACAGCCCTGCCACGACAACACAAGCTGCACCTACAACAACCCACAACCCCACACAACAACAGCTCCACCAGCAACAACCACAAATGTACCTACAACAACCACAGCTGCCACCACAACAACAACATTCCTCCAACACACACACAAACCACAGCTGCTGCCACAACAACACAGCTGCACTCCTACAACAACAACAGCTGCTGCCCACAACAACACACAGCTGTAACAACACAACCACAGCTGCTGCCACCAACAACAACAGCTGCTGCCACGACAACAACAGCTTCACACAACAACAACAGCTGCTGTACAACAACAACCACAGCTGCTGCAACCGACAACAACAGCTGCTCCCACAACAACACAGCTGCTCTCCCACGACAACCACAGCTTCTGCCACACAACAACAACAGCTGCAGCCACATACAACAACAGCTGCTGCCACCAACAAACACAGCTCCACCAACAACAACCACAGCTGTACCTACAACAACCACAGCTGTGCAACGACAACAACAGCTACTCCCACATCAACCACAGCTGCTCCCACAATAACCACAGCTGGCTGCACAGCAACCACAGCTGCACCAACAACAACAACCCCACAACAACCACAGCTTCTGCCACAACAACAACAGCTGCACCTACAACAACACAGCTGCTGCCACAACAACAACAGCTTCCACCAACAACAACCACAGCTGTACCTACAACAACCACAGCTGCTACAACTACAACAACAGCTACCCCACATCAACCACAGCTGCTGCTCACAATAACTACTGCTGCCACTACAACAACAACAAAACCACAGCTGCTGCACCCACAACACAGCACCACCAACAACAACAACAGCTGTAACAACAACAACCACAGCTGCCACCACAACACAACACAGCTCCTCCCACAACAACCACTGCTCTGCACCTACAGCAATAAACTACAACAACACAGCTGTACAACACACACAACAGCTCCTCACCACACAACCACACAACCACAGCTGCAACCACAACACAGCTGCTGCAGCTCCAACAACAACACACAACAACAGCTGCCACCACAACAACCACAGCTCCACCACACAACAACAACAGCTGCTGCTGTACAACAACAACCACAGCTAGAGCAACGACAACAGCTGCTCCCACAACAACCACAGCTGCTGCTACAGCAAACAGCTGGTACTACAATAACCACAGCTGCCCCCACAACAACCACATTCCCTGCCACAACAACAACACAGCTGCACCTACAACAACCACAGCTGCAGCCACTACAACAACAGTTCCACCAACAACAACCACAAACACAGTGCACCTACAACAACCACAGCTGCTGCCACCACAACAACAGCTCCTACCACATCAAACACAGCTGCTCCCAAAATAACTACAGCTTCTGCCACTACAACAACAGCTCCACCTACAACAACCACAGCTGCCACACGACAACAACAGCTCCACCAACAACAACCACAGCTGTACCTACAACAACCACAGCTGGTGCAACGACAACAGCAGCTACTCCCACATCAAACACAGCTGCTCCCACAATAAACTACAGCTGCACCAACTACAACACAGCTGCACCAACAACAACCACAGCCGCATCTACAACAACCACAGTTTCTGCCACAACAACAACAGCTCCACATACAACAACAGCTGCTGCCACAACAACAACAGCTCCACCAACATCAACCACAGCTGTACCTACAACAACCACAGCTGGTGCAACGACAACAACAGCTACTCCCACATCAAAACACAGCTGCACCCACAACAACCACAGCTGCACCAACTACAACCACAGCTGCACCCACAACAAACACAGGCGCAACAACAACAAACACAGCTATACCCACAACAACCACAGCTGCTGCTACAGCAACAGCTGGTACTACAATAACCACAGCTGCCCCCACAACAACAACATTCCCTGCCACGACAAACACAGCTGCACCTACAACAACCACAGCTGCAGCCACTACAACACAGCTCCACCACCAACAACCACAAATGTAACTACAATAACCACAGCTGCTGCCACCACCACACAACAAGCTCCTACCACAACACACCTGCTCCACAGCTACACTTCTGCCACACAACAACAGCTCCACCTACAACAACCACAGCTGCTGCCACAACAACACAGCAGCACCAACACAACAACACACAGCTGCAACACCTACAACAACCCACAGCTGGTGCAACGACAGCTGCACAACAACAGCTACTACTCCCACATCAAACACACAGCTGCTCCCACAATAACTACACAGCTGCCCACAAACACAACCACAGCTGCACCAACAACAACCACAGCCGCATCTACAATAACACAGTTTCTGCCACACACAACAACAGCTGCTCCCACATACAACAACAGCTGCTGCCACAACAACAACAGCTCCACCAACATCAACCACAGCTGTACCTACAACAACCACAGCTAGTGCAACGACAACAGCTGCTCCCACAACAACCACAGCTGCTGCTACACAACAGCTGGTACTACACCAAACACAGCTTCCCCCACAACAACCACATTCCCACACACCAACAACACAGCTGCCACTACAACAACCACAGCTGCAGCCACTACAACAACAGCTCCACCACAACACACAGCTCCAACCACAACAGCTGCACCAACCTAACCACAACCACAGCTGCTGCCACCACAACAACAGCTCCTACCACACACAACCACAGCTGCTCCCACAACAACCACAGCTGCTGCTACAGCAACAACTGGTACTACAATAAAACACACCTGCCCCACAACAACCAGCTCCCTGCCACGACAAACACAGCTGCACCTACAACAACCAACAGCAGCTGCAGCCACAACAACAACACACAGCTCCACCACAACAACCACAAATCACACAACACAACAACCACAGCTGCTGCCACCACAACAACAGCTCCTACCACATCAAACACAGCTGCTCCCACAAAAAACACAGCTTCTGCCACTACAACAACAACAGCTCCACCTACAACAACCACAGCTGCTGCCACAACAACAACAGCTCCACCACAACAACCACAGCTGTACCTACAACAACCACAGCTGGTGCAACGAACAACAGCAGCTACTCCCACATCAAACACAGCTGCTCCCACAACACCACTACAGCTGCACCAACTACAACCACAGCTGCACCAACAACAACCACAGCCGCATCTACAACAACCACAGTTTCTGCCACAACAACAACAGCTCCACATACAACACACAGCTGCTGCCACAACAACAACAGCTCTCACCAACATCAACCACAGCTGTACCCTACAACACCCACAGCTGCTGCAACGACAACAACAGCTACTCCCACATCAAACACAGCTTCTCCCACAATAACTACAGCTGCACCAACCAACAACTACAACCACAGCTGCACCCACAACAAACACAGGCGCAACAACAACAAACACAGCTATACCACAACAACCACAGCTGCTGCCACACAGCAACAGCTGGTACTACAAACAACCACAGCTGCCCCCCACAACAACAACATTCCCTGCCACACAAACACAGCTGCACCTACAACAACCACAGCTGCAGCCACTACAACACAGCTCCACACCAACAACCACAAACAATAACCACAGCTTCTGCCACAACAACAACAGCTCCACCACAACAACCACACAGCTCCTACCACAACAACCACAGCTTCTGCCACAACAACAACAGCTCCACCTACAACAACCACAGCTGGTGCAACACCAACAGCAGCTGCCCCCACAACAAACACAGCTCTCCCACAACAACCACAGCTGCACCACTACAACCACAGATGCACCAACAACAACCACAGCCATCACAAACAACAACACAGTTTCTGCCACAACAACAACAGCTCCACAACAACAACAACTGCTGCCTGCAACAACAACAGCAGCTCCACCAACACAACCACAGCTGTACCTACAACAACCACAGCTGGTGCAACAACAACACAGCTGCTCCCACAACAACCACAGCTGCTGCTACACAACCACAGCTGCACCCACAACAACCACAGCTGCCCCCACAACAACCACATTCCCTGCCAACAACAAACACAGCTGCACCTACAACAACCACAGCTGCAGCCACTACAACAACAGCTCCCCCACCAACAACCACAAGCTCTACCTACAACAACCACAGCTGCTGCCACACCACAACAACAGCTCCTACCACAACACCAACCACAGCTGCACCACACAACAAAACACAGCTGCTGCACACACAACAACAGCTGGTACCAACACACACACACAGCCGCAACAACAACACAGCTGCTGCCACACAACAACAGCTCCACCTACAACAACACAGCTGCTGCCACAACAACAACAGCTCCACAACAACAACCACACCTACCTACAACAACCACAGCACACTGCAACACACAAACAACCACAGCTGCTCCCACAACAACACACAGCTGCTCCCCACAACAACACTGCACTACACCAACACAGCCACCCACAACAACCACAGCTGCTGCCACTACAACAACAGCTCCACCAACAACAACCACAGCTGTACCTACAACAACCACAGCACCTGCAACGACAACAACAGCTCCTCCACATCAAACACAGCTGCTCCCACAACAACTACAGCTGCCACCACCAACAGCTCCACCTACAACAACCACACAGCTGCCCACCACACAACAACAACAGCCAGCTGTCTACAACAACCACAGCTTCTGCCACAACAACAACAGCTCCATACACAACAACTGCTGCTCCCACACTACACAACAACAGCTCCACCAACACAACCACAGCTGCACCTACAACAACCACAGCTGCTGCACAACAACAACAACAGCTCCCACAACAACCACAGCTGCTGCACACAACAACAACAGCTAGCTGCAACACAACAACTGCAGCTGCCCACAACAACCACAGCTGCTGCACACAACAAAACACAGCTGCTGCCCCCAACAACCACAGCTGCTCCCACAACAACCACAGCTGCTGCCACAACAACAACAGCTGGTACTACAACAACCACAGCTGCCCCCACAACAACAACAGCCCTGCACAACAAACAACAGCTGCACCTACAACAACCACAGCTGCAGCCACAACAAACAACAGCTCCACCACACAACAACACCTGCTCCTACCACAACAACCACAGCTGCTGCCACAACAACAACAGCTCCTGCCACAACAACCACAGCTTCTGCCACAACAACAACAGCTCCACCTACAACAACCACAGCTGGTGCAACAACAAACAGCAGCTACTCCCACATCAACACACAGCTGCTCCCACAATAACTACAGCTGCACCAACTACAACCACAGATGCACCAACAACAACCACAGCCGCATCTACAAACAACCACAGTTTCTGCCACAACAACAACAGCTCCACATACAACAACAGCTGCTGCCCAACACAACAACAGCTCCACACAACATCAACCACAGCTGTACCTACAACAACCACAGCTAGTACAACGACAACAGCTGCTGCCCCACAACAACCACAGCTGCTGCTACAACAACAGCTGCTACTACACAACAACCACAGCTGCCCCCACACAACAACCACATGCCCCGCCACACAACAAACACAGCTGCACCTACAACAACCACAGCTGCTGCAACTACAACAACAGCTGCTCCACCAACAACAACACAAGTCAGCTCCACACAACAACCACAGCTGCTGCCACAGCTGCTGCACCACAACAGCTCCTACCACATCAACCACAGCTGCTCCCACAACAACCACCACAGCTGCAACACACAGCAACAGCTGGTACTACAACAACAACACAGCTGCCCCCACAACAACCACAGCTGCCAACGACAACACAGCAGCTGCACCTACAACAACCACAGCTGCTGCCACAACAACAACAGCTCCAACCACATCAACCACACAGCTGCACCACAACAACCACAGCTGCTGCAACACAACAACAGCTCCACCCTACAACAACCACAGCTTCTCCCACAACAACAACAGCTGCACCACAACAAAACCACAGCTGCACCACAAACACAGCAGTACCACACAACAACAACAACAACAGCTGCTCCCACAACAACCACAGCTGCTGCTACAACAACAACACTGGTAACACACAACAACAACAACAGCTCCCTGCCACGACAACACAAGCTGCACCTACAACAACCACAGCTGCACCACAACAACAACAGCTCCACCAACAACAACCACAGCTGTACCTACAACAACCACAGCTGGTGCAACACACAACAACAGCTACTCCCACCACAACAACCACAGCTTCTCCCACAACAACAACAGCTGCACCACAACAACCCACAGCTGCACCCACACAAAACACAGCTGCTGCACACACACACCACAGCTACACCCACAAACGAACCACAGCTGCTCCCACAACAACAGCAGCTGCTGCTACAGCAACACAGCTGGCTCCCACTACACAACAAACCACAGCTGCCCCCAACAACAACCACATTCCCTGCCACAGACAAACACAGCTGCACCTACAACAACAACAGCTGCAGCCACAACAACAACAGCTCCACCCCACCAACAACCCACAACTGTACCTACAACAACCACAGCTGCTGCCACCACAACAAGCTCCTCCCACAACAACCACAGCTTCTGCCACAACAACAACAGCTCCACAGCTACAACACAACACACAGCTGCCACAACAACAAACAGCTCCACCAACACAACAACCACAGCTGCCCCTACAACAACCAACAACAGCTGGTGCACAATAACCACAGCTAACCACAAACACTTAGCTGCACCTCAACAACAACAGCTGCTCCCACAACAACACCCTGCCTACAAACACAGCACCACCCACACAACAACAGCTGCTGCCACAACAACCACAGCTCCTGCCACAACAACACAGCTCCACCTACAACAACCACAGCTGGTGCAACGACAACAGCAGCTACTCCCACAAACAACACAGCTGCTCCCACAATAACACAGCTGCACCAACTACAACCACAGCTGCAACCCAACAACAACTGCCACCATCACAACAACCACAGCTTTCTACCACACAACAACAACAGCTCCACATACAACAACAGCTGCTGCCAACAACAACAACTGCTCCACCAACAACAACCACAGCTGGTACCTACAACAACCACAGCTAGTGCCACAACAACAACAGCTGCTCCCACAACAACCACAGCTGCTGCTACAGCAACAGCTGGTACTACAATAACCACAGCTGCCCCCACAACAACCACATTCCCTGCCACGACAAACACAGCTGCACCTACAACAACCACAGCTGCAGCCACTACAACAACAGCTCCACTAACAACACCACACAAGTGTACCTACAAACAACCACAGCTGCTGCCACCACAACAACAGCTCCTACCACAACAAACCACAGCTGCTCCCACAACAAACACAGCTACAACACAGCTTACTACAATAAACCACAGCTGCCCCACAACAACCACATTCCCTGCCACGACAAACACAGCTGCACCTACAACAACCACAGCTGCTGCCACGACAACAACAGCTCCACCAACAACAACCACAGCTGTACCTACAACAACCACAGCTGGTGCAACGACAACAGCAGCTACTCCCACATCAAACACAGCTGCTCCCACAATAACTACAGCTGCACCAACTACAACCACAGCTGCACCAACAACAACCACAGCCGCATCTACAACAACCACAGTTTCTGCCACAACAACAACAGCTCCACATACAACAACAGCTGCTGCCACAACAACAACAGCTCCACCAACATCAACCACAGCTGTACCTACAACAACCACAGCTGGTGCAACGACAACAACAGCTACTCCCACATCAAACACAGCTTCTCCCACAATAACTACAGCTGCACCACCTACAACCACAGCTGCACCCACAACAAACACAGGCGCAACAACAACAAACACAGCTATACCCACAACAACCACAGCTGCTCCCACAACCACAGCAGCTGCTGCACAGCACAGCTGGGTACTACAATAACCACAGCTGCCCCCACAACAACAACATTCCCTGCCACGACAAAACACAGCTGCACCTACAACAACCACAGCTGCAGCCACTACAACATTAGCTCCACCACCAAACAACCACAATGTACCTACAATAACCACAGCTGCTGCACACCACAACAACAGCTCCTACCACACAACAACCACAGCTTCTGCCACAACAACAACAGCTCCACCTACAACAACCACAGCTGGTGCAACGACAACAGCAGCTACTCCCACATCAAACACAGCTGCTCCCACAATAACTACAGCTGCACCAACTACAACCACAGATGCACCAACAACAACCACAGCCGCATCTATAATAACCACAGTTTCTGCCACAACAACAACAGCTCCACATACAACAACAGCTGCTGCCACAACAACAACAGCTCCACCAACATCAACCACAGCTGTACCTACAACAACCACAGCTAGTGCAACGACAACAGCTGCTCCCACAACAACCACAGCTGCTGCTACAGCAACAGCTGGTACTACAATAACCACAGCTGTCCCCACAACAACCACATTCCCTGTCACGACAAACACAGCTGCACCTACAACAACCACAGCTGCAGCAACTACAACAACAGCTCCACTCCACAACAACAACAACCACAAGTGTACAGCTACTACAAACAACCACAGCTGCTGCCACCACAACAACAGCTCCTACCACATCAACCACAGCTGCTCCCACAACAACCACAGCTGCTGCTACAGCAACAGCTGGTACTACAATAAACACAGCTGCCCCCACAACAACCACATTCCCTGCCACGACAAACACAGCTGCACCTACAACAACCACAGCTGCTGCCACACCAACAACAGCTCCTACCACACAACCCCACAGCTGCTCCCACAACAACCACAGCTGCTGCCACTACAACCACAGCAGCTCCACCACAACAACCACAGCTGCTGCCCGACAACAACAGCTCCACCAACAACAACCACAGCTGTACCTACAACAACCACAGCTGGTGCAACAACAACAGCAGCTACTCCCACATCAAACACAGCTGCTTCCACAACAATAACTACTGCACCAACCAACCACAGCTGCACCACAACAACCACAGCTGCACCACAACAACAACAACAGCTCCACCAACATCAACCACAGCTGTACCTACAACAACCACAGCTGGTGCAACGACAACAACAGCTACTCCACATCAAACACAGCTTCTCCCACAATAACTACAGCTGCACTAACTACAACCACAGCTGCACCCACAACAAACACAGGCGCAACGACAACAAACACAGCTATACCCACAACAACCACAGCTGCTCCCACAACAACCACAGCTGCTGCTACAGCAACAGCTGGTACTACAATAACCACAGCTGCCCCCCACAACAACAACAAAACTGCCACGACAAACACAGCTGCACTCTACAACAACCACAGCTGCAGCCACACAAACAAAAACATTAGCCACCACCAACAACCACAAATGTACCTACAATAACCACAGCTGCTGCCACCACAACAACAGCTCCTACCACAACAACCACAGCTTCTGCCACAACAACAACAGCTCCACCTACAACAACCACAGCTGCTGCCACAACAACAGCAGCTGCTCCCACAACAAACCACAGCTGCTCCCACAACAACATTAGCTCCACCAACAACAACCACAGCTGATGCCCAATAACCACAGCTGCTACAACACCGCTACCACAGCTGCTTCTGCCACAACAACCACAGCAGCTCCAACAAAACCACAGCTGCTGCCACAACAACAACAGCTCCACCAACAACAACACCACAGCAGCTGTACCTACAACAACCACAGCTAGTGCAACGACAACAGCAGCTCTCCCACAACACATCACACACAGCTGCTCCCACAACAACTACAGCTGCACCAACCAACCACACAGGTACCCCCAATACAACAACCACAGCCGCATCCCAACAACCACACCACATTCCCTGCACACAACAACAACAGCCCCATACAACAACAGCTGCTGCCACAACACACAACAGCTCCACCAACAACACACCACAGCTGTTCCTACTTACACCACACACCCAACAACCACAGCAGCTAGAGCAACGACAACACAGCTGCTCCCACAACAACCACAGCTGCTGCTACAGCAACAGCTGGTACTACAATAACCACAGCTGCCCCCACAACAACCACATTCCCTGCCACGACAAACACAGCTGCACCTACAACAACCACAGCTGCAGCCACAACAACAACAGCTCCACCAACAACAACCACAGCTGTACCTACAACAACCACAGCTGCTGCCACCACAACAACAGCTCCTACCACATCAAACACAGCTGCTCCCACAATAACTACAGCTTCTGCCACACAACAACAACAGCTCCACCTACAACAACCACAGCTGCTGCCACAACAACAACAGCTCCACCAACAACAACCACAGCTGTACCTACAACAACCACAGCTGGTGCAACGACAACAGCAGCTACTCCCACATCAAACACAGCTGCTCCCACAATAACTACAGCTGCACCAACTACAACCACAGCTGCACCAACAACAACCACAGCCGCATCTACAACAACCACAGTTTCTGCCACAACAACAACAGCTCCACATACAACAACAGCTGCTGCCACAACAACAACAGCTCCACCAACATCAACCACAGCTGTACCTACAACAACCACAGCTAGTGCAACGACAACAACAGCTGCACATCAAACAAGCTTCCCCACAATAACTGCTGCCACTACAACAACAGCTGGTACAACAATAAACAGCAGCTGCCCCCACAACAACAGCTATACCACATCAACCACAGCTGCTCCTACAAACACAGCTGCACCTGCTGCAACAACACAGCTGCAGCCACATACAACCACAGCTCCCCCACAACAACCACAACCACCCCTGCACCCACAACAACAACACAGCTGCAACAACAACAACCACAGCTGCTACCACAACAACCACAGCTCCACCACACCACAGCTGCTGCTACAGCAACAGCTGGTACCACAACAAACCACAGCTGCCCCCACAACAACGACAAACACAGCTGCTACCACAACAACCACAGCTGCAGCCACCAACAACAGTTCCACCAACAACAACCACAAATGTACTGCCACAGCTGCCACGACAACAACAGCTCCTACACAACAACACAGCTGCCCAAATAACTACAGCTTCTGCCACTACACAACAGCTGCACCTACAACAACCACAGCTGCTGCCACACAACAACAGCTCCACCACAACAACCACAGCTGTACCTACAACAACCACAGCTGGTGCAACGACAACAGCAGCTACTCCCACATCAAACACAGCTGCTCCCACAATAACTACAGCTGCACCAACTACAACCACAGCTGCACCAACAACAACCACAGCCGCATCTACAACAACCACAGTTTCTGCTGCCACAACAACAACAGCTCCACATACAACCAACAGCTGCTGCCACAACAACAACAGCTCCACCAAACATCAACCACAGCTGTACCTACAACAACCACAGCTGGTGCAACGACAACAACAGCTACTCCCACATCAAACACAGCTGCTCCCACAAACAACTACAGCTGCAACAACTACAACCACAGCTGCACCCACAACAACAACAGGCGCCACAACAACAAACACAGCTATACCCACAACAACCACAGCTGCTCCCCACAACAACCACAGCTGCTGCTACAGCAACAGCTGGTACTACAATAACCACAGCTGCCCCCACAACAACACACATTCCCTGCCACGACAAACACAGCTGCACCTACAACAACCACAGCTGCAGCCACTACAACAACAGCTCCACCACCAACAACCACAAATGTACCTACAACAACCACAGCTGCTGCCACCACAACAAACAGCTTCCTACCACAACAACCACAGCTTCTGCCACAACAACAACAGCTCCACCTACAACAACCACAGCTGGTGCAACCCCATAAACACAACAGCTACTCCCACATCAAACACAGCTGCTCTCCCAATAACAACTAACACAAAACAGCACCAACTACAACCACAGCTGCACCAACAACAACCACAGCTGCATCTACAACAACAACAGTTTCTGCACAACAACAACAACAGCTCCACATACAACAACAGCTGCTGCCACAACAACAACAGCTCCACCAACAACAACCACAGCTGCACCTACAACAAACCACAGCTTCTGCCCACAACAACAGCTGCTCCACCAAACAACACAGCTGCCCCACAACAACTGCAGCTGCTGCTACACCAACAGCTGGTACTCCAACAACAACCACAGCTGCTCCCACAACCAACACAGCTATACCACAACAATCCCTGCCCACACAACACAGCATGCACCTACAACAACCACAGCTGCCCCACTAACAACATAACTCCACCACCAACAACCACACAACACCTACAATAACAACACCAGCTGCTTGCCCACCACAACAACAGCTGCCCCATCAACACAACCACAGCTGGCAACTACAACAGCCTCCACCACAACCACAGCTGCTGCTACAGCAAACAGCTGGTACTCCCACAATAAACACAGCTGCTCCCACAACAACCACAGCTGCTGCAACACGACAAACACAGCTGCACCTACAACAACCACAGCTGCAGCCACACAACAACAGTTCACCAACAACAACCACAAAGCTGTACCTACAACAACCACAGCTGCTGCCACCACAACACAGCTCCTACCACATCAACCACAGCTGCTCCCAACAACAACTACAGCTTCTGCCACAACTACAACAACAGCAAACCTACAACAACCACAGCTGCTGCCACAACAACACAGCAGCTACTCCCACATCAAACACAGCTGCTGCTACAACAACCACAGCTGGTGCAACTACAACACAGCTCCCACATCAACACACAGCTGCATCCCACAATAACCACAGCTGCCCACCACAACAGCCACAGCTGCTGCCACAACACCACAGCTGCACAACACAACAACACAGCCACAGCGGCTACCACAACAAACACAGCTATACCCACAACAACCACAGCTGCTCCCACAACAACCACAGCTGCTGCTACAGCAACAGCTGGTACTACAATAACCACAGCTGCCCCCACAACAACCACATTCCCTGCCACGACAAACACAGCTGCACCTACAACAACCACAGCTGCAGCCACTACAACACAGCTCCACCAACAACAACCACAAATGTACCTACAACAACCACAGCTGCTGCCACCACAACAACAGCTCCTACCACAACAACCACAGCTGCCCAACACAAAACCTACAACTACCACAGCTTCTGCCACAACAACAACAGCTCTCCCACATCAAACACACACCCACAATAACTACAGCTGCCACCAACACAACAACAGCTCACCAACAACAACCACAACCCACAGCTGCCACCAACAACAACCCACATACAGCTGGTGCAACGACAACAAACAGCAGCTCCACCACATCAACACAGCTGCCTCCCACAATAACTACAGCTGCACCAACAACAACCACAGCTGCACCAACACAACCCAGCCGCATCTACAACAACCACAGTTTCTGCCACAACAACACAGCTGCCACCAACAACAACAACAGCTGCTGCCACAACAACAACAGCTCCACCAACAACCCTGCCACCCCACCACAGCTGTACCTACAACAACACACAGCTGGTACAACACAACAACAGCTCTACCACAACAACCACAGCTGCTCCCTGCACCAACAAACCACAGCTGCTCCCACAACAAACCACAGCGCAACACAGCAAACACAGCTACCACAACAACACAGCTGCCCCAACAACAACCACAGCTGCCTGCAACAACAACAAACACAGCTGCTACCTACAACAACCACAGCTGCC
Organism: Coregonus suidteri; assembly: GCA_036851935.1. Lineage (NCBI taxonomy): Eukaryota > Metazoa > Chordata > Actinopteri > Salmoniformes > Salmonidae > Coregonus > Coregonus suidteri. The sequence goes on along the minus strand of CM072220.1, from coordinate 34,539,665 downwards.
CCCCACTACAACAACAGTTTCCACCACAAACAACCACAAATGCACCTACAACAACCACAGCTGCTGCCACCACAACATTAGCTCCCCCACCACAACACCAACCACAGCTGCTGCCACCACAACAACAGCTCCACCACAACAACCACAGCTTCTGCCACAACAACAACAGCTCCACCTACAACAACCACAGCTGGTGCAACGACAACAGCAGCTACTCCCACATCAAACACAGCTGCTCCCACAATAACTACAGCTGCACCAAACTACAACCACAGCTGACACCAACAACAACCACAGCCGCATCTACAAAACCACAGTTTCTGCCACAACAACCAAACAGCTCCACATACAACAACAGCTGCTGCCACAACAACAACAGCTCCACCCAACATCAACCACAGCTGTACCTACAACAACCACAGCTAGCCACAAACGACAACAGCTGCTCCCACATCAAACACAGCCTCCCACAATAACTACAGCTACACCACCAACAGCAGCTGCCACACAACAAACACAGCTGCAACCACAACAACACAGCTATCCCTGTCACAACAACCACAGCTGCTCCCACAACAACCACAGCTGCTGCCCAGCAACAGCAACCAAACACCACAGCAGCCCCACAACAACAACAGCTGCTGCCACGACAACACAGCTGCACCTACAACAACCACAGCTGCACCACAACAACAACAGCTCCACCACAACAACCACAGCTGCTACCCACAACAACCACAGCTGCTGCCACCACAACAACAGCTGGTACTACAACACACCACAGCTTCCCCCCAACAACACACCCACATTCCCTCCACCAACAAAACACAGCTGCACCTACAACAACCACAGCTGCAGCCACTACAACAACAGTTCCACCAACAACACCACAAATGTACCTACAACAACCACAGCTGCTGCCACCACAACAACAGCTCCTACCACATCAACCACAGCTGCTCCCACAATAACTACAGCTTCTGCCACAACAACAACAGCTCCACCTACAACAACCACAGCTGCTGCCAACGACAACAACAGCTACACCCACAACAACCACAGCTGCTAATACCTAACAACAACCACTGGATGCAACAACAACACAGCTACTCCCACATCAACCACAGCTGCTCCCACAACAACAACAGCTGCACCAACTACAACCACAACAACTGCACCAACAACAACCACAGACGGTACCTACAACAACCACAGCTAGTGCCACCAACAACAGCTGCTCCACATACAACAACCACAGCTGCTGCTGCCACCAACAGCTGGTACTACAATCAACCACAGCTGCCCCCACAACAACCACAGCCCTGCCACGACAACAACAGCTAGCTCACCTACAAACCACAGCCCTCCCACAATAACAACAGCTCCACCAACAACAACCACAGCTGCACCTACAACAAACCACAGCTGCTGCACCACAACAACAGCTCCCCACCACATCAACCACAGCTGCTCCCACAACAACACAGCTGCTGCTACAGCAACAGCTGGTACTACAATAACCACAGCTGCCCCCACAACAACAACATTCCCTGCCACGACAAACACAGCTGCACCTACAACAACCACAGCTGCAGCCACTACAACATTAGCTCCACCACCAACAACCACAAATGTACCTACAATAACCACAGCTGCTGCCACCACAACAACAGCTCCTACCACACCAACCACAGCTTCTGCCACAACAACAACAGCTCCACCTACAAACAACCAAGCTGGGTGCACGATAACAGCAGCTACTCCCACATCAAACACAGCTGCTCCCACAATAACTACAGCTGCACCAACTACAACCACAGATGCACCAACAACAACCACAGCCGCATCTACAATAACCACAGTTTCTGCCACAACAACAACAGCTCCACATACAACAACAGCTGCTGCCACAACAACAACAGCTCCACCAACATCAACCACAGCTGTACCTACAACAACCACAGCTAGAGCAACGACAACAGCTGCTCCCACAACAACCACAGCTGCTGCTACAGCAACAGCTGGTACTACAATAAACACAGCTGCCCCCACAACAACCACATTCCCTGCCACGACAAACACAGCTGCACCTACAACAACCACAGCTGCAGCCACTACAACAACAGCTCCACCAACAACAACCACAAGTGTACCTACAACAACCACAGCTGCTGCTGGCCACCAACAACAACAGCTCCTACCACATCACCACAGCTGCTCCCACAACAACCACAGCTGCTGCTACAGCAACAGCTGGTACTACAATAAACACAGCTGCCCCCACAACAACCACATTCCCTGCAACGACAAACACAGCTGCACCTACAACAACCACAGCTGCAGCCACTACAACAACAGTTCCACCAACAACAACCACAAATGTACCTACAACAACCACAGCTGCTGCCACCACAACACAACTCTTCCTACTATATCAACCACAGCTGCTCCCAAAATAACTACAGCTTCTGCCACTACAACAACAGCTCCACCTACAACAACCACAGCTGCTGCCACGACAACAACAGCTCCACCAACAACAACCACAGCTGTACCTACAACAACCACAGCTGGTGCAACGACAACAGCAGCTACTCCCACATCAAACACAGCTGCTCCCACAATAACTACAGCTGCACCAACTACAACCACAGCTGCACAACAACAACAACCACAGCCGCATCTACAACAACCACAGTTTCTGCCACAACAACAACAGCTCCCACACAACAACAACAGCTGCTGCCACAACAACAACAGCTCCACCAACATCAACCACAGCTGTACCTACAACAACCACAGCTGGTGCAACGACAAAACACAGCTACTCCCACATCAAACACAGCTTCTCCCACAATAACTACAGCTGCACCACCTACAACCACAGCTGCACCCACAACAAACACAGGCGCAACAACAAACACACAGCTATAATACCCACAACAACCACAGCTGCTCCCACAACAACCACAGCTGCTGCTACAGCAACAGCTGGTACTACAATAACCACAGCTGCCACGACAAACACAGCTGCACAACAACCACAGCTGCAGCCACTTTAGCTCCTGCCACAAATGTACCTACACTGCCAACAACAACAGCTCCTACCACAACAACCACAGCTTCTGCCCACAACAACAACAGCTGCTGGTGCAACACTACAGCTGCACCAACTACAACCACAGCTCACCTACACCAACACAGCTGCAGCCACACAACAACAGTTCCACCTACAATAACCACAGCTGCCTACCACCACACACAACAGCTCCTACCACACAACAACCACAGCTTCTGCCACAACAACAACAGCTCCACCTACAACAACCACAGCTGGTGCAACGATAACAGCAGCTACTCCCACATCAAACACAGCTGCTCCCACAATAACTACAGCTGCACCAACTACAACCACAGCTGCACCAACAACAACCACAGCCGCATCTACAACAACCACAGTTTCTGCCACAACAACAACAGCTCCACATACAACAACAGCTGCTGCCACAACAACAACAGCTCCACCAACATCAACCACAGCGGTACCTACAACAACCACAGCTAGTGCAACGACAACAGCTGCTCCCACAACAACCACAGCTGCTGCTACAGCAACAGCTGGTACTACAATAACCACAGCTGCCCCCACAACAACCACATTCCCTGCACGACAAACACAGCTGCACCTACAACAACACAGCTGCACCACTACAACAACAGCTCCACCAACAACAACCACAAGTGTACCTACAACAACCACAGCTGCTGCCACCACAACAACAGCTCCTACCACATCAACCACAGCTGCTCCCACAACAACCACAGCTGCTGCTACAACAACAGCTGGTACTACAATAACCACAGCTGCCCCCACAACAACCACATTCCCTGCCACGACAAACACAGCTGCACCTACAACAACCACAGCTGCAGCCACTACAACAAACATTCCAGCTCACCACACCAACAACCACAAATGTCCTACAACAACCACAGCTGCTGCCACCAACAACAACAGCTCTGCCTACAACACAACACACCACAGCTTCTGCCACAACAACAACAGCTCCACCTACAACAACCACAGCTGGTGCAACGATAACAGCAGCTACTCCCACATCAAACACAGCTGCTCCCACAATAACTACAGCTGCACCAACTACAACCACAGATGCACCACCAACAACCACAGCCGCATCTATAATAACCACAGTTTCTGCCACAACAACAACAGCTCCACATACAACAACAGCTGCTGCCACAACAACAACAGCTCCACCAACATCAACCACAGCGGTACCTACAACAACCACAGCTAGTGCAACGACAACAGCTGCTCCCACACAACAGCTGCTGCCACAACAACTACAAGCTGCTCCCAACAACCACATTCACGACAAACACAGCTGCCCTACACAACCACAGCTGCAGCCACTACAACAACAGCTCCATCAACAACAATGTACCTACAACAACCACAGCTGCTGCCACCACAACAACCACATCAACCCCCCCACAACAACCACAGCTGCTGCTTACAGCACCAGCTGGTACTACAACAAACACAGCTGCAGCAACCACATTCCCTGCCACAACACACAACCTACAACAACCACAGCTGCAGCCACTACAACAACAGTTCCACCAACAACAACCACAAATGTACCTACAACAACCACAGCTGCCACCGACAACACAGCTCCTATTCACCACACAACAACAGCTCAGCTCCACCCCCACAACAACCACAGCTGCTACCAGCTCCACACAACCACAGCTGCTGCAACGACAACAGCAGCTACCAACAACCACATCAAACACAGCTGCTCCCACAAGCTAACTACAGCTGCTCCCACAATAACTACAGCTGCACCAACTACAACCACAGCTGCACCAACAACAACCACAGCCGCATCTACAACAACCACAGTTTCTGCCACAACAACAACAGCTCCACATACAACAACAGCTGCTGCCACAACAACAACAGCTCCACCAACATCAACCACAGCTGTACCTACAACAACCACAGCTGGTGCACCAACGACAACAACACAGGCGCCAACAACAACAAACACAGCTATACCCACAACAACCACAGCTGCTCCCACAACAACCACAGCTGCTGCTACAGCAATGGTACTACAACACCACAGCTGTCCCCACAACAACCACATTCTCCTGTCACACAACCACAGCTGCACCTACAACAACACAACTGCAGCAGCTACAACACACTCCACAACAAAAAACACAGTGTACCTACAACAACCACAGCTGCTGCCAACCAAACAACAGCTCCTACCCACAACAACCACAGCTGCTCCCACAACAACCACAGCTGCTGCTACAGCAACAGCTGGTACTACAACAAAACCACAGCTGCCCCCACAACAACCAACATTCCAGCTGCCACGACAAAACACAGCTGCACTACAACAACCACAGCTGCAGCCACTACAACAAACAGTTCCACACCAAACAACCCACAAATGTACCTACAACAACCACAGCTGCTGCCACCACAACAACAGCTCCTACCACATCAACCACAGCTGCTCCCAAAATAACTACAGCTTCTGCCACTACAACAACAGCTCCACCTACAACAACCACAGCTGCTGCCACGACAACAACAGCTCCACCAACAACAACCACAGCTGTACCTACAACACCACAGCTGGTGCAACGACAAACAGCAGCTACTCCCACATCAAACACAGCTGCTCCCACAATAACTACAGCTGCACCAACTACAACCACAGCTGCACCAACAACAACCACAGCCGCATCTACAACAACCACAGTTTCTGCCACAACAACAACAGCTCCACATACAACAACAGCTGCTGCCACAACAACAACAGCTCCACCAACATCAACCACAGCTGTACCTACAACAACCACAGCTGGTGCAACGACAACAACAGCTACTCCCACATCAAACACAGCTTCTCCCACAATAACTACAGGTGCAGCTACAACAAACACAGCTGCACCCACAACAACCACAGTGGCTCTCACAACAACAACAGCTGTGTCAACAACATTCACAGCGGCACCTACGACTACCACTGCTAATGCCACAACAGCAATGTCTATTACCGCATCAACCACAGCTGCTCCCTCAATAACTACAGCTGCACCAACAGCAACTACAGCTACCCCTACGACAAGCACACCTGCCGCCATGACAACAACATCTTCTCCCACATCAACTGCAGCTGCTGCCACAACAAACACAGCTGCACCTACAACAACCACAGCTGCTGCCACAACAACCACAGCTGCACCCACAATAACCACAGTGTCCGCTACGACAACCACAGCTGTTTTCCACAACCACAACAACTGCTTCTACAAGAACCACAGTCACACCAACAACAACCACAACTACCGACTCAACAGCAGGACCAACAGCAAATGAGGGATCACTGGGATTAGGATTCAGAATGATCCGTACATTCCTAAGTGACTATTCTGACTCTTCCACAACAGCATATCAGGAACTGGCAGCAAATGTTACCACAGAGGTGAGCAGCTTGTCTTTAAACAATAATGCTGAAATTTTTGATTGAAATCATTCATACTAATACATAATGTTTTCACAGGTGTGAATCGTGGTTACAAATAGTTTACCCTTTAACGTACCTAAGGTGTAAGATAATTAAATTCACGTAAGTAAACAATTCATTGTATTCTGTAAATGCATGAATATCTACATTTTAAATATAATTATTTAGATATAAAAATACATTAAGAACATTTCAAAACACATTGTCATCTTTCTAAATACATTTTGGGAAACAACTGTTTAAGCATCTGACCTCAAAAGCTAAACCTTTATATATTTCTTGGTTTACAGGAGAGGCTCAGTTATTGTCAACATGACCCTTATTTTCAAGAACCAGACAGTGGTTCCCAATGCAACGAGTGCAGAGCAGGGATTGACTCAATCTCTAGCTCAGGGGAACACCTTCCTAAACGTTGACACAACCTCCATTAGTGCAAGTAAGTAATTCCATCTGTTATTCTAAGATTTTATACTGTTTCCAATGTAGTTGTGGAATTGTCACCATTATTATGAAAACTAATGGAGCTTCATACAATGGAATAAATCTTAGTGTTATTTCACTCTCTTCCCCTGTTAAACCCTGACAGTCACTACCACCACAGCACCAACTACAGCAGCTGAAGTCGCAGACACCACTGCCTCAGTAGCCAACACCTTGAAAATCACCATGGGGATTGCAGTTTGGCTACCCATACTCTTCACTATGCTAACAGGACTGTTCAGCTGGCTATAACCATTGTAAAGTAAAGGACGTCAGCTGGCTATAACCCTTGTGAAACTAAAGGACATTAACCGAGGAACACAACAACTGGTATGAAAGTGACTACGGGAGGGAATGGAAATAGAGAGGAAAACTAGGTGTGCCATATTTATTTTTTTCCAGAGGGGAGGGACTTTCACATTTTAAGTGTCTCAACTTGTTTTAACTGTAATAATGATTAATCAGGAGAAGTAGTTAATAATGACAACATTCACATGCAAACATAATCATGGCCAAAACACCAGCTGAACACTGATATGATTTTTTAGGAAGAAAACAGAGTAAGCTCAAATTGTGCCTCTTTTCAAAAGCTTTCCTTACATGCTATGCTACTGCAATTCATATGGTGGGCAGATTGCAATATAATCAAAAATACTTGGATTAGAACAAGAATGAAAAGTGGTGTATATACATTATTAATATTTAAGAATAAATGATTTATAAAGGGAAACATTCTTATTGACCTGTCTATTGTATTTTATGCTATAGGTCACATTATCTGTATATTTATTTTATTTTATTTCATATTAGCATTTAGGAATACATTATTGATAGGCATACACAGTATATTATCATTTGTGTTCACCCAAGTTTTCTTGAAGACTTTTCAGAATTCATAAATAAATTGACAAATCATCAAGCCTTGTTATGGTTAAAATTGGATAAAAACACTTTTAATAAATTACTTCTGAATTATATCATTTTCATTCTTTCATTACTTAATGTCAGGAAATACACACTGTTCCTATTTCACATGGAACGGATTCCATAATCACAGTGCCTTTTTTCGACTTCTGTAATACCGAGTAGATTTCTAGATTTCTCTTGGACCAGTTCAAAGAAAGAACCTGACAAGAAGTGGAGAGTTCTTCCAAAGTTTCCTTTTTATATTTGAATCATATCAAACGGTACACAAAAATGGCTAATTGTATTAATGCAGACATCATTCTCACAATAGTGATGCTGTGTGATTTTGACAGTTGGGATTATGTCTTCAGGTCGGTTTTCCATTTTTTTGCCCTGCCTTCATTAACTGCATGGCATATTGAAATTCAATCCTACAAGGTTTACTTTATAATGACATTCAATGTATTATAAAACGTGCTCTACATAATATTTTACTATGGACTATTACCAAAACAAATAAAAGTCTGCTTATGCATCCATTCTTGTACAATAGGTTTAGCATTATGTTAAAGAGCAGTCTAGGATTAAACAAATATAATTTGTTCTGACCGATAGAGCTCTTTTCTCTTTGATGTTAGGGACGTCCAACATACAACCGCTGATGGCTGGATCCTAAATATGCATATGCTATAGGACAAAGTTCACTGGAAAAAGAGGGCTATGTATCAAGAAAAGTAGTTACATGGTTATCACGGCAGGGTTGCAAATGCGATGGCAAGCATGTTCTGCTGTTTCCATGTGTCCTGGTCTTAAAGTCCTGTGCTTGCAGCAGACAGCAGCAGGAAACCAGGGTCCATTCCAAAAGAGCAAAACACATTGTTACCACTGGTGCATGGATGAGCTTAGCCTGTGATATAACAAATGTGATAACCAGTTAGAACACTTGAAACTATGTACACGTTCTAACTCATCACTATTTAAACTTATTTTCACATGCTGTGAGAACGCATCACAGGGGGAGCTAGCTACATAGACTAATATATAACACTAAAAACAAATTTATGATAGAAAAGACAAATGTTCCTGGGTGGTTGTAGGCAAAAGGGGTGACAAAAACACACCAAAAAAAACGTCGCTTTGGCTGCAGTGGTGGTTCTCAGATGTTTTCGTGCCCTCGGATTTTTTTAACCTAAAAACGCTCAGCTACTCAAAGACATACCATTCTACCCTAATTTTTTTAAAAAGGGTTTCCAATAGTCCTGTCCTTTTTTGTTACCAAAATTTTTGGGTTTTCCCCTTTTAAAAATTTTTAAAAAAAACCCTTTTTTTTTATTTTTTTAATTTTGGGGGCCTTTTTTGGGATTTTTTGGGATCCGGGGAGTTTGGTTTTTTTGGGAAAAGGGGGGTTTTAACAGTTGTGCGTTTAGGGGAAGAACTGTAAAAAAAAACCATTTTGCCTGGGGCCCCCCCCCCTGATTGGGAGACGCAGGGAAACGGTTCTTCAAGGCAAAAAGGGGGGGTTTTCCCCTTTTTTTCATTTCGGGGGCCTTGTCCCCCTTTTTAAACCATTTGGGGTTGAAAAAAACCCTTTTTTTACTGGGGTTTTTTTTACATTTGTTTACTTCCACCATAAAATTTTGCATTTTTATTTTAATGGGTTTTCCCCCGTTTGGCCGGGGGTTTTAAAAAGGGGGGTTCCCCAAATTTTCCCGAGGGGGTTTTTGGGGGTTTCAGTGTTGCGGGCCGTTTTCCCTTTTTTTTTTGTTTTCATACCCAGGCTTTTTCAAATTTTTTTTTTTAGGCATTTAAAAACCCTACGGGGTTTTTTTTTGGAATGGTGAGAGGGATTACGGTTTGGAATTTTTTTTACCTACCGAGGGGTTGGGGAAAAAAGTTGGGAAAAGTGGGTTCATATTTTTCGGGGGATTTTTTGGGGGGTTTTTGAGGGGATGGGGCTCGTTAACCTCGTGTTGGGGACGAACTCCCAAAATTTTTTGCCCTTTAACCCCATTCCCCCACTTTTTCAGTGTGAGGAGGACCCCTCGAACCCCCAAAGGAGGAAAAAAAAGGGGGAAAAAGGAAAAAAATGCAAAAATAACTGAAGAAAAAACCTAAAAGAAAAAACCCGTTTTTTTTTTTTTTTTTTAACCCGGGGGTTGTTAAAAAAGGGGGGAAAAGAGGAACTAAGAAAAATGGAACTAAGGAAAAGGAAACACGATTATTGAAATTTTAACTTAACCTCTCCGGGGTTTCCCCCAAATTTGTATTGAAAAACCCGGCCTTTTTTTGGGAGATTTGATTCCATTTCGTGTTTTTGTTATAGCTAGCATTAAAAACCCCTTTAGGGGGGCCTTTATTTCATTTAAGCTCAAAAAACCCGGGGGCCCCCCCCCCCCAAACCCAAACAAAAAGGGAAACTACTTTCCCCAACCCCAATACAAAATTTACTCAAAAATTCCATTCGTGTATTTCTGAAAAAGGAAATTTTTTTGCGGGCCCAATCTATAAGGTAATATTTATCTCTTAACGGGATTAAATTCTTTTAGAAGAGTTTAAACTTTGTTTTACCGGACCATTATTTATCTAACGAACAGAAAGTATCCTCACTGTCAAGCGTCTTATTTGGGCAGAACATTTTTGTTGACCATAAGAGTTTTTCGGCCCCCTACAAAGCAGGGCTGCAGATGCTAACTTTAATCCTAGTGACCAGCAGGAATCCGCACGCCAAAAGAAGTGGTACATGTTTCTATTGCAAAGGTGGACATTGGTTCATGATTGTTTTCCCTTCTGAAACCGCAAACCGGGATCCTCAGAGCCACGCCAAACGTGTGTTGGGTTTGTTGTACGTTGTAAGGACCGGAAATCAAGACAGACCCAAAACAAAATGAATGTGTTGAAGTCCGCGATCACAGTTATGAACCGTTAAAAATTTTGAAGGGGTTTGTTTCTTTATCAGATGACAAGCTCTCAGCGTCCATTAGAATCCTGGAGATGGTGCGTCCAGTCGTTCCATACTCGCTGATTGTTGCCTGTCCAGAAATAAAAATTTGTGTTTAAAAATGTTGTTGTAAGGAATTAAATGAAATTTGTCCCAGTGCTTTGAACTTTGTGAAAGTCCCACGCGAGTTAGGTCCAGTGTATTGTTCAAAAGTGGGCGAGCTATTTGCCAAGTTAAAAGGTGTGACATTTATAATGGCCCCGATATCCGAGGAAAGGTGATACCCTTAAATTGAGGAAAATGGATAAAGTGACAGTCGTTTTCTCCGAGGAGCTTGCAACAGGGTATCCAATGTGTTCCCCGCTTGTGCTGTCACCACGTGCTAAAAACCCGAAAGTGGGTGAAGTGGTAATTGGTCAGACACGATTCTTTTCCAAGAGAACCCAGAGGATAGTTTGGGTGCTACCTCTGGTAAGGCTGTGCCGGTTGACCAACAGCCAACGAAAAAGAGGATGTTGAACTTGTGATGATGGAAATACAGACCAGTACTCCTGACAGTTTGTCGCTACCAAAGGGTTGAACTTTCTGACGCAAAGTTTTCTAGTGTTGTCTCAGAGGAGAGCTAAAGAAGAAAACATGGCCAAATTTTTTGGTAATCTCCTAGGGAAATGGACCCCTGTTGAGGGGGCGAAGATTGGGAAAATGCTGTTCCCAAATAGTTAATTCCACAGCCTTTCGACAAAAAAGTTTACCCTCGCAATGATCACAGTGGTCCGGACATCGGGATCACCAAACTTTGACGTGTTTTGCGACCATTTCTTTTGGGCCCTGGTTTCAAACAAGATGTGGCTCAGTTCTGTCGACTTTTGCCACCCTGTCCAATTGTAAACCGGAACCAGGTTATTTCCCCCCCGGCTTGTCCCATACCCGGCCATAGGTACCATTCAACATTTGAGTTGATTGTGTGGACGCATTACCAAAAAAACAAAAGCTGGAACCAGTTTAGGTTGACATATGTTGTCCGCTTACTCAACATTCCCTCTGCAAAGGGTTAGATATGTATGGCAATCTTTTTGGTGTTTGGAATGACCCAGTTTTTTTTTTGACCCCATAGGATAAAGAAATTTGGGTGTTTGTGAAGTCATGTGTCCAACCATTGTGGTTTTCTCTTTTAAGGGTGGGAGGTCGGGACGGTTATTCCTGTGTTTTTGGTGGTTTTTCTCTCCCCCTTCTGCCCAATCACAGGTGCCTGAAAAAGTCCTGATTCTGTTCGTTGTGAGTGTCTAAATGATTGAACCAACAGGAACCCATTCCTTGCATTGCACACCTGTTTCCCTCGTTTGTTCAAAATAAAACACCCCAATATAAAAACCAGCCTTGTTTGTTGAGAGAGGGGAGACATTTTTCCATAGGGTGAGGGGGATGGAAACCCACGCTTGTTTCCTTTGTGTTATTACCCAACAAGTTTTTGTTCCCCCCGATTGGAAACCCCTTTAATTAGGAATTATTTTTTATATTGGGATACTGGGGGCTGGTGATTGGGGTTAAACCTTTTTATAATTAAAACCCTTGGTTGGGTTTGGTGTGTTCTTCTGGGAAAAGGGGAGTTGAAGCAGTTGCCATTGGGGCGGTCAATTACCCTAGGAAAATTCTTTTCTTACAAAAACCCTATTGCCCTGAGCGCCACCCATTAAAAAAAACCTTTTGGGAGGCTAGCATTTGGGGGCCTACCGTTTTAACAGGCTAATTAGTTTAGGGGGTTTAAATTTTTTAAAAATTTCTTGTCCTTCACCCTTTTTTCCCCAAAAAACTTACCCGGGTGTTTAGAATTTAAACCATTTGTGTTTGAACTGGAAAATTTTCATGTTGTTTGTGGGGGAAACATTTTGTTCTCACTGCTCCCATCCACACACCTATTTTATATTTGCAATTTAATTTATGTTTTTACAGGGTTTTTTCCCTCTGTCCCCAATCCACCTAGTTTCCCGGTTTTTAAGCCCCGGGAATGGTCGTAAAATTTTAACCTTCTGGGACCTAACTAGAAGTCGAATGGAAATTTTGAATCCCCATCTTGTCCTAAACTGACTTTAACTATTAAAATAATCTTTCCCCCCAAATAGTCTTTCTGGTTTCAGTATTTCTACGAATCGAATCAGTGCATAATTTCCCTGTTTAGGTTGACCTGGATTAATCCATATATGGTTAACATGATGATGCAGCTCAGAGCCCCCCAAAACCCCAAAAAACCGCCATCCCAATCCTGTCCCTGACCCACCTGCCTGGTACTTCCCCATACCCAAAACCTCTATAAACACCCCACAGTGATGAAAGGTCGGGTAGGGTTTCTCGTTAACAGAGTTTACCCCCAAACCCTAGTGGTTTAGTTCTTCTCTTTAACTCTGTGTGTGTTCAACGTGTTGGTATGTGGGCCTACCTTTTTGCAGTGGGTAACGTGGACCCAAGTGGCTCTCTCAGCTATTCTTATAGCGAAGGCAGTTACCAATAGACTTGGTATGGTCCCTCCCAGCGTGACTGCTTTCAATCCTTTTTCCTAACGTTTGGGATCCACACCCAGTCTCCAGGTTGTATGCTATGAATCACCTTCTCCTTTAATTCTCCTGTAGGACAAAAATTCCTAGACATACTGGTATGGTTAACAAACAATTTTCTCATGGGGTCTGCTAGTGTATTCTCTAGTTCTATGTCTATGCCTGTTCTGGTCCTGCCAACTGTGGCATTCTGTAAGGTCTTTAAAACATTTTCTCAAAGGGGGAAAAACCCAATTTATGGTGTTACCCTAATCATCATTAATATTATGGGTAAAACATTGTACCCAATTTCTTCCTTTCACTCCGTGATAACTCTATAAAATCAATTTCCAATTGCTGGACTGGATATTTTGACAGGGGGATATTTCCCCCCTGGGGTGCTCTCTGTCTATCTTGGTGATTTATTTATATTTTTTTGTAATTCGTTATCCCATAGGCCACAAAGTTTTTTCCTAACCTGCTCTACCTCTAATTTTCCCCTTTTTTGACACATTTTTTACCCATGTTTTCAAGTTTTTCCCCCGCATATCAAAACAGGGGGACTTTAATACATTTAATAATTTACCCTTTATACCAGACATTACTAGTAGGATTGTTCCTTTCTTTCAGTAGAAAATATATAACTCCCCAACTTTAAGTGGGCCCCGGATAAAAACCCGTCTCCCAAAATGCCAAAAATGCAAAAAAATAAAGGGGAACATGGGAAAAATATTTTTTTCCCCCCGTATAGTGTTCCTGTCACCCTTTTTAAATGTCACATTTCCCCTTCTTTTTTAATTAAAATCCCTTACTTAAATTAAAATTTTTTTTAAAAAATTGATACTTGTTTTTCCTACTGTCCCTTAACATACAGTAAGGGAAAAAAGTATTTGATCCCCGGGCTGATTTTGTACTTTTCCCCACTGACTTTATCACTAAAAAATTTTAAAAGGTTGGGTTTTATTTGAACAGTGAGAGCCCAGAATAACAAAAAAATTCCGAAAAACCTCATGTAAAAAAATTTTAAAAATTTAAATTTCCTTTTTAATGGGGAAAAAAGGAATTTAAACCCCTCTGCAAAACATGATTTAGTACTTGGTGGAAAAACCCTTGTTGGCAATCAAAAGGGGTTCGATTTTTCTTGTATTTGGGCCACCAGGTTTTTGCACACATCTCGGGGGGATTTTTTTTCCAAATCCTTTTGCAGATCTTCCCCAAAGTCACAAAGGGTTTTTTGAGGCTGACTTTTTTGGCAACAAAAACCTTCACCCCTCCACGATTTTCTAGGGGTTTAAAGGCCCGGGGAGACGGGCTAGCCCACTCCGGGGCCTTAAATGTCTTCTTCTTGACCACTCCTTTTTTCCCTTGGCCTTTTTTTTTTTGGGCCTTGTCATGTTTGGAATACCCATCCAGGGCCCTTTTTTAAATCCCCCCGGGCCCTGAGGGAAGGGGGTTTCTCACCCAAATTTGACGGTACTGGCCCCGCCCAAATTTCCCTTTGATGTGGTAAATTTATCCTGCCCCCTTAGAAGAAAAACCCCCCAAACAAATTTTTTTCCACCTCCATTTTTGACGGGGGGAAATGGTTTTTCTTGAGGTCATAGGCAGCTTTCCTCTCCTCCAAACAGGGCGAGTTGATTTTGATGCCAAAGATCAAAATTTTGGTCTCATCTTTTGTACCCTTTCCGGGCTTGGGTTGTGGGTTTTTTTTTTACAATTTTTGGGGGTTTCCCTTTTAACTTTTTTCCTTTGGGAAGGAAGGAATTTTGGCCCCTGGGCCATTTTTTTTGGGGGGGAGTTTTGGGGAAATCGGGAATTGTTTTTTGTTTTTTTTTTTTGGCTTTTCCTTTGGGGAAAACCAATTTTTGCCCCTTTTTTTTTTTCCCCCAAGGAAACCAAAACCCCCTAAGGAATTTTTAGGGGGGGGCCTTTTTTCCCTTTTTAAAAATTTGTTTTCCCCCTTAAATTCCCCACTCCCTTTTCCTGTATAAAAGACACCGGGGACCCCAGAAATCTTTTTTTGATTGAGGGGGGGCCCAAATCCTTATTTCCCTCTTTAAAAAACCCCAATAAATTTAAAAACCATTTTTTACATGCTTTTTTCCCTGGATTTTTTTTTTGTTTTTTCTGCCCTCTCACTTTTCAAACACCAAACCTTAAAATTATAGACTGACATTTCTTTGTAAAGGGGGAAAACTTACAAAATCAGCGGGGATAAAAATTTTTTTTTCCCTCACTGTATACTGTGGGGGTTTTCCCCGGGGGCCTGGGAAATAAAAAAAAAAACTCCCCCCTCAGAACCCAATGGGATACTTTTTTTTAAAATTTCACTAAACCTAAAAAATAAAAAGGGCCCTTTTCCCAAAATTTTCCGGTAATCTACTGTTTAAACCTGTTGCATTAATTTATTAAAGTATAAACTATTTTTTAAATAATCCACTGTTTGCATTAAACCCCATCTCTCTCCCTCTAGCCCCTTCCGCTTCCACTCGTGGATTTTGGAGAATGGGCTTTGCCCTTTGAAAAATATTCTTTTAAATTGGCACAACTCTGTGAAAATCTATCTCCAAAAACCCCCCTTTCTCTTCCCACTTTTAAACCCCCGGCGCTTTCCCACCCCGGGAACCCTTTTTTCCCCTTCCGCCCCCCAGTTCCTTAAACACTATCTGTCTGCTGCCCTCTCTATTTCCCCCTGTATTTTTTTTAAAAGGGCTGGGGGTCAGCCCTTCCTATCTCTTCTGAACTGGTGCCCCCGTCTTAGGGTGGGGTATCCTTCCACTGCCCCGCAACCCCATCTCTCTCCCTTCGTTTCTAACCCTTTGGCTTAGTAAATTCTATCCACCACCACCAAAAACGAAAAACATTTTTTTATACACAAAATAGAAAGCATGAATTTAATGCCATTTTTTGTTTAAAACAATGAAATTAAACATTTCTCAAAAACCCAAATTTCTTTTAAATTTTTTTCACACGGAAACCCTGTAAAAATTTATCATCCTCTTTTGCTGACTTTCCCTCAAAACATACTTTTCAACATTTCTAAAATCTAATTCCTCTGTTACCCAACAAAAATTATGGGCCCCTCTTATGCCCCCCCCAATCTGCCCATTGTTTTAGAATACAGCAGATATAGGTAACTGTCCTTTCTAGTAGGCTACAAAAACAAAAAAACAAAGCCGAAATTGACCACATATTAAATTACCTCCCTCGTTTAAAAATCCAATGTAGTGTTGACGTTCCCTTAAATTAAAACCCCTAATTGACTTTGTAAAATTTTATTTTAAATTTGCCTCCCCCCATGACATATGTCAAACGTTTGGGTGGCAAGTTAATATCAAATTATTTTTCCAATTATTTTTATGAATTCCCTACCCCTCTCATTCAACACAAAACCCCCATCTCAAATAATCCCGCAGAATTTGAAAAAAAAAAAGGGACTTGTTTTCCCAGGACACTGCCCCTTTTTTTCTGCCTCACTATCTCCCCAGTTTTGGGCATTTCCCTTAA
The DNA here is from genome assembly GCA_036851935.1 of Coregonus suidteri. NCBI lineage: Eukaryota > Metazoa > Chordata > Actinopteri > Salmoniformes > Salmonidae > Coregonus > Coregonus suidteri. The sequence continues at coordinate 34,522,731 of CM072220.1, read as the reverse complement.
TTTTCTATTACTCCTATTTTCTCCCCCAATCTGCTTTTGGGTAAACTGCTCCCTTTTTAAACCTCAATATGTTTGGGCTGTGTTTTCTCCACCCTATAAAAGTATTTTAAAATGGTCCTGCTTTCTCTGGTCCTTTTTTCCATTTGGGAAAAACTATATTTTTTTGTTTGTGGTAGGGTTTATCTTTCCCCCTGTCTCGGGGTTCGGGCTCGGTATGCCACTTTTTGGGCTTTAAAAAACCCCTCTTTAACCCTCTCTAAATCCTGGCTGAAAGTCTCACTATCCTTTTTTTTACACCTTTACTTTAGAAAACCCTGCATGACATGGAATTTTTTGAGGCTATTCCCAAAATTCATTTAAATTTTTCCCCCAACATGCTCTCCGTGATGGGCCCCATGGCAAAAGTGCCCTCGGGGCACCCCCTAAAACCCAAACCCCCCCCTTTTTAACGGGGGGCCCAAACCCTTCAAATTCCTTTTTTTGGGGTGGGCCCTTTTCCTTTTTACTGGCTGGGGGCCACGTTCCTCTGTTTCATGGCCTGTATACACAAAGGTTGGGGGCCCCTTTTTTCCCTGCCAAAAATTTTTGGGGGGGGCTTTCGGGGGGAAAGGGCCCCCCCTACCCCTCTCATCTCCTGACTCATACTGACTCCCCCTGAGTTAGCTCCTAACGGGACTTTTGTTGGGGGGGTTAAATTTCCCCTCAGGGCCTTTGGGTCTTCCACCCTTCGGCCCCTTAAACCCCCCCTATTGTACCCTAGTATTTCTAGTTACTTTCTTACCTTTCCCTTTTTTCCCCGTCTCTCTCTCTCTCTTTCTAATTTCTGCAATAAAAAATTTGGGTTGCGGGCTGTTTTTCCCAAAAATGTCCTTAAACCTAAACGTACTATCTTCCTTTCCCTTATCCCCCCACCCCCCTCGGGTTCTCCCCATTTCCCCCTTGGTTCGGTAAGGGGGGGGAACCCCAAAACGGCAGCCTCTGTGGCACCCTTCCCCTAAACCCCCCCCCCTATTTGTCTGGTTTTTTTCCCTCCGGGGCCTAATCTCCAAAGGAGGGGTAAACCCTTCTCCAAACCGTTTCTACAGGGGAGCTGTGGGTTCGGGTCTTAGACCTTCCTTTTTTGCTTTTTTTTTTCCTTCTCGGACCCCCTTTTTCTCTTTCGAGACTCAGGGCCCAAACCCCTTTGGGTTTGTATCTACCCTCCTCTTTTCTGTTTTTTTTAAGGCCCTTTACCACAATAAAAAGGGCTTTGTTTAATCATGGACCTGGGTTTTAATTTTACCCTCTTTTCTTTTAATTTGGGATCAGTAACCCCCCAATTTACATGCATTTGTTTAACCCAAAAAATTCCATTTAATTCCCTCAAGTCGCCCAGAAAAGCCTTTTTTTTTCAAATTGGGTCCTAATACACTTCCTTTTGTCTCGCTTTTCCATGAAATTTCCGCCCCCAAGGGAAAATTCGGGGACCCCCTTGTGGGGTTTTTCCCCAACATGGTTGGTACTTTTAAAAAAAAATCCCTTAGCCACCTTTTTTTAAAACCATTTTTTCAAACAGTTTCCCACAACAATTGGAATCCCCCCTTTCCTGTGGGGGTAGTCTTGCTAGTCCCCCAAATTATCTCAACTCTACGGGGGAATTTATCCCCACTGAAATCTTGAAAACCCCTGACAGCCCTCATCAACAGGAATGGGTTCCCCCCCTCCCTTTTGGGCCACCTCTTCTATTAACAAGTTACTCAAAACTTTTCACACCACCCCCTGGAATAAAACCCCTTTTTGTATAGGTTTTCTTGACTAGCCCCCAGAATTACCCTCATACTCTACGAGGAATTTACCCCCACAATTTTAATTTTTGAAAAATTCCTGACGTCCATAAAACAGGAAGGGGGTTTCTCCCTTTCCTTTGATCTTACCTCCTTTTTAAACTAAATTATATCCCCCCTTTTTGGACTTATTATTGGTCCCTCTTTTGAGAAAAATTTTTTGACCCAACTTTTTTAATTAACCTTTTAAAATTATTAAACCCCTAACCCAGAGGGGTTTTAAGCCCCATTTTTCTAAAAAAAGGGGGGATGGGAAAAAACCATTCTTTCTCACCTATTTTGCCCCTTTTTCTGGAATTTTTCCCTTGTTTTTTGGGAGCAAATATTGGGTCTCACACTATAAAACCTTAAAATGATTTTTGGGTTCGCTATCGGGATTTTGAAAAGGCTCCATTTTTTTTTCATAAAGGGTAGATTTCAGCAAAATCTACAGTTGTTTGTGACTTTTACTTTAAAAATTTCTATTTTCCACACAGGGCTATTTTAATTCCTTCTGGTTTCCTTTTTGTATTTTTTTAAACTAGATTATTTTTTTTAAACTCACTTTCTATAACTACTACGGGTTCCACCCCTTTGGGGTGTACTTTTAATATTTCCTTCTATTTAAACCCCCGGTATTTTTTTTTGGGTAATGGCCTATTACCGTAATCGTTATGGACCCCCCAAACCATTTCACTTAAAAATTGGCTATGCATTGATCAATTTGCTATTTTAAAATTTTATGAGGGTTTAACCTTCGGTAAATATTTTAGCAATTTCTAAAATAAATTTTTCCCCCAAATTATTAATAAAAAACTACCGATTTTTTCCTTCCCAGCCGGGATTCAATGAAATTTTGGGGATTCCTAACCGTCTCTGCCCTTAAAACCCCGGGTTTCCTCTGGCCTGCCCTTAAACCCCCTTAATGTAAAAGGGCAGGTTTTTTAAATTTTACGAATTATAAATCCCCCCCGGAAAAGGTTTTCAGATTTTCCCGGGAAATTTGACGAGGCAGGTATTGGAATCCGGTTAAAGGGACCAAGCTTTTTAAGAGAATTGTTTAAACCAAACTATTTCAGTGTCCCCTGTGCGTCCCCCAAAAAGGTTGTAAGGCTTTTGGGATCAAGAACGAAAAGGGCTTCCATTTGCAATAGTCGGGAGATCTTTTTTTCATTGAAAATTCTGCCAAAAAAAATGGTCGTACAATGTTTTTTATATGCCCACTTTATATGAAACTCCCCCCTCTGTAGGGGGGCGGGTATTTTCCACTTTAAAACTGCTCTTCCTGACCATCTTTGTCAGGGTTTTTGATAAACGAGAAGGCCCAAAAACACAGCGTGGAAATGCCTCCATGTTTATTAAACTTAATCAACATACAAAAACAACGAAAGTGACGTGGGAAAGGCTATACACAAAAGCCATACAAACCAAAACACAAAAAAAAACCCACAACCCAGGCAGGAGAACTGGCTGCCCTAAGTATGATCCCCAATCAAGAAAACGGGCAGCTGCCTCTGTTGGAACCACCCCCGGGGCCCAAACATGGGTTTTTAAAAAACCATAGATATTCACCCCTGCCCAAAACTAGCTAAGTTTATAGGCCAGGCGTAAAACCCCAATCATTCCACCACTTCACACCCAACACATACAAAACCGCAACATACATACATACCATATACACTCCCTGCTTCCTCATTTTATCCCGGGCCCTCAAAATATTCTGAAAACCTTTTTTAAACCCATTTTCCCCTTTTCCTTCTCTTCGCCGTCCGGCCCTAACTCCAAACCACATTCAAAAAGTAACACTTTCCCTAATCTTTACTGGTCCTAAAACCTCACACTTTACCAGGTAGAAAAATTCTAACACACTCACAAAATTTTTCGAATATAATTTAATTTATTTCCAACCTCCCTAAAAAAGTACTAACCCTCTTAAACAAAACATTTCAAAACTATTTTTAAAGGGGGTGGAACATTTATCTTATTTTTAAAACCTGTATTTTTTTTAATTTCTATACCCTTTGAATGCTCTTTAGTTTGGGAATTTGAAATCAAAAAAAACAAAAACCTCTTTTTGGGCTTTTGGGTTTGGGCAAAAATGATCTTCCCACTTTTTGGTTTTAAAAAGCCCCGACCCAGGAAAAGGCCTTTTAAAATTCTTTTCCTGAGAGAGTTTGGAAAAGATCTAATCTAAAACTAAACCTTTTGAAGGTAAAAGCTTTGGGCTCTGGGGTTTTTCAAGGCAAAAAAGCAGCGTGGTTGTTTGGGGGGGCAGCTTTGGTTTTTTTGGGTTGGGGGGCCGTGGTTTTTTGGGTTTTGGGGCAGCGGGTTTTTGTATTTTCCCGGCACCGGGTTTATTGTTGGGGCGGGCGGTTGGAGTCATTTGGGCCCGGGAAAATAAAATAAATACATTTTTTAAATAAATCGACATTGTATTAAATTTTAAATATATAAAATTTCCCCCCTTCTCGTCATACCTTTTTCTCTGTAAAATTTCTAATTTTTTGGGGGGCTGATGATCAATACAGGGGCTGCCCCATTTTTTAAATTTCTTATGGCAAATGTTTATGTTTTCATTTAAAGGGCCGCGCACGGGCCCTTTCGGGGGCAGGCTCTAAAAATTTGAAAAAGCCCCCCCCCCCACTCGCTAAAATTAAAAAAGTTAAAAATTTAAAATACCCAAAAAATTTTCAAAATTATCAATCCCCGCATGGCAAAAACATTTACTTTTTTGAAATGGGCCATTTTTTTTCACACACCCCTCATCGTAAAAAAATTGTAAGCTACTATTTTCCCCCAAAACCCCCTGATTTACTTTGGGGAAAAAAGGGGGGTTGGGATATCAGTTTGATCATTGTTTTGTTGATGATTGATGAAAATCTGCTATTTGGGGCTAGTTTCGATTTTTTCCCTGATTGTGTTTACCTCTCTATGTTTTTCTGCTCTCTCTCTGCTCCCAGGAAATCACCCAAACCCTAAAAACCCGAAATTGATGATGAGGTTGGCTAAATAAAGTGTTTAAATTGTGGATAAAATGTTATGCTCCCTTTGGCAGTATTTTGATATTTAAACTATGTGTTTAATTTAAAACATCTAAACCGGTGACTGCACCCTCTCAAGCCGGCAGGGTTTGGATAAAAGGCCTGCAATCTCTGTACAGGGCAGACGGGGAACTTTGCACCCAAGCTCTGTACGGGGCAGACATCAGGCCAAAAACGGCAGGGGAGAGGGGTTGAAAACCTTGACAATAAACTTACGGGGCAGTTGGGGTTGGGCCAAAAAATGTGGACATGAAGCTAGCATTAGGGTTGGGTTTTACCAGGTGTGGACTTTAAGTAGGTTACGGTTAGCCCAAACATAACTCCCAAACCCAAATTAAAAATTTCCCATTAATTCACCCCTCCCCCTAAAATTTGGCAAAAGGTGGGCCCCTACTTAAAGGGGCCTTTTGCCCCTAAGAGAAATTGGGGGTTAGGGTCACGGGTTGTAACCATTTTTTTCCTGCGGGTCACGGGGGTGTTTTCTTTTTCCCCAAAACCCCCCCAAAACCCCCGGAGTATAGGCTAACCGATCGATGTCGTCTATACCCTTTGCTTTAGAAAATGGATGGTGTTTTTTGGAAAGCCTATTTGGTTTTTTTATTTTCTCATTTAACCTAACTTTTTCACGGGCTATACACGGGGGCCCCGTTTCCATTTAAAACTGCGGCGGGCGGCAATAATTAATTACCCCGAAAATTTAAATTTTTAAAAATTCAAACATTGCAGTTTGGGAAAAATAATATTCGATGAAAAACACATACTAATCAGCAACCATTTGTTTTTTTTTAATAAAACTGTCCTGTTTACCTACCTGACCCTACTTAAAATGACCCTTTAAACGCGGTGACCCCAAAAGGGCGGCGTTACATGAGGGGCTGTTACGTCTGTTATTCTCATCGTCCCTCTGTCTAAAATTCACCTTTTTTTCAAGTGGGGAGGCTACCTTTTTTGTCAAGGGGGTTTGGTAAATTTTTTCAGGTTACATAAGCTACGCATCGCCAAATGAGAACGATTGTGTTATATCTTTGATTTTATTTGAGGGGCCCCTCCCAGTCTTTAATTACCCCCAGTGCATGCCAACTGGCATGACCGAAAAACCGTTCAAATCGCCCAAAGAAAAAATGGCTCAAGTTCCCCCAGCCCAATTTTTGGTAACAAACCTCTAGGGGAATAAATAATAAAATGTAAACCATTTAAAACCCCCTCCCCTTTTTTTGTCTCTAGGAAAGGGTCCCTTTGTTTTACAAAAACCCTGTATTCATTATAATGCTTAAATTTTGTCATAATTTACATCCGGGGAAAATTTAAACCCTGACTCTCTTTTCCCTTTGCAGGGGTTTTCCCGGTCTCATCCCCTCGTAGCGGCCCTACCAGTGTTCACAGAAGGGCGATCCTCCAGTAGCGCCGCGGGGTCTCTGTGATCGGGCTTTTTTTCGGGGAGAGGAGGAGGAGGGGGGGAAAAGGGGGAAAGGAGGCCAGAAATCCCCATAGTGAACTTTTCTACATTCTCAAGGGGGGAAAAAGGGAGAAAGTCCCTGCCCTTGCCGGGCCCGGGGCATGGGGTTCCTCTGCCCCGGGACGGGGAGGCTACTAGGGTAGCTGCTGCAAAAAAGTATTTCTTCTTCCCCCTTCGAGGGGTGTTTCGCCCATTCGGGGAAAAGGGTGACGTCACTGAATGGTCTGAAAATGGGGTTTTATCTTCGATAATTTTGCCAGTTTTTAATCTTTTTTATTTTTCATGGTTTTTTTTTTTGGCCACCATTTTGGTCTTGCCTTTTTTTATCCATCCCTCCTATTCGAGTTAAACCCTGCTTTTAAACTTCCCTTTTTGGGGAAACTTGATACCCAAAATTAAAGTGGGGAAAGGCCGGGTTTGAGCAATAGGCCAAATAGATGCATAAAAAACGATAGGGCCTTTGTCTCTACTCCCTACTACTGTAGATTTTTGAAAAACCCAAACCTTAGTTTCCCTCATTTTGAAATTTAAAAAAGGGTTTTATAAATTTTACTTTTTGAAGGGTTTGCCCAAAAGATTTACGCACAGGGCAGGTCAGCTTAAGTGTAAAACAAAAAATTCCCTAAATAATCCCGGCTTTCGGGGAATGCTATGAAGTCCAAAAGTTTTTGGGCGGAGCTAAAATTTAAGGATAAATATTGATTACAATTAATAATAATAAAAATAAAATTAAAATTTTTTATTTTAAATTTTTTTTTCCCTGATTGACTCTTTTCGTTTTTTTTGGGAAAAGGGTTTAAGGGGTTTAAACACTAAAGGAAAAAAAAATCCAATCAGGATTTTCTTTGCGGGTCCCCGGGGGAAGAAAAATATAGCAAACTAAATAAACCCAAGGCTGGGCCCCATCAAAAAGCCTTTCCCAATTGAAATTTGGGCACCATTTTGGAGGGGCAGTGGAAACAACCAATCACTTTTTTGGTTTAAATGGGGGGGCCCCGTTTTTAAAAAAACTAGGGGAAATTTTGCCTTCTTAAAGGGGCGGGCCCCGGGCCAAAATGGGGCAGTAGTTTTAAAAAAGGGTCTAGCAAATTTTACGTTTAGTTGTCGGCTGTTTCAGGGGCTGCAGCAGGTGCCCTTCGAAAGAAAATGTTTTTGCTAATTTGTTAGTTTTCCCCCTTTTTAAAGAAAAACTTTCAACAAAGAATTTAAAGTTTCAAAGGGACATCATTTTGGCGAGTGAATTTGTGTTTTTTTTTTACAGGCGCTTGCTGTTTTTTAGCCATCCTTTTTAAAATAACTTTTTTGTGTAAAACTTTGGGTTGCATTTAAAGTGGAATTCAGCTTTTTAGCAACTAAAAGGTTTTAAAATCTTTCAAAATACCCCCCAAGGGAAAGAAAAATGCCACTTTTTTAAACATTTTCTGACAACCCGACCACTTAATATGGTCATTTTCCCACTTTTTCCCATAAATTTTTAGAACTTTTGGGGGAATTACAATACTAAGGCTTTTTGTGAAATTTCGATTGCAATATAATTGGGAAGGGGCCGTGCTTTGGGGGAACAATAAATAGAACTGAAAAAAAACCGGGAATATAAACTTTTTTCTTTCCCTACCCGGAGTCTAAAACCGACCGCTCCCCCCCAAGGCCAATCAGAGCTAAAGTAGGCCTTTAAAACAAAGCCTTTGCCACCGGGCCGCCATCATTCATTTTGAACGGGACTGTGTGTTTACGGGCCAGTTGGGAAACAGCCCCGACTTTAGAAAATTTTAGAAGGGCATTCCCCCCAAAACACCTAAAGGGTTTCTGAAAATTTTTAAACCCCCCACCTAGCCCCTCTTACATGTAAAAATTAACAGCCCCCCTTTTTGATCAAAAAACCATAAAAAGGTGGTTTCCTCTTCTCGGTTTAGCCCATCAAAAAAACAGTTTAACAATAATGCTACCAGAGCAAGATGAGCAAAAATTTCAAAAACGAAGGAACATTAGAAAAACACTCTCAAACTTTTTCAGCTATTTTTGGCTGTAAAAACTGAAACGGGTAACGGGGGAAATTAAACCCCCTCCGTCCTTCTACAACTTGCCTCCCAATGCATGCTTGCCCCCAACCCAAAGCGCCCGCTAACGGGCTAAAGTTTTCAAAGGCTTGCTACCTACCTACTTCCAGACACAAATGCCCCCTCACTCTGACCTTTTTAAACCTCGCCGTACCAGGCGGGTTTGGGCTGTTTACATTTTTTATCTAAGCGTTTTTTTGGCTCCCATTTATTTTTTTTGTTGTACCATTACTGACCCCGGGGCCCATTTCGGGCGGGTGTTGCGCTGAGAGTGCTCTAAATGGGATAGATAGCCAAGTAATTTGCAAAAGCAGAAGATATGCTAAACGGAAAACAGCCCACTAAAGGTTTTGCTAGCAAACCAAATTGACCCCTGAATCTCTAGCTGGGTATACCAAGCAAAAAATGATTAAAGGGGGGAAAAAGTCAGTCATTCCCCCACTCCCCCAAATTTAAAAATTACATCCCATCCTCCCAGCAGCACTAGCTTTTTCTAGCAAATTTTTAGGCTCCGTTTTTTTTAGTTTGCTACATAAATGGGGGTATGCTAGCCTTTAGCCACTTTTAACCCTGCTTTTTACATTGCTCTTTTTATTTTTGATTGTATTGACTTTCCCAGCCTTATTTCCCTTCACCCGTTTTTGTTCAGTATTTTGGGTCATTAAATTCTGAAACGTCCCATATCAAAGGGGAGGCAGCAAAAAATTTTACCGGGTCAGCTGTGTTTACAACCTGATAGCACTTTTTTTTTTGGACTACCAAAAAATTTTTGTAAATTTATGAATCGGGCATTGAACGGGCCCCAAATTATTGGGCCAAAAATACCTTTTGTCGTCATGGAACATTGAGTCAAATTAACCTTTTTTTTAAAAACCTCTTAAAAATTTTGGTTTTATAGCAACCCTGAGAATTATATTTTTTACTGATTTATGTTTGGTCTGTTTGCAAAGAAAGAAAAAACCTGTCAGTTCCATTTTAAAAACTTTGGTCCCCCATTACTTTGGTGGGGGGCTAAAAATTTTTTTGTTGGGGAAAAGGGTTTTTTTGGGGGCCCAATGGGAAAAGGGGGTAATATTTGGGGTTCCCCAAATTTTCCGATTTGGGGGAAAAGGCCAAAATGGTTTTTTTTTTATTCTTATGATTGGCCCTACGGGCTTATTAGGTCAATTTTTATGGCTTGCTTATCGTTTAACATCATGCTGTTTGACAGCTGTTTTTTCCCTGGGCCCTATGCAGTTGTTTAGTGGTCCCTTTTAGAAGTGGGAAAATTTTTCAAATTTAGAAAAAAATTTTCCCAAAACACCCCCCAGTAAAGGAAAGGCACCCTGAGTGAAAGACCCTTTTTTCCCTATGGGTTTTTTTTTTTAGATTTTCACTTTTCAAAATCATACTTTTTTTTTAAATAAAAAAAAATAAAAAATTTTTGTGGTCTAAGTCCAAAACAAGCTTAAACCAAAATCAATCGATTGGGGGGCCTTCCAGACTCCCCAGTGGGGGGGCCCTCGTCCCGCCACTGAGGAAAACCCAGCTCTTGATGAAGATTCCCCATCCAAATAGCCTACTTATCACCTTCGGACTAAACTTTCCTTTTAAATTACCTTTTGTTGCCTTGGGGGGGGTTTAATATTTACGGGTGATTTTCATTAGTTAAAATGCTTTTCACCCTCCCGGGCTACAGATGCCCCTTCTTCTGTGACCTCCAGGGCCAAAAACCCCAGTTAAGCTGCGAACTTTTTGCTGCCGGGCAGATAAAATTTTCCCGGCTAAAACTGTCTATGTTTTGGGGCCGCTCATTAATTATTTCCCCGTGCGTTGCAATTGTGTGGGGCTATTTTGTGCTAAATTTCTGTATTGTACTACATCTTTTGTAAGTTGTATCCCCTCCACTACACATTTTTGTTTACGCCAGTAGGGTTTAAAAAGAAGTGAGAAATACAAAATGCCTACTAAAAAAAAGGGGGTATAGGGCACCCACTAAGGGCTATTAATTAAAGGCGCACGGGGGAAATTTTTTTTGATCGGGGTTTTTTTGGGTTCTGGGTTTTGGGAATTCCCTTTTTTGGGCCCGGTAAATTTCCCCTTCCCTTTTTCTCCCCCTAAGCCCCTCTGGGTGGGGGTTTGGGAATTAAGAATCCAGCCCATTTTAGGATGACACCAGGGGGGTCAAAAGGGAAATCATTTCTTTTTACCTGATCAAACTCCCCCGCGTATCCCGTGGTGCTGGGGCTTCCCGGGTTTAAGCCCCCCTGATCCGACCATTGCTTGCAAAAAGGGGCTCTTAGGGAGGGGTTTCGGGCCCCGTTTTGTAGGGGATTCTAGGTTTTTTCCTTTAGGGGCGACCTCAGGGGAGAGTCCAAACCCAAAGGGTCCCCCGCAATGCTAATTCCCCCTGAAAAGAGGATTTAGCCTTGTTTCAGCAAAACTAGGGAAACCCACGGTTTGCCCCCCTCATAGACAGGGGAAATTGGGGCGATAGATTTTTAAAACAGGGCGGCCTTTCCGCTAGCCGTTTTGGTTCCCCTTTTCTAAAGAGAGAAAAGCGGCTTTTGGGATTTACATAGCCAAAACCCTTGGAACAGGGATCCCTTTAGGGTCCTCCACTTCCCCCCGGTTTTTTCCTCGATTTTTCCTTCTTTGTGAAGAAGAAGGGGGGGGGTTTCCCGCCCGGGGAAATTGATTACCGTAGTCTAAATTCGGGATAAAGGGTTTAATACATTTTATCCTCTTCCTCTGTTTGCGACTATGACTGAGTCTTTAAACGCGGAGCGGGGGTTTCTTCACAAAGTTTTGGATCTCAAAGGGGGGTACAATCTGGTGCGCATTGGGATGGGGATTAATGTAAAAAAGCATTTAGCACCACCTCGGGGCCCTTTCGATACCTCGTCATGGGCCCTAAAGGTTTTTTTGAATGCCCTTCGTCTTTTCCTCCTTTGTGACCCAGATTTTCCGGGCAAAACATGGGCAGGTGTGGTAGTATACATCGACGCATCCCAGTGTACTCTTCACACCCCCCAGTCCCCGGTTTCGCCCCCAGTGTTTTAGGAGGCTTTTTGGAGCATGACCCTTTTATTTTTAAAAAGAGAAAAGCTTGTTTTTCCCCCGGAGTCCAAACTTCCTTTTTTTGGGGTTCTGGGGTTTTCCCCGGGCCGGTTTGGGGATTAAAAGGGTTTAAACCCTGTTTCGGCCGGGGGTAATTTGGGAAAATCCCCAAACCTTGTAAAAGAGGTTTCAGCAGTTTTTTTTGGGTTTTTCAATTACTAAAGAGGTTTTTTCCGGGCTTTGGGCAGGTGGCGCTTCCCTTAAAGGGCCTCAAAGGGGGGCCCCCTTGGGGTTTGCAATGGTTTGCTGAGGCGGCCGGGCATTTTTTTAAACGAAAAAACCCTTTTTCCCTTTGGCTCCGGGGGCTTTGGGGCCCTTAGGGGCCCCGTTTACCCTTCCAAGTTGAGGTTTAAAGCTCAAAAGGGCCGGGATTGGGGCGTTCTGTCGCAAAGATCCCAAAGGCCCCTCCCCCTAAACTCCGCCCCTGTGGGGTTTTTTCTGAACCCCAGCCCCCGGGGGAACGTAATTAAAGACGTAGGGGACAGGGACTGTTTTCCGTGGGGTTTAAAGGCCCCCAAAGTGGGGTGGAGGCATTTGGGTTGGGGGGCTCAAAACCCCTTTTTTCCCTTCTGACTGACCCACGTAAAATGGAGTACATCCGGGCAGCTTTGGATTAACCCTCGTCAAAAACTTTGGAACATGTTCCTGACCTGGTTTGGGTTTTTAAAAAATCACATTTCCTCCCAGGGTCCCCCGAACGGTAAAAGGGCTTAAAAACCGCCCTTCTCCGGGGCCCTTTTTTGGTGGCTCCGTGGTTTTGGGGGGGGTTTGATGCGGAGATCGAGGCGGGCATTTTGGGACCCAACCCCACCCCCCCAAGTGGGCCTGTGGGGGCGGGCGTTTCGTTTTCCCCTCGAGGGTTTGTGTCGCCCCTTTTTTTATTTTTGGGGTCATACTCCCCTCCCCCTTTTTCCCTCCCGGGATTGGGGCCGGGCAGTGCACTGCCTTAAACGTGAAATACTGGGGGGCCAAAGTTACTAGGGGTTTGAGGGTGTATTTCCTCCTTTCCCGCTTTTGGGGTCGCCCATGGGAAAAGGGGCCTAGACACCTGCCCAGGGAATTTAAAAAATCGCCCGCCCTTCCCCCAACGACCATGGGGCCCACCTCTTGGGGGTTTTGTACCCACCTTTCCCCCCCTCCCCCGGGGAAAACCACCATTTTTGGGCGTTGTGGGTCTTTTCCAACCGGGCTCTCCTCCCAAAGGGCCGGGGCTCCCTCTGCCCCACAGAAACCCCTGAAAGGCCCTATTTACCCACGTTTTTTCCCGGGACTATGGGGTTTCCCCCGGAATAGGGCTGACCCCAGGGCCCCATTTTTCCCCCCCAAGTCTGGGGGGGGGCCCTGGGAAAGCTTGGGGGTCTCGGTTTAGCCTTCCCCCGGGTTCCACCCAGAGAGCAATGGGCAGGAAAAAAGGTCAACCAGGAGTGGAGGTTTTTCTGAGGTCCCATTTCCCGGGGCCCCCGGAGGAGTGGGGCCCAAAGGGAAAAATCCCCTGGGCCCGAGATGGGCACAGAAAATCTCTCCGCCACTCCTCCCCAATTTGAAAAACCCCTTTTTCCCTTTTGTGTTTTTGGGTTCCCGGGGTTTTGGCCCCCCGTGGCACGAAGCCGATCCCAGGGGTCCTGCGGTGGATGAGTGGATTCGGCCTCGGAGGGGACGTTAACGCTGCTTCATGCCATCTGCAGCGGGCCATCCGTCGCCCGAAGGGGGAGCGCCATCCCCCACCGGCCCTGAGGGACCGGTGTTTCGCCCCCGGAGATCCCAGTCTGGCTTTTCGACTCGAAACCTGCCCCCCCGCCTGCCCCTGCCGGGAACTGGGTTTGGCGGTTTTGGGGGGGCCTTTTTAAAGGGCCTTAGTAGGTTGAACGAGGGGGGTTTTTCAGGTTACAACTGCTATTGATTTAAGAAAAAATTAACCCCTCGTTCCATGTGGTCCCCTTCTCATGCCGGTTAGCTGGTCCCCCTCCAGGAAGGTGAATTTGGGAGACCCTCCCCCCACTTGGGCATCGGGGGGGCTCCGGCGTACCCGGGCCGGAAACCCTCTTGGGGCTTTGGAACTCGGATTGGGGGGGTTTCCCGTACCGTGGATTGGGGGGGGGTAAATTTCCCGGAGGAAAAGGTGCTGGGGGGCCTAGGAGGGGTATCCTTGGGTCCATCCCTTTCCCGACGGAGTTCCACCGTTGGGCATCCCCCCGGCCCGGCTCCGCGTTTCCCCCTGGTCCCCCCCGGGCCGGGGTTTGGGGCACCGGGTTTGGGGCCAAACCCTCAAGGGGGGGGGGGGAAAATGTCCAAAGGATTCTCCGGGGGCTTCTCCTCCTCCTTGCTCGGGAGGGTTTGGGTTCGCCGTCCCCAGGGGTTTCTAGCTCCAACCCGGGTTTGATTTTCGATGTTTTGATTGGTTTTGTCTGTCCCGTTGCACCTGGTCCTTTTTTGTCTGATTATTTTTCCTTAAAAATTTTCCCCGCTTTGTGTTTTTTTAGGGTTTTTTTTATTTTTTCCCCCCTGTCCCCCTTTTGGGGTTTTGCTTTTGCTGGCCTCTTGGGGCTTTGTTTTAGTGACGCACTTTTGGTTTTCGTTGTCCCCTCGCCCCTTGGGTTTTTAGGACCTTTTTTTTGGGATTTGTGATACAAATTTTAAAGTCTTGTTTTACTCAGCTTATGGCCGGGCCCCGCGTCTGATCCTCAAAACCCCCCACCACACATCGTGACAATGGGCCCAAAGGGCTAGATAAAATGGGGATTTTTTTTCCCAGAGTTTTTTTTCCCCTTTTTTTAGGCTAAATACTTTCACCACTTTATTTTTTGAAATCTTTGGTTGGTTTTTCCCACAAATACCCTTCCCCACTCTGTTTAAAACACATGGGCCCCACATTGAAACCTTAAAGAGATGGGGGGGGCTAACGCTTAAGAGGGTTGGGGAAAGATGCTGGGAAAAAGTGTAGAAAAAGGGGCTCCCCCTATTGTACCAAAAAATTCAAGGGCCATTTCCTTAAAAATGGGGAAAAAAGTTTTTTCAACTTTTTAAAGCATAATGCCTTTTTCCCCTTGGGTTTCCCCAAATGCAGTGGGATGATGTCCATTTAGTAAACTCTGGTCTCTACTTTTTTTCCCAAAAAAAAAACAAAAATTTTAATTTTTTGGGAACTAAGGGCAAATCGAGGGTGTCGGTTTACACATTGGTCCAGATATGCATGTTTTTTCTGAGGTCCATATCCGGGTCCCTTGGGTATGCTTTTTTTTATTTGCTAAAAAAAAGGATATTTTAGATTTCATTTCTGAGTTTTTTTCCCCTTCCAATAAATTTGGGCAATATTACATCCATATTTTTTCCCTTTTATTTCAATTTGGGGGGGTTTTTTTTTTTTCCCTCCGGATATCATACATGGTAAAGGCCGGATATGGGGCTCACTTGGGTTTGCGAATAGGGCCCATATGTACATCTTTTTTTTTCCTATATTTACAAAAACCCTTTCAGTATCCTACATTAAGGGGGTTAGGGGGGGAAAAAGAAAATTGGGGTTTCAGAACTGAACTGAAATTTCATAAGCAAAGTGCACCCTTTTTTCATGTCTGTAAACCTCCCCCATTGCCAAAATTTTACAATTTGTGTGTCCCAATTCCCGGGGAAAAAGGGCGCGGTAGATAATGCACAGGTCAAGGCATAAACCCCTTTTTCCAAAAAAAGGCCAAAATTACACATAAGGGGCCGAAACCGAAAATTTTCAAGTAGGAATTTTCAAGACTTCCTCCGAACTGCCTCCTCTCCTTTTTGGGGCCCGTGGGGGGTTTTTTTGCCCTTCCTTCGTCACCCGGCCTTCTAGCCCCTTGGGGCCCCTCCTCAAATCATCATTCCTTTGTTTTTTTTCTTTTATTTTACACACCTTGGGTTTATTCCCCTCATTAGTAATTCTATAAGTGTTCCCTGCCCCCTTGTCCCCTTTTGTTTTGGGTTTTTTTATTTGAGGAGGGTGTAGCTCGTTGAGCTCTGTGTTTTTTTGGGATTGCCGGGGGTTTTTTTTTTCCGTTTGCCTGTTTGGGGGGCCATGCCCTGTTTTTTTCCCCCACTGGAAATGTTTTTTACGCATTTTTGCGTAAATCTTATTCCGGGAAAAAATTTTGTAAATTTTGTTTTTTACCCCCCTACGTAAATCTCCCCCTTTAAATCAACCAAACACGGGGTGTTTTTATCACATTACTTTTTAAAAATTATACAAAAATAGACATGTTAAATAAATATAAATTTAAAAATTTGCTAAAGCCCATTGGCATTAATAGAAAGTAGCTGTTATGTGTGCCATAAATTTTTCAACAAAAAATCCTTGAAAAAATCATTTTTTTTTTTTGGGTTTAAAAAGCAATAAATCGACACATATGCTCCTTTAACTAACCAGAGGTAATTTCTTTTAGGGTTTTTTGTGTGCTTTTTAAAACACACTTATGTAATTCCCCTCGCTTTCTCATTTATTTTTTCTTCTCCCCCCCCCCCCTGCTCTAAACACCTTTTTAAGCTAGAGACCCCCAAAATAAATTTAAGACTTCTTCAATCTAGATTACCTGGAAAAAATTTTTTTATACTATTTCAACTTTTTAAAAACCCTAAGCAATATATTCCTACAATACAATTAATTCCAAAAGGGCCCTTGACTTTCAGTGGGGACTTTCCCTTTGCAAAATCCGCCCACACCTTCAAAGCTAAACCCCCCCAAACCTTTACCCCTGTGTGGTTTTTTTGTGTGTGCGTGTTTTGTGTGTGTGTGGGAACGGGGGCTTAACCCTTTCCCGAGCACTCCCGCAAATTGAGATTGTGTCTTCATAAATATGTTTACCATAAACCCCCTTTCCCAAAAAGCTTTTGGTTGAGTCTTTGGCCCCCTTTTTGACAGAAAAATAAAATATTCCATTCCATTCTTACAGTTTTGGGGGCATATCTGAAATTTTTCCTAGTTCATTAAAAACATGAAAAAAACAGGCCCATTAATATCAAACAAAAAAAAATTAGGGATCTGACTTTTTTACACAACCAAAAACTTTTTGTTGACCCCTTCCTCTCTCTCCCCCTCAACTAAGCTAGCTACATGTAGCCACAGACTTGCTAAAAAAACCCTTTTTCCAAACCCCCGTGTTTAAATCTTTTTTCCCCCAAAAATCTTATCTTTGTAGTGATATAATTTTTTGTGTGTTTTTTTCAAATGTATATGGTCAAACAGTGGAAAAAAATGAAAAACTTCTTCCTTTGCACTAGGCAAATTTTTTTTCGCTTAAAAAAAAAAACTACTTCCAGATTTTCAGGGCAACTTGGTAATTCGAGTTGATACTCAAATTTTTTATGATTGGGAAAAAGATAAAGCTTTCAGAAGTGTCAAAACCGCTCTGGCCCCAAATGATTCAGGGGGGCTCCCCTGATATAAAAGGGGACATGCTCTGAACCCGGTTTTTCAACAAAAATTGCATTTAAAAAACATGTTATTTTCCCAAAATATTAAAGGAAAATATTTATTTAAGAAAAGTTTTTAAATTTAATTTTAAACCCTTTTACAAAAAAAATTATGCTTTATAAAAATTATTTATAAATATGTTTTCAGCGACCTAAAACCCCTAAACTACATATAAAATTTTCTCAGCCCTAAATGCATAGCCTTGGGTGAGGTCCATATCAGGATCTTGATATGCATTTTGTATTCTAAAAAAGGCAATGTCCTGATGCCTATTTTTTGGGTTTTTTAGGGCCCTGCTCAATAATTGGGGCAAAATTTTAATCCATATCAAATTTTTTTAGACACTATAAATTTTTGGGAAAAAAATGAATCACCTTCTATTTCCCCCCTTTTTATTCATAACAAATACTAAAATCACCTAAAATTTTGAAAAAAATTTAAAAAAAATCGGATAAACAAAAAAGGTTTTTACCCCTCAAAACTCCCTCCCCCCCACTTGTTTTACTTCACTAGATCCCTTTAAAAGTTAACAACGGGATTTTGATGTTATCTCCCCGGCATCACAAAATCCAACCCATCTCAATATTTGGCCTTCGCCAAAAGGGCAGTAACAAAGTAAAAAAAGCAAAACCCCTACCACACAATTCTTTTCAGAGCTGCTATGAAATCTTAACCCTCACCTTTCTCCCCCCTTTTGGGGTAAAGGGTCTTGGGAACCAAGCCGTTTGCTGACCCTCCAAACTCCTTTTGATTACCAAACGCTCCCTTATATTCTTCAATGCCCCCCTTTAAAAAAAAAAAAAAAACACTAGTGTATTACGGACCCAAACTGGGTCAAAGTATAAAAAATCATCCCCCCTCCCAAAAATTTATAGCCAAACATAACCACCCTGTTTTGCTAAAATTATTCCAAAAGCCATGTCAAAGTTTCAACGCGCAAATCCCTTTTACTTCTTTTGGGGTATTTTGACAGAAGTTTAAACCCCCCTTATCGTTTTATTTCAAAACCCTTTCAAAGTATAGGGAAATTATTTTAAAATGATCTGGGCCCAAAAAAGTTCCCCCATACCATGGAAAAATCCCGCCCCCTTTCTCCTAGACTTTTCCTCCAAAGGTAGGCTTTTCCAAAATAAAGAAATTTTGCCCTAATTCCCCCCTTTTCCCCCTATTTTCCCCAAAAATAACTCAGATTTAAAAAGTTTCCCCCCGGGGGGGTTTCCCCCCTTTTAAAGGGGAAAAAACCCCATATGGGCTTCAAAGTCGACATGTAACAACATCCTTTCCCACCCATGGGTAAAAATTTTATAGCTTTTTTCACCAAAACCCCCACCAAATATCCTAAAATTCCCAAAAGTCCCCATTGCCCGGCAAAAGCGATCTTTCCCCCATCAAAGTCCCCGCTCTTTAATAACTGGAAAAAATAAAAATTACATTATATTTCTAAATTTTAACCTTTTTGTTCATGCTTACCCAAAGTCATCATTAATCATCCAAAAAAGTCCCCTTAAAAGACCCCTTTAACATATGTTTTATTAGAACAAAAACAGCTTTTAGCCCTCACCCGGTTTCACCTCCCAACCTTCAAATCCCGTTTTAACTGATTTTCCCTTTCCCCTCAACAAATTCACAAAAGGGGATTTCATTTAAAACCCAAAAACACTTAAAACCCATACCCCAAACAAAAGTTTCCACAAATACATTTTTTTCTCTCTTTAAAGATTTCTGCTGATACAAAATCCCTTATAAAAAATAAAAATTTTCACATACTTGATAGAAGTTTAAACTAACCCCTTTTAAAATTCACCCCCCTTTTCCTTTTTGTGAAAAACTCAAAAAGACTTTACCCTCAGATTTTCCCCTTTTTTTTTTACCGAAGTTTAACTCCTTAAATAAAAAATTCCCACCTGCCCCTCCCTCTTTAATTTGCAAAAAAAGAGTCAAAACCCTATTCCCCTTTTTTTTAGTTTCTCTCTTCCCCAAAGAACGGTACTGATTTAAATATATCTTCTTTGTCTTTCTTAAAATCAAAGAAACCCTCCTTACCTCCATATGTATCCTGCACTTTTTTTAGATGAATCTGCCCTTTTTCTCTACACCTCTCCTCTCCTATCTCAACACTATCCTTACTAACCTTGACAGAACTCTCCATCCTTTTCATAACCCTGGGTCACTCTTGCTCATCCTTTAGTTTTTAGAAAAATTGTTGGTTTTGGGGGCTGGTCTACTTTTTTCCCACCCTTTTTTTTTTGGGCCCTCGTAACCCTTTAATCTCTTTTTAAAGTTATATTTAAAAAAGTTTTCTGTAGTTGATGTATTAACACTCTTAAATTTTTCCAGTGGGAAAATTACAGATAGCCTCCCGTTTGTTTTTGTTGGGGGTGGCTCTGGGGAAAATACTTCTCCTTTAAATTTCCTTTTTTTTACTGTGGAAGCCCTTTAACAACCTCAAATCTTCCCCTTTATAAGTGGGCCCCCTTACGATTACATAACCTTTTAACCCAAAAATTCTTTGCCGGAAAAAAACTTTAATGCTTGCCTAAAAATGTACACATTATTCCCCCCTAAACTTTCCTTAACTTACCAAAAAGTGAGGCCCAAACCTCATAAAAAACCCCTTCCCCTTCTATCGTTGTACAAAAAATACTTCCTTTGACTGGGGGCACAGCTTTTTACTTCTGGTCCCGATGCTACCAGCTGACACCCCCCTTTTTGGATCTTCTGGGGACCCCCGAATTTTTTTGCTCCTTGTCCCCAAGGGGTTTACCTGTCCTCCGATGATCCCTTTACTTGCTCCTGTATCTTCCTCTTAAATTCCCCCTGATGTTTCCCCTTCCCGGCCCCTTTCCCCTCCCCCACAAGTTACCAACCTGTCCCAATCATAACACCTTCTGGAGATTGCTGGAAATATTGGGGTTAAATCTTCCCCCTCTTCCCCTTTCTAAAAAATTCTCGTCCTCTTCCTCTCCAATTCTGTGTCTGTCCAGAAAAATACTAAAGGAAAATGAAACAACTTTTTACCCTATTGTGGCTGGTACAATTGCTTTTTACCTTTTTCAGTTGAAGCTTTGGGAGTGATTGTTTTTTTAGTTTCACACTGATTTTTTTTATAACCAAACTTTTTCCTTTTTCCCTTCTTCTTCTCCCCCCATTGTTTTTATCAAGTTTTCGGGGGGTTTTTTGGTCCTGTTCTTTCTAGTTGTTGACATATCGGTTTTTCCCTTTTAAAGGCCCTTTTTTTCTAAGTTTTGTCCTCGAAAGATCACCTTCCTCATCTTTTTTACTGGTGCCCCCCTTTCCTTGGGTTCAAAGTATACTTCTCCAATTCTTGGGGGCCTTTTTTTCAGCGTTTTTTCTTCTCTTCTGTACTTTAGCCCTTTTTTAGTTTTCTTCCAGTTCCTTTGTCTCTTCTAAATTTTTCCCCTTTTCCAACATAATCCCTTTGGTTATATCTCGTTTTTATTTCTTTGGGCTAGTCATTGTAGGGTAACCCTCTTGAATTGAAAGGGCCTTTAATCTCCCCAAATTTTTCATCGGGGGTCTCCATCTTTACTTTCCTCAGAAACCCAATCTCTTTTATTCTTCTTTTTCAAAAACCAACCCCCCCTTTTTTTTCCGGGGGCCCGGCCACCTCCGTCTGATCACAGGGTTTATATCCCCCCTGTCTCTTTTGAATCACTCTGAACATCTCAATTTTCCCTCCTCCTGACCTCATTTCCCCCCTTAGTTCCAGACATCTTTGGTTTTTTTTTTACTTCTGGAGGTTTTTGGGTTCATTTTTATGGCGGTTTTTGCTTTCCTCTCTCTAAATTTTTTCTTCATCTTCATCTCCCGATGAAAAATCCCCTCCTTAATGATCACTGAAGCTGGGGATAGACGTCCCTTTAAACCCTACTTCTTTCTCATAAAGGGTTTGGGGCTTTTTTCTGATCCGTATGTGGGGAAAAGGTGTACTACTTTTTGTCATTAAATTTTTTTTGTCACCCCTTTAAATGCAATTTTTTAATTTTTTTCTATACCTTTGTTTCTTTTTTGTTGGTATTTTTATCAAATTTTTTGCCTTCTTTTCAAAAAACCCCTTAAAACAACCCCCCCTCTCTTTTTTTTCTTTTTTTTACATTTTTCCCTTTTTTTTCCCTTTTTTTTTGATCTGCTTTATGAATTTACCCGAAACACTTTCCCCCTTAAAGTTTGATGAAAATCAGGGTTAAAGTCCCTTCCATGGCATGGTTTTTTCAATTCAGGGGCCCAAAGTTTTTTCCATTTTCCAGATAACCTTGCAATACCAAAATAGAGGGTTACTATTTTGTCTATATCAACAGGGTTTTAAATTTCCTTCATAGTCTTGATTTTCCTTTTTCCCCCCTTTAACAACTTTTTTATATTCCTTTATTGTGAATTATTTTTTATTTTAGACCCATATAGCTTTTTAGTTTTCCCCCCTTTAATTATTAATAAAAAACAAAAAAATAATTTTTTTTTTTTTAATTTTTTTTTTTTAATTTTTTTAAAAAAAAAATTCAATTAATCAAAAAATTTTTTTTAAAAATCAAAAAAATTTTTTTAAATTTTTAAAAAATTTTTTTAAAAATTTATTTTTCCAATTTTTTTTAAATTTTGGCAATCTTACCACTCCGATAGGAAAAGTAAAG
Organism: Coregonus suidteri; assembly: GCA_036851935.1. NCBI lineage: Eukaryota > Metazoa > Chordata > Actinopteri > Salmoniformes > Salmonidae > Coregonus > Coregonus suidteri. The sequence continues at coordinate 34,501,193 of CM072220.1, read as the reverse complement.
GAAAATAGTCGCTTCGAACCAATCCAAAAAAGAAAAAACCTTAATCCACAACACTCCGTACTCATAAAACCCAAATTTCTTAAAAAAGCACCCAAGGAAACCCCAATTTTCGAATTTAAAGGCAGTACTCATCCCCAAAAACCCCTCTAAAAAAACCCACTCATACCAAAAACCCCCAATTTCCAATTACGTAATGAGCCCTCTGTTGCCAAATCCTTGTCCAAAATTGGGCATAACACAATAGCTAGGCACAAAAAAATTCCTGTATGGGAAGTAGGGGGGGGTTTTTTAAAAAGGGAAAACACTGGGGCCCTTTGTTTTACTGGGGCCCCCCTCGCAGCAGACTCCTTTTTCGCGTTGGGTTACACGTCAAACTTTTCCCCTCTCTCTCTCTCCTCCTCCCTTTCCTCTTAAAATCTCTATATGACCGAATAAAAAAAGGAAAAAACAAGAAAGTAGTTTTATGCACACACCCGATTTTTTTCAAACATTCAATACTCCTCCTTTTACATTCGCGCTAAGAAAAAACAAAATTAAATCGGAAAATTATAAAAACTTTAAAAACATTTTTTTTATTTATTTAATTATTTTATTTTTAATTTTTTTAATCCCTCGACATATCTCTAGTTTATCATTCGTAGGGCTCAAGAAAACAGTTTAAACTTTAAACAAAAGCCGATTTAACCCAAATACACATTATCTCCCAAATCTCTCTCTTTGTCTGCCCCCTCCCCCCAGAGAGTGGCAATTTTTCCCTTTTCGTAACTCTATAGTCTAAAATCAAAGCGCAAAGCGTAGTTTTAAATACCAAAAAACGAGTTCCCAAATGGCCCGGGGCCTTCTCCCGCTCTCCCCCAAGTTTGACAACCCAAAAAAAAACAGTCCCGCTAAAACCTCCTCTCTTTTAACCCCCCCATAGACAAAAAATACACTAAAAAGCTCCAAAACCCTAGGCCCAAATCCTAACTATTCTTACACGTTTTTAAAAGGTTCCCCAAACCTTCCATGGGCCTCTAAGGTTTCTGCAAACATTTACATGTAGCAGGTGGGATGTTTTCCTCCATTGTTCCTATAATTTCCCCTTTTTTCTAATTTTTTGCTAACCCCGAAGGTTTCCCCGGGGAAAATTTAATAGCGGTCCCCAAACAATCAAAATGATTCGTCAAACCCCAAAGTTGAGGGTAAATTACAAAAACCCAATATATATACCCCAAAACCCCCAAATCCCCTTGGGCTCACCTAAATTCACCTAACCTGTTTTTTTTTGGGTTTTTTGGGCCCCTCAAATGATCCCCCCTCCTGGGAGGGCTACCGTAATTCACAATGGTTTTAATTTTACACATTTTCCCAGTTCCTAGCCTTATCAACCCCCCATTTTGGGAATATTATAGACAAAATCCCCCCCCTGTTTGCGTTGTTTTCCAGCGCAAAAATTTAGAATTTTTAGAACCAAATCCCATCCCCCAGCAAATAACAGCAACATCCCGCACCATATCCCTTTAAAACCGGGACCTCCTCCAGCGCACACACCCTAAGCAAGCGAAACAACCCGCGCCAAAATTAAAAAAAATCTCCCTTATGAGCCGGCCTCTTTTAGGGGGGAGTCACTTCGCGCTCAAAAGGGAAAGCAACACTGGAGGACCCCAAAACCGCCCCAAAAATTTGTCGCCATTTTTTGTGTCGAGAAAACTTGCTAATTAAAGCTGTGTGACCAAAAGGGGCCCGCTTACACTGTACTTTGGGTTAAAAAGTTGTTTTATATCACAAGATTTTAGCAAAATTTTCAGCGTCTGCAGCATCGAGAACAGCACCCAAAAAAATATGTTTTTTTTTCTGCTCCCTTTTTTCTCAACCCAAATATTTATAATTTTTTCCCTTCTTTTTGGGTGTTTCCCCTTTCGAACCAAACACCTGTCCCCCACACAAAAGACTTCCCCTTTCTATGGGGGTCCCCCCCAAAAATGCTTCCCCCGATGCCCCCTCTAACTGAAAAAACATTTCCCCTCAGGTTCCCCTTGAAAACATTAGCAAAGCTATTCCTCAGATACTACAAACTAAAGGGTTTTAAAAATTTTTTGGGATATTTTTTTTATTACTGGCTAATATTAAACTAGCCCGGGTTTGCCTAAAATAAAATAGCAACCCAGGTTATTTCCCCGTTTGTTTTTCTCGTCATGATGAATCCCGGTTGGGATGGTGGGGCTTCTACTGAGCTAAAAATGGAATTGTTTTAAAGGATACCATGGATCATTTTAAAATCTTTATTTAGAATTTTAGGACCCCCTTTTTTTATGCAAAAATGGGCCTATATCTAGGGATGGTTAATGGTCCTACTCTTTGAGATATAGAGGCTCAGGAAAAATTTTTGGTTTTTTGGGCACTTTTCAAACCCCCTTTTTTTGTTGGGGGACAAACTAACCCCCTACTTCCATTCATTTGGGGGTTTTCCTTTTATACGGGCTTTGACCTTGTGGGGGCATAGACAAAACGGGGAAAACCATCATGTTTAGTGAGAGTTCCCCCTTCCATATTGGGGAAAACCCTTTTGGGGGCAACAGAAAGTTTTTTATGGGAAAACCAATTTTTTGGGGTTCCCCCTGGTCTGAAAAAAGCGGGTGTACTCTGCAAAATTTTCCCCCGCGATTTCGGAAGGCCAAAAAGGCGGGTTGGGGTTTAAAATTTAGACAAAGCCCAGGGAAAAAATGATTCCCCTGCTTAAAAAAGGCCCGATTTTTATGGGGATTTTTTTTTTTATGTTAATTATATTTAAATCAAGGGTGCTCAAAAGACCTTTTAAAAATTAAATAAATAAAAAAATAAAAAAAATGTTTTTTCAAAAATTGGCCTACATTTGGATCTTTCCAAAAACATGTGTTGTTTTTTGGGAAAAGCAACTTGGATTAAAAATCATAATGTTTGGGCCCTTTTCCTGCTTTATATAGTTCTACTGAATATTGGGGCCCTTTTTAGATAAGTGAAGAAGGGACAATGATTTTTTGGGGGACCTGAACCGGGGAATTTTTTTGCCCTGGACTTTTATGACCGGGTTTAGCCCATTTTCAAAACAGGGCAAACAATACAATTCTATGATTCACTATCAAGTAAAGGGGGTCTATTGAAAATTAAATTTTTTTTTTTTTATACGGGGAAAATAAATACAGAATGACTACAGATAAAAAACTTTTTTGAAAATAGTGGAAATTTATTCATGCTTTAATATAAGGGTTAGATATGTCAGCATGTAGACCATAGCCCTTTTTGAGTTAGAATATTCCCAAAAAATATGTAAAAAGGGGGGTACCCGCATCAGGTTTCATGTCTTGAAATTATCTTTAAACCCCCGAAATCTCCCTTTACTCATCCCTTTGCAGGGGGAAATTTTGGGTTGTATGCATTTTTTAAAAATTCCCCCCTTTGGCGCAGAATAGGGAGAGCCGGGAGAAAATAAAATCCTTTCCCCCAGATAATAAAAAAGAAAGTAGAAAAGAAGTATGAATTTTAAACACGTTTCTAATGGGGGAGGGGTGACCTCCCTGCAAAAAAAAAAAAACAGGCCCCGGGAAAACAAAAAAAGTGGTTTTTAGGGGATTAAATAAAAAAAAGGGCTCTTAATTTTTTTTCAGATGTGAGTTGGGGTTTGGGTTTTTTATGGGGTTTCCCAAAAATACAGTGGGATTTGGAATATTCAACCCTTTGGGTTTTTCAACATTTTTTTTTTATGTTAAGCCTTATTCTAAAATTTTTTTTAAAAATTTTTTTTCTCACAATCTACACCCAATCCCCCCTAATGACAAACAAAAACGTTAATTTTTTTTTTTTTATTTATAAAAAAAAAAAAAGACGGAAATAAAAATGGGACTAAATATTCCCCAAACCCCTTTTCTCATACTTTGTTGAAACACCTTTGCAGGGGTTAAAAGCCTTGAGTCTTCTTGGGGAAAGACCTACACTTGGCACACCTTTTTTTGGGGGGGTTTCTCCCCATTCTTATCTAAATACTTTTTCAAGTTCTGTCAGGTTGGATGGGGACGTCGCTTTCCAACTATTTTCCGGGCTCCCCAAATTTTGATCGGTTTTAATTCCCCGGGGGCTGGGTTGGGCCCCCCAAAGGGGATTCAAGGGCTTGTCCCAAAGCCACTCCCGTGGCTGTGTTCTTGGGTCGTTGTCCTTTTTGAAAGGGGAACCCCGCCCCAAACCCGAGGGCCCCCAAACTTCTGGAATAGGGTTTTTATCAAAGGGTCTCTCGTTTCTTTGCTCCCGGTTTTTAAACTTTTTCCCCTCGCCCGACTAGTCCCCATTTTTGCACTCAAAAACCCTCCCCAAGCATATGCTGCCAAACCCCCCTGCCTTTAAAGTAGGGATTTATGCCCAGGTTTTTCCACCAGACGTGACGCTTGGCATTCAGCACAAAGTTCAATCTTGGTTTCCCTCAGAAAAGTAATTTTTGTTTCTCATGGGCTGAGGGGTCCCCTTTTGGTGCCTTTTTTTGGGAACCCAAGAGGCCCGTCATGTGGCTTTTTTCTGAGGGGTACTTCCTTTTGGGGCCCCTTTTACCCTTAGGCCTTTATTGGTGGATGCTGCAGAGATGGTTGACCTTTTTTGGAAAGGGTTTCTACCATCTCCCAGAGGGGAAATCTTTAAACTCTGTCAAGTTTACCCTTTGGGTTTTTGGGGGCACCACCCTGACCAAGGCCCCTTTTTCCCCCCGGTTGCTCAGTTTGGCCGGAGGCCGCTCCCAAGAGTCCCTTTGGTTTTTCCAAAATTCCCTTCCCTTTAAAATGATGGAGCCACTGTGTTATTGGGGGCTTCAATTCTTTCGATATTTTTTGTACCCCTTCCCCCAAACTGTGCCCGAAAAAATCCTGTCTCGGGGCTTACGGGGCCAAATTATTATAACTCATTTTTTTTGTTTTTGCCCCTGAACACGCACTGTCAAATGTGGGACCCTTTATGACAAAGGGGTGTACCTTTCCAAATCTGTCCAAACAAATTTAAATTTACCACAGGTGGACTCGAATCAAATTGTAGAAAAAAATCTCAAGGGTGATCATGGAACAGATCACCTGGCTCATTTTCGGTCTCATCGCAAAAGGGTTTTTAAAACTTAAGTAATAAAGGGTTTTTTGTTTTTAAAAAATTTTTATTTCTTTTCCCCAAAAATTTCTAAAAAACCCGTTTTTTACTTTTTCTTATGGGGTTAAATTTTTTGTAGATTTTGAGGAAATATTTTTTTTTTAAAACAATTTTAGAAAAGTTGTAATTTTAAAAAAATGTTAAAAAAAGGGGGGCTGAATTTTTCCGAATCAAAGTAAAACATATTTTTAATACTTTTTTATTTCAGCTGAAAAGTTTTAAACTTCCAAAACTTTTAATAGAAAAGGGGCCCTTTTTAAAAATTTTTCCGGGTCAACAAACCTTATTGATAAATCTATCTGTAGTTTTTTTTTTGTACTGTATTAAATTGAAACATTTCTTGGAAGTTTGTAATGCCAATTTTTTATAAACCCCTGTTTTTATTATACCGTATTTATCAATTTCCCGGGAAAAATTTTCCATTAGTTGCTTATAACCTTTGTTTTTTTTTTCTTGTCACATTTTTTTTAAAATTTTTGTCAGGGGGACTCTCCAGAATTTTTCCCGTTTTTTACATGCCAATTTCCACTCACCTGAACTTCTAGAAAACATAAAGTCCACTTAAAATTATACTCCCAAAGCATCCACAAGGTGATGGTCAACCAGGTATACAGGTCCAAAAGTACCGCATTCCTCGCTCTGCACCCCACGATCAGTAATCCAAGTACAACAGGAGAACCCGGTATGCTCAATAGGAAGCTCAGGACCGTATTTACAGCCTTATAATGCAATTGCTGATCAACTGTTGGGTTGGCCTCAATGTCACCCCTTTTGTGTTGTTAGGCCCTCTTTACAGATGAGAACATCCTTGAAACCATTCTCCACCCCCTGGGAAAAATCCACTCTACCCTACCCCCACTGTGCAAAGACATCTCAGTGCCATCCGCCTATAATGTTATTTTGGTTCATTGTCTGATTGCAAAAGGGTATCCAAAATTATTTGCCTTACTTGTTATACCAGAAGTTAACAGTCATTGCTTTCTCAGAGACTACGCGCAAATGTATCATGCAGGGGTCCACCACATGATTAATTTTCATAACAAATATAATATGAAATAGGACTAGTATATACAAAGTATGTTGAACCCATTCAAATAGTTTAAAAAGATTCGGCGCTATTTTGCACGCCATGCAGTCTCCATAGCCAAATTATTGGCAGTAGAATGGCCTTACTGAATAATAATAATATGCCATTTAGCAGACGCTTTTATCCAAAGCAATTTACAGTCATGCGTGCATAAATTTGTGCATGGGTGGTCCCGGGGATCGAACACACTACCAGGGCGTTACAAGGGCCGTGCTCTACCAGTGAGTAAGAGGACAGTGACTTTCAATGTGACAATGTCAAGGCTGACACGCCTTTCCAACAAGTCATTTGTCAAATGTCTGCCTGCTAGACAATGCAATGAATAATTACTTTAATAGTTTCTTAAATGCGTAAACTTTGCTATGACATGCGCTGTGATGAGCCTTAAACCGATACCATTTCCACTGTCTGTTTGAGGTCTTGGAAGAAGGAGCTGGAATTTTTCCACTCTGCCTCTGTTCAACTTAGTCACACGCGGTCAAGACAAAAGTCCCTCTGAGAGTGACACAGTGTCTCAAGCCCTCCGTTTCTTTTTCATATCTTATTTCAAGGGCACAGCTGTGTGGAGATATGAGCGTGAACAGATGGCGGCTTGAAGCGGAGGTAACAGAAGTAACATTATCACTTGTTTGTGCGCTAGGCCCGAGACACATTAGCCACAAGAAGAAAAAACACAAGGTTAGCTTATGTGCCCTGAGCTGCCGGGGAGGGGGGAAAAACCAGACATGACTAAGCATTTTAGGCTCCACTATATAAGACGTCAGCCATTTCCTGTTGTTGGGATCTCAACTAATCACCTATGGGTGGTCCGTTTGACCAGATCCATTATTCCAATAATTCACGATATCACATAAAGAATGATGTTTGAAAAACGGACGTCTCTCTCACTTGGTTGAATTCCATGACACACTGTGCACAAAGCGAAGTCCAACAGAAGATGGTTTAGTCGAGATCAGTGTGGAAAGGCAAATGACTGGCCTGCCACAGAGCACTTGACCTCAACCCCCATCCGAAAACCTTTGGAATGAATTGGGAATGCCGACTCCGAGCCCCCAGGCCTAATCGCCCAAAATCCAGTGGCCCGACCTCACTTTGCCTCTTTTGGCTGATGGAAGCAAGTCCCCGCACAAGCAATGTTCCAAAAATTAGTGGAAAGCCTTCCCAGAAAGAGTGGAGGCTGTTATAGCAGTAAAGGGGGGAACAACTCCATATTACATGCCCATGATTTTGGGACAAAGAAGTCCACGAGCAGGTGTGTCCAATTACTTCTGTCATGTAGTGTAAGTATATGACATTTAGCAGACGCTTTATCCCAAAACAGACTTACAGTCATGCATTATGTATATACACTTTACCTATTGGTGCTCATAACGTATGGGCTGCTGCAAATGCATGCTTTTAACCACCTCAAGTTACAACATCAAGGTATTTAGCATTACCTAAGATAGTTGTATTTGTATTTTGTATTTATTATGGATCCCCATCAGCTGCTGCCAAGGCAGTTTAGGTCACCTCAATTGGCTCCATTTCTACATTATTTTGACAAGATTTAGTGAGGTTTTTAGGGGTTTAGTGAATGATTTGTCCCAATACAATGCTTTTCGTTTTTTTAATCTCTAGGACTAACTCATCCTGCCACCGCACTTCAGAAACTAACTGCAGCTCTGTGTTAAGTGGTTGCAGTCATTTCAGTCGCTTGTAGTAGCTGACATGTATAGTGTTTGTGTCATCCGACATGCCACTGGCATACAAAAGCCAGTGCATGTCATTAGTAAAGATTGAAAAAAGTAAGGGGCCTAGACAGCTGTCTGGGAATATCTGATGCGACCTGGATTACGTTGGAGAGGGTTCCATTAAAGAAAAAACACCCTCTGTGTTCTGTTAGACAATGGGAAACTATCCACAATATAGCAGGGGTTGTAAAGCCCCCCATAACCAAATTAGTTTTTCAGCAGCAGACTATGATCGATAATGTCAAAAGTCCACATTGAAGTCTAACGAAAACAGCCCCCCACCCCACAATCTTTTTATCATTCAATTGTCTCAAGCAATCATCAGTCAAACTAGCTGCTGTGCTTGTATTGTTGAATGATATCCCTACAAGCAGTTAAAAGTTTGTTGTCAATAGTTTACTTGTAAAATACCATTTGTATCTGGTCAAACCAATTTTTCTAAAGTTTACTAAAGGTTGGTAACAGGCTGATTGGTCGGCTCATTTGACAATACAGGGGCTTTACTATTGTTAGGTAGCAGAATGGACTTTTTGCTTCCCTACAAGCATGGGGGTCACCACACTTTATAGTAGGCTTAAGCTGAAAAAATATGGCAAATAGGAGTCGGAAATCGTCCGCTATATCCTCAGAATTTTTCCATCCAAGTTATCAGACCCAGGTGGATTGTACATGTGATAGACAACAATACTTTTTTCACCTCTTCCACACTCACTTTACGGAATTCCAAATTACAACGCTTATCTCCATAATTTGGTCAGAATACTTGGATGGTAAGGTCAGCGTTTGCTGCTGGCATGTCAGGCCTAAGTTTGCTAATCTTGCAAATGAATAAATCATTAAAGTAGTTGGAATATCAGTTCGTTTTGTGATGAATGAGCCATCTAATTCATGAATGATGGAGCTGAGTTGCCTTTGTTCACAAAAATGTCATTTAAGTGCTCCAAAGCTTTTTAGTATCATTCTTTCTGTAATTTATATTTGTTTTCATGTGTAGTTGTTCCTTCTCTTTTATTCCGTTAGTCACATGATTTCTCCAATGCAGCAGTTTTGCCAACGGTGTGCAGCCGATTATTTGCCATTCCTTTTGCCTCATCCCTACCAACCATACCATTTTTTAATTCCTCATAAATCCACCGAGATTCAACAGTATTTACAATATTCTTAATGTCGGGGCATGACTTATTAGAACTGGAACAAGGCATTTCCAAAAATGTGTCAAGTGCAATGTCTGGTTGTTTTTCCTCCTTATACACATCATGGACCAACAAATATGGTTTAAATCAACAACATAGGAAATCACTACAAAACTTATTGTAGACCTCTTATACACTATATTAGGCCCAGCCTTTGGAACTTTGTTTTCCTAGATAGGCCTACTATATTGTGATCACCCTACATCTGATTGATCTGGTACTGCTTCAAACAAATTTCTGCGCATTGAGTATAAAGATGTGATCAATACATATTATGATTTCATTGCTGTGCTGTTTGTAACTAACCTGGTAGTGGACTGATAACCTGAACCAGGTGCAGGCACTGGTTTGAAGCTTTTTCTGAGTGGGCAGCTTGATGAAATATTTAAATCACCCAGAAAATATATAGCTCTCCTGGTGATATCACATACATTAGCAAGGTTTTACAACATGGTATTCCAGACACTGCTGTTAAGCACTTGGTGTATATAGAAAGCTTCCCACCAGAATGGCTTTAGGTGAGGCAGATGAATCTGTTAGCAATATTACTTCAACAGAATTTAACATGAGTCCTCTCTAATCTTTACAGGGAAATGTGGTTCTGAATTAATAACAGTTGTGGCAATTTCTATATTTTCTGTAACAATGTTATAAACCTTTGTATTAGTACCACTGTTATCATCAAAGGTATTATCGAAGTTGACTTTCAGAGTATGTCAGAATATGAATGTTCATCTGTACTAGCAAATTATTGAGTCATGACCTTGTTTTTAAGCTACATATGTTAAAGTGGACTACTTTTCTTCTGGGATGCTTACTTGTTTTCATTGCTTTACTGGGAGCTAGCAGAAGTAGATACAGGGGGAAAAAACAGTATTTAGTCAGCCACCAATTGTGCAAGTTCTCCCACTTTAAAAAAGATGAGAGAGGCCTGTTAATTTTTCATCATAGGTACACGTCAAACTATGGACAGACAAAATGAGGAAAAAAATCCGGAAAATCACATTGTTAGGATTTTTTAGAATTCATTTGCATATTATGGTGGAAAATAAGTATTTGGTCCAATAACCAAAGTTTATCAATATTGTTATATAACCTTGTTGGCAAGACACAGGTCAAACGTTTTTCTGTAAGTTCTTCACAAGTTTGTTTTCACACACTGTTGCTAGTATTTTGGCCCATTCCTCATGCAGATCTCCTCTAGAGCAGTGATGTTTTGGGGGCTGTCGCTTGGCACACAGACTTTCAACTTCCTCCAAAAGATTTTTCTATGGGGTTGAGGATCTGGAGGACTGGCTAGGCCACTCCAGGACCTGAAAATGCTCTTACGAAGCCACTCCTTCGTGCCCGGGCGGTGTGTTTGGGGGGGTGGGATCATTTCATGCTGAAAAGGAACCAGTGCCGACGTATCATCTCAGAGTTCCCTTTTTATTATGAGACATGTAAGGTTTATCTCATTCAAGCTAAATATCGACGATTATCATGGCTTCGACCTTAAGTTCATTCTTTCTCCTTCTTCCGACTTGACGGATCAGTCGTCCTGGTCTCCTTTCTGTCAGAAAAAATAAGACAGCACCATCCTACGAATAGCATGATGTTTCCACCCCAGCTTCACAGTAAGGTATGGTTGTTCTTTGGATGCAAACTCAGCATTCTTTGTCCTCCACACACAGACGAGGTGATTTTGTACCAAAAAAGTTAAATTTGGTTTCATCTGACCATATGACATCCTCCCATCCTTCTTTTGGCTGGATTATCATTGGCAAAAACCCCTTTCATTTTGACCACACGGGCTTGGTGAGATCTTGGTGGAGCCCCAGATCGAGGGAGCTTATCAGTGGTCTTGTATGTCTTCCATTTCTAATAATTGCTCCCACAGTGATTTCTTCAAAACCAAGCTGCTTACCTATGCAGATTCAGTTTCCCAGCCGGTGCAGGTCTTGCATTTTGTTTCTGGGTGTCCTTGTGACGCTCTTTGGGTCTGGGCCATAGTGGACAGTTTGGAGTGTGATGACTGTTGAGGTTGTGGACAGGTGTCTTTTATACTGATAACAAGTTCAAACAAGTGCCATTAATACAGGTAACGGGGTGGAGGACAGAGGAAGCCTCTTAAAGCAGAAGGTACAGAGTCTGTCAGAGCCAGAAATCTTGCTTGTTTGTTTGGTGACAAAATACTTATTTTCCACATAATTTGCAAATAAATTCATTAAAAATACTACAATGTGATTTTCTGGAAAAAAAAAATTCTCAATTTGGCTGCCAAGAATAAAAATTACAGGCCCTCTCTCCTCTTTTTAAGTGGGAGAAACTTGCACAAATGTGGCTGACTAAATACTTTTTTTCCCCAATGTATGCTCATGTTATTTATGTTAGTGCAGGGGTGAGCTGTTGCTGCGGCTAGTTCAAACCAAACATTTTAAAACCACACAAAAGGCCAAAACATAAAAAGACAATTGTAGTAGATAAATAGTTAGTTGGTTAATAAAACAACTGCTCTTCGACATTTGAGACTGCATGTTTTGGGGAAATAGGGACATGTCTGTCTATTTCGGCAAAATATCTAACAATGTGTATAAGTGACTCTTTTCCAGGAAACTAGGAGTATGGCGTGTGTCACTACTTCACATGAGAGCCATTTGAATATAAAACTTTTTTTTTTAAAGTCAAAATGGTTTTTTTAGGCAGAAATGCCTCTGTAACATAGTGAACTTTCATGTGCCTTAACAACAAACGTGTATGCCAGGGGTGTCAAACGTCCGGCAGCGGGCCGGATCAGGCCTGCAAAGGGTTTAATCCGGCCGCGAGATTATTAAAAAAAAATAATAATAAAAAAATAAAAAAAATTAAAATAAAAGTATAATATATATTTTTTAAGTATAAAAATGCGCTGCAATTTTTTCAATAAAAATAAACGCTGTTCCAATTGCGTCCACTGGATGGCGCAATGCCAATTGTGTTAGCAAGCAAAACTGTTTTATACCGGGGAGAGCAAGTAGGTCAAGGCACGTGCAGCCAATGAGCTACTTTGTTTTGCCCGCGATAAATTTATTACCGGCTTCTACTTTTAACATTATGGTGCTTTGGCACCTCATTACCCCAATATGTCTCTGTCAAAAAAGAGAAAAGTGGACGCAGAGTTTGCAGTTCCAAGAAAAAGGTCATCCTATTTATTCAACGGCATTGAATGGGAAAGCTGTATGTTTGGTGTGTTAGAGCATGTTGCATTGCTGAAAGAATATAACCTTCGTCGCCACTATGTGAGTCTTTAATGCCGACAAATATGGACAACTTTCAAGGACAGCGGAGATGAGAGAAGGTGAATGAAACTGTTGGCGGGTCTTGAGAAACAGCAGTCTTGTTTAATCCACAGCCTGAGAACATCAGTGACGCTGACAGTGAAACTAGCCCTACCTCATTTGCTAATGAAATCGCAGTGCTTCAAAACCATTTTAGTGAGGGTAGGAATTTGTAAAAACATGCATGATGAAGGCAGCGGAGATGTGTGCCCTGAAAAGCGGCAGGCTTTTGCAAATAATCAGCCTGAAAGAAACCCACAGTTGCAGACAGATTTACGATTTCCAGTGGATTTGGGACAGCCAGTGAAGCCAAAAAGTAAAGTTCATTTATGTGCGTTTTCGGTTGCAATTGATTGAAAGCACGGACATTACAGATGTTGCACAAACTGGCCATTTTCATCCGCGGAGTGATGACACAATTGACAGTCACCGAGGAGTTCGTGGAGTTGGTGCCAATGACAGATACAACGACAGCAGCTGATATTTTTACCGCACTCGTCGGCGCGCTGGGGACAGAGTCGGCGTGGACGGTCCCGCGCTGTCAGCATGCTACAGATGGTGCGCATCTCAATGGATCGGGAAAAAGCAGGCGTTGTGGACAATGTTCAGGAGAGAAAGTGCATCTCAAATGGAGAGATGATTTTTTGACTTTTCACTGATTTTGCACCAGGAGGCTTTGTGTTGCAAGTCATTAAAGATGGATAACGTCATGAGGTGTACCAAATGTAATTTCATCGATTAGAAGCCTGAACACTGTCAGTTTGACAGCATTCTCAGAGAGAAAGACCACATCTATGGCCTGCCATACCACACTGAGGTAAGATGGTTAAGCGAGGTGCGGTGCTGAGGCGTTTGCTTTGATTTACGAGAAGAAATTGAACAGTCCAGGAATGAAAAGACGCAAAACCAGGTGTTAGAATTTCATTCCGCAGAATGGATGCAGGGACCTGCATTTATGGTGGATGTTACAGAGCACCTGAATACTTGAAACCAAACAGCGGCAAGGGGCAAAAAAGGTTGTCACGCAAGTAGTATTATGGGGACAGCATACGTTCTTTTCAAGTTGAAGCTGTCATTGTGGAGACGCAACTTGCCGGTGGTTGATGCAGCTCACTTTCCCCTGTCTGAAAAAATGTAGTGCGCGACCCAACAGTGGCAGACATGAAGCGGTCAAAGATAAAATACGGGGACTGTTAAGGGAGTTTGAGGCAACGCTTTTCAGATTGATGTTTAATGTTTTTATGTTGATGGCTATTGTTTTAATTTATTTTATTTTATTGTATATTTAACCTATTCTTGACTCCATGGGGTCCTTGCACTGTTTGGGGAAACAGGATTTCTATTTTTATCTACTTTCTGCCTGAGAAATGACAACCCTGATATAGTTCTGTGATCTTGCTAGACTTCTGTGAATCACTGAGGCATTGTTTTGTTGTGTGTCGTTGCATCAGAACGTTTCAAATAACTTGAGTGTTTATGATTAATAGTGATGTGTGCTTTGGACACTTGTCCTCAGCTCCCAGCTTTAATGTTTATATGTTTTTATGTTGTGTGCTATTGTTTTTAATTGTTTTATTTTATTTGTATATTTAACCTATTCTTGACTCTGTGGGTCTTTCGTGCACTTGTTTGGGGAAACAGGATTTTTCATATTTGTATCTACATTTCTGCCTGGAGAAATGACACCCTGATTAGTTCTGTGATCTGTGAAAAACGTTTGTTAATACTGGATGCATTGTGTGTTTGTGTGTTCTTTTTCTTTAGAATTGCTCAAATAACTTGACGGGTTTTATGATTGATAGTGATGTTGTGCTTGTACTATTTGGACACACTGTCCTCAGGCGCAGCTGTATGTTGTATGTGATCGTATTAAAACAAAGAAAACAATTGAAGTTGTGTTTTTAGTTAGATATACCATGATTTTTCCGGTCCGGCCCCCCCCCCACAGTGAAGAGATTTTCCTCCATGTGGCCCCTGAGCTAAAATGAGTTTGGACACCCTGGTGTTATGCATCTGTTAAATATGAATACAATTGTTAAATTCATCGGGCCTAGTTGATTTAGCCACAAAAAAAATATCAACCTTCCCGCTAGCCATGATTGGTTGAGATAATGAGTGGGCTGGCCATGCGAGAGATGAGTCTGATGGGTCTGCCCATGTTGCAGCTTCGCTATTTTGAGCTGGGTCAGTATGTGAGGTAATCTGTCTAACGCCGCTTTTTAAAAATATATCCCGTAGTAGAACTGCATAAAGAGTTGCTCTCCAGTCTGTGAGGACCACATTTTGAAATCAGTGGAATTAGAGTTGATAGCTAAGGAGAATGGAGGAAAACACGTTACATGTTTCTAATTTTGTCAGAAAATATTTTTTTCATTCAAATTAAATTACTGTAGCTAGCAAGCTACCGTTACTGTCTGGCTCGCTAGCTAACTGTTACGTGTATGATCTGTGTATGAATATATTCGTATCTCAGAGCCATTGCTTTGCTAGTTATAGCCAATGTTAAATGTCATAAGCTAACATTTAACTGGTTGGCTAGCTACCTGCAGATCATGCAGGGTAGTAACGTCAGATAGTTGGGATTATGGTTCATTGTTTTTAGCTAGCAGCTACATGTCTTAACAAAAGACTCCACTATGCAAGTAACCATTTCAATAGAATATTAATGATGTCACTGCAAAACAACTGTTGATAGACGTAAGCTGGTAAATTCACTTGCTGGTCTATATACTCCGATTTCAGAGCACTGTCTCTGAGTGTGGCGAGAGTGCAGAATAACTGACAAATTTACGAATGCTCAACACCCGTTGAATATGGGCCGGTGTCAGGTAAACGTTGGCACATTTTTTTTTTACATTGTTGACAGCAGCAGAGTTGCCGTCACCAATGTCCTCTGGATAACATAAAAACAGCCTAACCAGCTCTGCTAGGCAAGTAAAATGTCAGTCGAGCTGTTCCTCATTTGTGTCTGGAAAGTAGCTAGCAAGCTTAGCCAACGTTAGCCAGTTAGCTTGGGTGCTTGACTGCTTGTTGTGTAGGACAGAATGCCTCAGATCAACCCTTAAAGAGCTGGGTGGGGCCTAAAGCTAAAAAGGACGGTTCATGAACCAATGCTGAATGGGGTATAGACAAAGAAGGCTCTCCAGTAGTAGTTTCCAAAAAATTCAAAGGCCATTTCCTCAAAATGACTTCAAGTTTAGCAACTTCAAAGCAGAATTACTTTCCCATTGTTCCTCAACTGTAGTGTATGATATTACACTTTCTAGCTCTGAGTTTCTACATTTATCCAATGAAAAAAAAAACACAATTTCAATTTGCGGACAATTTTTTTACATAAAAGGACCGATGTTAGAATCCACTTTGGCAGCGATACAGCTATGAATCTTTCTGGGTAAATCTATTAAGAGCTTTGCAAACCTGGATTGTACAATATTTGCCCATTATTCATTAAACAATTATTAAAGGTTGGTCAAGTGGTTGTTGATCATTGCAATTTTCAAGCCTTGCCATAGATTCCAGCCGATTTAAGTCAAAACGATAACTGGGCCACTCATGAAACCTTCAATGTCGTATTGGTAAGGCAACCAGTGTATATTTGGCCTTGTGTTTTAGGTTAATTGTCCTCCCCCCCCATGTTGAAAGGTGAATTTGTACAGAGGTCTGTTGGAAAGCAGACTGAACCAAGTTGTCTCTAGGATTTTATCCTAAAAATAACTCTAGTCCTGCCGATGAAAAGCATCCCAATAGCATTGATAGCTGCCACCACCATGCTTCATGGTAGGGATGGGTTAGATGGGTGGATGAGCTGTTTTTCACCAGATTATAGCACTTTACATTCAGGGCCAAATAGTTCAATTTTGTCTCATCAGACCACCAGAATATTTTGCCTTATGCTGGACAGACGTCATGTGCGTTTCTGCAAATGCCAGTGTGCTGTCATGTGCCTTTTTCTCAGGAGTGAGCTTCCGTCTGGCCAATCGTAGAGGACTGTGACCTTCTGGCAGGTTATACATCTAGCTAAGGAACTCGTAGTTAATGTCAGAGTGGTCACTGGTTTCTTGGTCACCTCTGGAACAAGGTCCTTCTGGCCCTGGTTGATTCAGTTTGGTCGGTGGGATGGGCCCAGTTTCGAGGCTGGGTAGGTCAATATTTTGTCAATTTCCTACTGATGGAGATTGGGGGGGGTGGGGGGACTGCACTCTATGAAACCTTTCAACACTCTAGAAATTGTTTTATAACCTTTCCCCAGGTATATGCCTCGTCACAATTTATTTCTGGAGATCTACTGATAGTTTCCTTGGACTTCATGGTATAGAGTCTGCGGCTGACATGCAGTGTCAACTGTGTACCTTATGTAGACAGGTGTATTCTTTCAGAATGCATGTCCAAACTCTTTAATGGACACATGTGGACTCCAATCAAGTTGTAGCGACATTCTCAAGGCTGATCTTAGGAAATTGGATTGCACATGAGCTATAATTGGGAGTGTCATACAAGGGCTGTGAATACTTATGTAAATGAGTTTTTCTGTATTTCATTTTCAATAAATGTGGCAACATTTCTAAAAGACATGTTTTCACTTGTAATTAATGGGGTATTGTGGTAGATGGGTGATGCAGCCAAAAAAAAATCTATATATTTAATCAACTGTTGTATGCAGGCTGTAACACAAACAAAATAGGAGAATAAGTCAAGAGGGTTATGAATACCTTCTGAAGGCACTTTACATACCATTGATTAGAGTGAGAATAAGGATTGGCCAGTGTTGAATTTTGCAGTGAGCTTAGACATTATTTCCCTTCCCCTTAAACAGATGTTTGTACTAGGAAGTGAAGATAGAATGATCTGTACTCACAGGAAGATGGTGGCACCCTGAATTGGGGAGAACGGGTTCGTTGTTAAGACTGGAGGAATGAGTGGAATGCTGATAAAATACATCAAACACATGGTTTTCCATTACCCCATTTGCGAACGTTCGAACATTATTTATGAGGTCTCCCCTCAGCAGCCTCCTGTGATCTGTATAGTGCTTCACTTTAAGTATCCAAAACAATGATACACCAATCTTGCAGCTAACAGAACAACATGATTAAGGTAGACATGCTGGGAGAGGTATGAGAACTAATCAAAGTAGCAGTTCTTCGCTCATCATGTGTACTTGCACAGTGGTTCGCGCTGACAGGACAGACAGACCAGCATACAACACATTCAACCAGATCTAGAGCTAACACCAGGAGCATAGTAACATAGTTGTTATTCTGGTGAATGTGCTGTTAGTCTGCTGCTCTCTACCTCGATTATTGGTGAATGTACAATCACTGCAGAACTTACTGGAAGAGCTCCATTCGAGGACTATCCTCTCACAACGGGACCTGAAGAACTGTAATATCCTATGTTTCTCTGAGTCGTGGCTAACAAGACATGGTTAAGATACATCTAGCAGTTTTTTTTATGCACGGCAGGACCAAAAAACTCAAGGGGGAGGTGTATGTTTTTGCTAACAACAGCGGGTGGCACCAATCTCTAATATTAAGAAAGTTCAAGATTCTGCTCCCCTGAGTTAGGAATACTTCACGATAAAGCTGACGATACTATATACAGTGCAATCAGAACGTGTTAATACCCCGTTAATTTTTTCGCATTTTGGTTGTGTGTTACAAGCGGACTTAAAAATGTATAAATTCAGATTTTGTGTCACCGGCCAAACACCAATAAAGGAACTATGTTTTTAGAAATGTTGACAAATGATACAAAATGAAAGGCTGAAAAAGTCTAGATTCAATAAGGTATTCAACCCCCTTTGTCATGGCAAGCCTAAATAAGTCAAGATTAAAAAATGTGCTTAATAAGTCACATAATAAGTTGTATGGACTCTGTGTGCAATAATAGTGTTTACATGGATTTTTGAAATGACTACCTCATCTCTGTACCACAAACACAATTATCTGTAAGGTCACAGTCGAGCAGTGAATTTCAACACAGATTAAACCACACAGACCAGGGAGGTACCAGTCGCCTTGTAAAGAAGGGCACCCTTTGGTAGATGGGTAAAAAAAAAAAGCAGACATTGAATATTCCTTGAGATGGTGAAGTTAATAATTACCACACTTTTGGATAGTGTATCACTACAAAGGACACAGGCGTCATTCCTAACTCAGTTGCCGGAGAGGGAAGGAAACGTGAGGGATTTCACCATGAGGCCAATGGTGACTGTTAAAAAACAGTTACAGAGTTAACATGGTGTGATTGTAGAAAACTGGGGAGATTAACACCTTGTAGTAACTCCACATATACTCAATGTTAAATGAGGTGACTGAAGAAAACATTGCATCCTCTGTTGCACAATATGGCACCTAAAAGGTAAAACTGCCAAAAAATGTGTTGCTAATTAATTTAATTTTATGTCCTGAATACACAGTGTATGTGGGGAAGATCCAACACCATACATTACTGAGTAAACACCTCTTTCATATTTTCAACTAGGGGAGTTTTTTTCTGATAAAAATAAATGGAATAGAGCTAAGCACCAGCAAAAATCCTAGAGGAAAACCTGGTTCAGTCTGCTTTCCACAAGACACTGGGAGACAATTCAACTTTCAGCAGACAATAACCTAAAACACAAGGACAAATATGCATTGGAGTTGTTCTACCAAAGACGACATTGAAGTTTCTGGAGTGGCCTAGTTGCAGTTTGAGTTAAATTGGCTTCGAACATCTATGGCAAGACTTGAAAAATGGCTGTTAGCAATTATCAATAACCTACTTGAAATAGCTTGAAGAATTTAAAACAATGTGCACGATATTGTACAATCCAGGTGTGGCGGGGCCAAAGCCTTAGAGACTTACCCAGAAAAGACTCACAGCTGTAATCACTGCCAAAGGTTGATTTTCAAACACGTTAATGACTCCGGGGGTTGAATACTTTTCTAACCAAAGGAATATTAGTGTTTATTTTGTCTTTTTTGTTTTATTACAACATTTACATTTTCTTCACTTTAACTTACAGAGTATTTTGTGAGATCGTATCTTAAAAAAGTGACAATATTAAATCAATTTTTAATCCACCTTGTAACACAAAAAAAATTGTCAAGAGGGTTTGTACATACTTTTGAAGGCAATGTCTATTTTTCATCGCGTCTATTTACCACCAGGAAACTGTACTGGCACTAAAACCGCCAGTCTTGAGCTGAACAAAAAATGCTCATACAGAGGTGGCGTTCCTAGTGGTCCGGGGACTTTAACGCAGGGTAAGATTAAATATGTCTTACACTAATTTTACCGTTCAAGTAGAGGCGACAAAACTCTAGATCACCTTACTCCAACATACAGAAACGCAATACAAAGCCCTCCCTTGCCTCAATTGGCAATCTGGACCTCTAACTCTATCCTCCTAATTTCTGCTGACAAGCAAAAACTCAAACATTGAAATACCCAGTGTATGTGTCAATACAGGAAGTGGTCCGATGAAGCTGGATGCTAACTACAGGACGGTTTCGCTAGCACAGAATGGAATATGTTCCGGGATTCATCCGATGGCATTGAGCAGTTTACCGGATCAGTCACCGGATCATTAATAAGTGCATTCACTATGTCATCACCAGTGACCGTAAATACATATCCCAACTTGAAGCCATGGATTACAGGCAGCACACTGAGCTAAAAGGCTAGAGCTGCCGAGTTCAAGGAGAGGGACATAATCCGGTCTTCTAAGAAATCCCGCTATAAACCTACGACGAGCCCATGCAAACAGGCCAAATGGTCAAATACAGGACTAAGATCGAATCCTTCTACGCTGGCTCTGATGCTCACCGGATGTGGCAGGTCTTGCAAACTATACGGATTACAAAGGGAAATCAGCCGCGAGCTGCCCAGTTACGCGAGCCTACCAGACGAGCTAAATGCTCAATGCTCGCTTCGAGGCATTTGCAAAACACTGAACCATGCATAGAACACCAGCTGTTCCTGACAACTGTGTGGTCACCCTTAGGGATGTTACGGTTACCATATTACCACCACAACGGAGGTCCCCCACGAGTCATGGACCGCAGTCAATTCCACTGTGGCCATTTAGTATGGTAACTAGGCTTCTCCAAAACTGCACTCTGATGCCACTGATGGTCCATTAGTAGCCCTACCCAAAAGTTGCTAACGGTTCTTTGATAAGGCCTGGTCCAGCGGTCTATTTGTCCTCTAATAACTCTGACATCAATTCAAAATATATGAAAATCAAATCATACACTTTGTGAGAGCCCATGAGCTCACGTTGTGCAACATTTCCAATAGGCTATGCAATTGTTGTGAGAAAACAGCGTTTTGATGGCTTCTATAAAAAGACTCCCATCAGGTTTTCCGTAGGCTTAATATATTTATTCTCAAACTTCCTAATATTAAGCCACATTTTTATTGAGGTGCATACGGACGACATGTTATTTTTCCCTGTCACGATCGTCATGAAGTAGGACCAAAGCGCAGCGCGTTGAGCGAACATGACTTTATTAATTTAAAGTGCAACACGAAAACCACAAAAACAAATGACGGATACGAGAAGTCCCACAGTACAATGACTGTACAGGAACAAAAAACCCACTAACACAAGGTGACAAACACACAGTATAAAATATGGCTCCCAATCAGAGATAACGAGCCGACAGCTGACACTCGTTACCTCTGATGGGAGTCACTCGATCAACAAGAAAAAAAACCACATAGAAAACCCAACCAAACAGAAACCCAACAAAACGAACCCACACCACGGCGCAACATACAAAGTCCCGGAGCCAGCCAGAGCGTGCACAGTACCCCCCCATAAAGGAGCGGACTGCGACCGCGCCTCAAAAACCCCAAACAGGGGAGGGATGGGTGGGGCATTACTCCTCGGAGGCGGCTCCGGCTCCGGCTGACCACCACCCTTCTTCAATCCCCCCGTAGCGCCTCGGTCGATCTGGACCCAGCTGGGAGGAAATCTGACTGCGACGCGCACCCCTGGCTTAGGCGCGTGAGGCAGGAACGGACGGACCTGGCCTGACGATACGCACCCTAGGCTTGAGTGCGTGGAGCCGGAAACGGGCCTCACCAGGCTGCGACTCGCATCCTGGCCTTGTGCGAGTATAGCAGGAGTGGCTGGATCAGGCTGACGGCTCGCACCCTTGGCTGTGGTGCGAGTAGCATGCGAGCTGTAAAACCAGGCTGACGACTCGCAACCCTTGGCTTGGTGCGAGTAGCAGGAACGGCTGGACCAGGCCGGAACGGACTAGTACCCCTGGCTTGAGTGCAAGTAGCAGGAACTGGCTGGACCAGGCTGACGACTCGCACCCTTGGCTTGGTGCGAGTAGCAGGAACAGGCCGGGCTGGGCTGGCGACGCACACCGTGGACCTGGTGCGTGGGAGCAGGGACCGGCTGGGCTGGGTGACGACGCACCACCGTGGGCCTGGGGTGCGTGGAGCAGGGGGACAGGACGAGCTGGGTGACGACGCACACCGTTGGGCCTGGTGCGTTGGAGCAGGTACCGGCTGGGCGGGCTGACGACGCACACCGTTAGGCTTAGTGCGTTTAGAGCAGGGTACAGGCCGGGATGTGGCTGACGACGCCACACCGTAGGCACGGGTGCGTTGGAGTTGGAGCAGGGAAAGGAACGAGCTGGGCTGACGACGCACCACCGTGGGGCCTGGGCGGGGAAGCAGGCACGGGCCGGGACAGGGCCGACCGAAACGCACCACAGGACGTGGTGCAGGGAGCAGGAACAGACCGAGTCGGGCTGGCGGCGCGCACCACAGGCTCCATGCGAGCACTGGAACAGAAGGACCGCACTGGAGGACACACACCCCTGGCCCTACACGTGGCTCAGGAACGGGCCGGGACTGGGACTGGTAACACACCCCAGTACACTTAGCCGTGCCCTCCACACCTTCCTTCCCCTTCGTGACAGTGGCACCTTACCTGGCGGCCTTTTCTGCCAATCCTACTGCCAATCCTTATACCCCGTTACTTCCTGCTGCCCCGACGTGTGAGGCCCCCCCCTAAAAAATTCTGGGCGGTCTCTCCTCTCCCGTGGACCAGCCTCTATAGTCCTCTACCCAACCTTCGCTCTCTGTCTCCACCACTCGTTCATCCAACTCCTGGAAACGCTGCTTGGTCTGTTGTGGTGTTTTTCCTGAGGTTTTCTGTCACGATGTCTATGAAGTAGGACAAAGCGCGGAGTCTGAGCGAAACAGGACTTATTTAATTAAAGTGCAACACGAAAACCACAAAAAAATGACGATACGAGAAGTCCACAGTGACAAAGACTGCTACAGAACCAAAAACCCACCAAACACAAGGTGAAAAACACACAGTATAAATAGTGGCTCCCAATCAGAGCTAACGAAGGCCGACAAGCTGACACTCGTACCTCTGATGGGAGCACTCGATCAACCAAGAAAAAACAACCACATAGACAACCCAAACCAAACAAGAACCAACAAAACGAACACACCCTGGCTCAACATACAAAGTCCGGAGCCAGAGGTGAATTCCCTGACAGGGCGCATGATAATGGTCATTCTAAATCCAAACTAATTTCACACATATTTTATTTAGTATATGTAAGGGACTAGATTTAATCAGAAAAGGTCTGATGGGGACTATTAGGAAATAGTATCACTTGTGAATGATGTCCAGCATGTGCAGTCTAAGGCAAGAAACGTGCATGCCATTTTTGTGACTTTTTCAATCATAGTCACACACACAACTAGCCTAGCCTGTGGCCTATATGTTTGATAAGGGTTTGTATCACAACTTAAAGTAGGCCAAATGACCCAAATGTAGCTAAGGCCTAGGACCCTGGAACACGGTTGGGAGAGCAATAGCCTTCAGAGCCTAAGTGGAAAACGGTGCTTAGAAGCCCATCATTGCGCAATCACGTGTGAAAACAGATTTGACTGGCCACTATTTTAAAAAAAAAGGATCCAGCAGGATCATGCTGCTAGATTATGAGCATTTCTTAAAATTAAGCCAGTGAATCCCACTTTACAACCGGTGTAGCCTACCTGGCCTACATAGGCGTGCATGAGTTTCACGTTTGGAGAAAGCTAATTTCACCATTAAAAATGCACCTTATAATAAAGCATTCCATCATATATCAACATTTGCAGACTTATGTAATATAGCATACTATTTGTAATGTGATGAGTAGATTGGATAATTCATAATGTTAGGCTAAGAATTCAACACTCTTTGCCAAAAAAGACCATTCAATGCAGGGCTAATGTGTATAGCATACAGTAGGCCTAGGATAAGGCAATAATTTATGTTTCTTCTCGTTCTTTGCATGGGAAAAAAAGTGGCCTTTTATAATCACCCATTCTGTAAGGTTCTGTTTGTATTTTCTTAGTTCACCTTGTGTCTTTAACATAGGCCTGTTTCTTTGTGTTCTTGACGTAGGCCCTGTCTTTCATTTTTGTTCCATGATTTCACCTGTGTTATTTACTCACCTGTTCATCAGATCCTTATTTAGTCGTTTCATTCTGTTGTGCCTTGTGAGGTATTGTTCGTTTTGACTCTACTAAGCCTTTTCCTAGCTCGTTGGAGAACCAGTTATAGACCTTCAGTCCTAGGTTTGATTCCACCTGCCTGTTTGCCTACCTGGTATGACCATTGCCTGCGACCACGATTCCTGCCTTCTGCGAAGGTGAAATAAACACCTGCGCGCTCTGCTCGTGATGAAACAACATATTTTTCTCCCTGAGTTTCATTACAGACCGTGCCTGAATCCTTGGTAACACACTCTCCTTGTAATAGCAGACAGTTGTGTTCGTCGGTTCCTATTCCTCATTTACCTACCGCCATTGGAATTGGATGAGTGTACAGTCGTGCGTCAAACGTTTTGAGAAATGACAAATACTAATTTTCCACAAAGTC
Source organism: Coregonus suidteri (assembly GCA_036851935.1). Classification (NCBI taxonomy): domain Eukaryota; kingdom Metazoa; phylum Chordata; class Actinopteri; order Salmoniformes; family Salmonidae; genus Coregonus; species Coregonus suidteri. The sequence continues at coordinate 34,476,855 of CM072220.1, read as the reverse complement.
TGCTGCCCAGTGTTGATGATGGCAATTTGCATATATACTCCAGAATGTCATGGAAGAGTGATCGATGAATTGCAATTAATGCAAAGTCACTCTTGCCATGAAAATGAATCCCAAAAACAATTTCCACTGCATTTCAGCCCTGCCACAAAAGGACCAGCTGCCATCATGTCAGGGAATTCTCTTGTTAAACCACAGTGTGAGAGTAGTTGACGATGGGACAAGGCTGTGAGATCCCTCTGTCATGCTGATTGAGTAGAATAACAGAACTGGAAGCTTTAAAAGGAGGGTGGGCTTGAAATCATTGTTCTTCCTCTGTTAACATGGTTACCTGCAAGGAAACCTGTGCCTATCATCATTGCTTTGCACAACAAGGGCTTCAAGGCAAGGATATTGTGCTAGTAAGATTGGCACCAAATCAACTTTTTGGACGCGATGGGGTCCATTATGAATGGCGAAAATCAACCACGCATTCCACAGTTAAGAAACATACAAAGGTCAAGCATGGTGGTGGTGGTGGTGATGGTTTGGGGAGCTTTGCTGCCTCAGGACCTGGATGACTGCATTAATAGAAGGAAACATGAATCGCTATGTATCAGAGAATTCTACAGGAGAATGTCAGACCATCGTCTGTGAGCTGAAGCTGAAGCGCAGCTGGGTCAGGGCAAGCAAGACAATGATCCAAAAACACACAATCAAGTCTACATGAAAATTGCTAAAAAGCAACAAATTGGAAAGTTTTGAATGGCCTAGTCAAAGTCCAGACTATCCATTGAGATGTTGTGGCAGGGACTTGAAACGAGCAGTATCATGCGTGAAAACCCACACTCACTGAGTTAAAGCAGTTTGCATGGAAGAGTGGGCCAAAAAATCCTCCACAGCAACGTGAGAGAGATCAACAACTACAGGACGCATTGGTTGGAGTCATTGCAACTAAAGGTGGCACAACCAGTTATTGAGTGTAAGGGGGGCGATTACTTTTCACACAGGGGAATTGGGTGTGTTGCATACTTTTGTTTTATCGAAATAAATGAAATAATATATGTAATTGTTGTGTTTTTGTTCACTTATGTTTCCCTTTATCTAATATAGGTTTGGTTGAAGATCTGTTAACATTCAGATCACATGCAAAAGAGAGAAAATTAGAAAGGGGCAAATACTTTTTCATTAGCACTGTATGTGCTGTGCGGCACTACCGGGGACATGCGATGGTCACGTAGTGACAAATTGACTATACTGTTGTTTGCCTCAATTACGTTGAGATTTTGATTCTAAAATACATATTAGTGTATTCATTGTCTTTACACTGTCAAGACTTTTTCTGTAATTTTCAACAGTAAAACACTGTATGATGCACAGTATAATACCATAATGTGTTTTACGCCATTCATGCTGTAGATTGCATGCATTATCGGTAAAACGCTGAAAAATACTTGATTAACTGTAATCGCGAAGCCTCCTGTAAGGAAAATTACTCTTAACTATACTGTATTTTCTTTAACAGTAAATAGCTTATGCCTAGCAGATTCACCAATGATCAGTTTCAGCGCCAACCTAATGCTGTCGGGTGAGGTCCATGGAAGCTCAGACTATGTTAGTAAATCATTCTTGAAGTGGAATAATATTTTCAAGCAGCTTACTGAGTAGGTGTCTTGTGTCTAAGAAATTAATTGCGAGTAATGTTGAATTACGCATGTTTCCTTAAGCTAACCTAGCTAGATAGGTGGCTAATGTTTGCTAGCTAGATAGCTAGCTCAAGTTGACGAAAGCCTTTCGGTCTGCTCTAAATTGCTCGTAGATGTCTAGCTGTGCAACTAGAAAAAAACATACACAGAGAGGAATATTGTGATTATAGGCTGTATCGCAGCTCTGAGTGCCTTATAGAGAATACACTATTGTTTCCAACATTACAGAGAACATGCTTGTTTCTAGCAGTCAAAAGATGAGCCATATTTTTTCGGATTGACGGGTCGCATTTTCCTCATAAAAATCGCAGTGTAGGCCGTACTCACGAGACGCCTAAAAGCTGATGCGACATGACCATTGGCCACCATATGTATCGAGGTGCCTGCCGACCTAAGGTGTAGTGTCACACAGTGTCAGCAGTGGAAACTAATAACGTGGCAAATTTTTAAAATGTATAAATCTTTAGACTTAACTTAACTGCTTGAGAAAGAGAAATGTGGCATTAAATATAATGTCCATATTTATTCTAATTACTTAATAGTTTTTGGAAGAATATCTTGAGACAAATAGGACCACTCCTAGTGTTAGATAAGATGTTGGCTATGTTTACAAATGCATGGATGACTCAGGAAGCTTTAAAACTATTCTCAATATGAATGACACTGACTCACCCGTTACATTATAATTAAAAGAAACATGCTTGACAAGCAGCACTTCTGTACTGTGACGGAACTTGACGGGACCAGGATTCATAAATTGACGTACACCCCAAAAGTATATTATTTCAAAAACAACATACAACTGCAATAATTAATGTATATGAAAACCAGAAAAACAGAATATTTCTAAATGGTCTATCTTACACTGAGTATACAAAACAGCAAGAACAGCTTGCTCTGTTCATGACAGATGACCAGGTGAATCCAGGTGACAAGCTATGATCCCCTTATGATGTAACTTACAATCATAGTAGGTGAAGTGGAGGAGACAGTTAAAGAAGGATTTTAAGTCTTCAGACAATGAAAACAATTGACTCAATAATAGAATGTGTTCCTGAGTTTTGTATACTCATGTGTAACATCTCCATTAATCACATATAAGGCCTAGAGTCACACCCAAGTTTGATAGGCTATAGATACACTACAGTGGCTATAGCCTATCATGTCCAATCAATTGCATTTCCTTACAGGTGGACTCCAAGTCAAGTGGTAGAAACATTCTCAAGGATGATCAACGGAAACCAGGATGCCACTGAGCTCAATTTCGGGTATGAATACTTATGTAATAAGTATTTCCGTTTTTATTTTTACTAATTTCCCAAAACATTATAAAAAACGGTTTTGCTTTGTTATTATGTTGTCATTGTGTGTGTTATATTGATGAGGACCGTAAAACACATTTTTTAATTCATTTAGAATAGCTTGTAAACGTAAACAAAAAGTGAATAGAAAAAAAGTCAAGGGTCGAATACTTTCCGAATGCACTGTATATCTCCATTACTTCTACTGTAGGGCTAATAGTGCACAATATGTACAATTAAATCCACCAATGTTAGCACACCGCCCAAACTTGGAAAAATGATTATTCTAGCCAAAAAAACTATATTCAAACTGCATATTAATTTTGACTTATAAAAGAGAAAGTTTAGAAAATAAATGATGGTCTAATATATGTTCATTTTGTGAACAATATTAATTGTCCAGTTTCATAGGCAAGTACAGTATATGGCCTTAGATAGGTTACTGTAAATTGCACAAAAGCCCTGAAAAACCAAAATGAACCCACACAATGAATTAAGCCTAATTGAATAGGTTAATAGATTTGCACTGTGAAAGGGAAGTAAATGGCCATTGGCTACCGCTCATATTTTAGTTGTTTATTTACAAGACGTGATAAATCAGAGGCACGATCTGGACGAAATCAAATATTCCAGAAGAAACACAAAAATAAAGATGAGGCTGGGGCAAGCTGAGAAACTATTCTGCTGACCTTTTCCTGCCAAATTAACCTATTTGATGTTGATCTAACAGCAAGGCTGAGCTCCCGGCCCTGTGCCATGATAAACACAAGTAGCACACATTGCAACTGGGATGTTATGAGAAGTAATGAGTTTCTCACTTCCTCATCCATTGTTCTTCCTTTCTGTTTTATCTTGTGTTGATATGCCAAAGCACACTATAGCCGATAAAAGATTGCCACCAAACAGGCTGACTTCCATGCCTCCAGTAGCTCTCAAGTAGCCTTTGTGTTATAACGAAAAAAGGGCTTGCATATAGGCTCTGATGCATTTGACCTCTGCGAAACTAAGATAGTACCATACATGCCTGCAATTGACCGTTCGCAGACACCAGGCTATTTATGGTTACAAAAGTTATTGCAACCAAATTACACTTATGGCCTTTAAAAAAGCTTTATGAAGCTACCGTTGAATATGCATTACGTCACAAAACACATCATGTTAATAAATATTAGACTAAGAAATTTATGCCTATTTAGATACGCCAAACACATAAAGTGCATTTTAAAACCACTGCTCGAAATTACTCGATTCTGATTGGCCAAAAGGTTGATTATTATTAACATGCCTACGCAGTCAAAAGAACACCCACTCATCAAGGGTTTTTCTTTTATTTTTACTATTGTCTACAGTGTAGAATAAAATAGTGAAGACATCCAAACTATGAATTAGCACATAGGAATATATTTATATTTGAGATCTTCAAATAGGCCCACACTTTGCCTTGATGACAGCTTTGCACTCTTGGCCATTCTCTCAACCAGATTCACCGGAATGTTTTCCAACAGTCTTGAAGGAGGTCACACATATGCTGAGCACTTGTTTGCTGCTTTTTCTTCACTCTGAGGTCTAGACTCATGCCAAACCCATCGCCATTAGGTTGAGGTCTGGGATTCTGAGGCCAGGTTATTGATGCAGCACTCCATCACACTCCTTCTGGTTAAATAAAATAGCCCTTACACAGCCTGGGTGGTTGTGTCATTGAGGTTGAACAAAAATTACAGTCACCCACTAAGCCCAAACCAGGATGGCGTATCTGCTGCAGAATGCTGTTGGGAGCCATGATGGTAAGTGTGGCATTGAATTCTAAATAAAATCAACAGAGAGTGTCACCAGCAAAACACCCCACACCATAAAACCTCCTCCTCCATGCTTTACGGTGGAAAAACACATGCGGAGATCATCCGTTCTTCCAGCCACACCGCACTCACAAGACACGATTGTTGTGGAACCAAAAAAACTCAAAATTTGTTGCTGCTCCAGACCAAAGACACATTTTCCACCGGTCTAAGTCCATTTGCTCGTGTTTCTTGGCCCAACAAGTCTCTCCTTCTTAGTGGTGTCTTTAGTTGTGGTTTCTTTGCAGCAATTCGACCATGAAGGCCTAATTCACACAGGTCTCCTGCGGAAACAAGTTCATGTTGAGATGTGTCTGTTTACTTGTAACTCTGCAACAGCATTTTTTTGGGCTGCAATTTTTGAGGCTGGTAACTCTATGAACTCATCCTCTGCAGCAGAGGTAACGCTGGTCTTCCATTCCTTTCGGCGAGTCCTCATGAGAGACCAGTTTTAGCACAGCGCTTGATGGTTTTTGCGATGCCACCTGAGTAACGTTTTCAAAGTTCTTGAAAAAGTTCCGGATGACTGACCTTCAGTCTTAAATCCATGATGGACTTTCGTTCTCTTTGCTTATTGAGCTGTTCTTGCATAATATGGGACTTGGTATTTCCCAAATAGGGCTATCCTTCTGGATACTACCTCTACTTGTCACAACACATTGAATGGTCAAATGCATTAAGAAGGAAATAAAATTCCACAAAATTAACTTTAAAGGAGGCCACACCTGTAATTGAATTGCAATTCCAGGTGACTACCTCATGAAGCTGGTGAGAGAATGAAAAGAGTGTGCAAAGCTGTTACCAGGCAAAGATTGGCTATTTGAAGAATCTCAAATTATAAAATTATTTTGATTTGTAACACTTTTTTGGTCACTACATGATTCCATATGTGTTATTTAATAGTAGTTTTGATGTCTTCACTATTATTATACAATGTAAAAAAACAAAGAAAAACCCTGGAATGAGCTAGGTGTGTCCAAAAACTTTTTTGACTGGTGCCCGTACATCAATTTGTTGGAGTTTTCTTATTTCAGTAAATAAACCATACCACAATGTTAAATGCTAATTGACTATGCTATGAAACCAACCAGTTCATCCAGGTGACAGTAAACAAACCATACCACAATGTTAAATGCGAATTGCCTATGCTATGAAAGAACCAGTTCATCCGGTGAACAGTGAGATGCCAAGAAGTGTGCAAAGCTGTCATCAAGGTAAAAGGGTGCTATCTGAAAGAATTAAAAATATATTTGATTTTGTTTAACACTTTTTTGGTTACTTAGATGATTCCATATGTGTTATTTCCACTGTTTTGATGTCTCAATATTATTCTACAATGTAGAAAAAATAGTAAAAATAAGAAAAACCCTAGAAGAGTCGGTGTGTCCCAAACTTTTGACCCGGTAACTGTACATCAATTTGTTGGAGTTTTCTTATTTCAGTAAATAAAACCATACCACAATGTTAATGCTATTCCAATGCTATGAAACAACCAGTTCATCCAGGTGACAGTGAGTAAGGCTGTTTTTGAGTTCATCCAGGTGTAGCCAATATTGAAATTTTAATTTCGTGAAATATAAAACTGTCTTGCACCTGGAGAAAAACGTTGTCTGTTCTAAATAGTTATTGCTGCCCTATGTTAGAGCAGACATGCCGATGCAAAAACCATCCACGCAAGCTATGAAACCTCAGGGGTTTCAGTGGTTGTCATTTCTGCATACCAGGTCACCTAATAAATATTTAGGGTGAAATACTTTGCAAATTCTAAGAAAAAATCTATAAGTTATTATTCAGGTCCTATTCTTGAAAAACAAATAGTTATACTGCATTCATACTATTGAATAACATTACAATTATTTAATTATACAGGAAATACATGCTTTATTTAAAATTGGAGTTAGGCACTATTAAAGGGATTTAACAGCATACTAATGTAGTGCTATATGACCAAACGTATGTGGACAAACTGCTCATCAAACATCTCATCGCCTTATCAGGGTATTAATATGGAGTTGATCACCCTTTTGCTGCATAACAGCCTCCACTCGGCATTCAATGATCCACAAAGGTGTTCGGGATGGGGTTGAGGTCAGGGCTATGTGCAGGCCAGTCAAGTTCTTCCACACGTATCTCGAAAAACCATGGTCTCTTGGGACTCACTCGGAAAGGGCCTTCTCCAAATGGTTTTGCCACAAAATTGTAAGCACAGGAATCATCTAGAATGTAATTGAACACTTAATAGCGTTTCGCTTTCCCTTCACTGGAACTAAGGGGCGTATCCAAACCAGAAAACAGCCCAGGACAAATTCATCCTCCACTCAAAAAACTTTACAGTTGGCAGTATGCAGGGGGCAGGCAGCTTTCCTCCTGGCATCCGCCATACCAGATTTGGTCCGTCGGACTGCCAGATGGTGAAGCGGATTCATCACTCCAGAGAACAGTTCCACTGCTCCAGGTCTAATGGCGGCGGCTTTACACCCCTCCAGCGACGCTTGGCATTGCGCATGGTGATCTTAGGCTTGTGTGCGCTGCTCGGCCATGGAAACCCATTTCAGAATCACCTGACGTTGTGCGACGTTGCTTCCCAGAGGAAGTTGGAACTTGGTATGTGAGGTTTCAACCGTATGAGAGACGATTTTTACCCGCTGCGCTTTAGCACATCTGCGGATCCCGTTCTGTGGTTGTGTGGCTACCACTTTGTGGCCCATAGCAGTTGTTGCTCCTAGATGTTTCCGCTTCACAATAACAGCACTTACAGTTGACTGGAAAACAGCTCTAGCAAGGGCAGAAATGTACAATTCGACTTGTTGGAAAGGTGGCTCGAATGAGTGCCACGTTGAAGTCACTGAGCTCTTCAAGCACGGGCCAGTCAATGCCAATGTTTGGCTAAGGAGCTTGCATGGCTGTTGTGGCGTATTTTATTACACCTGTCAGGCAACCCGGTTTTTTGTGAGTGAAATAGACAAAATCCACTAATTTGAAGGGGGTGCCACATACTTGTGGTCATGTAGCTAAATGAGAAGGGTGGTGGTGGAGCCATTGCGAGAATAAAAAACTGAATGGAAAGACGGTCAAAAAAAAAAAAAAAGCTTCCTTGTGTCTCACACGCTTTATAATGTGTTGCAAATAGAGTTAATATAAAACATGATTTCACACTAAATAATCAGCCCACTGTGTACAGACGTCAAGTCAACGTCTATTCTATGTGATCCAACATAATTCCATTGTTATGACGTGGAAACAATGTTGATTCATCCAGGTGGTGTGTTCAGTGGGGGGCAAATTAATCAAATGTCTTGGACTTAAATTAACTGCTTGAAAAAGAGAAATATGGCATTAATTATAACTAGGTTGTGTGACAAATAGGACACTCCCTAGTGTAGAGAAGAGTTGGCTGTGTTTACAAATGCATGGAAGACTCAGGAGCTCATAAGTCTCAACATGAATGACACTGACTCACCCCTTACATTACAATAAGGAAAATGTTCACAACAGCCCTATGTAATTGTGATGAAAAACTTGATGGGCCGGATTCCATTAATTGACCTACACCCCAAAAAAGATAGTCTTTCGAAAACAATATTACAAATGCACATTAATTGTGTATTATAAAAACCAGAATTTTTTTTAACTATTTCTAAATGGTCTATCTACACTGAGTATACAAAACATAAGAACAAGCTGATCTTTCCATGGGACAGACTGACCAGGTGGAATCCAGGTGAAATCTAGGTCCCTTATTGATGTCACTTACAATCAGTGTAAGATGAAGGGGCGGAGACAGGTTAAAGAAAGATTTTTAAGCCATAAGACAATTGAGACAATGACCAATATTAGGAAGGTTGTTCCTGTATTTGGTATATTCAGCGTATATCTCCATTATCACAATACAAGGCCTAGATGTCACACCATTTCATAAGCTCTAGCAGACATACAGTTAGGCTACATAGAACCCCAATATAAATTCATCTATCAAATGCAAAACGCCCAAGCTTATAAAATTATATTCGTTCAAATATAAATTCGAAATGCACATTAATGTGCTTATAAAAACCAAGAACAGTAGCAATTACACATGAATAGCAGTTACTTTTGGGTATGTCTATTTAGGCAAAACTCTACATTTGCCATACAAGTTTAACTAACTATTAGCAGTCTTAGGCTTGGCGGGTAGGAAGCTGTTAAGGGTCTTGTGATTCTAAACGTAATGGCATCGGTACCTCTTGCCATCGGTAATAGGAGAGGACAGTTCCATGACTGAGTGGTGAGACAATTTTTTTGGCCTTTGACACAGCTGGTTTTAAGAGGTCATGGATGGCAGGGGAGCTCGGCCTCAGTGAGGACTGGGCCCCGTACACACTACCCTTGTAGAAGCCTTGCAGTCGGAAGGCCATGTAGTGCCATTCCAAGCGGTGATGCAGCCCAATCAAGATTGCTCTCAATGGTGCAAGCTGAATAACTTTTGAGGATCTCGAAAGGCCCATGACCAAAATTTCAAGCCTCCTGCATGGGGAAGGCATTGTCCATGCCTTTTTCACAACTGTGTTGGTGTGTGTAATGTAATGTGGACACCAAGGGAACTGAAGCACTGGGACCCGCTCCACTACAGCCCCTTCGATGTGGATTGGGGCGGTTGCTCGGCCCTCCGTTGCCTGTAGTCCCACGATCAGCTCTTTGTTTGCTGAGTTGAGGAGAGGTTGTTGTCCTTGGCGCCACACTGCCCGGTCAATAACCTCTCCTGCTAGGCTATCTCATCGTCCGAAGCAAAATAATAATGGTGTTGGAGTAGTGTGCGGCCAGTGACAGGAGGGGATGGTCAGCATGGCTGTCGTTGATGGTTCAGCGTGGCAAGAAGTGATTTGCCACCTCACCACCTTGGGTCAGCCCGTCAGGAAAGACCGGATACAGTTTGCAGTGGTACGGGTTCAGTCCCAGGGGTCCTAAGCTTTCTGCCGAGCTTGGAGGCGACAATGGTGTTGAAATTGATGAGCTGTCGTCAATGAACAGCATTCTCAATAGGGTATTCATCTATCTAGGTGGGTGAGACATTGTGGAGGAGCAATGATATTGCGTCATCTAATGGGACCGTTGGGGAGGTGGTATGGAAATGAGTTGGTCTGGGATCATGAAGTAAATGGTGCCATAAGAAGCCTTTTCAAAGCACTTTATGAGTCCAGATCGGAGTACTAAGGGCAGTAGCATTGATGGCCTGAAGGCCTTAGAGTTATTGGAAACAGGAATGTTGGTAGTCCTTTTTAAGACGTGGGGATTACCAGAACGTACAAGGAGAGGTTGAAGATTACGTGAATATACCCAGCTGATCTGCAACATGCTTTTAGAACAGCGCCTGGCAACACTGTCCGGATCCAATGGCCTTGCAAGTGTGACCTGATTAATGAATTACTCGCGTCAGCCTCGGAGAGTGAGATCCACCCAGTCCCTCTGGGCGGGGGTTCCTCACGCACAGCAGAGTGTTATTGTTGAAGTGTGTACAAATTGCATTGAGTTCGTCTGGTCGAGCGGCAATTGTGTGGCAGATCACGGCAGGGTCTTCCTTTGTAATCCGTAAAGGACTGTAGCCTGCCACAGTGGCGGTCGTCAGAATCTGTGTAGTATGATTACCTTTATTCATATATTGTCCTTTGGCTTGTTGAGGAATTGGGGAAATCGTTAGCGGGACTTCTTGTACTTTTTCCTTCCTCAGCCATACCCGTAAGGGTTGTCGCGATTAGCCATGTGTGTCGGTAGCCCTGCCTTTAGCTTGCGCCAACCTCAGTGTAATTCATATTATATATATGATTATTAATTCAAGGCTTTTTGATTAGGGAAGAAGCAAAACCTCACTCGGGGACCACATCACCGATGCATGTCCCTATGAAGCGGTGATGAGGTGGTTAGTCCATCGATGTAATAGGCAGAGCCTTAGAAAATATTCCAAAAAGCGATAGCCAAAGTAGTCCTGTTCATAATCTCTGATTCTCATACATTTCTCAATGGAAGTGAGTCACGGGTATTCCTGTTTGAACTTCTGCTTGTAAACAGGAACGCATACGTACGGAGTCAGGATCTGATTGCCGAAAGGCGACGAGGGGGAGGGCTTGTATGCTTGCTTGGTGAGGTAGAGTAACAGTGGTCTAGGACTTTATCTCCCCTAGTGACAAAAGGAGACGTGTTGATGGGAATTTGGCCATTACGTGTCGTAAGACACAGAATTAAAAATTGCTGGCGACAAGAAAGGCAGGCTCTGGGATGTAAGTTTTCCTGCTTGTTCAATAGCCTCGTTATATTGTTAATATTTGTTGTCCTGGAACGTATACAAACAGTCACAATAACAGCTGAAAACTCCCTCGCGAGATATAATGGTCTGCATTGGACCATCAGGTACTCCAAGACCGGTGAACAGTGAGTCGAGACTACTCTGCACTAGAGTTCAGCACACTAATTTGTGTAAATGAAGAGTGCTAAACCCTCCCAATTTCCCTGACTCTACTGTCCTGTCCATTCGATAAATGGAGAACCAGCGAGTGGATAGCCATGTTTCCGAAAAAAGCAGAGGAATATTGCAGTTATGAGTGTCCCGTGTAGCAAAATCACGGTCCGAGGTCATCCATCTTATCATCAAGTGACATGGTTTTTTAGGAAATGGGGTTTTTTTTTTTCAAAAGAGGTGGCCGGTTTCCCCTTCGGCCTTTTAATCTCAGCCAGGACCTCCCTCTCCTGCCTCTGTAACGCCGGTTCCTGTCCTCTGGCATAACCTGAAAATGGGTTGAAATTACAGAAAGAGCCAAATGGGGGGGAAGGTGAGTCAAAGTCGAAGTGCAGCCGGATTAAGCGTATGTAACTGCGGATCTGATGTTCAAAAGTTATTGTTGGTTCTAAAGAAAATTATAGCGATTAATTGGTGAAAATAAAGTAAAGATAAACACGAAAATAATGACAAATAGCCAAAGTTGGGTTTGGAGCTCGCCAAAACGGCAAGCAATCAAGTATGGTGCCATCTTAGTGTTCCTTTTGTGCAGGTGGCACGAGTGAAGGCCCCGTGTGGAGTTTTGGTTTTCTTTTTTTTTTTAAATAGAAGATGCGTCATCTATGGATCTGTTGGGGCGATTGGCGAATTGGGGGGGTCCTGGTGGACAGGATGATGGTGCTGATGTAAACCATGACCCGCCTTTCAAACCAATTTCATGGCTACAAATGTGTGCTAAGGGGCGATAGTCGTCTAGTTAGGTTACCTTGCCGTTTTTGGGCACAACACATGACTATTTGTCTGATGAAAAATGTAAGTATACAGACTGGGACAGGAAGAGGTTGAAAAGTCAGTGGAAGACACTTGCCAACTGGTCAGTACATGCTCTGAGTACGCATCCTGGTGAATGTATCTGTTTTTAAAGGTCTTACTCACATTGGCTACAGAGCGCGAGATCCCACATTGTCCGGAACAGCTGATATATGAGATCGTCCAGAACAGCTGGTGCTCTCATGCATGGTCAGTTGTTGTTGCCTCGAAGGCGAGCATCAAGAAGGCATTTAGCTTCATCTGGTAGGCTTGCTTCCACTGGCAGATCAAGACTGGGTTTTCCCTTTGTAATAATCATAATAATATAATATGCCATTTTGCAGACACTTTTAATCCAAAGCCCACTGACAGTCATGCGGCATCTTTTTTTTTTTTGTGTATGGGGTGGTCCGGGGATCGAACCCACTACCTTGGCATTACAAAGCGCCGTGCCTCTACCAGCTGAGCTACAGAGTACCACATCTGTAACCCGTGAATAGTTTACAAGCCCTGCCATATGCCAACGCGCATCAGTGCTCGGCGCAGTAGGATTAGATTTTAGTCCGGCATTGACACTTTGGCTGTTTTGATGGCTCGTCGGAGGTCGTAGCTGATTTTTTATAAGACTCTGGCTAAGGTGGGTGGGCTACTTTAGTGCTTTGAAATAGCAAGCCTGTGGTTTTATGGGCCAGTAGGTGGGGACAGTTAGGGCCATACTTTCTCCAAGATGCTCTAAACTGCGGACAGGGACTTCATGCTTGCTAGCTCCTCGTAGAAACCATGGGGAGGACTGTGGAAGGATACTTACTGCTATTATACAGGTCAACCATCTAGTCAGGGGGGACTCAAGCCAGTCAGCTTGTAGGGCAGGTGACAGACTCCTGAAAGCGGGATGTGTTAAGGGGACTAGATGTTTTATTTTAATAAGAGCTTTGTATTGTAAAAGTGCAGGAGTACGCACAGACATAGTCACGGCCCTTGGTCAAGCTACAACAAGCTCATGTACATCCCTTGTCTGGAGGCAGGGACTCTCAGTGATGATGAGGTTAGGTAGCTCACGATTGAGTTTGGGGACGTTTGACATGGTACCAGGTTGAGACAGTTCAAGCAGTTCAGGAAGTCAGTAGCAGCAGGAACATTTTGTTGAATCAATGTGAAGTTGAAATCATCTAGCATAACAAAACATTGGACAGAGTAGGACACAGAGAGGTGACCAGTCATAGAAACTCTGTAGTAAAATAGACTTTGTTTGTTGTAGGGGGGTGATTGATGAGTATCACTGCGAGAGGACTGGGAGACTTCATTTTAAAAGCCATGCAGTCAAATGATAAGCCAGCAGGGACAGGCAACATTTTCAGGTCAAATCAGTCTTTGTGGAAAACAGCAAGACCACCATCCCTGCCATGGGCACAGGCTTTTTCCAGATACTGTATGTATAACTAGGTGGAGATGTTTACAATGATCTTTACTTCAACATTATTGTTTTTTTTATGTATTTGTAATACCTTTTCTGATGTTTAAGACCTAATTTCCATTGGTTTGACCAGAAATCAAAGCCTTTGCTTATTCCTAATATTTAGGATAGAAACTTGTTTTTAAAAATTTATAAATGTCATAACCAAAAGTCGATTTCCGCACCCACGCTGAAATCTAATTACCGTAATAATGTTTCTCGGGTAGACAATATTTCATTTATAAACATAATACATACAGTGCATTTGTATTCAGACCCTTGACTTTTTCCACATTATTACGTTACAGCCTTTATTCTAAAATGTATTCAATTGTTTTTCAATCTACACACATTACCCATAATCAGAAAGCAAAAGCCGGTATTTATAAATTTTAGCAAATTAATAAAAAAATAAAATAAACGATAAAATTCATATTTACATTCACATTTAGACCCTTTACTCAGTTGAAGCACCTTTGGCAGTGATTAAAGCCTCGAGTCTTCTTGGGTATGACGCTACAAGCTTGGCAGACCTGTATTTGGGGAGTTTCTCCCATTCTTTGCAGATTCGGCGTTCGTCGTCCCCGGAGTACTAGCTGCCACCGATCTATGTTTCGGTGTTTGACTTGTTTTGTCCTGATTGTGTACACCTATTCCACATTACGTTGTATTGTATTCCCTATTTAACCCTCTGTCGTTCATTGTGTGTTGTGTGTTATTGTATTCGTCATCGGCAGTGTTCGTGTGCGGGTTGTTACTTTCAAATAAAGTACGTTTCCAGTAAGCTCTGTGTCCTGCATTTGACTTCGCCTACCGCATTTCACCGTCGCATACTGACAAAACTGTAGGATACATAGTGCACCATATGTACAATTATCCATCAGTTAGCACACGCCCAAACTTGTAAAATGATATTCTGCCAAAAACTATATTCAAACTGCATATTAATTTTGACTTATAAAAAGAGAAAGTTTAGAAAATAAATTATGGTCTAATTATATGTTCATTTATGACAATATTAATTGTCATGTTTCATAGGCAAGTACAGTATAGGCCTTAGATAGGCTACTGTACATGCACATAGCCCCTGAAAAACCAAATGAACCACACAATGAATTAAGCCTAATTGAATAGGTTAATAGATTTGCACTTTGAAAGGGAAGTAAATGGCCATTAGGCCTACCGCTCATATTTTAGTCTGTTTATTTACAAGACGTGATAAATCAGAGGCTACGATCTGACGCAATCAAATATTCCAGAAGCAAAAATAAGTATGAGGCTGGGACAAGCTGAGAAACTCTTCTGCTGACCTTTTCTCCTGTCAAATAACCTATTTGATGTTGATCTAAAAGCAAGGCTGAGCTCCCGGCCCTGTGCCATGATAAACACAAGTAGCACACATTGCAACTGGGATGTTATGAGAAGTAATGAGTTGCCCCCACTTCCTCATCATTGTTCTCCTTTATGAAATACAGATGTGAGTACTACAGGGCGTAAGTCATTGTTGGCCTGAAGCCTTAGAGTTTCTTGGGAACAGGAATGTTGGTAGTCCTTTTAAGACGTGGGGATTACAGAACGGTACAAGGAGAGGTTGAAGATTAACTGTTGAATTGCCAGCTGATCTGCACATGCTTTTTTAGAACAGCACCCTGGAATACTGTCCGGCTCCATGGCCTTGCAAGTGTTGACCTGATAATGACCTTGCTCACGTCAGCCTCGGAGAGTGAGATCACCCAGTCCTCTGGGTGGTGGGGGCCCTCACGCACAGCATAGTGTTATTGTTGAAGTGTGTACAAAAATGCATTGAGTTTCGTCTGGTAGCGGCGGCATTGGTGTCTGTGTAATATGATTCCACTTTATTCCTATATTGTCCTTTTGCTTGTTTGAGGACTCTGTGGAAATCGTAGCGGGACTTCTTGTACTTGTTCCTGTCCTCAGCCATAGCCGCAGGGTTTTGTCTGCGATAGCCCTGTGTGTGGTAGCCCGGTCCTTTATCTTTGCGCCAACCTCAGTGTAATTCAAGGCTTTTTGATTAGGGAAGAAGCAAACCCTCACTCCGGGGACAACGTCACCGATGCATTTCCTTATGAAGCCGGTGATGGAGGTGGTTAGCTCATCGATGTAATCGGCAGAGCCTTAGAAACATATTCCAAAAAGCGCTAGCAAAGTAGTCCTGTATTCATAATCTCTGATTCCTCATGACCATTTCTCAATGGAGTGAATCACGGGTACTTCCTGTTTTTGAGCTTCTGCGTGTAAACAGAAAGCAGTAGTACGGAGTCATGATCTGATTTGCCGAAAGGCGGACGAGGGAGGGCCTTGTATGCTTGCTTGTGGGTAGAGTAACAGTGGTCTAGGACTTTATATCGCCCCTAGTGACAAAGGAGACGTGTTGATGGAATTTGGGCATTACATGTCTTAATGACGCAGAATTAAAATTGCTGGCGACAAGAAAGGCAGCCTCTGGATGTAAGTTTTCCCTCCTGTTTCTAGCATAGCTCGTATATTTTGTTATATTTGTTGTCCTGGAACGTATACAACAGTCACAATAAACAGCTGAAAACTCCCTCGCGAGATATAATGGTCTGCATTTGACCATCAGGTACTCCAAGACGGGTGAACAATGAGTCGAGACTACCTCTGCACTCGAGTCAGCACACTATTTGGTTGTTAATGAAGAGGCTAACCCCTCCCAATTTCCCTGACTCACTGTCCTGTCCACTCGATAAATGGAGAATCCATCGAGTTGGATAGCCATGTTTCCGAAAAGCAGAGAATATTGCAGTTATGAGTGTCCCGTTGGTAGCAAATCCACGGTCAGCAGGTCATCCATCTTAATCATCAAGTGACCTGTAGAATGGGGGGAAAGCGGTGGCCGGTTTTCCCTTCGCCTTAATCTCCCTCGCCAGGACTTCCCCCTCTCCTGCCTCTGTAACGCTGGTGTGTCCTCTTGCATAAACCTGAAAATTGGGTTGAAATTACAGAAAGAGCCCAAGGCAGGTGAGTCCAAAGTCGAAGTTGCAGCCGGAATTAAGGTATGTAACTGCCGATCTGATGTTTCAAAAGTTATTGTTGTTATTAGAAAATATAGCGCATTCATTTTGTGTCTCCTGAGTGGCGCAGTGGTCTAAGGCACTGCATCGCAGTGCTAACTGTGCCCTAGAGATCCTGGTTCGAATCCAGGCTCTGTCGCAGCCGGCCCGCGACCGGGAGACTCTCATGGGCGTCGCACAATTGGCCCCAGCGTCACTCCAGGGTACGGGAGGGAATGGCCGGCAGGGATGTAGCTCAGGTTGATAGAGCATGGCGTTTGCAACGCCAGGGGTGTGGTTCGATTCCCACCGGGGGCCGTATAAAAAAATATATATATGTAATTCACTAACTGTAAGTCGCTCTGGATAAGAGCGTCTGCTAAATGACTAAAATGTAAATGTAAATGTAAAATAAAGTAAGATAAACCGACGAAAATAATGACAAAATAGCAAAGTTGGGTTGGAGCTTCGCAAAACGGCAGCAATCCAGTATGGTGCCAACTTAGGGTGTTCCTTTTGTGGCAGGTGGGAGAGGGCCGTGTGGAGTGGCAATAGAGATTGCATCATCTATGGATCTGTTGGGGCGATATGCGAATTGGTGTGGGTCCATGGTGACAGAAATGATGGTGGTGATGTAAACCATGACCAGCCTTTCAAAACATTTCATGGCTACAAATGTTTGCTAAGGGGCGGTAGTCCGTCTAGACAGGTTACCTTTGCCGTTTTTGGGCACACAGACTATTGTGGTCTGATGAAACATGTAAGTTTTTGCAGACTGGGTCAGGAGAAGAGGTTGAAAATGTCAGTGAAGACACTTGCCAACTGGTCAGCACATGCTCTGAGTACGCATCCTGGTGAATGTTATCTTGTTTTAAAAAGGTCTTACTTACATTGCTACAGAGCGCGAGATCACAACACTTGTCCGGAACAGCTGATATGAGATCGTCCCAGAACAGCTGGTAATCTCTTGCATGGTTCAGTGTTGTTTGCCTCGAAGCGAGCATAGAAGGCATTTAGCTCATCTGGTAGGCTTGCGTCACTGGGCAGCTCATGACTGGGTTTCCCTTTGTAATAATAATAATAATATAATATGCCATTTTGCAGACGCTTTTATCCAAAGCCACTGACAGTCATGCGTGCATACATTTTTTGTTTTGTTTGTGTATGGGTGGTCCCGGGGATCGAACCCACTACCTTGGCGTTACAAGCGCCGTGCTCTACCAGCGGAGCTACAGAGGACCACATTTGTAACCCGTGATAGTTTATAAGCCCTGCCACATCCAACGAGCATCAGAGATGGCGCAGTAGGATTAGATTTTAGTCCTGTATTGACACTTTGCCTGTTTGATGGGTCGTCGGAGGTCGTAGCTGGATTTTTATAAAGCTTCTGGATAAGGTGGAGTGGGCTGCTTTTAGTGCTTTGAAATAGCAAGCCTGGTGGTCTTTATAGAACAGTAGGTGGACAGTTAGGCCAGTACTTCTCCAAGATGCTCTAAACTGCGGCCATGGGACTTCATGCTGCCTAGCTCCTTTATGAACCATGGGGAGGACTGTTGGAAGGACACTTTACTGCTATTATACAGGTCAACCATCTCGTCAGGGGTGGACTCAAGCCATTCAGCTTGTAGGTTAGGGTGAACAGACTCCTGAAAGCGGGATGTGTCAAGGACTTGATGTTTCTGAATGTAATAGTGCCCTGGGGATGGAGCTGAAGTGCAGGAGTACTCACAGACATTGTCACGGCCCTATGGTCAACTACACCAAGCTCATGTACATCCAAGGTCTGAGGCAGGGACTTCTCCAGTGATGATGAGGTCTAGTGTATGCTCACGATTGAGTTTGGGGACGTTGACATGCTGTACCAGGTTGAGACAGTCAAGCATGTTCAGGAAGTCAGTAGCAGAGGAACATTTTGTTGAATCAATGTGAATGTTGAAATCATCTAGCATAACAACATTGGACAGAGTAGGACACAGAGAGGTGACCAGCTCATAGAACTCTGTAGTAAAATAGACTTTGTTTGTTGTAGGGGGGTGATTGATGAGTATCACTGCGAGAGGACTGGGAGACTTCATTTTAAAAGCCATGCAGTCAAATGATAAGCCAGCAGGGACAGGCAAACATTTTCAGGTCAAATCAGTCTTTGTGGAAACAGCAAGACCCACCATCCCTGCCATGGGCACAGACCTTTTCCACATACAGTGGGGAGAACAAGTATTTGATACATTGCCGATTTTTTGCAGGTTTTCCTACTTACAAAGCATGTAGGAGGTCTCTAAATTTTATCATAGGTACACTTCAACTGTGAGAGACGGAATCTAAACCAAAAATCCAGAAAATCACATTGTATGATTTTTAAGTAATTAATTTGCATTTTATTGCATAACATAAGTATTTGATCACCTACCAACCAGTAAGAATTCCGGCTCTCACAGACCTGTAAAGTTTTTCTTTTAGAAGCCCTCCTGTTCTCCACTCATTACCTGTATTAACTGCACCTATTTGAACTTGTTACCTGTATAAAAGACACCTGTCCACACACTCAATAAAACAGACTCCAACCTCTCCACAATGGCCAAGACCAGAGAGCTGTGTAAGGACATCAGGGATAAAATTGTAGACCTGCACAAGGCTGGGATGGGCTACAGGACAATAGGCAAGCAGCTTGGTGAGAAGGCAACAACTGTTGGCGCAATATTAGAAAATGGAAGAAGTTCAAGATGACGGTCAATCACCCTCGGTCTGGGGCTCCATGCAAGATCTCACCTCGTGGGGCATCAATGATCATGAGGAAGGTGAGGGATTAGCCCAGAACTACACGGCACGACCTGGTCAATGACCTGAAGAGAACTGGGACCACAGTCTCAAAGAAACCATTAGTAACACACTACGCCGTCATGGATTAAAATCCTGCAGCGCACGCAAGGTCCCCTGCTCAAGCCAGCGCATTTCCAGGCCCGTCTGAAGTTTGCCAATGACCATCTGGATGATCCAGAGGAGGAATGGGAGAAGGTCATGCGGTCTGATGAGACAAAAATAGACCTTTTTTGGTCTAAACTCCCTCTCGCCGTGTTTGGAGGAAGAAGAAGGATGAGTACAACCCAAGAACACCATCCCAACCGTGAAGCATGGAGGTGGAAACATCATTCTTTGGGGATGCTTTTCTGCAAAGGGGACAGGACGACTGCACCGTATTGATGGGAGGATGGATGGGGCCATGTATCGCGAGATATTGGCCAACAACTCCTTCCCTCAGTGAGAGCATTGAAGATGGGTCGTGGCTGGGTCTTCCAGCATGACAACGACCTGAAACACACAGCCAGGGCAACTATGGAGTGGCTCCATAAGAAGCATCTCAAGGTCCTGGAGTGGCCTAGCCAGTCTCCAGACCTGAACCCAATAGAAAATCTTTGGAGGGAGCTGAAAGTCAGTATTGCCCAGCGACAGCCCCGAAACCTGAAGGATCTGGAGAAGGTCTGTATGGAGGAGTGGGCCAAAATCCCTGCTGCAGTGTGTGCAAACCTGGTCAAGACCTACAGGAAACGTATGATCTCTGTAATTGCAAACAAAGGTTTCTGTACCAAATATTTAAGTTCTGCTTTTCTGATGTATCAAATACTTATGTCATGCAATAAAATGCAAATTAATTACTTAAAAATCATACAATGTGATTTTCTGGATTTTTGTTTTAGATTCCGTCTCTCACAGTTGAAGTGTACCTATGATAAAAATTACAGACCTCTACCATGCTTTGTAAGTAGGAAAACCTGCAAAATCGGCAGTGTATCAAATACTTGTATGTATAACCAGGTGGAGATGTTTACAATGATCTTTACTTCAACATTATAGTTTTTTTTATGTATTTGTAATACCTTTTTCTGATGTTTAAGACCTATTTTCCATCGGTTTGACCAGAAATCAAAGCCTTTGCTTATTCCTAATATTTAGGATAGAAAATTGTTTTTATACAAATGTATAAATGTCATAACCTAAAGTCGATTTTCCGCCCCCACGCTGAAATCTAATTACCGTAATACATGTTTCTCTCGGGTAGACAATATTTCATTTATAAAATCATAATACATACAGTGCATTTGGAAAGTATTCAGACCCCTTGACTTTTTCCACATTATTACGTTACACAGCCTTATTCTAAAATGTATTCAATTGTTTTTCAATCTACACACAATACCCCATAATCAGAAAGCAAAAGCAGGTTTTTATAAATTTTAGCAAAATTAAATAAAATAAAATAAACGATAAAATTCAGATTTACATATGCATTTAGACCCTTTACTCAGTTGAAGCACCTTTGGCAGTGATTAAAGCCTTGAGTCTTCTTGGGAATGAAGCTACAAGCTTGGCAGACCTGTATTTGGGGGAGTTTCTCACATTCTTCTCGGCAGATCCTCTCAAGCTCTGTCAGGCTGCACAGCTAATTTCAGAACTCCATCCAGAGATGTTCGATCGGGTTCAAGTCCGGGCTCTGGCTGAGCCACTCAAGGACATTCAGAGCTTGTCCCGAAGGCAATCCTGCGTTGTCTTGGCTGTGTGCCTAGGGTTGTTGTCATGTTGGAAGGTGAACCTTTGCCCCAGTCTGAGGTCCTGAGCGCTCTGGAGCAGGTTTAAATCAAGTACCTCTCTGTACTTTGCTCCATTCATCTTTCCCTTGAACCTGACTATTCTCCCAGTCCCTGCCGCTGAAAAACATCCCCACAGCATGATGCTGCCACCACCATGCTTTACCGTAGGGATGGTGCCAGGTTTCCTCCAGATTTGATGCTTGGCATTCAGGCCAAAGAGTTCAATCTTGGTTTCATCAGACCAGAGAATGTTGTTTCTCATGGTCTGAGAGTCCATTAGGTGCCTTTTGGCAAACTCCAAGCGGGCTGTCATGTGTCTTTTCCTGAGGAGTGGCTTCCATCTGGACGCTCTACCATAAAGGCCTGATTGGTGGAGTGCAGCAGAGATGGTTGTCCTTCTGGAAGGTTCTCCCATCTCCACAGAGGAACTCTGGAGCTCTGTCAGAGTGACCATTGGGTTCTAGGTCACATCCCTGACCAGGCTCTTCTCCCCCAATTGCTCAGTTTTGGCCAGGTGGCCAGCTCTAGGAAGAGTCTTGGTGGATCCAAACTTCTTCCATTTAAGAGTGATGGAGGCCACTTTGGGGACCTTCAATGCTACAGAAATTTGTTGGTACCCTTCCCCAGATCTGTTCCTCAACACAATCCTGTCTCAGAGCTCTACAGACCATTCCTTCGACCTCATGGCTTGGTTTTTGCTCTTACATGCACTGTCAACTGTGGGACCTTATATAGACAGGTGTGTGCCTTCCCAAATCATGTCCAATCAATTGATTTACCACAGGTGGAGTCCAATCAAGTTGTAGAAACATCTCAAGGATGATCAATGGAAACAGGATGCACCTGAGCTCAATTTCATAGCAAAGGCTCTAAATAGTTATAAGGTATTTCAGTTTATTCGTTTTTATTATTTATTTGTAAACATTTCTGAAAAACGTGTTTTCGCTTCGTCATTATGGGGTACTGTGTGTAGATTGATGAGGACATATTTTATTTAATCCATTTTAGAATAAGGCTGTAACGTAACAAAATGTGGAAAAAGGGAAGTGGTCTGAATTCTTTCCGTATTCACTGTATATCATAACAATTGCAGAATAAATTCCTCATATTTTCTGGTTGATATTCCCAATGTAGCCATACGGCAAATTACCATGTGCATCTCTCATTTAATTGGCCCTATTAGATAGGCCATTCTATTTTCACTTTTTTGCTCTATGCATCCCGAAAGGGAGCGCGGTTAATAACATACAGTAGAATTTAACAGGTGAACAGACAGTTTATCTTATTTCATTCAAGAGTGTAGATTACCACTAGGCCTAGTCATAGCCACAGGAAATTGGCGTGCTGAGGTTGCTAATAATATTTATACTTGTAAAAAATAAAAAAGAGTTGTGCACTGGGCCTTTACTGTGTTACCGATATAGCCATCTGTAGCGCACATCTTTAGAGTAAGAGTTAAGCAATGTTATAAACGACGCCCAGGGCCCTCATTTGACACCCGATTTGACATGATCCTATGAACTTCACATTGCTGCTCTTGGGTCATTTTACATTGAAATGCCCCTTGTTATTCTAATATTTGTGCATTTTGGAAGTGAAGTAAAGGGCCATTGGCCTACTGCTCATATTTTTGTGAATTTATAAGTCGTGACAAATCAGAGGCTGAGGCTACAATCTAAAATATAGGCAAATGTTATTCCAGAAGCAAAAAGTACAAGGCTGGGACAAGCAAGTTGATAAACTCTTCTGCTGACTTTTTTATCCTGTCAAATAGACTATTAGATGTTGATCTAACAGCAAGGTTGAGCCCCCATACCATGAGGAACAGGAGTAGCGCGCATTGTGACTGCGATGTTCTGAGATGGTAATGGCTCACTCACTCACTCCATCCATTTTTCTCTCTCTCTTTTTCTCTTTCTCTTTCTCTTTCTCTTTCTCTTTCTCTTTGTCTTTTTATATATTGTTAAAGCCAAAGCACACTAAAGCCGATGAAAAGATTGCCGCAAACAGGTTGGTTTCCATGCCTCAGTGCCGCAGTCACAGAGTATTTTTGTAGTCACGATGAAAAAGTGCTTTCATAGGCTAATGACGCATTTGAAGCAGCGAAAATACAGTGAGGGAAAAAAATATTTGATCCCCTGCTGATTTTGTACGTTTGTACGTTCGGGTCGAGAGCCAGACCCAGTCCCCCGGTGCATACACCGGAGCCTAACTGTGGTGGCGGTCGGCGCTCGCCTGCTGCTGCTCGATGGACCGCTGCAGGCGCACATGGGCAGCGTTCCAGGTCTCCGCCGAGCGCCGAAACCATTCATCCACCGCAGGTGCCTCGATCTGGCTCTGATGCCAAGGTGCCAGAATGGGCTGACAACCTAATACACACTGGAATGGAGTAAGGTTAGTGGAGGAGTGGAGGAGTGAGATTTGGGCCATCTCTGCCCAGGGGAGGAAATCTGACCACTCCCCCCGCCGGTCCTGGCAATACGACCTCAGAAACCTACCCACCTCCTGGTTGACTCTCTCCACCTGCCCGTTACTTTCGGGGTGAAACCCTGAGGTCAGGCTGACCGAGACTCCCAGACGTTCCATGAACGCCCTCCAAACCCTCGAGGTGAACTGGGAACCCCGATCAGACACTATATCCTCAGGTATCCCATAGTGCCAGAAGACGTATGTAAATAGGGCCTCAGCAGTCTGTACAGACCGGGCAGAGGAATGAGGCAGCAGGACTTAGAAAACCGATCCACAAAGACCAGGATCGTGGTATTCCCTTGTGAGGGGGGAAGATCCGTCATGAAATCCACCGATAGGTGGGCCCATGGTCGTTGTGGAACGGGTAGGGGTTGCAATTTCCCTCTGGGCAGGTGTCTAGGAGCCTTACACTGGGCGCACACCGAGCAGGAGGAAACATAAACCCTCACGTCCTTAGCTAAGGTGGGCCACCAGTACTTCCCACTAAGACAATGCAATGTCCGACCGATACCAGGATGACCATAGGAAGGTGACGTGTGAGCCCAATAGATCAAACGATCGCGGACCTCCAGCGGGACGTACACACGACCCTCTGGACACTGGGGAGGACTGGGTTCGTTACGCAACGGCCGCTCGATGTCCGCGTCCACCTCCCACACCACCGGTGCCACCAGACACGACGCCGGAATTATGGGAGTGGGATCCACGGAACTCTCCTCCGTGTCATACAGTCGGGACAGAGCATCTGCCTTAGCGTTCTGGGAACCTGGCCTGTACGAAAGGGTGAAACAAAAACAGGTGAGAAACATTGACCACCTTGCCTGGCGAGGGTTTCATCTCTTTGCCGCCCGGATGTACTCCAGGTTGCGGTGGTCAGTCAAAATGAGAAAAGGGTGGTTAGCCCCCTCAAGCCAATGTCTCCACGCTTTCAGGGTTTGGACCACAGCCAACAGCTCCCGGTCCCCCATATCATAGTTGTGCTCCGCCGGACTGAGCTTCTTTGAAAAGAACGCACAGGGGCGGAGCTTGGGTGGTGTGCCCGAGCGCTGGGAAAGTACAGCACCTATCCCAGCCTCCGACGCGTCCACCTCAACCGTGAAAGCCAAGGAGGGATCCGGATGAGCCAGCACTGGAGCCGAGGTAAACAGGTTCTTCAGCTGATTGAATGCCCTGTCCGCCTCAGCTGACCACCGCAGACGCACCGGTCCCCCCTTCAGTAACGAGGTAATGGGAGCCGCTACCTGACCAATGCCCCAGATAAACCTCCGGTAGTAATTGGCAAATCCCAAAAATTGCTGCATCTCCTTCACCGTGGTTGGAGTCGGCCAATAACGAACGGCCGAAATGCGGTCACTCTCCATCTTCACCCCAGACGCGGACATGTGGTACCCTAGGATGGAGATGGACTCCTGAAGGAACAGCCATTTCTCCGCCTTGGCATACAGGTCATGCTTCAACAGTCGTCCAAGTACTTCACGCACCAGGTACACATGCTCGGCCCGTGTAGCGGAGTATATGAGAATGTCATCAATATACACCACTACACCCTGTCCGTGCAGATCCCTGAAAATCTCATCGACAAAGCTTGGAAGACTGATGGAGCATTCATCAACACGTATGGCATGACGAGGTACTCATAGTATCCTGAGGTGGTGCTGAAAGCTGTCTTCCACTCATCTCCCTCCCGAATACGCACAAGATTGTACACGCTCCTGAGATCCAATTTCGTGAAGAAGTGCGCCCCGTGCAGTGATTCCGTCATACATGCTATCAGAGGTAAGGGATAGCTGTACTTGACAGTGATCTGATTAAGCCCACGGTAATCAATGCACGGGCGTAACCCACCATCTTCCTTCTTCACGAAAAAGAAACTTGAGGAAACAGGTGTAGTGGAAGGCCGAATGTATCCCTGTCTCAGAGATAGCCGCCTTCTCTGCCTGTGACAGAGGATACACGTGACTCCAGGGAAGAGCAGCGCCTACCTGGAGTTTTATCGCACAATCACCCGGACGATGGGGTGGTAATTTAGTCGCACTCCTTTTTTCTGAAGGCGAGAGCCAAATCGGCATACTCAGAAGGAATGTGCACTGTGGAGACCTGGTTTGGACTCTACACCATGGTAGCCCCCAAGGAAACCCCTACACACCTCCCTGAGCACTGACTGGACCATCCCTTGAGAGCCCTCTGTTGCCAGGAAATAGTGGGGTCATGAGTGGTTAACTAGGGAAGTCCCAACACCACAGGATACGCAGGAGAATCAATCAGATAGAGACTAATCCTCTCCTCATGACCCCCCTGCGTCCTCATTAAGAGTGGTGCGGTAAACTCCCTGATTAGACCTGACCCTAGCGGGCAACTATCTAATGCGTGGACAGGGAAGGGCATATCAACACGAACAGTAGGAATCCCTAAACTATGAGAATATTGACGATCAATACAATTCCCAGCTGCGCCTGTATCTACTAGCGCCTTATGCTGGGAATGAGGAGGAAACTCCGGAAACACAACCTCTATACACAACTGACCAACAGGGAGCTCTGGGTGAGTCGGGTGCTCACTCACCTGAGATGGTTGACCAGTGCTCTGCTTACTGCCTCGACTCCCTGGGGACCCTCCCCAGCACCGACCCGCAGTGTGTCCTCTGCGGCCACAGTTGGTGCAGGGGACAGCCCCTCTCCTGGTCTCCCTAAGCGCAGCTCCATGGGGGTAGAGTCGGAAGTGCTGGGGGATGGAATGAATGGGCCCTGATCAGAACGTCCGCGGGTCTCCAACAGGTTATCCAGCCTGATGGACATCTCCACCAGTTGGTCCAGGTTGAGATTGGTATCCCTGCAGGCCAGTTCCCGCCGAACGTCCTCCCTTAGGCTGCACCAATAGTGGTCGATCAGGGCCCTCTCATTCCAGCCAGCGCTGGCTGCCAAAGTCCTGAACTCCAGCGCAAAATCCTGGGCGCTCCTCCTCTCCTGTCTTAGGTGGAACAGATGCTCGCCCGCCGCTCTCCCCTCCAGTGGATGATCGAATAACGCCCGGAAGCGGCGGGTGAAATCCTTGTAGCGGACCGAAGTAGCGTCAATTCTTCCCCACTCGCCGTTGGCCCACTCGAGCGCCTTCCGCGACAGACAGGAGATGAGGGCGGACACGCTCTCGTATCCTGAGGTCGCCGGGTGAATGGTTGCCAGGTAGAGCTCTACCTGGAGAAGGCAACCCTAACACCTGGCTGGTGTACCATCATATGCCCTCGGGAGTGAGAGCCGAATCCCACTGGGCCCAGGTGGCGAAGGGGTGGACTGTGGTATGGGTGGTAGAGTGGTTGGAGGAGGTGTAGGAAGGCCACCTCTCTCCCAACGGTCCATAGTATTCATCACCCTCTCCATGGCGGTGCCGAGAGCCTGGATGATACTCTCCTGTCGTTGAAATCGTTCCTCCATCGATTCGGACTGACTGGCTGTACCTGCTGACTCCATAAATGGTGCGTGGTTCTGTTGCGAGTGTCAGTGTAATGCGGTGGATCGAAGTCAGGTGCAGGACACAGAACTCTAAGAAACGTACTTTACTGAAAATAAGTAAAGAATACAACACAGAATATCTCCACACAGGGAGGAACTAACCCGCTCACCAACGACACACGAAACGAAAAACAACCACGCACAAAACACATTGGGAGCCACTGGGTTAAATAGGGAACGAGTGATCACAATAATGGGCAACAGGTGTGTAACAATAGACAACAGGTGCAACATAGAAACATAGAACATAGATCGGCAGCAGCTAGTATTCCGGTGATGACGAACGCCGAAGCCTGCCCGAGCAAGGAGGAGGGGCAGCCTCGGCAGAATCTGTGACAACAGTCAAATGTTATTGCAACCATACACTTAACAGACATTAAAAAAAATTTAAAGCTAATGAAACTACGGTTAAGAAATTGCAGAAAACATTTGTTACTTAATAATAATAGATTATACTAAAATCTAGGTAAATAATATTTTCATAGTAACTATTACATCCAGGCTCTGTCGCAGCTGGCCGCGACCGGGAGACTCATGGGCGGCGCACAATTGGCCCAGCGTCGTCCAGGGTAGGGGAGGGAATGGCCGGCAGGGATGTAGCTCAGTTGATAGAGCATGGCGTTTGCAACGCCAGGGTTGTGGGTTCGATTCCCACGGGGGGCCAGTATAATAAAAAAAAAAATGTATTCAATAACTGTAAATCGCTCTGGATAAGAGCGTCTGCTAAATGACTAAAATGTAAATGTAATGTTACCATGTTCACTTAAGAACAGCTCCGGAGAAGATGGCTGCCGTTTTACAGCCCTCTAACCAATTGTACTATTATGTGTGTTTTTCCGCGTTATTTGTAATTTATTTTGTACATAATGTTTCTGCCATCGTCTCTTATAACCAAAAAGAGCTTCTGGATATCAGGACAGCGATTACTCACCTCGTATTGGACGAAGATTTTTTCTTCAACGAGGCGGCCGCGAAGGATATCATACAGACACCCGACAAGGCCCAAATTCCCGTCATTCGCGTGAGGAAGAGACGGAGATATCGTGGACGTAGATCGGGGTGCCTTGTAAGGATCCGACGGCAAGCGAGTAAACTGCCTCTTCCATCAATCCTATTAGCCAACGTTCAATCATTTGAAAATAAATTGGATGACTTAAGATTACGGTTATCCTACCAACGGGACATTAAAAACTGTAATATCTTATGTTTCACCGAGTCGTGGCTGAACGACGACATGGATATCATACAGCTAGCGGGCTATACGCTACATCGGCAGGATAGAACGGCTGACTCCGGTAAGACAAGGGGTGGCGGTCTGTGTATATTTGTAAACAACAGCTGGTGCACAAAATCAAATACTAAGGAAGTCTCGAGGTTTTGCTCGCCTGAGGTAGAGTATCTTATGATAAGCTGTAGACCACACTATTTACCAAGAGAGTTTTCATCTATATTTTTCATAGCTGTCTATTTACCACCACAAACCAATGCTGGCATTAAGATTGCACTGAATGAGTTGTACAAGGCCATAAATCAACAGGAAAACGCTCATCCAGATGCAGTGCTCCTAGTGGCCGGGGACTTTAATGCAGGGAAACTTAAATCCGTTCTACCTCATTTCTACCAGCATGTTAAATGTGCAACCAGAGGAAAAAAAACTCTAGACCACCTTTACTCCACACACAGCGACGCATACAAAGCTCTCCCTCGCCCTCCATTTGGCAAATCTGACCATAACTCTATCCTCCTGATTCCTGCTTATAAGCAAAAACTAAAGCAGGAAGCACCAGTGACTCGGTTAATAACAAAGTGGTCAGATGACGCAGATGCTAAGCTACAGGACTGTTTTGCTAGCACAGACTGGAACATGTTCCGGGATTCTTCAGACAGCATTGCGGAGTACACCACATCAGTCACTGGCTTCATCAATAAGTGCATCGATGATGTCGTCCCCACAGTGACCGTACGTACATACCCCAACTAGAAGCCATGGATTACAGGAAACATCCGTACTGAGCTAAAGGGTAGAGCTGCCGCTTTCAAGGAACGGGACTCTAACCCGGACGCTTATAAGAAATCCCGCTATGACCTCCGACGAACCATCAAACAGGCAAAGAGTCAATACAGGACTAAGATTGAATCGTACTACACTGGCTCTGACGCTCGTCGGATGTGTCAGGGCTTGAAAACTATTACAGACTACAAAGGGAAGCACAGCCGCGAGCTGCCCAGTGACACAAGCCTACCAGACGAGCTAAACCACTTCTATGCTCGCTTCGAGGCAAGCAACACTGAAGCATGCAATAGAGCACCAGCTGTTCCGGATGGCTATGTGATCACGCTCTCCGTAGCCGATGTGAGTAAGACTTTTAAGCAGGTCAACATTCACAAGGCCGCAGGGCCAGACGGATTACCAGGACATGTACTCCGAGCATGTGCTGACCAACTGGCAAGTGTCTTCACTGACATTTTCAACATGTCCCTGACTGAGTCTGTAATACCAACATGTTTCAAGCAGACCACCATAGTCCCCGTGCCCAAGGACTCTAAGATAACCTGCCTAAATGACTACCGACCCGTAGCACTGACATCTGTAGCCATGAAGTGCTTTGAAAGGCTGGTCATGGCTCACATCAACAGCATTATCCCAGAAACCCTAGACCCACTCCAATTTGCATACCGCCCCAACAGATCCACAGATGATGCAATCTCTATAGCACTCCACACTGCCCTTTCCCACCTGGACAAGAGGAACACCTACGTGAGAATGCTATTCATTGACTACAGCTCAGCATTCAACACCATAGTGCCCTCTAAGCTCATCACTAAGCTAAGGATCCTGGGACTAAACACCTCCCTCTGCAACTGGATCCTGGACTTCCTGACGGGCCGCCCCCAGGTGGTAAGGGTAGGTAACAACACATCTGCCACACTGATCCTCAACACGGGGGCCCCTCAGGGGTGCGTGCTCAGTCCCCTCCTGTACTCTCTGTTCACCCATGACTGCATGGCCAGGCACGACTCCAACACCATCATTAAGTTTGCCGACGACACAACAGTGGTAGGCCTGATCACCGACAACGATGAGACAGCCTATAGGGAGGAGGTCAGGGACCTGGCCGTGTGGTGCCAGGACAACAACCTCTCCGTCAACGTGACCAAGACAAAGGAGATGATTGTGGACTACAGGAAAAAAAAAGAGGACTGAGCACGCCCCCATTCTCATCGACGGGCTGTAGTGGAACAGGTTGAGAGCTTCAAGTTCCTTGGTGTCCACATCACCAACGAACTATCATGGTCCAAACACACCAAGACAGTCGTGAGAGGGTACAACAAAGCCTATTCCCCCTCAGGAGACTGAAAAGATTTGGCATGGGTCCTCAGATCCTCAAAAAATTATACAGCTGCACCATCGAGAGCATCCTGACTGGTTGCATCACCGCCTGGTATGGCAACTGCTTGGCCTCCGACCGCAAGGCACTACAGAGGGTAGTGCGTACGGCCCAGTACATCACTGGGGCCAAGCTTCCTGCCATCCAGGACCTCTATACCAGGCGGTGTCAGAGGAAGGCCCTCAAAATTGTCAAAGACTCCAGCCACCCTAGTCATAGACTGTTCTTTCTGCTACTGCACGGCAAGTGGTACCGGAGTGCCAAGTCTAGGTCCAAAAAGACTTCTCAACAGCTTCTACCCCAAGCCATAAAACTCCTGAACAGCTAATCATGGCTACCCGGACTATTTGCACTGCCCCCCCACCCCATCCTTTTTACGCTGCTGCTACTCTGTTAATTATTTATGCATAGTCACTTTAACTCTACCCACATGTACATATTTACCTCAACTACCTCAACTAGCCGGTGCCCCCGCACATTGACTCTGCAACGGTACCGCCCTGTATATATAGCCTCCCTACTGTCACTTTATTTTACTTCTGCTCTTTTTTTTCTCAACACTTTTTTTTTTTGTTGTTTTATTTTTACTTTTTTTGTTAAAAATAAATGCACTGTTGGTTAAGGGCTGTAAGTAAGCATTTCACTGTAATGTCTGCACCTGTTGTATTCGGCGCATTTGACCAATAAAATGTCATTTGATTTGATTTGATTTGATGTTACATGTAATTTACTATTACCACTTTAACCCGTACTGTAATGTAAAATGTTACCTCTTTCGGTCTTCATCAGTAGGCTAATATTTACATGTGGAAGTGTGGGGAACTGTTCACATATGGCTCAGAAGGGAACAATGAGTATAAGTAACACATTAGAATAACTATCATCAGGGTTGTTCCCTATGATTTCAATCACTTTCTGACTGCACCCTTTTGATTTGAATAAAACCTTCCACCCATGGTAGAAGTGGTCAGAAAGTGACTTTTTTGACCTGAATGCCAGAACATTAAAGAGCGACTGAACGCACCGATTCCGCATTTGTTCTCTTATTCTCATCAAGAAAAAACAAGATTTCAGTCATTGGGTGTGGTTTGATGTGGCAGTTACTGACGTTTGTGCCCAATGAAAAACCATAGGATCAAAGCCAGGATCACTTCCCCCAAATAGTCAGAATGATATCAAAGATAACTCAAGATATCTGTAATTAATTTGGATGTTTTTGACAAGGAGGTTTTAGTCGCACAATTTTACATCTAGCTAAAGTGTTTGGTGTGGTATTTCTCAAGTAAATAAATGCTCAAAGTGTTGTCTTATGTAAACAAAGTCTGATCAGCTGTGCTGCTGGGCAGTCTGTGTCACTGTCTGTGTGTTCTGTGGTAGGATTGGATAGAGCCCAATCTCTGCAGCTGTGTATCCTGTACTAGTGGGCAAGTGAGCATTGTCGAAATCAAATCCCAACCCTCAAGTAAGTCATGATGAACACAATTACAAAACTATTTTTTGGACGAGATTGACTTTCTGACCAAAATGATCCTGTTTACACATTGTAGTGAATTTGACACTACATTTTTTGGACTAAAATCGATGCCACATAGGCCGTTTTCTATCAGAGAAGTTGATAATTCCCTTCAGTTGCACTAAGGAGATAGAGGTGCTCAAAGTTGACCTATTTTACATACCCCACCCTACCTACCATGAGACATCCATGTCTTCATCACTGAAGACACACTCACTGAACTGCCGAGTTTGATATCATTTGAAAACTTACAAACAGGGCTATCAAAGAATTTATAATTTCTTGAAAAAAATAAAACCATTTTATTTTACCTTTAACATAAATTATCATAAAATGTGTACACTGATTGTATTGATATTCATACAGACCCTATTTGAAGTTATCTGAGGTGTTTGGGTAGTGCCCATCATCAGTTGAGTCACAGCCTGCTCTTGAATACAGGATGGGTGTCATGTTTTGGCTGATAAATGCACTAAAATGTTATTTAAAGTACATTTTAACTTTGAAACGGTACCACAAAGATGGTTGGAGGTCCACACATCAGAAAATGTTGACTAGTGTGGGCATATTCATTGTTTTGAATTCAACTGTCAATCTTCCAAAATAAAACTTTTTAAATAATTTAAATATAGATAATAGAATAGACTTTACCATTCAAGTTGACATTCCACAGTGGGTGGACCAGCGGCCATCTTTCTGGTAGTAATTGGAAGTTTAAAGGACAACTCCACCACTTTTCAACCTCTTTCTCATTATCTCCAGCACAATCCCAGTGTCTACATATGTGAAACCAAACAAATTTCTACCCGATGCCATCATCAAAAGTTAAAATATATAAAAAATTGTGATTTTCAAACACTATGAGATTCGCAGTGATGTGTGGAGCAAGAAAATGCCCTCCCATAGCTAGAAACTAGTTGAAGGTTTTGAAAATCAATGTTTTTCTTACTTCCTACCCTGTGATGTCACAGATAAGCATTTTTTAGGACCTTGCTCCTCATTATTTTTAACCACAAGTCATAGAAATGCGTCATTTTCACAGACACTGGTATGATATCTGGGCCCAGTTTTCCAAATGTTATCTTTGCGGATTTCGGCTATCGGACAGGAAGAGATAAATAGAAATAGAATGAATAGAACGGGAGTCCCCATTCAAGTCAATGATTCATCCGTTCTATTTATTATATTTCAATGATTTTAATATTATCCAATACCT
The DNA here is from genome assembly GCA_036851935.1 of Coregonus suidteri. Lineage (NCBI taxonomy): Eukaryota > Metazoa > Chordata > Actinopteri > Salmoniformes > Salmonidae > Coregonus > Coregonus suidteri. Next base: position 34,443,600 of record CM072220.1, on the reverse strand, counting down.
GAAGTCCAGATAGATAACTTTTTAAAAACTGTGGCCCTGGAGATAATGAACATGAGGTTGAAAAGTGGCGGAATTGCCATTTAAGTTTCAATTCAGTTTAAAATTAAATGGTGCACCAGTTAAATTACAGTGGTCTGAAGGGATAGTTCCATTCTATGGATTATATTTATACATTTTCAGCTTCCAGGAATTGTGTACAGATCCTTGCAACATGGGGCCGTGCATTATCATGCTGAAACATGAGGTGATGGCGGCGGATTAATGGCACGACAATGGGCCTCAGGATCACGTCACGGTAGCTCTGTCCATTCAAATTGCCATCGATAAAATGCAATTGTGTTCGTTGTCCGTAACTTATGCTTGCCCATACCATATTCCCCACGGCCACCATGGGGCACTCTATGCACAACGTTGACATCAGCAAACCTCTCACCCACACAACGCCATCTGCCTGGTACAGTTGAAACCGGGATTCTTCTGTGAAGAGTACACTTCTCCAGCGTGCCAGTGGCCATCGAAGGTGAGAATTTGCCCACCGAAGTTGGTTGCAACACCGAACGGTAGTCAGGTCAAGACCCTGGTGAAGATAACGAGCATGCAGATTATCTTCCCTGAGACGGTTTCTCACAGTTTGTGTAGAAATTCTTCGGTTGTGCAAACCCACAGTTTTATCAGCTGTCTGGGTGTCTGGTCTTTGACAATCCTGCAGGTGAAGAAGCCGAATGTGGAGGTCCTGGGCTGGCGTGGTTACACGTGGTTGTTAGGCCGGTTGGACGTACTGCCAAATTCTCTAAAACAAAGTCTTATTGTAGAGAAATTAACATTAAATTATCTGGCAACAGCTCTGGTGGACATTCCTGCAGTCAGCATGCCAATTGCACGCTCCCTCAAAACTTGAGACATCTGTGGCATTGTGTTGTGTGACAAAACTGCACATTTTAGAGTGGCCTTTTATTGTCCACAGCACAAAGTGCACCTATGTAATGATCATGCTGTTTAATCAGCTTCTTGCCCCACCTATCAGGTGGACGGATTATCTTGGTAAAGGAGACATGTTCACTAACAGGGATGTAAACAAATTTGTGCACCAAAATTTTGAAAAAAAAGCTTTTTGTGCATATGGAAAAAATTATGGGATTTTCTATTTCAGCTCATGAAACATGGGACCAACACTTTCCATGTTGCGTTTATATTTATGTCAAGTATATTCCTACAATATGACGTTTGAATAATACTGGGAAATTGTGGATAATGCCCTTTTAGTGTGAGATGTCATTTTACATTTTAGTCATTTACCAGACGCTCTTATCCAGAGCGACTTACAGGAGCAATTAGGGTTAAGGGCACACCGACAGACTTCTCACGTAGTCGGCTCAGGATTATAACCAGTGAACTTTCAGTTATTGGCCCAACGTTCTTAACTACCAGCCGTCCCTAAAAGACCTCCTGAAATTTCAGCCTGTTTTGGTGGGATGGAGTTTTGGCCTGCCTGGTGACATCACCAGGAGGTAAATTAGCTAATAGACCAATAAGAAAGAGAGTTCCAAACCTCTCAGACAATAACAGTTCATTTTCAGTTTTCCCGCCACACTCAAACCCCTCCCAGACAGTCTTAGCAAAATTATTGCTTGAGAAATGTATCTTTGCTTACAAGCTATTATTATTAATTTTTCTCAATTTCAATTGAAAACAATCACAGTAAGGTACTTAATTGTTACACACAAATGATTCAATGTTGAGATAAAAATGTCGGCAACAAATTTTCAAAAAATTATAAAATAGTTTGACAACCTTGTTTGTAAGCTTTCAAATGATATCAAACTCAACCAAACTCAATCTTTTCAGTAATAAAGACATGGATGTCTCATGGTAGGGTGGGGTATGCAAAATGGGTGAACTTTGAAACAGTCACTTTCTGACCACTTCTACCATGGGCAAACATATGGAAGGTTTCATTGAAATCAAAAGGGGTGCAGTCAGAAAAGGATTTAATTCATATAGAACAACCATAAACAAGCAGTAATAACCTTTTAAAAATATTAATGCATAGGTAGGACATTTCATTATTTGTGAACATTTTAAAACATTTTAAACATTTCTAAGCATTATAAACATTACAATTCACAAGCACTTATAACATTTAGAATAATTTATAAAACATGTATAAATATTAATGGTGTTAGTAAACATGTACAGTGGGGGAAAAAAGCATTTAGTCAGCCACCAATTGTGCAAGTTCTCCCACTTAAAAAGATGAGAGAGGCCTGTAATTTTCATCATAGGTACACTTCAACTATGACAGACAAAATGAGAGAAAAAAAATCTAGAAAATCACATTGAAGGATTTTTATGAATTTATTTGCAAATTATGGTGGAAAATAAGTATTTGGTCAATAACAAAAGTTTCTCAATACTTTGTTATATACCCTTTGTTGGCAATGACACAGGTCAAACGTTTTCTGTAAGTCTTCACAAGGTTTTCACACACTGTTGCTGGTATTTTGGCCCATTCCTCCATGCAGATCTCCTCTAGAGCAGTGATGTTTTGGGGCTGTCGCTGGGCAACACGGACTTTCAACTCCCTCCAAAGATTTTCTATGGGGTTGAGATCTGGAGACTGGCTAGGCCACTCCAGGACCTTGAAATGCTTCTTACGAAGCCACTCCTTCGTTGCCCGGGCGGTGTGTTTTGGGATCATTGTCATGCTGAAAGACCCAGCCACGTTTCATTTTCAATGCCCTTTGCTGATGGAAGGAGGTTTTCACTCAAAATCTCATGATACATGGCCCCATTCATTCTTTCCTTTACATGGATCAGTCGCCTGGTCCCTTTGCAGAAAAACAGCCCCAAAGCATGATGTTTCCACCCCTATGCTTCACAGTAGGTATGGTGTTCTTTGGATGCAACTCAGCATTCTTTGTCCTCCAAACACGACGAATTGAGTTTTTACCAAAAAGTTATATTTTGGTTTCATCTGACCATATGACATTCTCCCAATCCTCTTCTGGATCATCCAAATGCACTCTAGCAAACTTCAGACGGGCCTGGACATGTACTGGCTTAAGCAGGGGGACACGTCTGGCACTGCAGGATTTGAGTCCCTGCGGCGTAGTGTGTTACTGATGGTAGGCTTTGTTACTTTGGTCCCAGCTCTCTGCAGTCATTCACTAGGTCCCCCCGTGTGGTTCTGGGATTTTTGCTCACCGTTCTTGTGATCATTTTGACCCCACGGGTGTGAGATCTTGCGTGGAGCCCCAGATCGAGGGAGATTGTCAGTGGTCTTGTATGTCTTCCATTTCCTAATAATTGCTCCCACAGTTGATTTCTTCAAACCAAGCTGCTTACCTATTACAGATTCAGTCTTCCCAGCCTGGTGCAGGTCTACAATTTTGTTTCTTGTGTCCTTTGACAGCTCTTTGGTCTTGGCCATAGTGGAGTTTTGGAGTGTGACTGTTTGAGGTTGTGGACAGGTGTCTTTTATACTGATAACAAGTTCAAACAGGTGCCATTAATACAGGTAATGAGTGGAGGACAGAGGAGCCTCTTAAAGAAGAAGATACAGGTCTGTGAGAGCCAGAAATCTTGCTTGTTTGTAGGTGACCAAATACTTATTTTTTCCACCATAATTTGCAAATAAATTCATTAAAAATCCTACATATATGATTTTCTGGAAAAAATGTTCTCAATTTGTCTGTCATAGTTGACGTGTACCTATAATGACAATTACACCCCTCTCTCATCTTTTTAAGTGGGAGAACTTGCACAATTGGTGGCTGACTAAATACTTTTTTCCCCCACTGTATAAGCATAATGGCTTATCGTGAAAATTATAAAGCATTTCCAAAGAATCAATATCGCTTGAGATTTGATTACCGCGATTTGAATAGATTTCACTGGTATTGCTATCTGAGGCATGACAAAAAACGGGCTTTTCCAGTGTCTATTCATCAGAAGAGAGATGAGTCACGATCTGCATCATTTAGTCCCAAGAGGTGTGCCGGAAAACACTGCATGCATTCCTGAGCACTCCTTTGAGTTACTTATAGACGTACGCAGCCGACAACCAGCATAAGGACCGCCATAATACAAGGATTAAAGGTTATGGATTTAGTGAAGTCCATAGGGTAGGTTGGATCCAAAGGGTTGGGTGTTGTGCTGTAATCATTATGAAATGTATAGGTCCTATAACTGTCCCTCACGTTTAGGATAAAATCAACAGTTTCACAGATTTCATCTCAATAAATAACTACACTGAACAAAAATATAAACGCAACATGTAAAGTGTGGGTCCCATGTTTCATGAGCTGAAACTAAAGATCCCAGAAATGTTCCATAAGCACACAAAGCTTATTTCTCTTATGTGTGCACAATTTCTCTACCATAAGCCACCTCCAACATCATTTTAGAGATCTTGACAGTGCGTCCAACCGGTCTCATAACTGCAGACCACATGTATGGCATCGTGGGTTGAGCAGTTTGCAAATGTTAACATTGTGAACAGAGTGCCCCTTTGGGGCGGTGGGGTTATGGTACGGGCAAGCATAAGCTACGGATAACGAACGCAATTGCATTTAATCGATGGCAATTTGAATGCACAGAGATACCGTGACGAAATCTTGAGGCCCATTGTCGTACCATTTATCCGCCACCATCACCTCATGGTTCAGCATGATAATGCACGGCTCTGTACACAATTCCTTGAAGCTGAAAATGTCCCAGTTCTTCGATGGCCTGCATACTCACCAGACATGTCACCCATTGAGCATGTTTGGAATGCTCTGTATCGACATGTACGACAACGTGTTCCAGTTCCCGCCAATATCCATCAACTTTGCACAGCCATTTAAGAGGAGTTGGACAAAATTCAACAGGCCACTATCAACAGCCTGATCAACTATGCGAAGGAGATGTGTCGAGCTGCATGGTAAAACCAAACGATGACTGGTTTTCTGATCCACACCCCTACCTTTTTTTCTAAAGTATCTGTGACCAAAATATGAATGTCTGTATTCCAAGTCATGTGCAATTATCTGTGACTTTTGGTATAACCGGTAGGGCAAATAATTTAGATACCTCTTTTGCAATCAGACAATGAATAAAAACAACATATAGGCAGATGGCATTGATGATGTCTTTACACAGTGGGTTAGGGTAGATACAGTGGGGGAAAAAAGTATTTAGTCAGCCACCAATTGTGCAAGTTCTCCCACTTAAAAAGATGAGAGAGGCCTGTAATTTTCATCATAGGTACACGTCAACTATGACAGACAAAATGAGGAAAAAAAATCCAGAAAATCACATTGTAGGATTTTTAATGATTTTATTTGCAAATTATGGTGTACAATAAGTATTTGGTCAATAACAAAAGTTTCTCAATACTTTGTTATATACCCTTTGTTGGCAATGACACAGGTCAAACGTTTTCTGTAAGTCTTCACAAGGTTTTCACACACTGTTGCTGGTATTTTGGCCCATTCCTCCATGCAGATCTCCTCTAGAGCAGTGATGTTTTGGGGCTGTCGCTGGGCAACACAGACTTTCAACTCCCTCCAAAGATTTTCTATGGGGTTGAGATCTGGAGACTGGCTAGGCCACTCCAGGACCTTGAAATGCTTCTTACGAAGCCACTCCTTCATTTCCCGGGCGATGTGTTTGGGATCATTGTCATGCTGAAAGACCCAGCCACGTTTCATCTTCAATGCCCTTGCTGATGGAAGGAGGTTTTCACTCAAAATCTCACGATACATGGCCCCATTCATTCTTTCCTCTACACAGATCAGTCATCCTGGTCCCTTTGCAGAAAAACAGCCCCAAAGCATGATGTTTCCACTCCCATGCTTCACAGTAGGTATGGTGTTCTTTGGATGCAACTCAGCATTCTTTGTCCTCCAAACACGACGAGTTGAGTTTTTACCAAAAAGTTATATTTTGGTTTCATCTGACCATATTACATTCTCCCAATACTCTTCTGTATCATCCAAATGCACTCTAGCAAACTTCAGACGGGCCTGGACATGTACTGGCTTAAGCAGGGGGGACACTTCTGGCACTGCAGGATTTGAGTCCCTGGCGGCGTAGTGTGTTACTGATGGTAGGCTTTGTTACTTTGGTCCCAGCTCTCTGCAGGTCATTCACTAGGTCCCCCCGTGTGGTTCTGGGATTTTTGCTCACCTTTCTTGTGAACATTTTGACCACACAGGGTGAGATCTTGCGTGGAGCCCCAGATCGGGGAGATTATCAGTGGTCTTGTATGTTTTCTATTTCCTAATAATTGCTCCCACAGTTGATTTCTTCAAACCAAGCTGCTTACCTATTGCAGATTCAGTCTTCCCAGCCTGGTGCAGGTCTACAATTTTGTTTCTGATGTCCTTTGACAGCTCTTTGGTCTTGGCCATAGTGAAGTTTGGAGTGTGACTGTTTGAGGTTGTGGACAGGTGTCTTTTATACTGATAACAAGTTCAAACAGGTGCCATTAATACAGGCAACGAGTGGAGGACAGAGGAGCCTCTTAAAGAAGAAGTTACAGGTCTGTGAGAGCCAGAAATCTTGCTTGTTTGTAGGTGACCAAATACTTATTTTCCACCATAATTTGCAAATAAATTCATTAAAAATCCTACAATGTGATTTTCTGGATTTTTTCTCTCAATTTGTCTGTCATAGTTGACGTGTACCTATGATGAAAATTACAGGCCTCTCTCATCTTTTTAAGTGGGAGAACTTGCACAATTGGTGGCTGACTAAATACTTTTTTTCCCCACTGTAGATTTGCCGGGGTGGAGGAATGTTTAGGAAGGTTGTCATCTATAAAGAGGGCCGAACAACACGAAAGGGGTAACATTGAGGCCACCCAACCAGTTGATCAGGATTGCAATATTAAAGCTGTAAATACCGTCTGGGATTCATAATGAGCATACCTGCATTCTCCTGTCGTACTGGCATTACTGATCGTGAGGTGATCGAGAGAGAAGACGCTGTACTTTTGGACCTGTATACCTGGTAACTTCAGAAATAGCAGTTCCACATTTAAAAACCATCAAAACAAATGAGTGAAAAATAACAGAAATTCTAAAATATCAAGATATTTAATCGTTTTGTGATCAAAAATAGGTATTTGACAGAATTTCATTTTGAAATTAAAAAACAGTAATGAAGACTCAAACATAGGAATTCCTCTCAAAATCAGTGTGTTATTTCACCAATCCTATAATATCACATGAATTGATCTTGCCACCAAGTAGACCTGTGGCCCAAACATCATTCATGTATATCTGCCAAATCAATCAAGAAGGTTACCAAGTCAGTTCAAGAAAGGACATCAGACACAGTAGGATTATTTTATTATACAGTGCCTTCAGAAAGTAGTCATACCCCTTGACTTATTCCATAGTTTGTTGTGTTACCCCCATCTACACACAGTACCCCATAATGGCAAAATGAAAACATGTTTTTAGAAATGTTGGCAAATTTACTGAATAGGAATACAACATATCTCATTGACATAAGTATTCACACCGCTTAGTCAATACATTTTAGAATCATCTTTGGTAGCGATTACAGCTGTGAGTCTTTCTGAGTAAGTCTGTACACCTGGAATGTAGAATATTTGGAATGTACAATATTTATGTCTTGCCATAGATTGCCACAGATTTTCAAGATGATTTAAGTCAAAACTGTAACTAGGCCACTCAGGAACATTCAATTTCATCTTGGTAAGCAACGCGAGTATATATTTCGCCTTGTGTTTCAGGTAATCGTTCTGCTGAAAGTTGAATTTTCCTACCTGTGTCTGTTGAAAAGCAGACTGAACAAGGTTTTCCTCTAGGATTTTGCCTGTGCTTAGCTGTATTCAATTTCTTTGTATCCTACAAACTCCCTAATCCTTGCCGATGACAAGCATACCCATAACATGAAGCAAGCACCACCACCCATCCTTGAAAATATGAAGAATGTCACTCAGTGATGTGTTGGATTTTCCCCAAACATAATGCTTTGTATGCAGGACATAAAGTCAATTTCTTTGTCACATGTTTTGCAGTTTTACTTTAGCGCCTTTTTGCAAATAGGATGCATGTTTTGGAATATTTTTTTATTCTGTACAGGCTTCCTTGTTTTTACTTCAGTCATTTAGGTTAGTATTGTGGATTAACTACAATGTTGTTGATCCATCCTCAGTTTTCTCCTGTCACAGCCATTAAACTCTGTAACTGTTTTAAAGTCCCATTTGGCCTCATGGTGAAATCCCTGAGCAGTTTCCTTCCTCTCTGGCAACTGAGATAGGAAGGACGCCTGAATCTTTGTAGTGACTTGGTGTATTGATTCACCATCCAAAGTGGAATTAATAACTTCACCATGCTCAAAGGGATATAAAAAAAACTCTAAAAGCCTAAATTAGATTGAAAATGTTAGGACCCCTTTAGGTTCAAAACAAACATATTTAAAAAGTATTTGATAAAATATAGAATTTGGCCTTTAGAAATATAGCCCATAGAAATGCATTGAATAACCCATTCATAAATGGCAAAAAAGAGAGTAAAAAATCATAAGGAATACGGTTTTGAAGTGTCTGTCCTATATCTAGCAGATATAAGAAAGCTCAGGGAAAAAAAATAAATAATTTGGGACACAGACTTACCTTCAGATAAGTCCAGTGACAATTTATGGGGTAGTAGAGTGGTCATATTAGTTTTTAGGCCAAACCCGTTCGGACACTACAGACATTTTCGTGAGAAGACCGATTGTCGGGATGTCTCATAGTCTGACAAACACCGCTGTAGCTCGGCCACCTACCGCAGCAGATGCGGAAGGCCGACATAGCCGGACGTGGTGCATGCAACATTAGACATCCATACAGAAAACCCTCAAGTTGTTGAAAAAAATCAATCAAATCAATGATGAGAGAAGTCAAATTAACTGATAACTGACACAGACATGGTGGTGTAGCAAGAAGATCTGAATATCGTGAACCAAGATATTGTGAGTTCAAATGCCAGGTAAAGACATGTTGAATAATAATTACTGTATAAATGAACATACACAATGTTATAATGTTTGTCAAATATGTAAATGAAAAAACCCTGTATGTTAAAATCACTGTGTGTGAGTTTCCATAACTTTGCCAACAGACAAAAAGAGCTGTGAATGGATGAGTTGTTCACCAATCAGGGCCTTGATGGGCTTGACAACAGTAACAAGGCCTGATGTGTAATGAAACATTCTTTTTTGGGTGGAGAATGTTTCTTTGGGACCATCAGGTAATGTCCTGACAGCTGAGAAACAGAAATGTTCTTGCAACGTCCCATGAAATGTGTCTAGAACATTAATATCTTATTTTCTGAGAACAAGGCAACCATGTCCTGTGTATGTTTGGTGGGACGTTGATGGAATATTCTCCCAACCCTCAGAAAACTGGACACATGAATGTTTTTGCAATGTCCCATGAAACGTGTCTAGAACTTTAATATAGTATATTCTGAGAACATTGTAACCACCTTCTAGATAAGTTCTGCTGGACATTAAGGGAATGTTCTCCTAACTTTTAAACCAAGACATGCTAAAAAAAGTTATCAGAAGGTTTTTTGCGAACATAGATGGAATGTCCCCTAACTAACGGAGATTTGGACACTCAAACATTAGGGTAAAACAATATGGGTAACTTTTACAAAAACATTCTCTCTCCCTAGAATTGTTAGCTGGGAAGTCCGCCACTGGGCACTGGCTAATATGGCAAATTTCAATTATGTGACTACCAAATCATGCAGTACTTGCATGATCATTGAGAAGCAAAATAACAGTTGTTATTTGTGGTTAAAACACAGATTGTTTTTTGCCCCAATGAAATGTGGCTCCTTAATTGAGGTGGGTGGGCTCCTAGTAATGGCTGGAACGGATTAAATGGAATGGTATTGAACACATAAAACACATGGTTTCCATGTGTTTGATACCATTCCATTAACTCCATTCCAGCCATTATTATGAGCCGGCCTCCCCCGGCAGCCTCCTTTTTAAAAAACATTTTAAGTCATTTAGCAGACGCTCTTATCCAGAGCGACTTACAGGTAGTGAGTGCATACATTATTCTTTTTTAAAATATTTTTTCATACTGGCCCCACATGGGAATCAAACCCACAACCCTGGCGTTGCAAAAGCCATGCTCTACCAACTGAGCTACATCCCTGCCGGCTATTCCCTCCCATACCCTGGACGATGCTGGGCCAATTGTGCGCCGCCCCATGGGTCTCCCAGTCGTGGCCGGCTACGACAGAGCCTGGATTCGAACCAGGATCTCTAGTGGCACAGCTAGCACTGCGATGCAGACAATGCCCTTTTAGTGTAAGAGCTGTTTGAAAAGGCCACTTGAAATTTTTGCCTGTTCTGGTGGGATGTAGTTTCGGCCTTCCATGGAGACGTCACCATGCTGTAAATTAGATAATAGAACAAAAAGAAAGAGTTCCAACCCTCTTCAATAAAAGCAAATGTTCAGTTTTTCCTCCTCACTCAGACCACTCCATGACAGTCCTAGCAAAATTCTTGCTTTTTCTTTGCTAAAAAGCAATTTTTATTTTGACCATTTTAATTTAAAACAATCACAGTAAGATACGTAATTCTTACCCAGACATGATTTGATAGTGAGATAAAAACAGCTGCATTGAACCTTTAAAAAATGGGTGTAGGAGTTTGTTAAAAATTGATGGGTTGAGAGAGGGTTGATGAGTCCAAGCCCTGGCTTCAGCACTGAGTGAAAAAACATATTTCACTTCAATTTCGAAATGCAAGAGCTAAAATGATAGCTCCAGATAGCCAAACCTAGGATTGAAAATTCTGGTAATTTACCCCAAATTCCAAGTTTTACAGAAATCCCAGTTGCAAGATTCAAGGAATTAGGAGGGAATAAGCAGGAAATGTGGAATCCTCCAACCAGGATTTCTGGAAAACCTGGACATTTTTGGGAAGTTACTGTAAATTTCCAACCCTCGCCAAAGATGATCTGATAATCAATGGCACAGAAAGCTATATATTTTGTGCCACTGGGGGCACACATCAAATGATTGCACTACCAAAGACTCAAACAGCAGAGGGTGCACATGAACTGGGATGAATAGCAAGTAGCATGGTTAACGCTAAGGGGCTATGGCTCCTGGCTCAAGCCCCATCATTGTTGCACATGCATCCACTGAAACGTAAACCACTGTAGCCAGCTGACTAATCATCAGTGTATTTGATAGTAGTGAATAGAATCCATCCCCTCTCATGGAATTACACCAGTATACTTTGAAAGGACCAATTTCTAAGGTAAGATGTAAAACAAACTTTTTCAAAGGATGTGTTAAAGTGTAGTGTTTGTTCTCCAAGTGTGCCTAGCTGGTTCAGCTTCTTTGAATGCCTGCCCACTCAAGCTTATGAAATGTCATGAAACAGGTCAGATCAGCACGCCGCAAAGAGCACACAGCAGAAAGTCACAAAAGAAAGAGAAAATCAGCAGAGAAAGAACAACAAAGATCATCAGGAAGAAGGCAGACAAGCAAAGGCAGGAGACAGGTGAAAAGAAGACCAAAAGAAGAAGAGCAAAGGGGAGGAGAAGGATCAGCAGGAAAAAACAAAGAAGCACATGAAGCAAGGGGACCCACACAGGAGGGAGGAGGAACCGAGGGAGGAAAGAGCCAACCGCAGCAGAGACAACAAAGCACAGGAGCAGCAAAAGACAGAGGCGAAACCAAGAAGAAGAAACACAAAACAGAAAAGAAGCAACAGAGGTCAGAAAAACAAGAAGGCAAGAAGGACAAGAAGGAGGAAGGGCAAGGGCAAGACGACAGGAAAGCTCAGGCAAGAAGAGGGACAAAAACACACAGAAGAAGTCAGGGAAGCAACGCAACCAACAAATAAAAGAGAACACCAATCACACAGACAAAAAAACCAAAGGAAGGCATAGACACAACACAGGGAGAGAGAAAAGGAGCAGCAAAGCAGACAGAAAACAAAAACAGACAAAAAAAGGCACAAGGAGAGCAACAAAGAAGAAAGGGTCAGCACACAGAAGCAGGAGGGCCAAAACAGAAGGAGAGGGGTCAGAAGGCACAGAACAGGGAGAAGAAAGATCACAGAGAAAGTCATCAGAAGAAACAAGGCAGGAGAGAAAGCACAAAAAAATCAGAGAGACAAGGCAAAGCGAGAAGAACCGAGAGAAGAATGGGGAAGTCGACAAAGGGCAGAGGGCAAAAGCAGAGAAACAGAAGACATGGCAGAGTCAAGAAGGCATAAGGACAGAGGACAGGAAGAGTCACGAAGCACCAGGATCAGATCAGGAGAGAGGCACAAGTCAAGAGCACAAGTCAAAAAAAGAAAGACAGGACAAGAAAAGTCAAAAAAAAAAAGGTCAGAAAAAAGTCAGAAAGAAGCAAGCAGAAGCAAGGAGCAAAGAACACAGGAGCGAAAGTCAAAGAAGCAAAAAGAAAGGCAGCACACACAGGACAGAGGGAGCAAACAAAGGAGACAGCACCAAGAATCAGAAGAGAGGTCAGGAAAGCAGAAAAGGAAAAGAACAAAGTCAAGGCAGCAGAGGTCAGATCAGAAAGGAGAGAGAAGGAGGGGGAGGAGACACATCAGCAGAAGAAAGGACAGCAGAGTCAAAGTCAAGCAGATCAAGAAGCACAGACAAGGATAAGAGCAAAGCAACACAAGACAACAGAGAAGAAGGGAAGACAGAGAGCAGAGGAGGCAGACCAGTCCGATCAGAGAAGGCAGCAAAGGAGAGAGGCACGAGAGAGATCAAAAGCTACTCAAGGAACATCAGGAAGGGGAAGGGTCACAGCAAGAAATGGAGAACAAAAAGAGAAGAAGAAGGGAGACACACACAGAGGACAAAAGCAGAAGAAAGGCAAAGGAACAAGACAGAAAAGAGACCAGAGGCAGGAACAGCACCACAAACCCGCAATCATCAGCAGCGAAAACACCAAGCAGCAAAACAGCAAAGCCCCAGACCAGTATTTCCAAGGAAGACAGACCCTCGCAGCCATGCCAGATTGTCTAGCTGAACACTAGAGACAGAGACCAAGACAGCAGCCACGAGCACACGAATTTCGAGTCAGCAAAGGCACCAATGTCAAAGAAATCATTACCCAAGACAGTGTGTGATTGCTGTAGTTCTGTGCCATACTTTATTCTGGTTCCATGGGCAAAAAGGAAAAGGAGCCTTCAGAATAGGGAGACATACCAATTGTAACATCCTCTTTTTATTTTATTATTGGTTGCATTCAACACGAAGGTCGTTTTTTATTTATCCTCTGGTTGCAGTATCAGAGTAGCCTAGTCATTTCGTTCAATTTTGTGGTATTAAAACAATTCCTTCTAATGTCTTCAAAGCATGGTAAAATTTACATAGAATTCCATGAAATATGGTTGTTAAAAGTAATTGATGGAAGTTGGTCTCTTTTCACTGACGCTGGTTTTTATAACTCTTTCAGTCAAAATAACGCATCTCTCTACTGATATTCGTTCATTTGATTGAGTAAATATGGTCTCCTGAAGTGGCGCATATAGTCTAAGGCACTGCATCGCAGGCAACTAGCTGTGCCACTAGAGATCCAGGTTTGAAACAAGCTCTGTCGTAGCCGGCCGCAACCGGGAGTACCCATGGGGCGGCGCAAACAATTGGCCCAGCGTCGTCCAGGGTAGGGGAGGGAATGGCTGGCAGGATGTACGCCTCGTTTTGTAGAGCATGGCGTTTGCAACCGCCTTTGCGTTGTGGGTTTTGTTCCCTACGGGGGCCGTATAAAAAATAATGTATGGACCTCACTAACTGTAAGGTCGCTCAGGATAAGAGACTCCTGCTAAATGACAAAAACGGTAATGTCCAGATGCAGTCGCAGGACACCTTACACGGACAACCATGAACTAAAAGTCCAAAAAGAATAATTTAAACCACACAGCCTCTTGTTCACAATGGAGGGAAGCACAACTTTGTTGTCATCAATGAGACTTGGTCCATTATTAACCTTAAGCAATGAACACAAACGGTATAGAAAGCTTCGATAATGTTGGGAAAAAACCTTTCATATTTGTTTGCTTACAATTCAGATGCAACAGTTTTAGGTTTCAACGCATATTCTTGCCTCTTAAATGGCTGGATAATGAATCCTTTGTTACAAGCACGACTAAATTCGTACAGAAAGTGGACATCTCTTTAAGACAAGTTGTATATTAGTAGTACTGATATACAACTTTGTCTTAAAGAACTCCGCCACTTCTGAGACTAGAAAATATGTACCAGTACATTCGAAAAAGTATTCAGACCCCTTGACATTTTTCCACATTTTTTTTTACGTTACAGGTACAGCCTTATTCTAGAAAAAAAAAAATTGTTAAAGAAAAAAATTTCCTCATCAATCTACACACAGTACCACCCAGATTGAGAGAAGTGAAAACAGGTTTTTAGAAATGTTTGCAACAAAATAATAAAACACTGAAATACATTATTTACATAAGTATTCAGACCCCTTTCACTAATAGACTCGCTAAATTGAGCTTCAGGTGCATCCTGGTTTTCCATTATATCATTCTTCGCCTGTTTCAAACAACTTGATTGGAGTCCCACCTGTGATAAATTCAATTGATTGGACATTATTTTGGAAAGGCACACACCCTGACCGTCCTATATAAGGTCCCACATTTACCCCCATGTCATAGCAAAACCATGTTCTGTTTAACTGTGGACTTAACCAACGATATCAGCCACACCCGGCCATGATTACAGACACCTGTGTGTGTGTCCTTTGACACTATATAAACTAGTGGCCTGCAGTGTTTGTCATATATACCCTGATGAAGACCACTTGTCTGTCGTTGGTTATTAGGTTATTACATTCTTGCATCTGAGTTCCTAGTGTGCCAAGCTCTCCTTTTCGTTTTTCAAGAGAAAAAACAAAAACCGATGCCATGAGGTTGAGGAATTGTCTGGTAGAGCTCCGAGACAGGATTGTGGTTGAGGCACAGATCTGGGGAAAGGGGTACCAAAAAATGTCTGCACGCATTGAAGGTCCCCAAGAACACAGATGGCCCTCCGTATTCCCAATCATCTTAGAATGGAAGATGGTTTGCCTCTAACCACCAACTGGACTCTTCCTAGTGCTGGCCACCAGGACAAACCTGAGCTAATTTTTCGGGGAGAAGTGCCTTGGTCAGGGATTGTGACCAAGAACGTCCCATGGTCAGGTCTGACATAGCTCCAGAGTTCCTCTGTGGCGATGGGGAAGCCGTCCCGAAGGACACCCATCCTCTCAGCACTGCACGCAATCAGGCCTTTATGGTAGAGTGTCCAGACGAAGCCACTCCCTCAGAAAAAGGCACGTGAACAGCCCACTTGGGAGTTTGCCTAAAGGCACCTAATGGACTCTCAGACGGATGAGAAACCCCCAAGATTTACTCTGGTCTTATGAACAAGAACTGAACTCCTTTGGCCTGAATGCCAAGCATCACGTTCTGCAGGAAACCTGCTAACCATCCCTACGTTGAAGCATGGTGGCGGCAGCATCAAGCTGTGGGGATTTTTTTTCAGCGGCAGGGAACCGGGAGACCAGTCCGGAATTCGAGGGAACGATTAACGCGAGCAAAGTACAGAATAGATCCTTAATGAAACCACCTCCAGAGTGATCGGACCACAGAACTGGGCCGATGGTTTCACCCTTCCAACAGGACAAACGACCCTAAGCACACAGTCAAGACAATTGGGACAGTCTCTGAACTGTTCAATGATCGGGTTGAGAACAATGCCAGGACCCTTATACTTGAAGCCTACGAATCTAACTTCCTCTAGAGAGACCTGAAAATAGTGCAGTCGCGACTCTCCAGCCCAACCTGACAGAGGCTTGAAATGATCTTTAGAAAATAATGGGAGAACTCCTCCAAATACAAGGTGTGCAAGCTTTTAGGTCTTTACCCAAGAAAACTTAAGTAATGTAATTTTTTCAGTTATTCTTTATACAAATTTTGACCAAAAAATATCTAAAAATCTGTTTTTGCTTTGGGTCTTTATGGATGGGGTAACTGTGGTGTTGTAGATGAATGAGGGGCCCCATCTATGTAATCCCTTATAGCAATAAGGGTGTAACGTAATGTCGGAAAAGCCAAAGGATCTGAATACTTCCTTAATGCACTGGAGCGTAGCTAGTTGGCACATGGATAGCTGGTTGTTTTGGAAAAAAAGCCAAGCAAGGTTGGAACTGGATAGCTACAGGGTATCATTAGAGATTGACAAACAGGGCAAAAAGCATTGGCAGGATAGATATCTATCTAGCTGGTTTGCTTCTTTAGATGGCGTTGTCAAATTGACTGGACTGTACTGGGGAAATAGTTAGCTAGCTTAAGCTACCAATCTGGCTTTAGTTTGCTTGAATGTTTGTCCATGTGTCAACATTCTCAAACAGCTTGCGCTTGAGTCACTCACTCACTTTCCCTGTGCAGCGTCCAGTCACAACCATGAAAACACATGTTTAAGGATTTTCAAACCTGATCGGTTATCGATGACAACTAGCTGGCTCAGGTATTTTAATTTGCAGGTTCAAAGCGGTGAAGATAGTTTCCTCACAATATTTGTGATTTATGATAAAGTGCCACTGTCTTCTGACCTTGCCTCAAGCGAGCTATAGCTAGCTAGCTATACATGACAATGCAGACACTGGACAAAAAGCCGTCCTCATTCTTAGTTTATCTAAAAGTAAAATAGAGAGGAGCTTAATTTATGTTTGCCCTCTTATTTGTCTAACTACTAGCCACTTACTGTCAGAGAATTTAAAAAATGCCTAGCTGGCTGTCTAATCAGCTAATGTGTGCACAAAATATTTCCGTCCTATAAATCAGAAATAGAGGGGTTCGTTGAGAAGAAGCAAGCCAGAAACTGTGGACTAACGTTCCCCTCACCCCACACTAGATACGGACCAACCAAAAATGCCTGTGGATTGGCATTTTGCGTACATGTGAGTATTGCATTTAATCATCCATTTCAACGACCTTGGCTACATACGCTTAAAATAAGTGGTAAAAGTTATTTTATTTCGAAATGTGACTTGCCTGGCTCAGCACAATCACACATCAGTCATTATTTCGGTTATATTTTGAAAACATGGTTGAATTAAATGTTCATATTTCTGCCATTTAACACAGCACTAAAATAAATGAATTGAATAGAGATTCCCTTTCCTATACCCTTTGAGGGCAGATACTAAGTTATTGCCTAGGGACACAAGGAACATTTAAAACTTTGGAGAATCTCAATTGCATTTCCTTTGATTCTTGCGTCCTCTCTCCTGCACCTCCTTCTCCAAACCCATTGGATGAGAAGGTCCCAGGGAGTGGACCTCTTGCTGATCTCTCATCTAATAGTTTTTGAAAAGGAGAAGAGAAGAGATGATCCCCTTGTGTTTATTCACAAGGGGCTTATTGGTACTGTCATTTGTGACTGAATTTACAAAAGTGTTTCCTTCACAAAAACATGTAACATTTGTGATTGCTAGGCATACAAATAATTGCTCATGCATAAACATTTTTTGTGATTGTGGCAGAAAAAAAAAAAGAAACAGTACCTTCCTGAGCATAATGCCAATTTGTGGATTAGAAAGCCAACCAGTCTGCCTAGATGGGCAGCTGGTGTTTGTTCTTGGCCTACACAATATACTTCGCAAACTGCAGCAGCTCCCAAATGATTCGCTCTCGAATCTGAGTTTAGTTGAGTAGTGGGCTGTGTGTTGTTTTAGTTCTACAAAACATGAAATAATCACCTAAATTACATTCTTTCCTTGAACTCTCCTGTCAATTACTCACGTTCTACAACATGTATTTTTTCTTCTTCTATGTCTGGGCTACCGCTTATGTATTTTCCTGCCATGAACCTATTATAAGACAGTTTCCGTATGCCTTGAGCCACATCTCAGGAGCCGCTGAGCCGGAGGAGGCGCAAATTTAATCCTGCTGTAGTATTCATTGTGCCAGCAAGTCCAACAATTACTAAAAGGAAGGAGTCACTCAGAAAACAAATCATGACTCTCAAATCAGTATAAAGATTCCTTAGAAAAGAATGAATCTTCCACAAACTGCAGCATTATAAGTAAAAAGCCCCAATTTTGCCCGGACCTTCCTTTAAAATGTTCTTCCTTGGGTCCTTGAGTCCCGAATGCCTCTGAAAAATGCCTCTGAAGTGCAGGTACCACCTGCTTCACAAAATGTAATACATCATCTCTTCAGTCCCTTCAAGATGTTTGTGATCCCTGTGATTGGAAAATGTTTAGCAAAATCAACAATTTCCTCTCCTCCGCATCATTCTACCCCCTAACCAAAAAATATATATATATACATTTATATATATTATTTGCATATCATGTGAGGGCTTGCAAATGTTAAACCAATCATTACCACAGAACACAGTCCAATCACCAGGCAACTAAATTCTATGTAATGCCAAATTTATAGAAATACCGCATGCAGAAATTATTCAAACTCATTCATAAAGACCGGCTGTATTTTCTGCCTGCTTGAATGGGCAATACGCTCAGATACACATTAAAACCCTCTTGAGTCAATTTCCAGAAAATGTAATTCACATATATAAAAAATCCCCTTACAAATCCGTCTTGTTTTAAATTAGAGAAGTATTTTTGGGTGGGCTGCATCTCCATCCACCACATCCGCCAATATCGGCCTCCCGCATCTGCGTTGAAAGGTGGCAGGGCTGCAGACCCATGATACATCCCAAAAATCGAGCTTCATAAAAAAAACTCTGTACTTGGTCCGAATGTTTGGCCCACGAGCTATTGACGTCCTCTATGCAACGGTGAGTCCTCTAAACCCAGCGACACGTACTTGTTGGTTTTGTTCTGGACTCTAGAAACGACCGACCAGCCTCACAAGACTTGCCTGAAGGCAGCCCAGTAACAGTTTAAAACAAATTATGGGAAGTATGTATGGAAGTAGTTTTTTTGTGACCTAAAAAAAGAGTAAATATGTGTAAAAATGAAATAACATATCTTCCTGATCTTTCGCATATTTCTCATATATGGACAGAACACTTCAAATTCCACCTTAGATGTGAGGGGGCATGATAAACTTGTGAAACAAACTACAACAATACCAATGATAATTTCCATTCCATCAACAGTACTTATGGCACAACAATCTTGACAACTTTGTCCAGCACATTTCAACCACAGCTGAGCCCACTACAACCACAACGATGCCCCCTAAACACAACTCAGCTGCACCATCAACCACAGATGTACCCAGAACAACACAGCTGTTCCCACCAATGACAACAACTTCCCCCAAAACAACTACAGCTGTTACTACAACAAATACACACCATGAACACAACAACCACGAGCACACCACCGACGACTACAGCTGCTCTAACAACCCATGCTGAGGATACGTGTCAAGAAGAGCTGAGGCTACAAACCCGACAGTCTGCACCAACAACAATCACAGCTGCCTCCAACATCAACCTCAGCTGCGACAAACAACAACAACAAGCACAGGAAACAACGCCCAAAACCAGCCAACAACAAACAACCAAAGTCCGTCCCCGGCAAGAACCACTTCGCTCTCCACAACAACCACAGCTGCTGCTGCTACGACAACTAAAGCTTTGGCGACAACAACAACAGCCGTTTTAATGAACAACAACAACTGCTCCCACAACAAACCCCTGCAGCACTCAACGACGACTAGAGCTGCTTCCACAAGAGCTGCTCCAGCAGCTTCCACTACAACAAAAACACAACACAACACAAGCAGCTGCCTTGCTGTTGATAACAACAACTTGCGGCTAACAACAATCAACAGCCATCCAACAACAACCACGAGCTGCTTCCATACAACAACAAGAACAACAGCTTCTTCTCCCTCCAACGAACCATAGCTGCTGCTACGATGACAAAAAAAAAAAAAACAACATCATGGCGTCTAAAAAAAAAACACAGCTGCGACCCGCAACACACCAATCTGCATCTACTACAAGCCTACACCTCCGACAACTTAACAGCTGTCCCTACAACTACCACATGCTTCTCCCACAAAAAACCACAGATGAGCATCCCACAACAACCACATTTTCTCAGACCACAACTACAGCAAGCGCTCCCACAACCACAACACTTTCCCCTACAACAACCACAAGTTTTTTCCCACAATCAAAACACATCTGCAGCGACAACAACCACAGCCACAGTTACAACAACCACATCTGTACCCCAAACAACACACAGCTCCTCACCACAATGACCACGAGCTTCCCTACAACATCAACAGTCCTGCTTCTTAAACGATAACCACAGCTGCGGCTGCAACAACACACAGCCATCGCCCACTACAACGCATACGTTTTTCCTACAACAACAACAGCTGCTTACACAACAACCACAATCTTACCCATATTGAACAAGAAGCAATAACAAAAAACAACTGCCTCCTACAACAACCACAGCTGCTTCCCGCCAACAACCACATATACAACAACAACCATCATGGCAAAGCTTCCGACGAACCACAGCCAAGCCCCACAACAATCACAGATGCACCCACAACAACTCACATCTGTTCTCGCACAACTACAGCAGCTCCACCAATTACAACAGCTTCCCTTACTACAACCCACAGCTTGCTCCCTCAACGACCACAGCAGCACCTCATGAAGTCGACTGGCTGAGGCTTACAGACAATCACAGCTTCCCCCCACATCAACCACGTGATGCTGCTACGACAACAACAGCTGCGGCTAAAACAAGCACAGCCTTCCCGCGAACATCCACAGATGTTCGTCAAAAACAAACACAGCAGCTACCTCCACCAACACACACATCTACTCACACAACAACCTACAGCTTCAACAATGATAACCGTAGTCTTGTAACCAATGACAACTGCAGCGTTCTGTCTTCAACAACAACCAATGTTGCTCCAACCACTACTGTTCTGCTCCAACCAGTGTATTCCACTGACGCGGCCAACCGCTAAATTAAGTCATACCTTATTCTGACAGTTTCCGGCCTGAATCGTACCATTTTTGGAAGCCTACAAAAAGTCCCAGTCCAAGGGAGTACCTTTTCTTTGGCTTTAAATGTCACAAACTGAGGTAAATGTTTGATCATTAACATCAGCACAAATGGTATTTAAAATGGACCATTTAAAACAACACTGTACTTGTGAGTTAAATGTACAGTTTTGGTCATTTTTTTTTATAATAATGTAGATTTATTTTTGGGTAGCGACATAATACGACAAAATGTACAATGTGGACCCAGTGGCTTCACGGTTATTAATTAAAACGCTTGTTGCCAAAGTGGTCCTCGATGGTAAATGCTTATTGTGTGCACTGATGTCGTTCTAGCATTTGAAATCGAGGGTAATAAAGGAATATATCCTGTACTCTTCCTCATAATGCATCATCATCAGTTTCTGGTATCATTCCGTTTTCCTTTTTTGGTCCACAGCGCTACAACTTACGTAATTGTCAGTAAGAAGAAGTGTATTAGTCACATGTAAACCATTATTTTAATAATCCTACTACTACTAAAACAATAATAACATTGTGTTGCGAATTCACATCAATTCTATTCCTTTGACATTGTAGGTCTTGGTTCTGTGGGTTTAGACAACCAACTATGGGATCTTCACAAACCGTCTGTGGTCCCTAACATTGTACAATGTAGAGGGACTCCCTCAAGATGTCCATCATCACATTACAAGTCTTCTTGGATGTGTGTTACTGGCAAGTTATCAATGCTGGTAAGGATAATTTATCTAACACAATACGTATTAAACATTCAACACATGATGGGGGGGAGGGTTTTAGTAGTTGCCTAGTAAGCTGGCCTTTGGAATTCGGTTTGCCAAACTACATTTAAGTTGAGGCACATTTTTCAGATATTCTAAGAGCGATTTTTGATGGTCCAAATACAATATTTTTTTTTATACCGAACCTCCAGCATAACACGTCTACTCCTCCTACTAGCGCCACGCCCCCCACAACCACAGCTGCAGCCTACTATAATCACAGGTGCTCCCACAACCGTTATAGCTGCCTCCCACAACAACCACATCTGGCTCCGACAATAACCTACTAGCTTCCCCCAAAACAACAACAGCTGCTGCTGGAACAACAACACAGCCATTCCCAACACATCCACAGCCGATCCCACAACAACCAGCAGCTGTTTCCCCAGCATCAACCACAACAACACGCAATGAAACTGAAGCTGCGTGCTATGACAAGTACAACAGTGGCTACAACAACACAGCTCCTTCCCACAACAACCACAGCTGCGCCCGCAATAAACCACATCTGCAACAACTACAACCAGAAACAGTCAGCAGCTTCGCAACCACAAGAATGCACACGATAACAAACCACAGCAATCACCACTTCGCATCTACAGCTGCAGATGCGAAATAGTACGAGTCGGCGCCAACCAACATCACCACTGCGCCCACAACAACCACAGGCCACTCCAACCCACAATCACAACCGCCAGCGCCGACACGAACCACAAGCCGTCCCAACAACACCACATCCATCCCCCACAACAACCCACACCTGTTCCCACCACAACAACTATACTTTATCCAACAACGACGAATAAGCTGCTGCTACGACAACAATAGCTGTGACTACAAAACGAAATCTGCATCTAACTTACAACCCGCAGCTTTCAACCCGCCGACAAACTACAACAACAACATCTTCCCCTACAACAACAAACAAAAACAACAGCAGCAGCTGATAGCTAGCAATGCTAGGGTGATTGTAATATTAAATAACATTTATATTAAGTATAAGTATTTTATAAAGGATCAACGATATAAAAAGGGCAAAATAATACATATTTAAATACAAAAATTTAAAGAAAAAAAGGGGTTTTTTTTTGGCGGGGGGTTGTTGTTTTGGGGAGGGGTTTTTTGGGGTTTTGGCCCCTGTGTTCTCCCCGCGTCCTTTCCCCCTTGCGGCAAAATTGTGGTTTCGGGGGGTTTTGCACCCCCCGCCCCCCGGCCCTTTTTTCCCCGCGTCAACCATTTTGGTTTGTGCATTTTTGTTTTTTGAAAAGGTGCGGCTTTAAAGGTGGGTGAGGGGGGAAATGGTTCAAATCCCAGAGCCGCCCGGGGGTCTATGGCAGAGGAAATGAGAGAGGTTTTCCCATTTTGGGTAGATGGGGGATTACATTTTTAAATATGTATACCTCTAATAAAAATTTTTTTTCCTTGTCCACCCATGAGGGAAAGACCCCTAACCCAAATTTTACCTGACACCCCCCTTTACGCCCCCTACACCAAAGAAATTTCCCCTCTTTTTTAAATGGACCTTTTTAATTTCGGGCCAAAACAAGAAAAAAATGGGTTCGAGACCTACTTGACACACCCCCCCTCAAGTTTTCAGGGGGGTTTGGCAGGGTTGGCCCCTACAAAGCCAAAGCCCCCTGATGGGAGAGCTTTAATATACAAGGACATTCCAAAGCTGCAAATAAAGAACCTTGCCCGACCTTTCCTAGCCGGTGGGGATTCCGGTGGGGTCCCAACCCAGGTAGTTGGCATTCTGGAAACACGGGCGGGCAGTAACCCAGGGGGAGGGGGTCAAATTCGGACAATCAGAAAGGGGGTTTTTTTCATTGTACCCTTTGGGCACAAAAAAATTTCAAAGGTCTGACCGCATGGAGATGTTTTGGGAAAGGGTTAAACGGGGGATCAGGTTTTTTTTTGTCTCAGGTGAAGAGGGGGGAAATTGATCCCCCTCCCCTTAGGACTTGACATAGTTTTAAGTGTTTAAATAAAAATCTCACATTGTTATAAAATTTTTTCTGCTAAATCTCCCAGGGGTTTTCCCCTCAATCGGCTTTAACTGTATTGAAACTCGTAACCAAGTTTTTTATTTTTTTTTGGGGCTCTGGGATTAACAGCCTTTGAGTACTGTTTTTTATTTTTTGGGTTGGGGAGGGGGGGTGTGTTGGGAGTATGTGAGTATGTGCGTTTTTGTTTTTGTCTGGCATCTGTTTTGGGGGGGGGGGTTTTGTTTGTTGGGAGGGGGGGAAAGGGGAGGGGACCAGGGGAATTATTTGCTAGGTAATAATTGCTTGTCAATGAATTAAAATTTTAATAAAAAT
The DNA here is from genome assembly GCA_036851935.1 of Coregonus suidteri. Classification (NCBI taxonomy): domain Eukaryota; kingdom Metazoa; phylum Chordata; class Actinopteri; order Salmoniformes; family Salmonidae; genus Coregonus; species Coregonus suidteri. The sequence continues at coordinate 34,419,472 of CM072220.1, read as the reverse complement.
GGCAACCCCCCGGTTTTTATGTTAGAACCCCTACCCCGTAAAACGGGCCAAACAATTTTTAAACCCCCATTTTAATTTGGGATAATGAGGGAAAATGGGAAATATGCATTTTAAAAAAAAAAAAAAAAAAAAAAATTATATAGAAAATTTAACATGGGGAAAAAATATTTGAACCTCCCGTTTTTGGCAGGTTTTCTCCTTAAAAAAGCAGGTAAGTCTGTCCATTTTACATCGTACCCTTCACTGTGAGAGACGGAATCTAAAACCAAAATCCAGAAAATTCACATTGGTATGATGTTTTAAAGAATTTTACTTTTTGCCATTTTATTGCATGACATAAGTATTTGATACATCAGAAAAGCAAACTTAATATTTGGTACAGAAAATCTTTGTTTGCAACTTACGAGATCATACTGTTCCTGTAGTCTTGACCAGGTTTTCACACACTGCATGCAGGGATTTTAGGCCCAACTCCTTCCATACAGACCTTCTCCCGATCCTTCAGGTTTCGGAGCTGTGGCTGTGCAATAAAGACTTTCGCTCCCTCCAAATCTTTTCTATTGGGTTCAGGTCTGACACTATGCTAGTCCAACTATAGGACTCTTGAGATTCTTTCTTACGGAGCCAACTCCTTATTGCCCTGCTGTGTGTTTCGGTCTTTGTCATGCCTGGAAGACCAGGCCACGACCCATCTTCAATTTCCCCTCTTTTGAAAGGGAAGGGGGTTTTTTGGCCAAGTTTTTCCCCAATACAAAGGCCCATCCTCCTCCCTCCCCTCAACAAAAGGTGCAGTCGTTTCCCCCCTTTCAAAAAGCATCCCCCAAAAAATTATGTTTTTCCCCCTCCATGCCCCCCATGGGGGGATTGGGGTTCTTGGGGTTTTTACCCTCCTTCTTCTTCCTCCCAAAAACGGGGAGTGGAGTTTTTACCATAAAAACTTAATTTTTTTCTCATCAACCCCCCTGACCTTCTCCATTCCCCCCTCTGGATTTATCCAGAGGGTAATTGGCAAACTTTAGACGGGCCTGGCCCTGCCTGGCTTGAGAGGGGGCCTTGCCCTGCGCTGGGAGGGTTTTAAAACCATGACGGCGTAGTGGGGTTAAAATAAAAAATTTTTCCCTTTTAGATTTTGGGCCCAGCTCCTTCAGGTTTATTTACCCGGTCCCCGGGGGGGGTTAAATTTTGGCTGACCCTCACCTTCCTCCCTACATTGATGCCCCACGAGGTGATCTTGCATGGGGCCCCGACCGAGGGTGATTGAAACCCTCATCTTTAAAATTCTTTTCCCTTTCCTAAAAATTTTTCGCCAACAGTTTTTTGCCTTTTCCACCAAGCTCTTGCCCTTTTTTCCCCCGTAGCCCATCCCACCTTGTGCAGGTTTTACAATTTTTTTCCCTGTGTCCTTTTCCAGCTCTCCGGTTTTTGGCCATTGTGGAAGGTTGGATCCCCGTTTTATTGAGCGTGTTTTACGGGGTTTTTATACAGTTAATGATTTTAAAAGGGGGCAGTTTTACAGGTAAAAAAATTTTTTTAAATGGAGAACTGAGGGCTTCTTTAAAAAAAAACCCAAAAGGTTTTGTGAGAGCCAATTCTTACTGGTTGGGAATGATCAAATACTTATTCCCTGCAATAAAAAGCAAATTAAATTTCTTAAAAAAACTACAAGTGAAAATTTCAGACCTCTTTCATCTTTGTAAGTTTGGAAAACCTCAAAATCGGCAGTGTAAAAATACTTTTTTCTCCCCCCTGTATGTCTCCCAAAGTTTTGTAAATACCAACCCCAACCCTTTAAACGGAACAAACCCCCCAACCAAACCCCAAAACCAAAATCAAAAATCCCAAAAGCCCACAAATTCAAATGGCTTTTTTTGGGGGCAACACAACCAATAATAAAGAACATCATGCCTCCAAATGAAAAACCCATATCAAGATACCCAAGCAAATTGGCCCTTCCAACGCAAACCCCAAACCAGTGCTTAAAAATTTTTAAAAAAAGTGGGGGTTTGAGGAGGGGTCTGAGGTACCTGGGGGCATCCAACTCAATCTCAATTTTTCAGACGACAAAACAGTATAGGGTTGAATTTCCAACTGAAAGAAACAGCTTACAGGGAGGGGTGAGGGCTCTGGGGTGTGGTGCCAGGAAATAACCTCTCCCTCAACGTCAAAAACAAAAGGGGGATGATTTATGGACTTTAAAAAGGAAACAGCAAGTGCACCCCCCTATCCCATCGACGGGGCCCGCAGTGGAGAAGGTGGGAAAACTTCAAAATTTTCCCTTGGGGTACACAAAACCCCCTGAAACAAAAAATGGTCCCCCCCCACGCAGAAAAAGGGGGGTGAAGAAGGCGCAAAAAGGCTCTTCAACCTCAGGAGGCTGAAAAATGTGGCCCTTGGGACCTAAAAAACCCCTTTCAAACTTTTACAGATTTACAATTGGGAAACAAAACCTGTCGGGCGTATCACCGCCTTGGGACGCAAATGCACTGCCCGCAACCCGCGGGCTATCCCGAGGGGGGTGGGGGTCTGCTGAAAGCATTACCGGGGGGGAAACTACCCCCCCTCCAGGGCATCTACAGCACCCAAAGGCTTTGGAAGGAAAAAAGATCATCAAGGACATCAACCAAACCAGCCCCCTTCCTGTTCACCCCTACATCCAAAAAGGCAGTACAAAAGGGGCATCAAAACTTTGGGGCTGAAGACTAAAAAAAAACTTCTATCTCAAGGCCATCAACCCGTTTAAAAAAGCCATCACTAGAACATTTAGGCTGCTGCCCCCCCATTGAGAAACCCTGGCGACTTTAAGAAAAAGGGAAAACTAGTCACATTAAAAATGTTTTACAAAAATCTTCAAATTTCTCCCTCTCATTAATAAATGGGATTTATAATATTCTACTGTATCTTTTTCCTCCGCTCTGTCCCCTTGCTCCCTCCTATATTTATAAAAGTTTAATCGGGGAAATTTTCATACAAATTCGGTTGGAGTCATTTAAAAAAATGTTTTTTGAAATCCCACCCACATTTTTTGTTACAAAATAAGTTTTTTGGGAAGGGCGGTTAGGACTCTAATTTGTCATGAAAAAAGTAATTTTTTTTAACCAAATTTTTTTTAGACGATTATTTTCCCTTTTAATTCACTGTATCACAATTTTCCCGTGGGTCAAAATTTACAAAACACTAAGTTGATGTGCCTTTAAACCCCTTGGAAAATTCCCCGAAAAAAGATTTCATGGGCTTTAGAAGCTTCTTTATAGGGTTTAAATTTCCCCATTTTTAGACAATTGGAAAATGTACCCTTTGGGTGTTTTTTCAAGGCCTACCTTCAACTCCCGTGCCCCTTTTCTTGAACCCTCATGGGGAAAAAAAAAGAAATCACCAGACCTCAGAAAAAAAATTGTAGAAAAGCCACAATTTTTGGGGTTTATTCCTTTGGAGCAATTTCAAATGCCCTGAAAGGGAAACCCCAAATTTTCTGTAAAAACAAAAGTCGCAAGTATAACAAACCCCGGGACCATGCCCCCAATCGTTTCCCTCTGATTGGGGAAACCCTCTGGGAAAATAGAAAAATAACTACTAGAAAAAACCCAAAGGGAAAGATTACAAAGCCCGGAAAAACTGCCCCCTTTTTATTCTATGTACCCAACGCAAATAGAAGACCATTCTTTAAAGCCTTTTGCCGTATCCTTAGTCTATTTCCCCCCCTGTTTTTCTGGTTTATGGGGGAGGCCAACCCAGGCCCTGGGAGCCCTCATATCACTCCTACCCCCGGCGATATCATTTGTTGCCCTTTTGTAATCGCAAAAGCCTTGGTTTCTTGGCCCGTTAATATCAGAAGTCTACTTCCTAATTTGAGTTTTTTCAATTTCGTTAGCAAAACTCCCCCCAACCCTATGTTCAACAGTTTCTGAATCCCCGGCTTAGGAAAGGCCCCCAAAAAAATTTAGAAAATGTCCATCCCCAACATAACATTTTTCCTTTTAGATAGAAAATGCCCCAAAGGGGGGGGGAGTTAAACTATGAAGGGTTTGCCTGCGAGCTCTATCATACTATCCCCTTCTGTGGGCCCAAAAAGTTTGGCTTCTTTCTTCTAAAAAACCACCTTTCCAGAAATAATCTCTCACTGTTGGGCCCCTTGCTACCGACCCCCCTCAGCCCCGCTTTTGGGCCCCGACACCCAAAGTGAATTGTTTCCCCCCTTTTTCCTCAAGTTTTGTACTGGGTTGGTGACCTATATTGGGTATGGCCCTTAAAAAACCCCGGGCCCTCCTACACTCCAAAATAGTTCCCTCAAACTCACCCAAATGATCCCCGAACCTACCAGGGACAACCCTAAAACTTGTAAACTGGGTCCCCAGAGATATCATCCTGGGCTAAATTACCTCTAAATTACCTCTGCTGTTTTTCAAACCAGGTCTTTAGCGATAAATGCCCCTTTTTGCCCGCCTCCGTAACCGGGGGCCCCCGGGCAAAAACGACCACCCCCTTTCAAATGTCAAAAAGCCCCTCTAAAACCTTTAAACGAGCGGGCCCCTTTCCCAATTTAACCTTTGGGCCCGGGGATCCTGGGTGGATTTAGATCTAATTCCGTCGTAGAGGGTGCCTGGTTTTTTCTTTAAAAGTAATTTCCCCTCCCAAACTTAAAAACATGCCCCCCCCAAAAAATACAGAAACTAAAAACAAATATAGGGCCCCCGGGTTTTCCTCAGACTTGACTGCCCTTGACCCGCAAAAAAAACACCTGGGCGTCCCGCATTAGGGATCAAATAGCCCCGCGATATGCCAAATTTTCAGGGAAATTAGGAACCCAAAATTTCACAACAGTCAGGAAAACAAAAAGGGTAAATTTTTCAAAAAAATTTTCATCCCCGTAGCACTAACTCCAAAAAGTTTTTGGGACACTGTAAAGCCATGGAGAATAAGAGCACTTCCCTTTCCCCCTGCCCACTGCACTGGGCTAGGAAAAACTATCACCAACCCCATAAATTACAATATTTTAGAAATTTTAAAAAACATTTTTTCTACGGCGGCCCTGCTTTTTCCCCCTGGCACCACTAAACCCCCGGCCCCCCAACTTTTTGGGGGGGGGGACCCTCCCGCAACTTTCCCATGGCCCCCCCCCCCCCCCCCCCCCAAACCCCCCCTTCTCCCCTTTACACAAATTCAGACAGCTATTTCTGAAAGAGCTCAAAAATCTGGGCCCCTAAAAAAAAACCTCTGGGCTAGAAAAAAATCGGGGCCCTTTCTTTCTAAAAATAACCGGGCCCAAAATTTTCGCAACCCCCATTACTAACCCGGCAAAATCTCTTTTGTAACGTTTTGAGATCCCCAGAGATTGGAAAACTTTCCGCGGTCATCCACCCCCCAAAGGGGGGGGCCTTCAGATCCCCAAATGTTGCAGACCTATATCCATCCTGCCCCGCCTTTCGAAAGTATTTGAAAAACCAAGGTTTAAAAAACGATCCACCGACCCCTTTTTTGAAACCCCCGTACCTTCTCCGGTTTTGCATCCGGTTTTTCCCAGCTGTTTCATGGGGGGCCTTCAGCCACGCTCCCAAGGGCCTAACCCATAAATAACCCCGATCGATAAAGCCCGTACTGTCAGCCCGTCTTCATCGCCTGGCCCAAAGGGTTTCGACTCTGTCAACCAAACCCCATTTTTTTGGCAACTTTAAAAAGGGCCCTTTTTTCTCAAATTTACTGCCCCGCCTTGGGTTTACCAAAAACTTTTTCAGATAGAGTTCAATGTGTCCAAAACGGAGGGGCCCGGTTTTCTGGGGCCCATGGCCGTCCTATGGGGGTTCCACAGGGTTCAAATTTTTGGGGCCCACTTTTTTTTTTTCTGTGTTTATCAAAGATTTTTCCCCTTTTTTGCTGCTGGTGACTCTCAGATCCACCTCTGGGGAAGACACCCCTTTTGGGATACACCTGGCCCTTCATTGGCACTTTTGTTAACAAAACCCCCAAAAAAAGCTTTTAATGCCCCTACAACACCCTTCAACACCTCCAAATGCCTTAAACCCAGAAAACTAATGCAGGGTCTTCCCTCGAAAGCTGCTGGCCCCGCCCACCCGACTTAAACACACTCTCGACGGGGGCTGACCCCAAGTTTTTGGGAAAAATACAAATACCCAGGGGTCTGGTTGAAATGTAAATCCTTCCCCTACCCTTAAAAAATTTCCCCTCCAAAGGGGAAAAACTAGAAAAACCCGGGTTCCTATTTTTGCAAAAAAAGCCCCCCCTTCACTCATGGGTGTCAAACAAAGCCCCCCCTAAAAAAAAATGACTATCCTAAAACCCATCCTTGCTTCGGGAATGTCATTTCAAAATACAAAATTTGGGTGTATTTTATCCAAAATTTCCTTTCCTTTTTTTCTCCAAAAAAAACCCCATACACTACCCCCCGTGACCTGTACGCTCTTGTTGGCTGGGCCTCACTACATTTCGTCGTCCAAACCCCACTGGCTCCAGGCCTCTTTAAAACCCAAATCTAGGCAAATCCCAACCTTATCTTAGCTCATTGGGTTTTACCATAGGGAGCCCCCCAACCCCTAGTCCCGCGCTCCACAGGTATAATTCATACGTTCCCCCCCAAAAACCCAAAAAAAAAAACCAAAACCTCCCCCTTTTGGGCCAAAACCCTTCCTTTCCCGTTCTCTGCTGCCCCAAAGACTGGAAGAAATTTCAAAAAACTCCCGAAGCTGGAGACTCTTATCTCCCTCACTACTTTAACCCCAGTTTGTCAGGCACCCCTTCCCTCCTGCCCTTTTACACAGCCCATCTGGGAAAATTTGCCCAACCCAAATACCTCCCTCCCATATTGTTATTTTATTTTGGCCCCTTTTTCACCCCATTTCTCTATTTTTCAAAAATAATCTCTTGCAATCTTCATTCCGTGGGTTTAAAACTAAATTTTAATTATTTTGCAAAATAGCCTATTTTTTGCCCTTTTCCTCCCTAAAATTTCTACATTTGCACCCACTTTTTTAAAATTTTTCTGTTGTATTTTTTGACTTTTTTTTTTTTATCCATAGGGTAACTTGTGTTGTTTTAACCACTGCTTTGCTTTATTTTGGGCCAGGTCGCATTTGAAAATTTAAAACCTTTATTCTCAATTTGTTACCGGGTTTAAATAAAGGTGAAATAAAAAAAAAATTTATATATATCCCACTTCGGGCAACATCCCTTTTTTTTGGAAACAAAAGCTCAAACACTTCCTAATTTGCCCGGGCCCGGCCCAAAGCCGCTACATAAAAATAAACAGGACAGAAAAAAGTCTTCTCCGTTTCCCCACGCTCTCCCCCAAATCTGCGTTGCACCAAACCGGGCGTCACGGGCCCCGGGGAAATTTTTCAATTTAAACTTTTCCCCCTAAACCCTTAATGCCCCCCAAAACGTTACCCCTTTTAAACGGCGCCCTGCCCGGGAAAGCAAAGAAATCACTTTTTGTTGCGTGAGGGGAGGGTTTGGACTGAAGAAACCAAAAAATCTCACTAATCCACTCCGGTTACACCCCCCAAACTCACGCCCCAAAACCTCTTTTTTTCCACCCAATCTACAACCCTATGGTCACCCAAAATGCGGAATACTTTCCCCATTTGGGCCAGAACACCCTTTTTCATCCCCCGGAAGAAGTTTGAACTGGGGGGTTTCCAAAAACAGGTAATACCCCCTACTCTCATCAATTCCTTCTCTGAGCTGACCTAAGCCCGTATCCGACTTTTGCACTGACCCAAACCCTCCTCCCACACTGCTTCCCCTCTACACTTTAGATAGGAGTATTTGCCAAACTGCACTTCCGTGCGTCAGCAGTTGCCTCTCTTCATCTGTACTGTGAAGCTTTGCTTTCACACAGTGTTTCTGCATGCTATGTGGTGTTCCACATGGTCTTAAATCCAGCCGGGGGGGGGGGGGGGGGGGGAGGGGGGGTGTTGGGGGGGAGGTTCATTTCCCCCCTGTCCCCCAGTAAAGTTGCGGCCTCTCTGCCTATAGGGACGCAAAATTCATGGGACAATGGCTGGCAAGTGAGCTGCGTCACATACGCCTAAAATAAAATTGCGGGACTGCAGTTGAGTTGGGACCAGTTCTTTTAGTAGCGGGGGGGGGGAGTCGGACAGAAAGCCAGCGGGTGCTGGCGGGGTGTGGTATGAAAAGCTGCTTGTGTGGGCGGGAGCGAGATGAAGAAATCAGTCCCGCACAGACCTCTACCTCCAAATACACATATCATTGCAATGACACCATATACCAATTCTACATAGACAATGAAAGCAACACCTTTTCCACAACCAATCAATAACTTCATTACTTCATTACCTTCAAATGTGACAACTCAAAATCAAGGTACAAACACAACAATCCTGTCACAAGGTAACAACTTAACTGCTCCACCAACTAATACCAGTAAAATTTTTCATGTTTGTATGATAACTCAACCAAGTAAGTTCTTAACCTTTTCCTCAACAGCACCTGACAATGCAACAACTGGTTCTACAACCACTACCACAACACTGGCCCCTCTGACAACCACAGCTGATCCTACAACAACCACAGCTGAACCCTTAACAACCACAGCTGATCCCTTAACAACCACATCTGATCCCACAACAAACACAGCTGCTCCTACAACAACCACAGCTGCTCCCACAACAACCACAGCTGATCCCACAACTACCACAGCTGATCCCACAACTACCACAGCTGATCCAACAACAACCATAGCTGATCCTACAACAACCACAGATGGTCCCACAACAACCACAGCGGATCCCTTATAAACCACAGCTGATCCCACAACAACCACAGCTGATCCCTTAACAACCACATCTGATGCAACAACAAACACAGCTGCTCCTACAACAACTACAGCTGCTCCCACAACAACCACAGCTGATCCCACAATTACCACAGCTGTTCCAACAACAACCACAGCTGATCCAACAACAACCACAGCTTGGTCCCACAACACAACCACAGCTGAACCCACAACAACCACAGCTGAGTCCCACAACAACCACAGCTGTTCCACACAACAACCACAGCTGCTGATCCCAACAACAACAACAGCTGCTCCCACAACAACCACAGCTGTTCCCACAACAACCACAGCTGCTCCCACAACAACCACAGCTTCTCCCACAACAACACAGCTGCTCCAACCACAACAACCACAGCTACTGCCACAACAACCACAGCTGCTCCTACAACAACAACAGCTGCTCCCACTACAAAACACAGCTGTTCCACAACAACCACAGCTGATCCCACAACAACCACAGCTGATCCCACAACAACCACAGCTGCTCCACACAACAACAGCTGATCCCAACAACAACCACAGCTGATCCCTTAAAAACAACAGCTGATCCCACAACAAAACACAGCTGCTCCTACAACAACAACAGCTGCTCCTACAACAACCACAGCTGTTCCAACAACAACAACCACAGCTGCACCCACAACAACCACAGCTGCTCCCACAACAACCACAGCTGCTCCCACAACAACCACAGCTGTTCCACAACAACCACAGCTGATCCCACACAACCACAGCTGCGGCTCCCACACAACAACCACAGCTTATCCCACAACAACAACACAGCTGCTCCCACAACAACACACAGCTGCACCAACAACAACCACAGCTGCTCCCACAACAACCACAGCTGCTCCCACAACAACCACAGCTACTCCCACAACAACCACAGCTGCTCCCACAACAACCACAGCAGCTGCTCCCACAAACAACCACAGCTGCTCCCACAACAACCACACAACTGCTGCCTCAACAACAACCACAGCTGCTCCCACAACAACCACAGCTGTTCCACACAACAACAACACAGCTGCTCCTACAACAACCACAGCTGCTCCCACAACAACCACAGCTGCTCCCACAACAACAACAGCTTCTCCCCACAACAACACCACAGCTGCTCCCACAACAACCACAGCTGCTCCTAACAACAACACACCACAGATGCTCCCACAACAACAACCACAGCTGCACCAACAACAACCACAGCTGCTCCCACAACAACCACAGCTGCTCCCACAACAACCACAGCTGCTCCCACAACAACCACAGCTGATCCCACATTTAACAACAGCTGTTCCAACACAACCACAGCTGCTCCAACAACAACAACCACAGCTGATCCCACAACAACCCACAGCTGATCCACACAACAACAGCTGTGCTGCACAACCACAGCTGCTGCCACATTTACCACAGCTGTTCCAACAACAACCACAGCCGCTCCAACAACAACCACAGATTCACTCACAACAACCACAGCTGCTCCCACAACAACCACAGCTGCTCCCACAACAACCACAGCTACAACCACAGCTGCTCCCACAACAACCACAGCTGTTTCCCACAAAAACAACAGCTTCCTCCCACAACAACCACAGCTGCTCCACCACACAGCTCAACCCACAACAACCACAGCTGCTCCCACAACAACCACAGCTGCTCCTACACAACAACAGCTACTCCACTACACAACCACAGCTGCTCCACAACAACCACAGCTGCTCCTACAACAACCACAGCTGCATCCCACAACAACACCACAGCTAACCAACCACAACAACCACAGCTGCTCCCACAACAACCACATATGCTCCCACAACAACACAGCTGCTCCCACAACAACCACAGCATGCCCCCACAACAACCACAGCTTCTCCACAACAACCACAGCTTCTCTCCAACAACAACCACAGCTGCCTGCTCCAACAACAACAACAGCAACCACAGCCCTTCCAACAACCACAGCTGCTCCAACAACAACCACAGCTGGCTCCAACAACAACCACAGCTGCTCTCACAACAACCACAGCTTCTCCCACAACAACCACAGCTGCTCCCACAACAACACCACAGCTGATCCAACAACAACCACAACTGCTGCCACAACAACACAGCTGTTCCCACAACAACCACAGCTAATCCCACAACAACCACAGCTGCTCCACAACAACCACAGCACTGCTCCCACAACAACACAGCAGCTACTCCACAACAACCACAGCTGCCCACCACAACAACCACAGCTTCCACAACAACAACACAGCTGCTTCAACAAAACAACAGCTGCTCCTCCTACAACAACCACAGCTGATCCCCACAACAACCACAGCTGCTCCCACAACAACAACACAGCTGCTCTACACAACAACCACAACTGCTGCTCCCACAACAACCACAGCTGCTCCCACAACAACAAGCTGCTCCCACAACAACCACAGCTGCTCCTACAACAACCACACAGCTGCAACCAACAACAAACCACAGCTGCTGCTCCCACAACACAACAACAGCAGCTCCCCAACAACAACCACACAAACACAGCTCCAACAACAACCAAACATCTGCCACACACAACCACAGCTGCTCTCACACAACAACCACAGCTGTTCCCAACAACTACCACAGCTGCTCCAACAACAACCACAGCTGCTCCCAACAACAACCACAGCTGCTCCCACAACAACCACAGCTTGCTCCCACAACAACCACAGCTGCTGCTACAACAACCACAGCTGCAAACAACAGCTGCTCCACACAACAACCACAGCTGCTCCCACAACAACCACAGCTGCTCCCACAACAACCACAGCCGCTGCCCTCACAACAACCACAGCTGCTCCCACAACAACCACAGCTGCCCCAACAACAACAACAGCTGCTCCTCTAACACAACCACAGCTGATCCCACAACAACCACAGCTGCTCCCACAACAACCACAGCTGCTCCAACAACAACAACAGCTGCTCCCACAACAACACAGCTGCTTCCCACAACACACACAGCAGCTTCCCCCACAACAACCACAGCTGCTCCCACAACAACACAACATCTGCTCCCACAACACAACCACAGCTGCTGCTCCAACAACACACACAGCATCTACAAACACAACCACACAGCTTCTCCACAACAACCACAGCTGCTGCCCCACAACAACCACAGCTGCCCCACAACAACACAGCTGCTCTCCCTGCACCACAGCTGCAACAACAACCACAGCTGCTCCCACACACAACCACAGCTGCTCCTACAACAACCACAGCTGCTGCTCCCACAACAACCACAGCTGATCCAACAACCAACAACAGCAGCTCCCTGCTACAACACACCACAGCTGCTCCCACACAACAACCACAGCTGCTGCTCCTACAACACAAAGCAACTGCTCCCACACAACAACCACAGCTGCTCCCACAACAACCACAGCTGATCCCCGACAACAACCACAGCTGTTCCAACAACAACCACACTTGCTCCACACACAACACAGATGCTCCCACAACAACCACAGCTGCTCCCACAAACAACCACAGCTGCTCCAACACAACAACACAGCTTCTCCTACAACAACCACAGCTGCTCCACACAACAACCACAAGCTGCTCCCACCACAACAACCACAGCTGCTCCAACAACAACAACAGCTGCCTGCACAACAACCACAGCTGCTCTGACCAACAACACAGCAGCTTCCTCAAACCACAACCACAACACCGGCAACTGCACCACATACCACAGGTTAACCACAGTTCAAATTGGGACAACAACTTCACAGCTGACTCCAACAAAGCACCACAGCTTCCAAGCACAACAACCACAGCAGGCTACAGCAACAAACTGCTCTGTTAACACCAACACCCCACACAACATATCATACTTTTAGACAACAGCAACAAATCCAACAACAACACAACAATTCAGTCTACAACAACAACCACAGCAGCTCAACAACAACCACAGCTTTACAACACACAACAACACTACAGCTCCACTCAAGACTGACAACCACAACAGATTCTCCCACAACAAACCACATATTGCCACAACAACCAAGCAGCTACAAGTAATTAAGAAAGCTTCAACACAATGACAAGCCAACCCTTACACAACAAACAACAGCTGCTTTAACCACAACAACCACAGTATTCACAATGCACAACCACCTCACAGCTGTCTCAAACAACAACCACAATTTATAACATACAACAACAGCTGCTTATCACAACAACTGGACAATGTGTATAAAACACAACTACAGCAGTTTCAAACAACAACAACAGCAGCACAGGTAACAAACTAAGCATATTTGCTTACAACAACCACAGCTGTTTTCAACAACAACCACAGCTGCTCCCACAACAACACAGCTGTCCCAAACAACAAAACATGAAGCTGATCTGATGACAACAACAACAGCTGCCATAAAAACAAACAAACCACAACCACAGCTTTTCCACAACAACCAGCAGTGGCTACATCAACAACAACAACATCTGCACCACAACAACAGCCACAGTCCCTGAACAACCACAGCTGTGGCTGCCAACAACGCTGCAGCTGACTTAACAACAACAAACAGCTCTACTTTCTCAACACCACAGCTGCAACACAACAACACTCTGTTCCACAACAACACAGTAAGACCAAAATACAATTTGCACTAGCTGCTAAATCACATATTTACTGCTACACAACAACAACCAAACATATCAACAACAACAGCATTGTATACAAAGCAGCGTCACCAGCTGTGCACTATTACAATAAATCACCACAACAACCACAGCTGTGATACGGTCCCAAACAGCTAGCTCCACAACAACAAGCTTCCCCAACAACAACGCAGCTGCCAGACAACAACCACAGCTTATATTACAACAACTACAGCAGCTCCCACAACAACAACAGCTATGGTTACAAAAAAACAACAGCTCTTAACAACAAAACCCACTACTTTCAACTGCATGCTCAACAACAGGACACTAGAACAAGCTGGCTACAACAACAAACAGCAGTCACCACAACAAACAATCACAGCTCCTCCCACAACAACAGCTGTTGACCAAACAACAACTTTGTTGCCTGGATTTCCTACAAACCACACCACAGAGGGTGTACACAACAACAACCACAGCTGCAGTCCAACAACAAAACACAGCTTGATTAAACAACAACAACAACTCCCTGCCGGTCAATCAGAATAGAACACAACAATCAGCATTATCCTTGCACAGATGCTCGTACAACAAAATCCAGCTGCAGCCACAACAACCACAGCTGCTCCCACACACAACAGCTGCTCAACAACACAAGCTGCTGCTGCAACAACAACACACAGCTGCTGCTACAACAACCACAGCTGTGGTTACAACAACCACAGCTGCTCCAAACAACAACCACAGCTGCTCCCACAACAACCACAGCTGCTCCCACAACAAACCCAGCTGCTCCCACAACAACACAACTGCTCCAACAAAAACCACAGCTGCTCCACAACAAAACCACAGCTGCTCCACAACAACCACAGCTGTTCCAACAACAACCACAGCTGCTCCCAACAACAACAACAGCTGCTCCCACAACAACCAACAACAGCTGCTCCCAACAACAACCACAGCTGCTTTCAACGACAACAACAACAGCTTCTCCTCAACAACACACACCACTGCTCCCACAACAACCACAGCTGCTGCTCCACAACAACCACAGCTGCTCACAACAAACAACCCAGCTTCTCTCCAACACAAACACAGCTGCTCCCACAACAACCACAGCTGCTCCCACAACAAACAACAGCTGCTATCACAACAAACAACAGCTGTTCCACAACAACAACACACAGCTGCTCCACACAACAACCACAGCTGCTGCCACAACAACCACAGCTGCTCCCAAAACACCCACAGCTGCTCCAACAACAACCACAGCTGCTCCCACAACAACAACACAGCTTCTCCTACAACAACAACAGCACAGCTCCACAACAACAACTACAGCTGCTCCCACAACAACAACAGCTGCTCCAACAACAAACAGCTGCTTCTCCAACAACAACCACAGCTTTGCCCCAACAACAACACAGCTGCTCCCCCACAACAACCACAGCTGATCCCACACACAACCACAGCTGCTCCCACAAACACACAGCTGTTCCAACAACAACCACAGCTGCTTCCAACAACAACCACAGCTGCTCCCACAACAACCACAGCTGCTCCCACAACAACAACACAGCTGCTCCCACAACAACCACAGCTGCTCCCACAACAACCACAGCTGCTGCCCCCACAACAACAACAGCTAATCCCACAACAACCAAAGCTGCTGCCCCCACAACAACACAGCTGCTCCCACAACAACCACAGCTGCTCCCACAACAACCACAGCTGTTCCCACAACAACAGCTGCCCCCACAACAACAACAGCTTCTCTACAACAACAACCACCTCTGCTAACAACAACACAGCTGCTCCAACAACAACCACAGCTGCTCCCACAACAACCACAGCTGCTCCAACAACAACCACAGCTGCTCCACACAACAACCAAAGCTGCTCCTACAACAACCACACAGCTGCTCCCACAAACAACCACAGCTTCTCCCACAACAACCACAGCTGCTCCAACAACAACAACACAGCTGCACCCACAACAACCACAGCTGCTCCTACAAACAACCACAGCTGTCCCCACACAACAACCACAGCTTTCACCCACAACAACCACAGCTGCTCCCAACAACAACAGCAGCCACAACAACTGCTCCTCCCACAACAACCACAGCTGCTCCCACAACAACAACACAGCTGCTCCCACAACAACCACAGCTGCCCCCCACAACAACAACACAGCAGCATCTCCTACAACAACCACAGCTGCTCCAACAACAACCACAGCTGCTCCCACAACAACCACAGCCATTCCAACAACAACAACACAGCTGCTCCAACAACAACAACCACAGCTGCTCCCCACAACAACCACAGCTGCTCTCACAACAACCACAGCTGTTAGCTCCAACAACAACCACAGCTGCTTCCAACAACAACCACACAGCTGCTCCAACAACAACCAACAGCTGCTCCCACAACAACCACAGCTGCTCCCCCACAACAACCACAGCTGCTCACACAACAAACCACAGCATGCTCCCACAACAACCACAGCTGCTCCCACAACAACCACAGCTACTCCCACAACAACCACAGCTTCCCACAACAACCACAGCTGCCCCCACAACAACAACAGCTTCTCCCACAACAACCACAGCTGCTCCCACAACAACCACAGCTGCTCCCACAACAACAACAGCCCATTCTCAACAACAACCACAACTGCTCCAACAACAACCAAAGATGGTCCCACAACAACCACAGCTGCTCTCACAACAACCACAGCTTATCCCACAACAACCACAGCTGTTCCAACAACAACCACAGCTGATCCAACAACAACCACAGCTGCTCCCACAACAACCACAGCTGCTCCCACAACAACCACAGCTGCTCCCACAACAACCACAGCTGCTCCCACAACAACCGCAGCTGCTCAACAGCCCACAACAACCACAGCTGCTCCCACAACAACCACAGCTGCTCAACCTACAACAACCACAGCAACTCCCACACACAACCACAGCTGCTCCAACAACAACAACAGCTGATCCTACAACAACCACACAGCTGCTCCCACACAACACACAGCTGCTCCCACAACAACCACAGCTGCTCCAACACAACCACATATGCTCCCACAACAACACACAGCTGCTCCCACAACAACCACAGATTCTGCCCTACAACAACCACAGCTTCTCCTACAACAACCACAGCTGCTCCCACAACAACCACAGCTGCTCCCACAACAACAACAGCTGCTCCAACAACAACCACAGCTGCTGCTACAACAACAACCACAGCAGGTCCCACAACAACCAACAGCTGCTCTCACAACAACCACAGCTGCATCCCACAACTACCACAGCTGTTCCACAACAACCACAGCTGATCCAACAACAACCACAGCTGCTCCCACAACAAACACAGCTGTTCCCACAACAACCACAGCTGCTCCCACAACAACAGCAGCTTTTCCCACAACAACCACAGCTGCTCCAACAACAACAGCTGCTCCCACAACAACCACAGCTGCTCCCACAACAACCACAGCTGCTCCCCACAACAACCACAGCTGCTCCAAAAACAACAACAGATTCTCCCACACAACACAGCTGATCCCACAACAACCACAACACAGCTGCTCCCACAACAACCACAACTGCTCCAACAACAACCACAACTGCTGCTCCCACAACAACAACACAGCTGTTCCCACAACAACCAGATCTTCCCCACAACAACCACAGCTTCTTCTCCAACAACAACAACAGCTGCTCCCACAACAACCACAGCTGCTCCCACAACAACAACAGCAGATCCCCACAACAACAACCACAACTGCTCCAACAACAACCACAGCTGCTCCCACAACAACCACAGCTGATCCTAAAACAACCACAGCTGCTCCCACAACAACCACAGCTGCTCCCACAACAACCACAGCTGCTCCTACAACAACCACAGCTGCTCCCACAACAACCACAGCTGATCCAACAACAACCACATCTGCTCCCTTAACAACCACATCAGATCCCCAACACAACAACAGCAGCTGCCTCTACAACAACACAGAGTGCTCCCTACAACAACCACAGCTGCTCCCACAACAACCACAGCTGATCCCACAACTACAACAACAGCTGTTCCAACAACAACCACACTTGCTCCAACAACAACCACAGATGCTCCCACAACAACCACAGATGGTCCCACAACAACCAGTTCTGCTCCCACAACAACTACAGCTTCTCCTACAACAACCACAGCGGCTCCCACAACAACCACAAGTGCTCCCACAACAACCACAGCTGCTCCAACAACAACCACAGCTGCTCCCACAACAACCACAGCTGCTCCAACAACAACAGCAGCTTCATCAACCACAACCACAACACCGGCTCCTGCAATACAACAACAACAATGCTGCTCCAAAATTGGAGACAACAGCTTCACAGCAACAACCAATAATGCTGTCTTCCACCAGACAACCAAGCATTAGCAAGCAACAACACTACAGCGGTAACAACTGTTGCTATTTTCCAACCCACAATATCATACAACACAGATTCCCTAACAACAACACTACTTAGCTAGTCACAATTCACAAACCACAGCTCATGCTAACAATCACAGCTGCCTCCAAACAACCACAGGCTGCTCCACATACTGCTACCACTGAATTGAAAACATTGCTTGATATACAACAACCACCAGTAGTTTACAACAACAACAAAATAGTTCATAATGACAACCAACCTTTAAAACAACCAAATTACTCCAACAACAACCAAGTAGCTTTTCAATGCACAACCTTCTCAATGTCTCAGGACGTACAACAAACAACATACAGCTGCATATTACACAACAGCTGCTCCCACAACAAACAACAACAGCTGGAACCACAACAACGCACAGAGGTTCTAGGTTTCAACCACAGCTAATTCTAACAACATTTTCTTACATTGAGCCAACAGCAGCTTTCTACAAAGGTAGAAGTCATTTGATTAAACAACAACACAGTTCATAGAATTGACAACAATCACAGCTGATGAAACAAACAAAAAACAGCTGGTTGCCACAACAACCACAGCTGCTGGTAACAACACTACACATGGTATTTAACACATCACAAAATACAACAGCTCAGTCCCTGAGACCACAGATGTGGCTGCCACAAACAACAGAGGCAATATCAAGCAACAGCTCTAATTTCTCTCAACAGTGAACACAGCAGCTGCTGTTGAGCGACAAGTACAGCTCAAATATTAACAACTACAGTTGTTAATCACAATTTACAGCTGCTACTTTGTTACAACATACAGCTAATTATACAACAACATGCAAGGGATGGTCAATTCAAGGCTGTGCAGTTCTATTAAACAAACAACCACAGCAGCTGTGATACAACAACCAACAGCTAGCTGAGGTGAAGTACAACACAGCTGCTCCCAACGACAAAGCCCAGAGTTGACAATCTGCTTTATATTATTGCAACCAACACATAGAAAACAAACAAACACAAATATGCTTGTAAAAACACAGCTTTTCTCCAAGAACAACAACCCAGCTACTTTCTTAACCTTAACCTCTCACAACAACCACAGGCTAGAAAGCTGGCAACAGCTAGTTTGCTAGTGACACAAAAACAAAACCACAGCCTTCCGTCCTCAACAACCACAAACTTGTGTAACTTTGTTGCCAACAGCTGCTTCCTGTTACAACCACAGCTCCTCCCACAACAACAATCTTTTGTCACAGTGCAGTTAATGAACATTACAAACCTGATTAAATCCTACAGAACCTCAGCTTCGGTCACATCAACCACAGCTACCTAACAACCATTTTATAATTGCAGAGATGAACACCACAACTCAATCCCCACAAGCCACACAACCACAGCTGCTCCCACACAACAACAGCTTCCCTCAAACAACCACAGCTGCTGCCACACAACAACCAGCTGTGGTTACAACAACCACAACTGCTCCACACAACAACCACACAGCTGCTCCCACAACAACCACAGCTGCTCCACACAACAACCACACAGCTGCTCCCACAACAACCACAGCTGCTCCCACAACAACAACAGCTGCTCCTACAACAACCACAGCTGCTCCCACAACAACCACAGCTGTTCCAACAACAACCACAGCTGATCCAACAACAACCACAGCTGCTCCCACAACAACCACAGCTGCTACCAACAACAACCACAGCTGCTCCTACAACAACCACAACTGCTCCTCCAACAACAACCACAGCTGCTCCAACAACAATCACAGATTCACTCACAACAACCACAGCTGCTCTCAACAAAAACCACAGCTGCTCCAAAAACAAACACAGCTGCTCCCACAACAACCACAGCTGCTCCCACACAACAACAACAGCTGCTATCACAACAACCACAGCTGTTCCAACAACAACCACAACTGCTCCAACAACAACCACAGCTGCTGCCACAACAACCACAGCTGCTCCCAAAACAACCACAGCTGCTCCAACAACAACACACAGCTGCTCCAACAACAACAACCACAGCTTCTCCAACAACAAACACACTGCTCCACACAACAACACACAGCTGCTCCCACAACAACAACACAGCCATGCTCCCACAACAAACACAGCTGCTCAAACAACAACCACAACTGCTCACAACAACAACCACAGCTGCTCCACAACAACCACAGCTACAACCACAGCTGCTCCCACAACAACAACAGCTGCTGCAACAACAACCACAAACACAACCACAACAACCACAGCTGCTCCCCCACAACAACCACAGCTGCACCCACAACAACCACAGCAGCTGCTCCCACAACAACCACAGCTTTTCCCCACAACAACAGCAGCTGCTCCACAACAACCAAAGAGCTGTCCTACAACAACCACAGCTGCTCCCACAACAACCACAGCTGATTACAACAACACACACAGCAGCTCCTCCAACAACCACAGCTGCTCCTACAACAACACACAGCTTCTCCCCAACAACACACAGTAGCTCCCACAACAACCACAACTGCTCCCACAAAAAACACAGCTTCCCTCACAACAACCACAGCTGCTGCTAGTACAACAACCACAGCTGTTCCTACAACAACCCAAAGCTGCTCCACAACAACAAAGCAGCTTCTCCAACAACAAACACAGCTGCTCCAACAACAACCACAGCTGCTCCCCACAACAACCACAGCTGTTCCAACAACAACCACAGCTGCCCCACAACAACAACAGCTGCTCCCACAACAACCACAGCTGCTCCCACAACAACCACAGCTGTTCCACAACAACAACAGCTGTTCCCAACAACAACAACAGCTTCTCCACAACAACCACAGCTGCTCCCACAACAACCACAGCTGTTCCAACAACAACCACAAATGCTCTACAACAACAAACACAGCTTCTCCCACAACAACCACAGCTGCTCCCACAACAACCCCAGCAGCTCCCACAACAACCACAGCTGTTCAAACAACAACCACAGCTGATCCAACAACAACCACAGCTGTTCCAACAACAACCACAGCTGCTCCCACAACAACAACAGCTGCTCCCACACAACAACACAGCTGCTCCCACAACAACAGCACAGCTTTTCCCACAACAACCACAGCTGCTCCCACAACAACAACAGCTTCTCCCACAACAACCACAGCTGCTCCAACAACAACCGCAGCTGATTACACAACAACACACAGACTCCAACGACAACTACACCATTGGGGCTACAACAACCACAGCTACTCCCCAACAACACACAGCTGCTCCCACAACAACCACAACTGCTCCCACAACAAACCACAGCTTCCCTCATAACAACCACAGCTGCTGCTACGACAACAACAGCTGTTGCTACAACAACCCAAACTGCTCCAACAACAAACACAGCTTCCTCCAACAACAACCACAGCTGCTCCAACAACAAACCACAGCTGACCCCCACAACAACCACAGCTGTTCCTGAGTCTCCCTGAGTGGCGCAGTGGTCTAAGGCACTGCATCGCACCACTAACTGTGCCACCACAACCTGGTTCGAATCCAGCTCTGTCGCAGCCACAGCGACCCCACAAGAACCCATGGCGGCGCACACAACAACACCAGCGTCGTCCAGGGTAGGGGAGGGAATGGCCGGCAGGGATGTAGCTCAACAACCACAGCATGCTCGTTTGCAACGCCAGGGTTGTGGGTTTGATTCCCACAGGGGGCCAGTATAAAAACAACCAACTACAAAAAAAAAAAAAAAAAAGATCTATTCGCCAACTGTAAGTCAGCTCTGGATAAGAGCGTCTGCTAAACAACCACTAAAATGTAATAATGTAAGTGCTGTTCCAACAACAACCACAGCTGTTCCAACACCAACCACAGCTGCTCCCACAACAACCACAGCTGCTCCCACAACAACCACAGCTGTTCCAACAACAACAGCTGCTTCCAACAACAACCACAGCCTCTCCCACAACAACCACAGCTGCTCCCACAACAAACACACAGCTGTTCCAACAACAACCACATCAATTCAGTAAAACAAAGATCATGCTATTAATCCAGGGAATTTATGGTAAAACTTTTTTTTTAAGGTCTGCTCAATGACTGCTACCATTGAATTTAAATGATTGATTGATATATTGATTTAGAAGTAGTTTACAAGTAATGGAGAAAATATTTCAGAATGATAAGCCAACCTTTAAATGAGTGTAAATTACTTTAACCATGAGTTGTAAAATCTTTTTCAATGCAGTACCTTCTCAATGTGTCATGAACCCTGCATCCTGAGTCGGTCCCTGCCTGTGTTGCCATTTTTCCGCTCGGAATCTCCAGTTTCCTGAGGGTTCTTGAATGCTCCCTGCCTGGTTGCCGGGCGACGTTGCTAGGCGGGAGATCTCCCGATTAACCACACCTGCATCTCATCAGCGATCTGCACACCTGGTCCTGATCATCACCTTCATAAGCTCTGACCTGACATCCATTCCCTGCCGGATCGTTAGCCATGAACAGTATGTTTGTCAGTGTATCAGCCTTGGAGCTTCTAGCGTTAGTTTTGTTGTTTTGCACCTTGTTGGCTTGCTGTGTACTTACCTCCGTTTTGTTCTATCTGCAGTCACTCACCCGGAACCTTCACCCACCCCTGCCTGGTGGTCGGCGGCTGCCGAGCCATTATTAGACCTGCCACTGCACCCCCACCAACTCATCTCCGCCGCCCGCTCTGTTCCCTGGATTATTCAGCATCGCTTTTGAATCTGTTTAATAAATACTCACCTTCGATTCAACTCACCTTGTCCTGGTCTGCTTCTGGGTTCTGGCTTTGTAACCCGTGACAGAACGATCCGGCCAGTAATGAACCCAGCGGACCTGGACTCTGTTCACCATGCCATTACCCATCAGGAGAAGATGTTGGGACAACATAGCACGGCACTACAGGAGATAGCGTTGTCAGTCCGGAACCTTTCCACCAGTCTGACGAAGATCCAGGCCCAGCTCAGTTTGCCGGTGGAGAATCCACTACCGGTTTCACCCATCTCGCCTGCCGCTTCTGGAGCTGTGTCCTTCCGTGAGCCCAAGGTTCCGACGCCGGATAAATATGAGGGGGAGCTGGGAAGATGCCGTTCTTTCCTTATGCAGTGTGGCTTAGTGTTCGATCTACAGCCCAACTCTAATGCCACAGACAAGGCTAGGATAGCCTTTGTTATTGAGTTGCTGCGTGGTCGAGCGCTGGAGTGGGCTTCAGTCGTTTGGGAACGACAGGACACCTGCATGGCTTCATACCAGGAGTTCACGGCCGAGATGAGGAAGCTATTCGACCATTCCGTCCGAGGTATGGACGCAGCTAGGCGCCTGTTTTCGCTTCGCCAAGGAACTCGCAGCGTTGCCGACTTCGTGATCGAGTTCAGGACGTTGGCTGTGGAGAGTGGGTGGAATGAGGAGTCTCTGCAAGCGGCCTTTTACCAGGGCCTGTCGGAGCAGCTCAAGGATGAGTTGATCTCCTATCCGGAGCCTAGTGACCTAGACAGCTTGGTAGCCTTGTCTATTCGGGTGGATAACCGAGTTTGAGAGCGAAGGAGGGAGAAGCAATGGGGCCCGTCCAATCGATCAGCTTCTCAGTTCCCAGTCGGGTCGGGTGGTGGACCAGAATACGTCGATCATTGTCCACCACACAGGATTAGTGGAGAGGTCCTGCCTCCCGATTCTGAACCCATGCAAGTGGGGCGGCACGGGTTAACCAAGGAGGAGCGCCAACATAGACGTAGGACCAACTGCTGCCTCTACTGTGGTAGTTCGGGACATTACATCTCCACTTGTTCCCGGCGGTCGTCAAACTGCTCGGCTCGCTAAAGTTGGGAGGACTTTTAGCGAGCCAGTTTCAACCTCTCAATACCTCTGTCAGACCCGGTTTCCCGGCTACCCTCATGAACAGGAATCAGAGCTTAGCGATTAACGCTTTTGTCGATTCAGGTGCCGATGGAAGCTTTATTGATGCCGACGTTGTGGAGCAGCTGGGGCTTTCCAAGGAGCAATTACCGGAAGCCATTGAAGCTACCACTCTGAACGGCAGTAGTCTGGCACGTATCACGATGAGGACTGAACCGGTTAAGATGCTGTTGTCAGGGAATCATTCTGAGGTGATCTCATTCTTCATTCTGCCTTCTTCCCATGTTCCTCTGGTCCTTGGATACCCCTGGCTGAAAGAACACAATCCCACGTTCGATTGGGTGACTGGCAAGGTAACTAGTTGGAGCCTTGATTGTCATGCTAACTGTCTCAAGACTGCCTGTTCCCATTCGGTTCCCAGTCAGGTGATTGAGGCTAAACCCCCAGATTTGTCCCTGGTTCCAGAGACATATCACGATTTGGGGGAAGTGTTCAGTAAGCAGAGGGCTCTGTCACTCCCTCCCCACCGACCATATGATTGTGCCATCAACCTGTTCCCTGGAGCTGTCTATCCCAAGGGACGGTTATACAGTATCTCCCGACCTGAACGTGAGGCTTTGGAGACCTACATCAAGGAGTCCCTAGCTGCTGGTCTCATTCGTCCCTCGTCATCACCCCTAGGGGCAGGATTCTTCTTTGTGGGTAAGAAGGATGGCTCTCTGCGACCGTGTATTGATTATCGGGGGTTGAATGATATCACGGTTAAGAACAAGTATCCCCTGCCCTTGATGAGCTCTGCCTTCGACTCCTTACAGGGTGCTACTGTGTTCACCAAGCTTGACCTACGCAATGCGTATCACCTGGTCCGGATCAGAGAGGGGGACGAGTGGTTGACGGGTTTCAATACACCGATGGGTCACTTCGAGTATCAGGTGATGCCGTTTGGGACTGACCAATGCTCCAGCTGTATTCCAGAGTATGGTGAATGATGTCCTGAGAGATATGATCGGTCTCTTTGTGTTTGTTTACCTGGATGACATTCTGATCTTCTCGAAGGAACCTTCCAACCACGTCCAGCATGTCAGGCAGGTTCTGCAGCGATTGTTGGAGAATCGCCTGTTCGTGAAGGCCGAGAAGTGCGAATTTCACGCCCACACTACATTCTTCCTCAGGTACATCATCTCCAGGGGAGAGATTAGGATGGACCAGGAGAAGGTTAGGGCGGTTCTGGAATGGGCCCAGCCCGGTACGAGTTTGCAGCTCCAGAGGTTTCTGGAGTTTGCGAATTTCTACCGCAGATTCATCCGGGATTACAGCCGTGTGGCCGCTCCGTTAACTGCCCTGACTTCCAGTATCAGGACCTTCAATTGGAATCCGGAGGCGGATCGAGCGTTCCTGGATTTGAAGAGGCGATTCACCAACACACCGATTCTCTCTCAACCTGACACGGCCCGTCAGTTCGTCGTTGAAGTGGATGCGTCTGATGTGGGGGTTGGCGCCATCCTGTCCCAGCGATGCTCCACTGACGGTAAACTCCATCCCTGCGCCTACTACTCTCGTCGTCTTTCGTCTGCGGAGAGGAACTACGATGTGGGTAACCGGGAGCTTCTCGCGGTGAAGCTTGCCTTGGAGGAGTGGCGCCACTGGTTGGAGGGGGCGGAGCAACCGTTTATTGTCTGGACTGACCACAAGAATCTTGCTTACGTGCAATCGGTTAGACGTCTCAACTCCCGTCAGGCCAGGTGGTCTTTGTTTTTTCGGACGCTTTAATTTTTCCCTGACGTTCCGACCTGGATCTAAGAACGGCAAGGCGGACGCCTTGTCCCGGATGTTCTCCAAGACGGAGGAGAGTGGGGCCAAGACCGAGACGATTCTTCCCCGGAACTGTGTCGTGGGAGCAGTTATGTGGAAGATTGAGGAGGAGGTTATGGCGGCCCTTCGGACGCAGCCCCGGTCCCGGTAACGGTCCACCCGGTCGGTGTTGTTTGTGCCTGAGTCGGTTCGTTCTGCTGTCCTCCAATGGTCCCCACGCCAGCAAGATGGCTTGTCACTGGGTTGCCCTCTTCTGAGGGGAACACGGTTGTTCTGACTATCGTGGACAGATTCAGCAAGTTCGCCCACTTTTTGCCCATTTCCAAGCTTCCCTCTGCCTCTGAGACGTCCGAGATCCTGGTTAGGGAGGTTTTCAGGGTCCACGGGTTGCCCAGTGACATCGTTTCCGACCGTGGTCCTCAGTTTACCTCTGCTGTCTGGAAGTCCTTCTGTTTGGCCATTGGAGCTACAGTCAGTCTCACATCTGGTTTTCACCCCCAATCTAATGGTCAGGCGGAGAGAGAGCCAACCAGAAGATGGAATCCACGCTACGCTGCCTTGTCTCCTCCAACCCCACCTCCTGGGTCTCTCAGTTGCCTTGGGTTGAGTATGCCCACAATACTCTCCCTACATCTGCCACTGGGATGTCTCCCTTCCAGTGCCTGTATGGCTACCAACCTCCCTTGTTTCCTTCTCAGGAGAAGGATCTCTCAGTGCCCTCTGTTCAGGCCCACATTCGTCGTTGCCACCGGACCTGGC
Organism: Coregonus suidteri; assembly: GCA_036851935.1. Lineage (NCBI taxonomy): Eukaryota > Metazoa > Chordata > Actinopteri > Salmoniformes > Salmonidae > Coregonus > Coregonus suidteri. The sequence continues at coordinate 34,393,092 of CM072220.1, read as the reverse complement.
ATCGGGCCAGAAAGGCCCTCCTTCGAGTTTCTGACCCGGTATCAGCTCCAGGCGAATCGTCGCCGGATTCCCGCTCCCACCTATACCATCGGAGATAGGGTCTGGTTGGCCACACGGGATCTTCCTCTACGGACTGAGTCTAGGAAACTGTCACCGAAGTTCATTGGTCCGTTTGTGGTGGAGAAGGTGATCAATCCTGTTGCAGTTCGACTCAAGTTACCGAGAACGCTCAGAGTCCATCCCACCTTTCATGTCTCCTGCCTCAAGCCTGTTCTCCTCAGTCCTCTGTTGCCCCCTCCGCCTCCTCCTCCTCCCCCTCGGATGATCGGAGGTGGTCCTGCCTACACGGTGCGACGCATTATGGATTCCAGACGGCGGGGCCGGGGTTTCCAGTATCTCGTGGACTGGGAGGGGTATGGTCCTGAAGAGAGGAGTTGGATTCCTCGGCGACAGATTCTTGATGCTGACCTCCTTCGTGACTTCTACCGCCTCCATCCTGGCGCTCCGGGGTAGTCCGCCCGGTGGCGTTCGTCGGAGGGGGGGGTACTGTCATGAACCCTGCATCCTGAGTCGGTCCCTGCCTGTGTTGCCATTTTTCCGCTCGGAATCTCCAGTTTCCTGAGGGTTCTTGAACGCTCCCTGCCTGGTTGCCGGGCGACGTTGCTAGGCGGGAGATCTCCCGATTAACCACACCTGCATCTCATCAGCGATCTGCACACCTGGTCCTGATCATCACCTTCATAAGCTCTGACATGACATCCATTCCCTGCCGGATCGTTAGCCATGAACAGTATGTTTGTCAGTGTATCAGCCTTGGAGCTTCTAGCGTTAGTTTTTGTGTTTTTGCACCTTGTTGGCTTGCTGTGTACTTACCTCCGTTTTGTTCTATCTGCAGTCACTCACCCGGAACCTTCACCCAACCCCTGGCTGGTGGTCGGCGGCTGCCGAGCCATTATTGGACCTGCCACTGCACCCCCACCAACTCATCTCCGCCGCCCGCTCTGTTCCCTGGATTATTCAGCATCGCTTTTGAATCTGTTTAATAAATACTCACCTTCGATTCAACTCACCTTGTCCTGGTCTGCTTCTGGGTTCTGGCTTTGTAACCCGTGACACAATGTCTCAGGACGTATTAATTTATAAAATATTATATATTCATATTATTTTTACAGCTGGACAATGTGTATAAAAATAAATAAGGATCCAGTTTCAATCGCACAGAGGTTCTAGGTTTCAGGTAAGTAGTAATTCTAAGCATTATTTTCTTACATTGAGCCGTTCGTGGGTTTCTATTTAAGGTAGAAGTCATTTGATTAATTGTTCATAGTTGTCATATAATTGAAACATGAATCTGATCTGATGATGAAATCATATAATTTAAAATAATAATTGTGGTTGTTTTCCAGTCAAGGTTCAGTTGTGGTAAACACTAAGCTGGTATTTAACAATATCAGTTCAGTCCCTGAGACCAGTGATGTGGCTGCCACAATGTTAGAGGCAATTTCAAGCAACAGCTCTAATTTCTCTCTCCCAGTGAACACAGCCTCTGTTGTGGCGACAAGTAAGACTCAAATATTATTTGCACTAGTTGTTCATCACAGATTTTCTGTTACTACTTTGTTGTAACATATCAGTTAATTATAGATTGAATATGCAAGGGATGGTCAATTCAAGGCTGTGCAGTTCTATTAAAATAAATCATAACTTGGGGGGTGTGATACGGTCCCAAAGAGGTAGCTGGGGTGAAGTAGTTAATTTTCATTGAACGACGCAGCCCAGAGTTGATAATCTGTTTTATATTATTGCTACTTGACATAGAAAACAAACTAACAAATGTGGTTGTAAAAAAAAGAATTTTCTTAAGAGAAAACCAATTTCCTTCTTATCTTAATCTCAATAACAGGACTAGAAAGCTGGCTAGCTAGTTTGCTAGTGTAGTAAAAATGAGTAACCTTCCGTCCTCAACATTGTTGATGAAACTTGTGTAACTTTGTTGCCTAGATTTTCTGTTAGAAATAGTTTTGAGTTGTACACAATTTTTTTGTCACTGTGCAGTTAATGAACATTAGGCCTGATTAAATCCTATAGAACTCCCTTCGGTCAATCAGAATAGAATACCTAACAATCCATTTTATAATTACAGAGGTGATCGTACAAACTCAACCCCCAGAAGCCACAACAACCACAGCTGCTCCCTCAACAACCGCAGCTGATTACACAACAACCACAGACTCTCCAACGACAACTACATTTGGGGCTACAACAACCACAGCTACTCCAACAACAACCACAGCTGCTCCCACAACAACCACAGCCGCTCCCACAACACCAGCCATTCCAACAACAACCACAACTGCTCCAACAACAACCAAAGCTGCTCACACAACTACCACAGCTGTTCCAACAACAATCACAGCTGATCCAACAACAACCACAGCTACTCCCACAGCAACAACTGCTGCTCCCACAACAACTACAGCTGCTCTCTCAACAACCAAAGCTTATCTCTCATCAACCACAGCTGTTCCAACACCAACCACAGCTGCTCCCAGAACAACCGCAACTGCAAACACAATAACAACAGCTGCTCCTACAACAACCACAGCTGCTCCTACAACAACCACAGCTGCTCCCACAACAACCACGGCTGCTCTCACAAAAACCAAAGCTGTTCTAACAACAACCACAGCTGATCCAACAACATCCACAGCTGCTCCCACAACAAGCATAGCTGCTCCCACAACAACCACAAATGCTCCCACAACAACCACAGCTGCTCCTAAAACAACCACAGCTGCTCCTAGAACCAACACAGCTGCTTCCACAACAACCACAGCTTTTCCAACAACAACGACAGCTGATCCAACAACAGCCCCAGCTGCTCCGACAACAACCACAGCTGCTCCCACAACAACCACAGCTGTTCCAACAACAACCACATTTGTTCCAACAACAACCACAACTGCTCTAACAACAACCACAACTGCTTCCACAACAACCACATCTGCTTCTGCTCCCACAACAACCACAGCTGCTCCCACAACAACCAAAGCTGCTCCAACAACAACCACAGCTGTTCCCACAAGAACCACAGCTGTTCAAACAACAACCGCAGCTGATCTAACAATAACCACTGCTGCTCCCAAAACAACCACAGCTCTTCCCACAACAACCACAGCTGTTCCACCAACAACCATAACTATTCCAAACAACAACCACAGCTGCTAACACAACAACCACAGCTGCTCTCACAACAACCACAGCTGCTCCTACAACAACCACAGCTAATCCTACAACAACCACCGCTGTTCCCACAACAACCACAGCTACTCCAAAAACAACCACAGCTGATCCCACAACAACCACATCTACTTCCACAACAACCACAGCTGCTCCCACAACAACCACAGCTGCTCCCTCAGCAACCACATCTACTCCCACAACAACCACAGCTGCTCCCACAACAACCACAGCTGCTCCCACAACAACCGCAGCTTCTCCTACAACAACCACAGCTGCTCCCACAACAACTACAGCTCATCCCACAACTACCACAGCTGTTCCAACAACAAACACAGCGAATCCAAGAACAACCACAGCTGCTGTCACAACAACCACAGCTGCTTCAACAACAAACACAGCTACTCCCACAACAACCACAGCTGCTCCCTCAACAACCACAGCTGCTCCCACAACAACTACAGCTGTTCTAACAACAACCACACCTGCTCCTACAACAACTACATTTGCTCCCACATCAACCACAACTGCCCCCACAACAACCACAGCTGCTCCTACAACAACCACAGCTGTTCCAACAACAACCACACCTGTTACAACAACAACCACAGCTGTTGCAACAACAAACACGGCTGTTCCAACAACAACCACAGCTGTACCAACAACAACCACAGCTTTTCAAACAACAACCACAGCTGTTCCAACAACAACCACAACGGTTCCAACAACAACCACAGATGTTTCAACAACAACCACAATTGTTCCTAAAACAACCACAACTGTTCCAACAACAACCACAGCTGTTCCAACAACAACC